>JASUUL010000058.1:4800000-6000000 GCA_030449875.1 Aegle marmelos
TGATGCTATAGTTTTTTTTTTTTTGTAGCATCAATAATGTATTAAATATGTACATACATAGATCTAATTTATCGTACAACTTCTCTCTATTAATAAAAAAAAGTTTTATCATTTTTAAAATAATATAGCAAGTTAACAAAGTGATTTTAAATTTAAAAATAAAAATAATAAGAGATAGGATAAAATATAATATCTCAAGTTCTTTTATTTGGAATTGAATTCTTGATGCATTAAGAGCCCATATGAGATTATTTTTGGGAGGCTTAAAAGTAATTTTAAAAATTTAATAGCTAATCTTAGTGCTTGATAAAAAAATCAAAATAACTTTTGTTAAAATCAATCCTCTTTCAACTAATTTTGAAGAGCAAAGAATGAATAATTTTTAGATTTTAATTTTAAAAATTAATTTTATTTTTTAGTATAATTTTATAAATATACTTGAAATTATTACCTAAATCCAAAATTATCCTTATTTAGCTTGGAAATAAAATCAATATTTTAATAAATTTTTAATATTAATTTGTCGATCAAATTATTATTAAATTTGTTTCATTATATTATAAATTTAATTATCAATTTTTTAAGAAAAATAAAATCAACATATTATTAATTTTATTTTTAGTTAAAATTATTATAATACAAAATTTAAAATATTACATGTACATGTTTTTATATATATAAGAAAATTTTATCCTGCATTATATATATTTTGGTTATTTTATTTCTCTTAACAATTTAATAGCAAAATTTACCAAAACATCTGTAATTACTTCTAAAACTTACAGTACTTCTTGAATATAAAATTTACCAAATACTTACTTAATTTTTTTCAAAATTGATTATTTCTATAGACGGCTAACTGCAATTATTTTAAAAGTCACAACATCTCGAACAAACCCTAAGCAAGTAAGCTTCATTACATAATAATTACGCATGAATCTTCTTTCATATAAAGATGTTATATTCAAATATAATTGAAATATAAAGTGATTTTTTAAAGCTAGGGTATCTATTAACCTCTAATTAGTCATTTGCCATACTTGCACAATAATAAGAGACCTATTTCAAAGTTTGCGTAACAAGAGACTTATTCCAAGTAGAGTTGGTAAAATTTGACACAATTATATTACAGGACATGAATAAATAGAAATAAGTCATAAAATTTGATATGATTATTAAATAGACTAAACTTGGGTCGATATGATTATTAACCTATAACTATACTACAGTTATTTTAAAAGTCACAACATCTCAAACAAACCTTAAGCAAGTTAGCTTCATTGCATAATAATTATGCATGAATCTTCTTTCATATAAAGATGGTATATTCAAATATAATTGAAATATAAAGAGATTTTTGAAAGCTAGGGTATTTATTAACTTGCAGTTAGCCATTTGCCATGCTTGTACAATAATAAGAGACCTGTTTCAAGGTCTGCATAACAAAAGACTTATTTGAAGTAGAGTTGGCAAAATTTGACACAACTATATTACAGGACATGAATAGATAGAAATAAGTTATCAAAATTGACATGATTATTAAATAGACTAAGCTTGGGTCGATATGAATTTTTTTCTCATTGGGTTAGAATAAAAGTAATTAACCTATTTACCTTACTAACGATATGATTATATTTTCTATTTTAAATTAGTTTCTATATTCTCACCACTAAAATTCAAATATTGAACATGATTTTCTCTCTTTTTTGTTTTTAAGGATAGACATAGGCATAGTCTTTGCAAAATTTTATATAGATTTAAAACTTTAATAATGTAAATGTGTAATATTTTGGTGTGTGTATGTGTGGATATAAATATAGTATGCAAATCTTTGAAGTAAATTTTGTTAAATACAAAGACATTAAGTGGGTTGTCGAATAACTAATTTATTTTTTATGTTTGTTTGAGTTTCAATATTTTGATATGATTACTGAATGAGTTGTGTTTGAATTGAGTTAGATTTGACATGACAAAAACACGATTCGATAACTTGTTTTGCCAACTTTAATTTCAAAATTTGTACAACAAAAATTTTGTTCTAATAATTGAAGATGAATGATAGATTTGATTTCAGTGAGCAAAACATATTTTGTGTCAATATCATTGTCATAGAACCTTAGTAGTTTTCTTCTCAGTTGCTAAAGTTTAAGTAATTTACTTGTATATTATTTTAAATGCATTGTTAGATATTGACAGAATGTAATTAATTAGTTTTCTTTGGATTAATGATGTTTATATTGACAATTATCCAATTACCTTAGGGTACATTTGAGATTGATGCTGAACAATTGTAACTTTAAAGATATAGCATTCAAGTATTTGATAAACACTAACTGTTATAGATTGGAAGGTATGTTGATATAACTTTTTACTTGTATAATAAAAATTTATTATATATTTAATAATTTTGTTAAAAATTATTATTTAAAATTTATATTTACTATATATTATTAACTTTTATTTTATATTTATAATTATTTTTTAACAAAAAAAATACAATACTCCTATCCTAAACAGGACTTTACTAGATGATAAGAAACTTTTAAATTGATGTAACTATATTAATAAAAAGTGGATTTGCACAAACTAGTTAAAGAAATTAGAATGAATGAATTATTATATTAAATTATATTGGATGAACAGCTAAGATTAAAACACTTAAATTTAAGGGTTCGCAGCAAACCCACCGTCAATACTGTAAAGCTACATCTAGCACCAGAGATAAATTAATTTTTTATTTAAAAATAAAGATAAATTCTGTGCATATTTAACACAAATTTATGAGATTAAACTAGAAATATGATATTTTAGGCTTTTAGTAGAATTACAATAAATTTTAACTATGCTTGACAGCCACTGGATAATGCTATGCATACCATCAGAAAAATTCAAATAGAATCAATGGAGAAATAAAGAGAGTAGGAAGTTTTATCCAAAAAGATGAGGGGCAAAAATGGAAAGATGATAATGAGCTGTGGAGGAGTTTCCAAATCTTCTGTTTTACCCCTATAAATACAGCAAAGCATAACACAACCTTTTGCAGCTGCTAATTACAAAAACTCAGATATCACGCAATCTCTCTTTCACACTGTGCGAAAACTGAATATTGAATGTTACTTCGCAACAGCCCACTCCAAAATTTTATAAATTCTTCATATATAGACCCACAATCCGTGTCTCTACACGTATTTTCTTCTCTATAAGCGGGCTAACTAAAAGACTAAAAATTTTTGCTGTATTTTGTTTAATTTGGTGATTCAACAAAGCAGAGAAGAACAAAGATTGATTTTTGATTGAGTGATTAGGGTGGTTGGGTAAGAAAAAACAAGTGGTATGAGGCTGAACGGGGAAATTTCTCACATGGAAGAGGAAGAAGATGAAGAAGAGAAACGGTGTGGGGTTTTACAGCCGGCGAGGCTGGTTGTTGGTTATGCTTTGACTTCCAAGAAGAAAAAAAGTTTCTTGCAACCAAAGCTTGAAATTTTAGCCCGGTATATATTTATACACATGTTAAAATATCCATTCTAGTAATTTTTTTGTACTGCTGTGTAATGCGCTAGATGATATGTTTATTATTGTTAATTATGATTTTGGAGTTTCGTGGGTTTTGTTGTGACATTATTTCATGTGGGTTGCTCCATAACCATTGAAGTCTCTGTGTTTTGACGAGTTTATGGGTTGCCAAATAGTTTTAGAATTATTTTTCATGTCATATGTGTATATTTTTTAACTAGGAATTATAATTTTTTTGGTGTTTCTGATTTATTTATTTATTTCTTTTCCGTTACATATGTTTATGGTTATCTGAATACAAGGATTGCTAAAGATTTGGTAGTTTCTTTTGGTTTGGGGTTGATATGGTCATGGCAAAAGTACTTTTTGCAAAGGTGATCTGGTGTCCTTTTCTTTAGTGCTGAAATTGTAGTGCATATTTAATTAGTGATTGATTCTGCAAATAAATCTTTGGCAACTATTTTTGCTGGACTTATCAGTTATGCTTTGCTTAGGGGTCTCAAGAATCTTGAATATTTTTCCTTATTTTTACATGGGAATATTCCACCATATATACTCTTTGCATTAATCTTAGTGAAGATTGTAAAGTCAATGCCTGGTGCTTTAGTTGAAAATTATATTTTACTAAATAGTTTTGTGTTTCCTTTTTATGAATAGTTCTTTTGTAAATCTGTCCTTAAATTCAATGTAAATGATGTTTCCTAGTATATGAAAACCAACCTGACAGCTTAGATCCTCACTCAATTAGCGGTTTATAAATTTTCTATTTCCTATTTTTCTTGCAATTTTTATTATGGTTCTCTTGTGTCTGAATAAAGTCATAAACAGTGATTGTTTCGTATCACGAGAGTAGTAAATTGTTACAAATTCTCAATTAATACGCACTATGTGTTTAAATGATGGTGAGACCCTAAACTGGTGCAAATCATAGTTCACTTGATATAAATTTTTACCTTATCCTATATAGCATTATAATGTTCAATCTTCATGACAGTGGTGATGGATCTTCCTTGAAGAATTTGACACGTCTAAATGTTACGTTAAAGTTCTTTAAGATTTTTCTTGATTTAAATTAGACAAAGGATTTTAGTTAACCAGTTTTATGTTTTTAACTTTGGAGCAGTAATTAGTAGGAAGTTTTTTCTGCTGTTTTGTTGATAAACATTTACTTGGACTTGGTTTTTAGTACATTCCTTTGAGTTTGGAGAGAGAGAAAATAATTATTGGGTTGTTTATTCTGAGTGTGAAGTTAGATAAAGTTAATTACTTTGATTGATTAACTTCACAGCATGTTGCCTATTAATTTAGATGGTCAATAACAATCAATGAATTATATTTTTGCTTGGTGCAGAAACAAGGGAATAATTTTTGTTGCCATTGATCAGAATAGGCCATTGTCAGATCAAGGTCCTTTTGATGTTGTCTTGCACAAGGTGGGTGTCAATTTTTTTTTCCTTTTTGACTGAGTCTCCACCAATTCTTTTTCAAAAATCACTTTTTGTTCAAAATTATTTTTGTTTTTTTGTTGGCGGCTGACACTATTCGTGTGATTTTAAATTTGTATCAGTCCTTAGGTATGCATCTTTCTTTTGTTTGTAATTGGAATACGTAATTAAGTTTTGGAATATCTGATGAACCTTGTGTTTTTCTAGTTGTCAGGAATGGAGTGGTGCGAGATCATTGAGGTTTGTATACATATATTTTGTGATTCTACTCTTAATTTCTTGCAGAAATCCAACCTGTGGCTGTGGTATTTTTTTGACTTGCAACTTATGAGATAACATAAAGTTATGTCATCTATTCATGCTTGAGAATATGTATGAATTAAGATTGGTTGAACAACAAAATTTCCTGAACCTTAAAATTTATTTTTTTCTGAAATAATTTGTACAGATTGCTGATCTTATTATGAATGATGATCAGATAGTTGAACTTGGTCGCTCAAGAATGCTATCAAGTGAGGATTTTATGTTTTTTATTGATCTAGAGATTTGTTTAGGTGTTGATGAGCTGGGTTTCCAAAAACAAGATGTTGATTTCTTGAAGTTCTTTTAGGTTCTCATTGACTTATTGAGAAATATATGTTATTTTGTTTAATTTGATGTTGGTATTGTAATTGGCAACAGGAGCTTAATCTATATTCGCTTATGTTTTCAACTAACTTCGTGAATATGAAATCAGCTAGTTTTGCATATGATTCTTTGTCGTGTTTATTGAGTGTATGACACAGTGGAAATTGGAATTTACGACTTGTCTTCCAAGCCATATGTCCTCGGTATGTACTCGGCTTCACTGTGCAGGTCTTTTACTGCAAGATATATGTACACCGGTGTTCAAAGAAAATAGGTTGACGTTTATTTTAGTTAAACCTTGACGGTATGAGGGAAACTTTATTAATCAAAGAAAATTTGTACCATTTTAATCTGTTACATGGCTTCAGGATTGTGCATTAATTGGCTTGTTTTCCAAATCTCAAAATAAGTATTTAAAACTTCCTTCTACATCTAGGTCCAAAGAGCTAGAAGCCGTACTTGAGGCCTTCTTATGAACCTCAATGCCTTCAGCTTTTTTGCTTTTTCTTTAACAGTCGTATCAAAAGGAATAAGTGGATTGTTACTTTACATGATGCAAAATAGCAGCTTGTGCCAGCTTTGAAAGTGAAAGTTTTTTGCCTTCTGTTTTATGGGAGAAAAATGGTGTGATAAAGTACTGCTGATTAGTGTTCTATTCTGATATGTATTTTATCATGTATGGTTCCTCAATGAATGTAAAGTGATTATTATATGAGCTTTTATTTACGAAGGGGCGTGCTTATTGGCTGTTTCATGAAACACTCCAACTCATTTTCACATGATATAAGGATGTTTTAGTTAAGTGGATGGGACAGTACGTATTTGTTTCTTCTGATTATTATATTTTCTCTAAAGGAATTGGGAACCTGTATGTCGTATATTTTTCAAACAGGTAATGTAAGTTGTGGACCGTTAAGTAAAAAGTGCTGTCTGGTTATGCTATTCTTGTTTTTTTGTTTTATATAATTTCTCTAGAGCATTGCTATGGCCACAGCAATGAACAAACTGTGTCTTAATGTTAAAATAGCCATTACATTTTTGTGGTTTATTGTTCAGGAAATGGCTGGAGTAGGCAACCTCCTTTGATTAATAGTTGCAAATACATGTTCAACAAGAAAAATATGATTAATAGTTGCAAATACATGTTCAACCAGAAAACTTAAAAATTTTTTGTCTTTAATTGCTTTGATGCAGTGTGCTCATATATTTTGGTATTTATCTTGTTGAAGGATTACAGGCAGAAACATCCAGAAGTTACCATCCTTGATCCTCCAGATGCAATTAAACATCTACACAATCGGCAGTCCATGCTTCAGGACGTGGCGGATCTTAACTTGTCTGACTGCAATGGTAGTTTGCACTTTCTGTTAAACTGTAACAATCGATTCTGTGACCCCTTCACCCCCCCCCCCTTTTTTACGGTTTCTTGGGTAAAATAATTCATTGATCATAGCTTTTTTATAGGCAAGGTTCGTGTTCCTAGGCAAATGGTCATAACAAAAGATTCATTATCAATCCCTGATAAAGTTTTTGAAGCTGGTCTAAAATTGCCGCTGGGTATGTTTCTCTTTCTCTTGAATATTGAATTCAGTTTTGGTGTTTGGGTGTTGCTTTTGTTTCTATTCTATGTGTGTCAATAGTAGATGCTTGGCACATGGCTTTTGTAGAACACTAAGTTTGAAGAGATTGGTGAGGCTGCTAAACCTCATCCAGATTCCCAAGTCTGATGACCTTTTTCTTTTGGGCTCTCATGCTGTGGCTGTGAGAAATTTCACAACTTGTTGTGGAAGTATTGTTCTTGATGTCCATGTATGATTGAAATTATTCTTGTTTTTTTTCCCCCTCTCGTTTTGACTTATTGTTGTGTGGTCTATCATGAGCAGAGATTTCTTATTTTTGCTGTCTATTAATCATTCCAGTTGCAAAGCCTCTTGTAGTGGATGGAAGTGCTAAGTCGCACGAACTCTTTCTTGCTTATGATCGATTCTCCCTCTCAGAACTTGAACCACCCATGCTTCTACAAGAGTTTGTTAATCATGGTATGCTGTGGCCCTAATTTGTGAACCTCAATATTGCAATAACGGCTTTTTGTTCTGAAGTTTGATTGCATTGTTTTACCTGTCCAACTGTAGGAGGCGTTCTCTTCAAAATTTATATTGTGGGGGAGACGATAAAAGTAGTAAGGCGGTTCTCTCTACCAAATGTCAGCAAACGTGAGCTAGCAAAAGTTGTCGGTGTTTTCCGTTTTCCCCGGGTTTCATCATCTGCTGCTTCAGCAGATGATGCAGATCTTGACCCTGTTATTGCTGGTGAGATAGTTGACGCTATTTCTGTATGTGTGTGCCTCAAAATATTTATTTGCAGCCTAGCTGCTCAATTGGGTGATTATGGCATTCTTGTTGCAGAACTTCCTCCCCGCCCTCTGCTGGAAAGGCTTGCAAGGGAACTCCGCTGTCGGCTGGTAAATATAGCAGTATTATATAGTAGTATTTCGTTTTCACTAGTTTGTGCTATGTGGCAGCAGTTGTGTTATTTTGTTGTTCGTGTTTCTCTTAGTTATATTAATGCTGTAGTTTTTGAAGGGCCTACGGTTGTTTAACATTGATATGATCCGAGAGCACGGGACGAGAGATGTCTTTTATGTCGTTGACATCAATTATTTTCCTGGTAGGTATAAAATTTGTCTGATCTAGCCACTCAACGCAATTGTTGGTGTAACATACAGCTATATGCATCTTCAGTTTCATAGTTAAGTTCCGTGAGATCATGCTGCGGCTGTTTGTGGTTAAACAAAGCTTTTTTGAACCCATCATGCAGGTTATGGGAAAATGCCAGATTATGAGCACATATTTACAGATTTTCTACTGAGCCTAGAGCAGACCAACTGCAGGAAGAGACCTGTAACTGCTGCATAAATCTTGGAGTCTAATGTATACATTGTACATGATAATGTTTCTTGCAGGTGAAGTTTCTCCTTGGGGAGAAATCCAGCTTGTATGAAACGTCCTTTGCTTAACCACACCATGTATACAAATGTTCTCAATGCAGTTTTAGTTAAATCTAATATTTATTCATATGGTGAGCTGGACTCTTGTCATTTATGTAGCATATTCTGCAATGAAACCAAGGCAGTCCGGATCTGGCCACTTTTCTATTTAGTTCTCTCCTTTGATGGAAGAGGGGTTGAGGTAGAATCCTGGGTTGTGTTTACAGTTTTTTTTTTTTTTTTTTGTTTGGGGTGGGGGGAGGGGGGTTTGTTGCCTATTAGTTGGTGTTGAGAGTAGAGAATTTGGACTTTGACACTTGGCCGAATAATACTTTGTCTCGATGTGAGACGAACAGCAGTGGCCGAATATTCATATGGTGAGCCGAATAACAAATCTCGCTGTAGAAGTCATCAATTGTAGTGGGCTCAACACGGAATCCACTGCTATTGAGCAGCAGGTCTCCTTCTCTATTGGTTGATACTTAGCTAAAGAAGAATTTATTTGAGGAGCTTGTTATAACTCTTCTATAATTATTGATAAAAATTTAACAGTTATACAAATATAAAATAATAAAATTTTATTATTTTCATAATCATTATGTAAGGTAATTAGAATCTTTATTTAAATGAAACCTAAAGTCTTTATTTGAATAAAACTCACTTTATCTGGGGAAAGAAAAATTTCTGTACATTTGTGTATCTATAAATTCAAAGGACAAAGTCGGAGCTTCCAACCAACAATCAAAATTGTGCATCATTTATATAATTAGGACAGGTTCAAGGGATATATATTTAATTTTTTTATCATTAAATTAGAAAAGAACGAAAGGTTAAAAATGAAGAAAATTTATAATGTGTAAAAAATATACAATTATAAAATACTTCATAATTATATTATACATCGACGCAAAATGACTGCATGACTAGACTTGCGGATATTTAATAAATAAGTGCGCGTCAAAAAGAAAAAAGTGGGGGCGGAAGGGCATATACACAAACGACTATGATTTTCTGTTCTGTACATTTGTATATACATACCGTACATCTCAGCTTTGGCTCACCAGAAAGGGCACCACCTGAAACAGGCACAAGTATGGACAATAAATTAATAAAGCTTCAGAATTTTTCGGGGTGGAGTGGCTAATCTAAGAAAATGGTAAAGCCAACTAGTTAAGAAAGGTTCATAAGCTATGAAATTAGAGACCGTAAATGTTAGAAGTCAACTTATCAGAAAAAGTGCGACTCATAGCATGCACCTTAATTATGCGGAACAAGATAACCACGGCAAATGAAACAATGATTCCACCTATAATCTCTAATTGCGTACTAGTAAAGTGCTTTTCACCTTGACTTCCAATCCAAATCCAACTCTCATTTATTCAATTAGTTCAAAGAATAATCATAGTTACACCTTTTCAAAAGGAAATATGCTTCATTAACGCCAAAAGTGAATATGTGCTTATTGAACATTGAGTGTACCAAAGACAATATATATAAAAGAGGGGGGAAAAAAAAAAGGAAAAACCATACCCCACATAGTTCTGGCACAAGTTTTCATGTGATGTAGCTTGGATAATTAACTTCTGCACTTGCAGTTTAACAGATAAACCATGATCAACTTCACGGCTGTCTCCAGTGATTAAGGTGCTGTGGTCAACTGCTTGTTGTATAGAACTAGTGGGCAGTGGTGTAGATGAGAAATCGCGTCCTGTAAGCTTATTACTCATCCTAGCCATGACAACCACAGCACGCTCGTTCAAAACCTCATTAGCATCACCAAGTTGATTAACAGCCTGCATTTTTCACAATGTGTATAAGCATCCTGTGATAGCACTATCTCAAAAGATTCTATATGCAGTATATCCTAAAACCTGAAGAAGCTCTCTTTCACGAGCACCCCGTTGCGGTTGAGGAAGTTCTCTATTTGGAGCCGTTTCTTCAGCATTCACAACAGGATGGGCGTGTGTATTTGCAAACACTGACATTTGCGGTACTTCATTAAAATTGAAAAGACGCCAATTGATAAGAGGATCATGAACAAAGGCCTGAAAAAAGATGAAAACTAAAAATCAGCTTTTTCCATATATTTTCCGAGACCATGCTTGTAGCATTAAAATGCATATCATCCAGTGGTTTCCTTTCACATCTAGGTATTGCAATTAAATGGTGGGTAGGACAAAACTAGTATGGTAGAGAGAGAGGCACTAACTGAAAGCAGAAACACAAAAGATCTGTACCTCCATCATAGCCATAACACTATCCCTATTTGAGCGCAGAACTTGCATCACATTTTCGCAAGTTGAACGGAAGTTTCCCTCAAGACCACTAACCTCCATAGCTTTTACAAGCATTCTAGTCAAGCGAAAAGGAACCTACAGAATATTTAAGAAGAAATTGGCAAGTGCACTTCTATAAAACAGCGATTTTATATTAGAAAGCAAATTCACTTATGCATTTATAGTTTGGAATTTACCTTTTCAGGGAATTTCTCCCTGTTCATTGAAGCTTCAAAGCAGTCCCCAAAATCTATATGTAAAATTTTCCCACTGCAAAGGATTAACAAATATGAGAGACTTTAACAGATTTTATTTACGGACACTAACTACTCTATCCTTATCATCTTAATGTACCTATAGCGGTTCAGCATAAGATTGCTTGGGTGTCGATCCCCTAAGCCAAGAAGGTATCCAACCTGAAACAAGACAAGTTGAAGCAGATGAGGTGACAGTTACCTAAATAATAGACAGGACTTCAATCTTTCATTTTCTTTCCTTCTTCCCCAAAACCTGTTGCCATATTTTCATTTTGGTCATACTTAAGACACCCAGACACTGTTCATATACCTCTTATAACTGGAAAGGATTCCAAATTGAAATTGGTTTCATTCCAAAGATGAAACCTCAAAAATAATAATTTGATCAGTTTCTCCATCCTAAACTGTGAGTGTCAAACCAATGGGTCTGGAGTCACCAAATGCTGTGTAGCGGAACCAAACAAGCATCCATAAAGGACCGATTTTGATATAATAAAACTATTTTAAACTGATTAACCGGAAGTGCAAAGACTGGATACCTGAATTAGAATAAAGTTTTGGTCATTGCAGATGCAGTTTCAAGAGTTTATATACTAACTGGTTCAAAGTTATAATATGCAAGGAAAAGCTACCTAAGAAACAGCAGGTTGAAGATAGAAAATAAAAAAATAAAAATAAACATCCACACATGCATGGAGCAGAAAGCATACCATGCTCATCACTGCTAAACTTCTGGTATAGTTTGTCCTCCTCTCTAGCCATACTTCAGAAGTACGGCTTTTTAACCAAAGCACCTTTAAGAGTAAAACAAGAAAATAATCCCTTAAATAACACATCTCTAAGGAACACAGAGAAGAATAAGCTATCGAATTCTAGAACAATACATACCCTGGCCAGGTCATTCCCTTCAGTATTTTGTAGAGCGTATTCAAAAACTTCCACTTTGGCTATGAGAGGTAAATGGTCATAATCTGGTGCAAAACTTAGCATATATTTATGCTCTTGGTTTAAGGTGATCTGTAAACACAAACATGAGCTGCCACTTAACCATAAGCTCCTCAAAAATGAAAATTATGGACTTTAGTCAATCACACTAAATCATTTAATGTACTTCCAACAGACCTTTCGGGCATCCCTATATTCCCGAATTAGATGGTGCAGGGTATCACAATTTGGGACCCATCCAATCAACCCGCTATTTGGAGATAAAGGGATGACAGAATATCGTTGAATAGACAAATCCTTTTCTGAAGTCTTTCTAGAATTTGCCAACAGGGTATTTACCAGACCAAAAAGCTGAAACAAAAATTGAATGTCAAAC
Organism: Aegle marmelos; assembly: GCA_030449875.1. Lineage (NCBI taxonomy): Eukaryota > Viridiplantae > Streptophyta > Magnoliopsida > Sapindales > Rutaceae > Aegle > Aegle marmelos. The sequence goes on from JASUUL010000058.1 coordinate 4,812,426, forward strand.
AAATTAGTCTTGAGATGATGATTTAAACATAGAAGACAGTATTAAATAGTAATCTCCATTCAGACGTGTGCAATAGTTTCCTCAGCATCCAGATCCCTGAACCAAATGACACAATCCACCAAATACATAATAGCTTCGGTACAGAATGAACAATGGAGTTGAAAGAAGAAAGCACCTGCATGACACGTTCATCTTGGCGTAAATCCTCGTGTCCCTTCAATAAGAAAGCATAATCTTCACCATCACTCCCATGAATTGTCAACTTACGAGGTCGTTGTTTTGATGTAATCACAACAAGCTGGGTTGCAAATGATGCAATTGTCACCACTGGCGAATCTGAAATGATAATGATAGGTAAAAATTTTGGGAGGCACACCAGATTTGGCACCAAAACACAGTTAAGAAAATCAGTTTACCAGCACGATATGTCCCAGGAACAGCCAGCTCTAAGTTTCGGCATTCCAACAGCTCAGGAGAAACAGACTGTTTTCCATATATGTAGTGGATAGTTAGTGCTAGAAAATGAATTTAGTTAACAATTAACATAAAGGCAGTGTTCTTGCCTGCAGATCCAAAGTGGTAAGGCTTTGAAGCTGTTTGTCTATCCTTCTGAAGACATGATAGTAGAGATCCCATGCCTGGTCAAAATATTATCAAAATCCTTAGCACCCACCTAACTGGAGAAAGCTAACACCATTGTGCTGACTCAGTGTTCGTTTATTTTATCAACTTTGTAACTCTAATTGGTAAACCTAAAGCCAAGGGTTCTTTCTTTCTTTCACTTAAGCTGAGTAGCTGTCAATTCCAAAAGCTTAAGCTACAAGGAAAAGGGCTTACAATAGTCTCTAAAATCTAATATCCCCCTACAATTGCACGGTCAAATTTAATAAGAAATTAGGATCCTTAGTATCACTTGATAAGAAAATTTGAGGAAAACAGTTTCAATATATAATACTTTTTCAACTATATACAAAGCCTAAAGCTTTTTTGCTCAGAAACAAAATAAGTACATTCAATGTAGAAAACATACATAGAGGAAGAACAAGAAGTCCACAAAGAAACAAATCATAAACCCCCAAGCCTAAGAACTACAGATCCTATAAGATCATAAATTCTGACTAACTATATTACACTATAAATCCTTAAGTTTACAGGGCCTGTTGCAGCGGCACAAACCTTTTTCATGCCGGAAGGTTCTTAACAAGATGGTATGAAAGAGTACGAAAATAGAAAAGAAGATTATTTATTTATGTTTTATTTTTAAAAAACAGAAACCTTGGAATTGCTGAACCACAAAAGAAATAAATATATAAAGCATCAGTAGGAAAATTTTGCTAACTGATAAACAAAGACATAAGTTAAGCAAGCATAATAATAACTATAATCAACCATGCATTTCACAAACTAATGACAAGTTCTCAGTTACATGGTATATCACAAATATAAAACAATTTTCTAACAAATCTTTAACAGAACATACTAAAACTATAAATTTACACTCCTTGTCAGCTAGAAAAAGTAAAATAAAATTGAAAGATACAGCCTATTTAGTTTACATCGCTCACTGCATGTACGCTAGGTGGGTACCAACGAATTTGGCTGAGATTATAAAAGAACTAACATAAAGATAGTCAATGGCACAGCAGAGAAATTAAAGGCATTCTATGCTAAGGCTGATTGTGCTGCTTCAATTCCAGAGTATAGGCTACAAGAAATGAATGCTTGATGCTTGAAAAGTCCATTGAGCAGCAAGACAACAGAGTCTCACATGTATATGATACTTTTAACGTTCTTCAGGATACTGACACCTAAGGAGGTGAGAAGAGAGGAGTAGAAAACTATAATGCATTTATGAGCATAAACAAATTTTGTTTCTGTCCTAGTGTGCCTGGTTTCATATTTCTACATGAAGGAATAATGCAGAAAACACACAACAGCAAACAATGCAAACCTATTCCCCCGAAAATCCGACAGATAACCATTAATAAAAACAAACTTTACTATTAATATTGTTCAGACCTGCGTAAGTTCAGCATCTTTTCCTGTTCTCTTATACTTCATGCAACAATCATAAGCCTCCAACAATTCATGGCGGTACGCCTACAAACAGCAAAAAGGTACACTAAGCAAATGAATAAATTTTGATACAGCATCCTAAAAGCTAAAATGGCTCACAAGACAAAAGGGCTACAAAGTTCAAGCAAAGAACTACAGAACAATTCATTGTCTGTTTAACGACAGGGTTAAAAAATATAAGCCATGCTGTGCTCAACATGTATTAATTGCTGCCTAATCATAATGAAAAAAAAAATAAAAGTAATAATTGTGAATGAAAAACGGTTTAAGTGAAAAAATATGGTAACCTCTATGAATGCTCTCTCTTTAATGGTGGTATTTTCCCTCATAGCCCCTTCCTCAAGCATTTCATGCAATGGCTCCAACACTTTCAACATCCCCTCAATGTTATGTTCACCAAAATATAAACGGCTAGCTTCTTCCAGTGCCTCATGCCACATTTCATGCCACAGTATAGCAACTCTAATTAGTTCCTTCGAGACAAGTTGTGCCTGCAGGTGACAGCACCTTATAAGACAAAAAAAAAAAAAAAAAAAAGAGGTATAGATCATATACAAATCAATTAACTGTTAGACCTGATCCACCAGTAAACCACTATGCTGCCGAACTTTGTCAACCACTTCTTGAGCTGCAGCTCTACGTAAATTGCTTATTGATTTACATGCCACGAGAAGTGGGTACATGAGAGCCTGAAGAAAAATTGAATTTACGTTAGGAAGGGTGGACACTCATCTGAGTTAAACCTCCAAGAAACAAACTAATCAGCAATACAAAAAATGGACACAGTGATAGAATTGAATTTCTAGGAAATTAAGAAAATCAAAACCATAACTCAAAAAAGATAATAATACTAAAAAAATCAAAATCTTGTGACTATAACTTAATTGTTTTTCATTCTACAATATCCATGAGAATTTACAATAATTCTTCAATCAATACCACCCACATGATGAAACAAGAATTTTGGAAATGCAAGGCCAAGAACAAACCTGCGGATGACTTTGTCCAATGCGCACCAGAAGTGACTGTATCAATACTCTCACAGCATGGTTATTTGAATGTATCCTGGCAATTATTTGAGGTAAAACAACCAGCCATGTGTTAATATTGACATGTGCAAAACCTTTCTGCAGAGCTATTTGGACTTCTTCAGTAGCTCCATGGTTGAACCACAAAGTGAGAAGACGAAGTATATCCTGAAGGCAAGCGGAGTTTGAAGAAAACTTAAATTAGGATCCAAAAGTTCATGTAAAAATAAAATGACTCAAACATGTATCCTAAAGATTTATCTTCAGGATGTTGGAATCAGTAACAACCCCTAACATCAAGATATGTTTTTACCTGTAAACTATCATCAACACCCTTAGCATGTGCTGCACACGCTATAGAATGGAAATATCCAGTGACTGCATGAACAACAAATTGTGATGCGACAGAAGGGAGGCCTCTTATGGTGTAATGAGACATCACAGCGGTGTTAAACAATGCCCATGAATGCCATGCTTTCCCCCACTTTGTTGCACACTGCGTGGCATTCCTAAATGCAGCAATAATTTCTACAGAAGAAGATTATTATTACACCAAAAAGAAAAAAAAAAGGGGGCTTTCTAGGTTACAAGAATTTATTTACCTGGTATAGATTCATCATCCAATCCAGGGGAGAGTGCCCATTTCCAAGTTCCAAGTTTGAGATACACACGGGCAACAAGTGGAACATTGGTAATTGTAGCTGTGGTTAAACTAGCAGATGCAGCTGATTGAATACCTGGGCAATTTGATAGCTCCACAGCCAAGGTCTACAAGAAAAAATACAAAATATAAACATTAGAACTAATAGTGAGCAGCAGGTAATGCTAGCAGAAAGAAGACTTCTTAAGGCAATCATGTAATCTTGTACACGAATGATACTGTATTTCTGCACACAAGGGTTTTAAAGTGCTTTCGTTAGTGAAGAGAAAACAGTTATACCTGTAGTCTAGCAAATGCTTCCTTTCGTTTAAGATCCTCACCAAGTGACCACTGGTACTTCAAGTAAGCAAGCATTACTTGAGGAGGCCCATGATATCGTACATTTTCATGGGATGTCTCTGGGTCAAACTAAATTCAACATAAAACAAAGTCAAATAAGAAACAGCCACAAAATGTCCAAAAAGCCAGAGTGCAGACCTGTAAGAGTTTAACTAAAGTAGATCGAGCCTGACTAATTCGTCCACTTTTTCTACAGAGAGAAGCAAACTTGAGCCAAGTTTCAACATCTTCTGTAGGTGGGCAAACAAGAGCTCTAACAGCCAAAAGCACTTGCCAGACCTATACATTGAAGGAAGGAATCAATAATCTTATGAGCATAGAAGGCATACTTCACCAATATTTATTTTAAACCTAATATGTGACAATTTAGTTCCCATGTAATCTGCTTTAACAAGTATATACCAACTTCATCGTTTGAAAAATAAGGGAAGAAAAACTGAGAACAAGAAATGTAAAGCATGTACCTCAACATTGCGTTTCGCTCCTTGTATGCGCTCAGTCCACATATTGCGGATAATAGCCCGCCTTCCCTCGGCGACAGGATTTCCCACGGGAAGCGTAGAGTAATCAATTACCTGTCAAAAACAAATGTTCTCCATGATAATATTTAACCCATGATAGCAACAGTAGTAAAAGTAAATCCCCTCTGTTACCGCAAAACATCCCCACTACGAAAAGGAATAAACAAATAAATTATTGAACAAACCTCTTCCAGTTCAGAAAGCTGCTGAACACGGACCATATTGCTATATGCACGCTCATAGCTTTCCAGAACCTATACAAGAAGACATACTTGGACTACTCAACCAAAAGAAAATTTTTGAGCTATGTATACTCCATTGTAAATTTTCAAAATCTGAGTAATTAGTTCTGATTTTGAAGTAAATGGAACAAGTCAAATGCCCAATTGAAGAATGAAAATACCAATGCTAGGATAGCTATCTTAAATTCCTTCCACTTATATTTGAAGAGAGAAAAAGGGGGGGGGGGGGTAATCCTAAGAGCATAAGACCAGAGTTTCTACACGCACAGATACATAACATATGGAAAGAAAAGTTGAATTAGACTTATCAAATAGTTGAATAATTCAGGACTTATGGAGTTACGAAACTGACCAAAGCTGCAAGCTCAGTGGCAAGGCATTTCCTAGCTCTCTCCACATATTCACGTGCTTCGTCATACTAAAAGCAAAATCCATAAAATTTAAATAAATCCAAAAGTTTTAAAAAAAAAAAGACAATAACCATAGCTCAGAAATAATAATGATATACATAAATAATACCTTTCCTCTACGAACTAACAAAACAGCCCTGAAGAATGTACCATTACTGCTTCCATCACCATTAGCAGCAGTGTTACCCAAACCCCGGAGTTTTGTTTCATCACCATCATCTAACCGAGACACATATTCTGCCATTTGATCCCACTCTCCCATATTCCAAGCAGCACTTGCAGCCTGTGATAACACCTCATTGGTATAAGCATGGGGTGTGCAAATATTGATAACATTGGTATAAACATAAGAAAATAACCATTGGTGCCATCTCTAGTCGAGCGGAAGGCTCAGCTGGGGTCCAATATTCTTTGCAGAGGTTGTTAAGCTCTTCCCATCGAGCCAATGCAGCAAGGCAACGCATCCGCCCTACATAATGCATCCCAAAAAAAAAAAATCAACAAATGAACACAGAAACAATGCCACATAAGCATGTCAGCTCAATACTTTAGTTACATAAACATGGTCAACAAATCAAGAGAAGTGGCAAACAAACAGGTTCCTAGGATCAATGAGATGCAGTTAAAGTGGATGTCAAGCAAGCAAAGGTATAAGCAGTATTAAATGAGTTGAATCAATGATAGCACAGGGGACCCATCTTATTGCAAAATTTTACCCCAGTACCAGACTGGCTACAAACCACAGCACAGCAGTTACAAAATAAACCTGAGGGCAGATTCAGTTCCCCTATACTAATCTCAACAGGTTTTTATTAAACCTGAGGGCAGATTCAGTTCCCCTCTTCTAATCTAAACAGGTTTTTAATCTTAGATAGCAAATTGAGGGCCAAGGGTAAGAGGGGATGAGAAATCCAAGGCTCACACATTGCATGCAATACGTACACAACGGCAGCATTGGCCCAAAGCCCCAGAGTAACTGTGTCATTTTTTACTGTTAAAAATTTGGAAATATACTAAAGTTAGCATGGTTGCAAGATCCACAGCTCTAACAGTATCTGTGAATATATCACATGAAAAGGATGTAAGAAAATTAATGACTTGAGATGACATAAGCTGACACAATTTGTAAGTATTTGTTCAAATACAAACGAATGGTTCTCTCTTCAGGTCAGACAATCGTGGTACTATATAGTAGACTGCTAAATTTAGTATTTTAGGCCTGGGTAACGAAAATTTATATGCATATTGGCACCAGACTACCAACTGCAAGGAAACAAAGACCATTACAGAAATATACTGAATAAAAAGGGAACATCAAAAAGAATGAAGCCTAACAAACAGAAATCCTTGCACTAATTTGAATCTCACATCCCAAAATGAAGTAAGAAACTATTGTTAACATTTTTTTTCCCGAAAAATACCCAAAAAAAGAAAAAGAAGACCTTAAACAATATAATCACCATACATTATAAGATTTTATAGTTTCAGAGGTAGAACTATAGCAACCAAGAAACCCGTCATAGACAAGAAGAATAAACTGAGCAACAAAAACAGAGCAAGTTACACTAGATATGGACCTAAAGTAGCTTCCAGCACAATATGTGGATTTGATGCTTGAGAGGCTTTATTAGTGTAAGCCTTGAGTGCATCGTCCCAACGCTGCAATTTCTCATACCTAAATACAAAGAACAAGTCATGAATAATCTAGTACTACTAGCATCAACAATAAAAGACAATTTTCCCCACTGTCTTTTCAAGATGAAATAAAAAATAATTATATGAGAAAAGAAAGCCAAAAAGATGAGTTGAAAGTGCAGTAGAACAAAAGAATCCTTCATGATTTATTTGGCAGAAAGGTAATATAAATGTTATGAGTTATTAATGTTCAACAATACCATGACTCCTTCAATTGAACATCTAGCTCTTTCTGAGCGTAGGTCAATATTCCAACAGCAGCCTAAAGTGGGGGACCAAAAAAAAAGTTCTCAGAGGATCAATGTGAATCAAAATACAAAGCAACAAAAATCAGAGAACATCACTTTCATTTGAAGCTAACCTCATGCTGGTGTAATTGATTATTTATATGTATAAGAGCTTCGACAACAGCTACAGGGTTTGCATCCATCCTGTTGGAGCGTGCACCTTCAAATTCCATTTCTTTGTAATGCAAGGCCTTGGCAAACGCACGACACTGATATGGAGTAACAAAATTAGAAATGCATGAAATACACAGTTAATCTCATACTGTGCAACAAATGTGAAACAAGTGTATTGGTTCTAAATTTGCATAGTTTTCATTAGAGCACACTTTTTCTGCCAGAGCCCCGAGCAGACGGATGTCTATAGGAAGAGGTTTCTCATCATGTTCCATGAACTCTGCCTGCAAGATAAGTTCACCAACACACGATAATTAATAACTACCATCTCGTACTTGGACTTCAATAACTTCCCTCCATAACATGAATAGTACATGTGGAAAACAGGCATACCAAGTTTAGAAGTGTTGCAAGGATTTCCGGAGGAATATTTGGAGAGGAAAAAGCCATCTCTAAACTTCGAACAAGCTGCTTCTGGCTGGTTTCATTCAGTTGCGACCAACAGCTAACAAAACCAGCAGCGAACAACTCCCGCCCAACCAAAGGCTACAAAGCTAAAAATCAAAACCTCATTCCCAAAGAAGGGTTAATACAGATGCAAATGGGTACCACACCTGTAACTGCGCAAGCCTTGCACAGGTTCGTAATGCTGGAGAAGGAGATTCCTTCAACAGTTCAATGCTAAAATGCCTCATCCATTCTGCCCAGTCTTCCTTGGTACTCCGTTGAGAAGCCTCCCCAGCAGTGCGTAAACGACCATCATTGACCTGGAAGACAGATCCCAGTAAACAACTAAAATTTGGGATAAACTACCAATCCCAATGTAATCAACATCACCAATGAAATAATGAAGAGAATGATGGATGAGGACAAGAACAAAATGGCATTCAGAAAGGAATTTGTAATGTTGTAAAACAATATTTCAGGGCTCATAACATTAAAGAGATAACATGCAGTCTACTACCCCCAAAAAAAAAAAAAAAAAAAAATCATTGAACCCTATAGAATTATAGTGCAAGAATTTTTTATAATTGTTTCTATTGCATTTAAAACCTGCTATTTTTAAGTTCAGTTGATTCAACAACTACTTGTCAGTAAAATGTTTACTGTTTCTATGTCCTTTTTGATTATTTTGATTTCTTGACCTTCACATCATTCCAACCACCATGGGGGTACTATCTCAAAAGCTTCAACAGCCAACGACGACATTAATCAAAAGTCAAAACCATGTATACAAGAAAATGATTTTGACATATTCTGAGAATATTATACAATACAATACTCATAAAATTGACATGAAACTCATTTTGATATATATTGAGAATATTATACAATACAATACTCATAAAACTGACATGAAACTTATTTTGATATATGTTGAGAATATTATTATACAATACAATACTCATAAAACTGAGATGTCATGCATGATATGCTGAGCAACAGACTGCCTAACCACCAAATTCAATAGCTTTTTTCATTGCCTTGCGAAAAGTTTTTGTCTCACCTTATACAAGAACCTTAGCTAACAGCCACACACTTAGAAAAGGCTTGCCTTTTCTTGATGACTATGATGAACATAAAAGAAAGTATATAGAGCTTGCAATTGTATATCATGAATACCTGATGACCTCTAAGTTGTTTTTGAGCATCAGTCCCATCTTCATAAGGGTCACTGTCCACATCATTTAATGGGTCACTGATAACCTCCACAGGAACTCGTCGACTTAATCGTTGTGCAGCCGTACTACCCAAAATCAGTGGCTCACGTCTCCTCAAGCGTCCTTCGATTTCCTCAAACTCTTTATGCTGAAAACATAATTAATTTCATGCTCAATCTCAAATCAAGATAAATTCCAAAGATAAAAATTGAAACTGGCAATGAAAGATATGGACCCGCAGCCGATGTTTCAACAGGAGCTTGTGTATTGATGGGATAAAGATGGTAAAATCCTCCCCAAGGGCATGAGCAAGACAACAGAGTGCATCAACAGCATCCTTACGCAGCTCATCATTCTTCCTGGAATTGGAAATCCACAGGGTTGAAGCTCAAGAATAACATTATGCAAGGGGTAAGTAGAATCTGGAGTAAAAAGATTCAAAATTGGGAAGCCAAAGCCAGCATATCAGCTTGAAGCAGAACAGGGGGATAAATTGTCAGGCTCAGTAAAAATCAAAGATGAAAATTGTCCCCACAATACACATACCAATATGTTAAACGAGGAGACCAAATTTACTAGCTGGAATCAGAAAAAGGATATGTGTGTTTTGCATTAAGTCATCTAACAAAAAATTAGTTCATGATAATCACACAAAAGATGTGGTACATAACTTATAAGCACACAGACACACATTCATAGAAGTAGGGCCATAAGTAGGTTTGTAATGAAGGAATGAAATCTTAGATTCACACCACCAGGCTATAATGTTAAAATTGTGTACATGTCCTTTAAATATATTATCCTCACAAACTATCCAACTCTCATATATTCTGAAGTTGAAATCCAATATCAAGCTAATTTACAACTCCCACCATTATCATTCAAGGTAACAGCAAGCAGAAAGAAAAATATCACTGTAACCCAATCCAAATGAAAGTTGGATATTATTCAAAAATAATTTGAAGAAAGCTTTAAATCTCAGCATAAGAGATCAATTTCAGACTGATTCTCTGCTGCCATCTCCACCCAAGACCTCTATACCTGAGCACTCAGACATGCACAAACACACAAGGACACTTTTAAATACATTATTTCACATCAGGAAATGGATACTAACCCGTCCAAGACAAGCTTTAAGTGATGCACGAGAGAAGAAATGTGACCAGTAACCTGACAAAAGAAAGAAACATAACAACTAAGATATCAACCAAAGGAAGTTTGAATTAAAGAAATCTACTATTTTCAAGTTTGCAGCTAGATGATCTTTAAACTGAACAATGTTTGGACACCAACCTGTACACGAGGGATCAATCTTGTCAAGGTTTTGATAGCAGCACGCCTTATATCCACTGGAGCATCCACTTTGAACAATCGAATAAGTGCAGGAAGGAGCAGATGCATATGTTCATCCAGTGTCCCTGTATTCTATAATATGAGAAAAAGTTTTCCCAGACAGACAATATGCACACACATATTTAGCTCCCCTTGAGTTCTTTAAGGCATCCAATCCAAAAACTCCATCAGTCAGGTTAGAAACATTCTCTAACATTTCTTTCTAACCGAGAAATCTCTCAGGGTCTACAAGTTCAAAAGGGGGGGACTACCGCAGCTCCTACAACCTCTAGTAGACAAAAACAGAAAAAAAAGGCGGGGTGGGGGGGATGGGACAAAAAGCCTTTTAATCATACAATGCAAGAATATATATGACTAGTTACAGTGTGTTTTACTTTTAATTGGAAAAGATAAAACCAGAGTATTAGGCATGGTTTTTACTTTTGCTATGAATAAAATATTATAGAAGTTTGGATCTGTAGTTCTGTACTCCAATATAAAGCTCAATACCTTCTCCCTATGTAATTTCTCATGGCAATTATAAATCACAGGGGTACAGTATGGCAAAATGTTAAATAGCAATGGAAAATTATTAAAAATAAAGAATACCAACCTCCAAACACCTCAAGGGTATGGAGAATGTCAGGAACATAGGTGTAGTCATTACACCGTTCAGCATCACTTAAAACTTGAATGCAACATGGAAGAATAACAGGAAGGTGGGTTCTGAATTCATCGTTGAGAGCCAAGCAGAGCTGCTCCACAAGATGCAGAACCTGCACATTAAGATCCAAAAAAAGAACAGCAGTGGGAGAGGCTCGGATGGTGGAGGGTTAATAAAATGCAAATATCAGAAGGGGAAAAAAGTATGGCATGCTGATTATCGCATATTCCAAAGATAGAAACAATACCGGAAGGCCACGATAAGTACGATTAGTAGCAGGCAAACTGAAGGATGACCACAATTCAGAAATTAGAGAGAACAATTCTTGCAAATATTTACGAATATGCTGCAAAAGAACATTAAATCTGATTTATACAGACATCCAGAAAAATCCAAACTGTAATTGAATGTTCCAGACAATTTCACAACACCTATATCTACCTGGCGCACAATAGACACAAGAGTTCCAAGCTTCCATGTTATGTAATCCTTCAGATAATCATCACATGTACGAACAGTGTGAAAGAGATCAGGCAGAACCTACAGATAAATTGCCAGGAAGAAGCCATGATCATCAAACATAACCCAACCAAAATAGCCTCAACCAATGACTAAAATTTTAGTACAAGAATTGTGTCAGATAATAAAAACTCAGTAAGGACAAGCCTAAACCCCAACATCATTAACTGATTATAAGTACTCCAAATTTCATATCAACAGTTCCATTGCAAAAAATATATATTATATTTTTTTCCACCCCGCTTACTGCCCAGAGTTGTTCAACGAAAGCTACAATCAAACATTATGCATAAAAGAAGTTATGGAGAAGAAGTTTTATTACAACAGAAAAGTGACTAACCTTTGGTAAGTAAGGAACACAGCCAAGACCCATTGACTAACCTCACAAAAAAGAAAATCAAATAATTAAACCACATACAAAATAACCAATATAACATGTAAAAGAGAAGATTACTTATTTTTGAGATACCTTGAATATGAACATAAGAGACCCAACCACCTTTTGGTGATAGCTAGCGAGTGAAGGATCCCTAAGTATCCGCATGAGAGAATTAATAGCAACCTGTATGCAATAAAACATGGATAAAAATTTTTAACTAACGGAAAAAAAGAGCAAGAAAATTAACGAGTATTCATCACGTATAATTAATACAGTTGAATAATAATCTTCAGATGTAGCAAATGACGGCCAAAGGTCCATTGGAAATTCATCCATTGTTTGAATGTGTTGGCCTGAATCACTGGCGGCACGGGTAACTTCTCCATGTGACCCAGATAATTGTTGATTTCGTTTATATGCATGGGGATCCAAAGCACCCATAATCCCAAGAACCTGGTGAAGACCAAGAAAATGTTTAGCACGATAAAACATTTAACGGAGATAAAATAAGCATTCTCGTCCATAAATAGCTACCTTCAGCACTTCACGTCTGGTAGACCATACTAACTCACCATTCAACATTTTCAAGAGCAACCCAAGCAATTGTGGGTATTCATTGTATGGAGTTATCACATATCTGCCAAGACAATAGACCAAAAAGGCATTCAGACCATAGACACAAAAAGCCCTCTAGAAGTACATACCTAGGATATTACAAATATTAAAATCAACAATGTGCATGTAGGGAGAAATTTTCGACAGCAGTAGTAGGTAGTAGAAAGAAACTTTCCCAAGTAACTACAAGTTTGCTAAGTGTTTAGTTAGTTTACTGTCACAGAAATATTTCATCATTGAGATAGTAAGTCCTAAACAAAATTGGAAAAACATTTTAATCAACGTGAATAGTTAAATGTCAGAACCAAGTAACAAAGACCAACTCAAAAATATTTGGTTCATTGAACAGACCATCACTGTTTTGATCTCTGTCATAACAAAACATAGTTCACAATAACATATAAATAATAGTCCAACAAGGTATAGAAATTAAAGTGACAGAAAGCAAATTTCACATACCCAGTACTCTGCACAACTTGGCCTAGAGTTGAAACAGCCACTTCACGTTTCGTGACAGCAGCTCCATCCAACAGAGCTTCGACAATCAAAGGCATAAGTTCGGATAAGTACTGTCTCATTCCAAAACCACCCTAAACAAATTTTACAGCACAAAACCACATAAGATAAAACTAAAAATAAGTTAAAAGATGATTAATAACAAGAGACTTGTAGGAACTTGACGTTCTTTTCTAGACCCCAAGATTATCAGGCAGTTGGCAAACAAGAAAATTGCATTATCCTCCACCAAACATGTGCCAGTGTAGAACACAATTTAAGTGGAAATGAATGTGTATACACAACATACTCACATGATAGCCTGTCAAATTATGCACAGAACCAAGCCCCCACCCTCATGCTAAAAGGCTAAGCAAAGGCTATCATACATAATAAGAAACCTGGCTCAAAGTACAGATTCACCCACCACTCTAGCAAGATCTCCCACGGTTACAAGAACTCCACTAATAATACCATTATTGGCATTGACTCCAGTGCCCTCAAGAAGTCTTGCTACAAGAGCCTGAAAAATCAAATCACCACATGAGAGAAGGCAGAAATGAAAAATCCTCTTATCAGAATCAGCAGAACTGGACAAATGTTAAAGTCAACACATAAATAAGTATACCTTTTGTATTGGAGCAATGTATGGACGTATTAATCTTTCACAGTTCCGTATTAAACAACCAAGTAGCTTTGCACTTTCTTCTCTGCATTTGTTATCTGCACTGCTGACATTGCAAAAGTCATCAATATTCGACACCATAAAGTATGAACTTACAGGAAAAGATGTTCTTTCATCTAAGCCTGACTTATATACACACACGACTAAAAATTTCAACAAATTACTATCAATAACTGTTAATCTTTCACAGTACCATCACCCTTCGAAAATTACCTCTGCTCTAAATATGTCAACAACTGAATAAGATGGCGACGAAGTGCAGGAAGAACATATGCTGGATTTTTCTCTGATAACCTCCCAGCCACAGAGATTGCATACTCTCGAACATCAAAATCCTTAAGCAACAGAAATATTCAGATACTCTCAAAGGGCAAGACAAAAAAAATTATAAGATTTAATGGGAGGAAACATCATATTGCAGCATGTAAACATTCAGAAGAAATATTGACAATTTGCAAAACAGTTTCACGTGAGTAGAACAAAATGTGGCAACTTGAATGCGTGTGAAAGAAACCCCAAGCACAAAAACACACACATGTAGATCTTCAAATATGCCTAATTGCACATAAATATATACAGCTCTACGGAAGATTAACCAAAATAAATGAGTGGTAAGACCATTGGCAAAGAGTCCTTTAAGGTACAATAACCTCAAAAAAGACAAATACTAGTGTTTATGGGTAATTTCAAACAAGTCAAAGCCATGAAAATTTTTGAAAATATGATTGGAATTTTTATTTTTCGTTCATTTCAGAGCAAAACTAAATGATTCATCTAATTCTAGTAAACACAATTATGATTGGAATTTTTATTAAACTGAATTTCACATGACCTTTTTCTGTAAGTACGCCCTTTAAAAACAAAGGTTAAATCCATTAATTTACTTTTTTCAAAGATTCTTATTAGTTGTAACCCATTTTACCTCTTATCTCCATTCAATTAGAAAATTTTTCCTTTTTTCTTTCTTTTTAAATAGAAGTAAAGTTTTCTTATTTTCTCTCTAAATTTAAAATAAAAATATACCTCACAGATAACCAGATTTTTCATAGTGCAGATTTCACTTGTATGGAGAACATAAGGAATTGTCCCAATTCACATTGCAACTAGAAATACTAACCCCACCAACTGCAGAACAACAATTTATGCATTTTCTTAAACACACATAACCATGCTAGGACATGGCCGATGTTTAGTTCAGATCCTCAATGCTGTATTCCATACAAGAAAGTGGAGCCCATCCATTATTCTTTTGAGGATAGCAATTTTGGATTGTAGTCTGGAGTATATTTTTATGCTTAATTGAGCTACTTAGTTTTGTTCCTCACTTAGCTTACAAAGCTTAGCACATGTTTCAAAGGACATTGGAACAGAAAGAGGAGATATTCTGCATATTGTTCGAACAAGATATGCAATAAAACCACTGCTATGGATTGTTTGAACTGACAGAAAGAGTATAATTTTCCAACCCCACCCACCAAAAAAAAAAAAAAAAAGGTTTGAAATACTTAGGAGAAGAATAACGTATCCACTTGTCCATGGGCTTAGGTTTCAACAACATTGTGAGGAATTTCTAGAAGCTTTCCTTTCAGTGATTCAATTTTTTCTTTCATTGCCACCTTGTATTGTTTACTTTGATATAGTTTTGTTTGCATAGGATGACCACTGATCCTCCTCTACATTGTTTTCCACTTTTCAATAGAATTTTACTTCTTATCAGAAAGAAAAATGGAAACAAGCTGCATAACAATAACGAAACAACACACAGACAGTACTCTGAAGCCTAAAACAACTTTCAGGCATATTTCTCGACCAAACAAAGTTAACATAGTTTTCGTAATTAGATCATTGGCTTCGAACATAGAAGTTACAAGATCAATCTAATAGAATATTGCAAATCAAACCAGTTGAAACCATACCTCATCATTTAAAGCAGCAAAAATTGCACTCAGACTATCAGCCTGTGCTAAAAAATCATCAAAACCTCTGTTGCCATACAGAGAGGAAAAGATAGAATGGCGGACAGTAACGTCAGCATCAGCAACGGCTGCAATGAGAAGCTTCTCCACAAGCTGCAGAAGTCCAACATATGAGAAACAAAGAGATGCAACAGACAGCTGCACTCAATGATAACCGAGAAGGATACACACTTTGTAACATTTAGAAATAACATAAAACACCCAATTTTCTATAATCAAACCTCTTCTATAAGACGGCGTCGCTTTCCCCCCGTTCGATTAGACCTGCTAGCTCCAAACTGTGTACATGATACACCAGAGAAAGAATTTGCAACTAACTTGCAACAACACAAAGCTGCGTCTTTCCGTGTAGCTTTATCCTCATCATCCAAATATGGTACAACTGAATCTCTAGCGAACTCAAGCAGTTCATGGCCCTGGACAATATAATAGCTTCGGAGTAAATTTGAGGTCAACATAGGTTTCATATTAAAGATTATCTGTATAGAAACCTTGAAATTGAAGCGAGCAAGAGTCTGCAAAGCAAGTTGCACTGGAGCTGAACCATTAAGGTCTGAAACTTGCTGAGGGATATTCATCACACTTCCTCGGACCGGGGTAGCAACTGGCCTTGCCTGGGAATAATGGGATTTAGACAGAACAAATGAAATGCAATCTAGCAGCCGATCTTGGATAGTTGGCAGCAACGAAGGAATACTGAAACAGAAACCAATGTCAGTGAAGGTCGAAATTCTTAAATCATACAATCAACCCCCCATTTTCTTTTTTTTTTTTTGGGGGGGGGGGGGGAAGGGGAGTGCGGGGGGAGGGGTGGGGGTGGGGGGTTCTTAACAAGAAGTATGGGGATGTCCAAGGTTGTACCTGACAGTGATTTGTTCAAGAGCATCAATAAGTGTGGTTGAAAGACCAGCAGAAAACATAATATCCAAAAGACCACGAACATGAGGCTCCATGACAGGACCCATGGCTTTTGCAATGTTTCCAACACAAGCCAAAGCCTCTAGAGAGGGTTTACCTCTACGTGGAGCAATCTACATGTAAATATGCCAACAATCAGAAATCAGAAATCTAGTTTCGCATCAAATGAAACAGCATAGCTCAATAAATTGCAACCATGAGAAAATATGACAAATCAAAGTCATGCGACTTAATGCAGCCAACTTCCTCGGTGTCTTACGGCTTCACGTAAATGAGATGTAATTGTCGGCAAATAGTGAAAAAGTTCCCCGTCCAAAGCACCAGCCATCTCCCCAAGGGCAATGAATCCACTGTCACGTTCAGCTGGTATTCGCAGAACCGTAAGAATGTGATTCATGCATATCTGGAAGATATCACAATTCCATGCACATTAATTTGGAAATAAATGTCACATATATAATGATGATTTCATCCAAAATTTCCTTCATACCGGAAACAATTTTATCATTAAAAATGGAGCAAATTCCACAAACCTTCAAGTAATTTGTAACAAATCGATCTCGCAAGAAATGGGCAATGCGAGGCAGAAGTGAAGTTATACTAAGGCGAACAAGCCGATCCCGGTGCTCTAAGTATCTCAGAACAATCTCAGCAACTTCTCTATACCTCGACATCATGAACTCTCCCGTATTTCTGTCCAGATATCATTTCAATAATACCCACGTCAAATGCTTAAAATAATTAAAGAAACAGTGGCGATGGCAGCCAGATTGTTATATCTTTGTATACGCGATAATTATTTATCAAAAACTGGACAGTTTGATGAAGCGATATAATGCCTATACACTAAAAGGCGAACCTCTTCAGGAAATCCATTAAAGGATAATGAATGTGAATAAGCTACATTGAGATTTTTTTTTTTCGGAAAAAAAAAAGGAAAAACTTAAGCCCATGTAGAGGATGTCTCAAACGTCTGTCTATTCCAAAGCACCGTATGAACCAAACAAGCACACACATATGCAGACATATATTCCCAAGACACCACAGCAAGCAAAGAACAGTTTTCAAAAGTCTTGGTTTTGGCAACAGTTTTATGTTTTGGCATTGACTTCACTAACTTAATCCTTTTCCCAGAACAATAAACTTTTGCGAGATTAAAGAAACAAAAATAGAAGTAGCATCAATTAGCCAACTAATTTTTTCTTAATCAGAAGACGTGAACCAAATTGAGGGATGCTTATAATTCAATGAAAGCATAAGAAACTTAAAGGCTACAGTGGCTCCCACAGGTGACCACAAAATCCTCTTCAAAGTTTCTTTCTTTGACTATCGTATACACTTTAACTCGGCAATTAACACCATAGCAATGGACAAAGGCAATCATAGCAATCACATGAAAAGGGAAATAAATGGTAAATTTGAAAATGAGGCAATCAATTTTTTTCACAGAAAATCTACTCAAACTAGAAAGGAAAACAGCTTCAGTAGCCAAATAAGCTTTTGCATTACACAAATCTCTACCTACCTCAAGAGCTCCCCAACTGCAAGCAAAGAGCCATGTATGCTGTGTACTGGAGCATTTCTACCTAACCCATCTTGAGTAGCCTCAAACATTCGATAGTACCTGTCACAAAGATTATAACTGGTCTGATTTCCCTCAAAAAACAGTGAAAACAACAAGAACACAGAAAGCTTTTTCAATGTGTTTAAAATGCTGTCATTATGCAAGCACAAAGAAATGATAATTAATTTAAGCTAAGTGCAGTGTGCAAAGGAACTCTATGGGTAGTTGAAAATAAGAATGAACCAGTTACTGAAGAATAATTATGAAATAGAATCAAATAAGATCACTCTATTTCCAAATCTTTTTTGCTAGCTCCTATGGAGGCAGTGCCGAACATGCAGTTTCATCTTCTATCTATGTGCATGGAGAGCGAGGTATTGTAACAGTCAAAAGACAAGGTAAACTTGATCAAATAAGGTAAAATTGCATATGATAAATAGAACTTTGACTCAATTCACAGCATGTATCTCACTGCAATAACTATAACACTTTAAAGCAGAGATTCCTATTTTCTCTTTCCTTTTATTCCCTAAAAACGAAGTTTTCACCCTCTTGATGTCAAACAAATTTTACTTTTTTATATGAAACTGAAAATCGTATTGATGATGAAAAATTAAAACAGAGAGTGGACCAGTTGTCCGCTAAGCAAACAAAAAAACAGAAGCTTTTTGTGCCATACAAAACTATACCCAAATATCCCTACACATAGCTATGATAACTATAACACCCTATCTCAATCCTGGAACTCCTTAGACACTGAAGCTAAAGTGAAGCAAGAAGACACACTCACTGCTATCTAATTAAAAATTTCAAAGATTTATAACTAACCACTGGACACGCCAACGTGTCTCACGCTTTTCAATAACACGAAGGCAAGCGCGCAATGCCTCTACAGCCCGCTCTCTAACAGCCAAAGTCGGATCCCGCAATGCAACCCAGATTGCGTCTACAAATTCAGGTACATGAACATTGAACACGGTTGAAGCATTCTCTGCCATTTCCTTCAGGAATAAGAAAAACAAAAATATCTATCTTTGGTGAGCAAGGTAATTACGATAATTACATAAGAGTTTCAATAAAAAGAAATACTAAAATTCCTGATGATGAAAAAAATATGGAAGAACACATCATTTTCTACATAAAAAAATTTTTGCAGGCCAAGTTCACATCCAATTCACATAACTTGTATGTTGACAAAGTTCACATGCTAAGTTACCATCTATTCCCGATAAACATCCGACAAGAAAAAAATGATTAAAATGAAAAACACAGAAAACTTGCAGTTATTGTGTGCAACAGCAGGCCAAAAAATGCCCATACTTACTTTCAAGATTAAGACAGCAGCAAAACGTCGATATTCTACTCTATCCCCACGAAGCCAATCCAGTGCCATTTTCACCTGCAGCCAATTAACACTGTTCATTCTGTGGTGCTCATACAGAAACCATATACAACCACCCAAGGAAACACAGAACAACAAACCTGAAACTCCACTTCATCAGCAGTCATCGCACCACCTGCCCTCGCTAGATGACCAAGAACTTTGCTGGCAAGGACCAAAATCTCACGATCACGCTTCACCTCAAACACTGTCCTCATATAATTAGAGAACTTTGAAACCTTGGAGGCGTTTTCACCAAGCGCCACATCTATTAACTCATCAATGGCCCTTAAAGCCCCCAAATTTTCAGCAACATCATTGATTTCTAATAGTCCAGAAATTCTATCATATAATTGATCCATAAATCTCGAAAAAGCTTCTCCACTGAGATCACGTGCTTGTTCTTCTATATGTTTCCTTAAAGCTAATGAAGCACCCTCCTATAAAGTGATACAAAATGACAAACTATAAGCAGAGTGTGATACACTTCTTAAAATGTTGTTGTTTACTATCAAAATATAAAGTTTAAGACAACAACAGAATCTGCCAATGACAGCAAAATCAACAAATTTTACTGCTTTTTCTTTTCATTTTCTAAGCAATTGTTAACTGAAATGACTTTCAAATACTAGTTTCAGTATCACGAACCAGAAGTTAATTTCAGTACAAAGACACGAAAATTCAAACCTAATTCAGCATCTTCTTTGATTTCCAGAATTTTCTCAAGGGAAAAAAAAAAGAAAACTGAAAAAGATAAACTGATTTTACTGATTTTACATTATCCTATAAGTATCTAATTTTCCACTACCTGGCTAAAACTAGGAAGAAATAAATAAACTAATTTGACTCCTCCTTTTTTACATCAAGTGAACTCACTTTAGGATACACCTACTAGCCTCCAGTGCCAGTACCACCAAAAATAACTAAACCTCTACATTTTCCGGAATTTTCTCTAAGAACAAACAGAAAATATCATATACCTTAGGGTTACCATGAGTGCAACAGTTTTCAACTCCGAAACTGGAACTTAGACAAAACCAAAGCAACTAATTTCACTCTTCTTCCGTGATCAACTAAACAGGCTTTTAAGAGAACCTCTAGGAACATCCAGTGGCAGCACCACTACTAACAAGAACCAAAATTCAACATTTTCGGTAAAGGAAATAAACAGAGAAGATGATATACCTTAGGGTTGCCATGAGTGCAGAGGTCAGCAAGGATTCTATTAAGCGCATCGAAGCTACTGCCGCCAGCGCCCTGCGCCGAAGGCCCGATGTAGCGCAAAGACTGCGACGTGGAGGCCATTGATAGGCCGTCCTCTCAACTCCTTAAGCCCTAAATTCTCTCAATTTGTTGAAGATACTATTTTATAAGAATCAGATCCTCTCTCTTTTATCTTAAGACATTGATAAATAGAAAATATATTCACTGGTTGCTGTGGAAACAATTTGAGAGTGCAGTTGGCGTTTATAAGTACGCGTGATAATTACAGAGCGCTCTCTCTCAAGCTTCAGTTAGTTTAGTGGGCCGCGGCTCCCTACAGAGAACTGTAAGTGACAGCCAAATAATGCCATTAGTACGATTACGAGTCAGAAATCCAGCGGCTACGAGAATATTAACAAAAGAGCGTAAGCGGTCACGGGCTGTAATGGTCATATCGCAGTGCCGGTTGCCTTAACCAATCATGATCGTAGCCCGCATTTGGGACGTCGGATTAAATTGAATTGAGTGTAAGAACAATTAGGTTGGATTAAATTAGGCTTTTGTTACGTTAAATACTCATATCACATATATAATTACGCAGCAATTGTTAGATTTTATCTAATTATTATAAAAATTACATAATTTTATTATCTTATATTTTAACAATGGTTAGATTTTCACCCAATTGCTGCTATATAGCCATGTTATATAACATAATAATCTCCACTAAATCAAACGAGATTATATATAGTATTGTTCTATATTTAGTATAATATTGGATTAATATCAAATTATACTATATTAAATTAAATATAATTGAATTTAAATAGTATTTAACTAGAACAATTAAATTTATCTAAATTACATGTTTTTATATATGATTTCTATTTTGCCTATTAAATAAAATATTATTAAAATATAAATTTATTTATTTATCAAATGTTAATGTTTTACATGATATTCAAATGATAAATGGGATGTTTCTTAATAATTATTTTATTAAATACATATAATATACTATTAATTAACTAGTTTAACATTAAATATTAGTATAAATAAATAAATGAAAGAAGATGCCACAGTAAAATAAAAAATAAATTACTTATTTTTTATGAAATAATGAATAAAAATAAATAACTTATTTTTAATGGAATAATGAATAAAAATAAATAAATATATTATATTATAACAATACATAAATAAATAAAAAGAAATTGTAAGAGGACCAACATTGCTTATTCTAATCCCTTAAATCCATGTGAGAATTACGATAACTACTCTTATAATTGTAGAACTAAATTTGTATTTAGTCCACTTAATCTAATCTAAATGAGCTGATTTAATTTAATCCAAGTGAGCTGGCCAAACATTATACACACACATGCGCGCGCACTTCAAGTTATAATTTTTTAAATTGTTTTAATTAAATTAATAATAAATGAATTTTAAATGAACGGGTCATATTAAATTGGTTTATAACCCATCTATTAAATAAATCCTAAATGAATAAAAGGATCAATATCCTTAAACCCGAATTTAATTCGTTTAATGAGCGAATCAAATTGAATTCATCTATTTATTAAAGAAATTAATTTTTCAAACTCAAACCCATTTAGTTTATATCAAATCAAATTGAATAAACAAACTATGGCTTAGATTGCAACTTTCATTGTCCATTCGACCGTTTTCATGTGATAAGAAAAAAAAATTAAAGATAACCATGACTCACACTTTTATTGTTCAGGTGCTATACAAAAAACATTTTGAAGTGAATTTTCTTAAACAATCTAAAGCTGAGTTAAATTTAATTCGAATTGTACAAACTAATCTATTATCCAAAAAGATGAGTTCAATTTAACTTGAATGATACATTTTTTTATAACCCTGATCAAAATGGGACAGAAAAGAGAAAGAAAAAGAAATATTGATATTTTGGATCCTCTATATGATAGATAGTTGATTGATAATTAGTATTCAATCTTTCATGTTAAGTTCAAATAGCTAACTTCAAATTTTGGCATGCGTCAATAAAACTTGAAATTGACCAGACATTTATTGCAAAATTGATTAGATGACCTAACATCACTAAATTGCTAACACTATATGCGGTGATTGCCTCTGTTAAGGAAGATGTTTTACGACCTTACTTTGTCTATTGCGACCTAATATTAGTAGTAGCACTCGATCAGTGTTTTATATTTTAAAAGTACTAATATGTATTACCTGTCTATTACAATTAAAATATATTATCTCTGCTTTCTTATAGTCAATGCCAAAAATAAAATATATCATTGGCTTTAACCTTTAAGAGTGTTTTGGCAACCATAAAATTTTGAAATTTGCATATTTGATTTATTCTGAACAGAAAAATAGAAGTTTAATAAAATGATAATAACTTTATTTTAATTTGAGTAGAGTCAGTGTATTACAATTCTCACTCATATTGAAAAAAAAATAAAACAAAGTCTATTTGTTTTGGTTGTTTCATGATGCAAAGAATACACAAAGAATACACCTAACAAAACACTAGAAAGGTTGCCGTATAGAAAAAAAAAAAAAAAAGAGAGATAGGTTGCCATATTTTTTCCCTTTTACTTCATATTGTAGTCAATTGCTTTTGATTTTTGAACTAGCCAAAAAAAGAAAAAAGATAAATGGAAAAACAAGAGAGGGAAAAAAATCAAAGCAAGAATAACTTTCTTAATTTAAAAATTCAAAAAGAGCTAAATCAATTGAATGAGAATATGAGATATATGCAAAGTAAAAGTACTCATCTTTTATAAAAGTTAAAAGTACACATTTTTTAAAGAAATTTACATGCTATTACTTTCACATACAAAATAAAATCTAACTTACATTCATTTAGCCTAGAGTATTCTTCAACAATCTTGATTCTAGAACATAAAAACATATTTAGCTTTACTAATGAAAGTACAAACAAATTCACAAAAATAAACAATAAATTAATGAATAGATTTCATTCAAAAATCAGACCGCTAGAAATAAAAGTATATGTCTATATTAAACTACAATATCAAACATCAAAGACTTCTCTTAAAAGAAATTACGGTGAGAAATAATATATATAGCAAAAAAGGTCTAAATATAAATTTAGAATTTCCAAATAGTTATATGTTTGCATAAAGCAACATCTAACTATAAAGGACATGCTAACAAAATAAATATACTTAAATCACTAATTAGTTTAATATGCCTTGATTAAAACAAAACCCAATAAGTTAAAACCTAACATGTCCCGTATAAAATGGTGTCATAGTAACACAATTCAAAAGGATTTTAACTAGATTTTATTAGATGACAAATCTACTAGATCTAAAGTAAATAGAATTACTATATTGTTCCATTGGCATAAAATAGGCACAAGTAGAGCTATCAACAATATAGGATTTACTTTTAGATTATGTTCAGTTGCTGGAAAATAAGGCTGCAAAGGAGAGATTTTTCATTTCCTTTATGATTTTCTTTGCTCTGTTGGTAACAGTGAATTGGGTATTCAATTTTGTTCTACTCTTAATTTTTTATATTTTAGAGTTTGATTTTTATATTGAAAAATAGGGGAATTTGGATTCCACATCACAAAAGGTTATATTTTATAATTTTATCCTCATTTAGTTTTGATTTTATAATTTTATCCCCAAATAAATTTAAATGGAAAAAATCTTAATTCTCTTGTAGCATTACAGCCTCTCCCTCAAAATCGGAGGATCCTCTCTCACTCTCTCTCTCAACTTTTGGTAGCTATCATCAGCGATAAAGAGTGCTGATGATAGTGTTTGACTATTTAAATTTATTTTTAGTTTTAATAGCCTCTCACATCTTCTTTATAGCTTCAATCTTTTCAATCTTGGCTTCAGTTTTAGCTTCGATTTCTCAGTCTCAGCTTTAATCTCAAGTTAGTGAAAGACTCTTAATTGACTAAATATTTATATATTTATTGAGATTCATTGGAATCTAAACCTTTTGGTCTCATTAAATATACCATTGATAGTTTTAAGAGCTTGTCAGTTATTTATTATCCATTGATTGCACTAATGTTTGGGTGTTAGTATATAATCACATTATTAATGGGTTGATTTTTTGGTCTCATTTTGAGTATAAAACAAGAACATAGTTTATGTTACTTGGCACAAATTTGGCCTATGTACTATGTTAATATATGAATGTTTGACAACAAATAAACTGAAAGGAACCCAAACAATTTGAATTAAAATGAAGAAATTTTTACTACAATATGTTGTACTCACATCACATTAACTCAAGCTAATTTACATATTAATAACAGTAATAGAAATTTTAATTTTATGGGGCATACCAATGACATTGGTTGGAAGGAGTATGTGTTTTGTCTATTTCCCTTGGTTTTTCTTTGTAATTAATATGACATGAAAGTTAAAAGAGACATCTATAATAATATGCGCAAGCCTCTTAAGAAATTTTTTTCCTCTGAAATTCTATGGGTACTAAAGAGCCAAGCCTATTATAATTGATCCAGGGCTTTATACTGTGCAAAAATTTGATGTGCTTTGGGTGCTAGAGAAAAGGAACATTCCAACTACATATAAACTATTTACAGGTGATTTATTTATTTATTTATTTTTCTTCTATTGGCTGTGCAAGCAAGTTATCATGGTGGCTTCAATTTCATCAGTTCGTGATATAATTATTAAAATGTTTGTGGAATGTATTACTATTATCGTTCTTAAAAGTAATATAAATTATCTAATCATTTGGTTACTATTGGAAATAGGTATAATCTTAAATTAATAGCTTATCTTTTAATGATGGGCAACTTAAAGCACTTAAATTTGTATCTTGTTAATTTTAGTTTGTAGTTTTCTCGATTTTGTGGAGATATTAGCCTGCTGCCTTTTTAAAGCAATTTTTCTATGTTTTACTAAGTTACATATCTCATGCTAAAAAATATATATAAAAAGTATTGATTTTGCATTCAAAGATATTTAGTATCCCAAAGTTTCATTGATTTGTCCTGTCGTGTTCTGTTTATAAATTTGAATCTAAATGTGATTGAATATTTCTTTCCAATTTTTTTAAATGTTCAAGTCAAGTGGCAGTGGTAATGGTATAGGAAGCAAATTGATTCATGGTATAGGAAGCAAAGATGACTATGATTTTTTTTTTGTACAAAAATTTGTTATTTTGCCAACTACCATACTAGCAATCATCCAATTTAAAATGTGTATCTTTGGTTTCATTTTATTGCTACAATAATGGAGGACTTAAGTTTAATTGAAACAAACAATTTAAGAAAGAAGAAATTGGCTATATTTATGGATTGGTTTCAAACTATGCAAGCAGCTGTTTGCTCAGTAAGTTTATCCAATATATTTAGAGAAATAATTAGAAAAAAGAAATTGAGGCATGAAATGTATACGCCTGATTTCTTTAAAAATTAAAAAAAATTGTTATATATGTTAGTTGCTACCATTATACTTGTTTTTTTACTGTTATATTTATTGTTTCTTATGTTAAATTTGCTGGTTGCTTTTTTTTATTATTTTTGCTATTTTGTTGTTATTTTTTTTATTATTTCACTTGCTGTTTTTACTATTATACTTGCTAGTTGTTGCCATTATGTTTACTGTTTTTACTATTATACTTGCTATTTTTACTGTTATGCTTTGTGTTTTTACTGTTAACCTGCTGATTACTGCCATTATACTTGTTGTTTTTGCTGTTATGCTTGTTGTTTTTGTTGTTACATCTATTGGTTGCTATTTTTGTGAGTTTTTGCTGATGTTTATTATTGTTGTTTTCCACTATTTTATATGCTGTGATAAATTCATAAATAGGTAACAAACTTTAAGAATAAAACATTCTCATATTATAAGGATTGATGTATAATTTATGGTAAGAACCATGCAACTAGAAAAAATGAAGAAGCTCTTGCAGATGTAGTGAAGGAACTTGAGAGAATAGCAACAAAAAATGAAGCTCAAAGAGAGATTTTGAATGTTGAGAATGTAAGAGATAAGATTGATGTTGAGTGTTAGAAAGTGTATATTTATAAAGGAGAAAATCATCATTTTACACTTTAAATCTCACTAACATTGTTATTTTTATTTATTTAAGTATTTTGTTATTTAATTATATGTATTTTATTATAATTATGTATTTTATGTATTTTAGGGGTATTATGATCGTTTCATAATGAACGAGTGATCAGACAGCAAAATGGACATCATATTTGGACTCAGGACGGTCGAAAACCTTAAGAGGAGTATTAAAGAAAAAAAATCACTGTTCACATATATTCACGCACAGACACTGTTCACGACCTTTGTTCTCATTTCGATGATGTGGCAACTACCTATGACGATCGCTCGATTGGGAATTATGTGGTATTAATGTCATATATATGACGATGATGTGGCAACTACCTATGATCGTGGCGTACTATAGATCGATTGGACGTGGAGCAAAAATTATGTGGTATTATGCGCTTACATGTGGCTATTTAGGCGGTATTCCGATGACATGGCGTTGATCGCATCCGATGATGTGTCACGATCTTATTGGACTAAATTTCTTATGTACTATAGATCGATGACGACGAAATTCCTTCTCCTTCTTGTAGTTTCTTTGTATTTTAATAAAATTTCCTTTTTTATCTTAGTGGAGCAAAAATCATGTATATAGTACATGCGCTTACATGGGATTATTTACTATTTAGGCGGTGTTACTGTACAAATGTTGACTGTTGACTGATGACGTGGCGCAATCCTGGGCATCCGAATTGTTTTTAATCTGATGGTCACGATTCACTCAATATATCTATAAAGGGGTTCTTATGATTTAATTTGATAATATGGAAATTCATTTCTAAGCTTAGATTTTGAAATTCCTTCTTCCATTTTCTTGGATAAAGTTTCTTTGTATTTTAATAAAATTTCCTTTTTATCCTTAGTTAAAATATGAGTGGCTAATTTTCTTTACACAACAATTGAGCTTTTGGGTTGAAGGTGTCTAAAAAGTCTCAACATATTCCATGAGAATGCTTAATTTGAAGTATTTTAGTTATATTTTGAAATCTTCCCCTAAATAATATTTCATTTGGTTTTTTGAGTAATTTATGTCGTGTTTTTGAAATAATAAATTTGTAAAACCACTTTTGGCAATGATAAGTAAAAGTACTTTTAATAAAAGCACTGTAAATGTAGTTAATACGTTGAGAATAAAACATTAATCTTAAGACTAATTTTTAACTTTTTAATTGATTTAATAATATTAGATATTAAAAATCTAATATAAGGATAAATTTGTCTAAATAAAAAATTATAAAAGGTTATTATTAAACTAGTTATCCTTTTCTTCTCTTTTCCTTTCCCTTTTTTTCCCCCCCCTCTCCTCTCCTTTCCTCTCTTCTCTTTTCCATCAACCGAACATGACCTTAGGGTGGGGATTTATTAAGATAAAACTTATTGAAAAGTGCAATCCACCAAAATTATGATACCATAATATGCAATACGATGCAAAGCACGTAATTTAGGGGTTGTTTGTTTTTGTCTGAAATATAAATTTGATTATTTTTAAATTTTTACAGTTTTTATTTTATTTTTTATCACATATATTTGATTTTAAGATGTTTAGGTCTAAAGGGAAAAAGTTGATTTTTTTCCAAATGATAAAACATTTGGTATTAATATGGAATATTTATCCTTGTATTCTTTTTTTGTATATGCAACTACTATTATTATTATTATCATTTGGTGAATGAGAATTTTAAACATAATAAAACTTTGTTGATGCGGATCCAGGATCTATTTGTACTTATATTTACTACTTTTATAAGATATTTTGAATTTTATTTAATACATTAATTTTAATTCAAATGACTAAACAATTATTGACTGACTCATGTGACTAATAAGAAATATATCAGTATAATATACTAAAAATAACATTATAAATATCATATATCAATGTAAAAAATAGTTTGTTTAATTATTCTTTTCATTTTAATTAATAATTTAGGATAAAATTATTTATAATTTAATTGTTTTAACAAAAAATAAAAAAATTAATGAAGTCATATATGTCAAAATATAATTAAAATCAACCTTATATTGGGATAAAAAAAAAGAAAAATTAATATATAATTTAAATATATGTATTAAACTATTCTTTAGCTAAATTTACATTTATTTAGATATCAAATTTAATAAAATTTATCCAAATCATCAAAAGAAACAATGAAAATAACCAAATAATAACTGATCATGTCTCTTTCTCACTTGCTCTGCAGGACTGAATGTGTCTAAAAACTTCTAACAGCTCATTTGAGCACATGAAATTTGATTTTATATATATGAGAATGTCTTTGAAATTTGAAGATATTTTAGTTATATTTTGAAATTTGACTAAATATTTTTTATTATTTCATTTGAGCCTTTGAAATTTAATAATTTTGTAGTAATGTTATGTGCTGTTTTTGAAATAATAGTAATGTTTTTATTTTAAAAAAAGTGCTTTTGGTAAAAGATAATAATTTGTAAAACCACTTTTGGCAATGATAAGTAAAAGTACTTTTAATAAAAGCACTGTAAATGTAGTTAATACGTTGAGAATAAAACATTAATCTTAAGACTAATTTTTAACTTTTTAATTGATTTAATAATATTAGATATTAAAAATCTAATATAAGGATAAATTTGTCTAAATAAAAAATTATAAAATTTCTTTCCTTTTTTAATTCTATCCTAAATTGAATAAAAAAAAATTAAACTAGTTATCCTTTTCTTCTCTTTTCCTTTCCCTTCTTTTTTCCCCCTCTCCTCTCCTTTCCTCTCTTCTCTTTTCCATCAACCGAACATGACCTTAGGGTGGGGATTTATTAAGATAAACAACAATAGCAAAAATGATAGCAATCCACCAAAATTATGATACCATAATATGCAATACGATGCAAAGCACGTAATTTAGGGGTTGTTTGTTTTTTGTCTGAAATATAAATTTGATTATTTTTAAATTTTTACAGTTTTTATTTTATTTTTTTATCACATATATTTGATTTTAAGATGTTTAGGTCTAAAGGGAAAAAGTTAAATATTCTAACTTTTTTTCCAAATGATAAAACATTTGAATAGAATTTTAATATACTTTATGATTAACACCTTATTACATACATTTATTTTCCATTATATAAATTATCCTTGTATTCTTTTTTTGTATATGCAACTACTATTATTATTATTATCATTTGGTGAATGAGAATTTTAAACATAATAAAACTTTAGGTGAGTGTATTTTATAATAGATCCATCTATTTGTACTTATATTTACTACTTTTATAAGATATTTTGAATTTTATTTAATACATTAATTTTAATTCAAATGACTAAACAATTATTGACTGACTCATGTGACTAATAAGAAATATATCAGTATAATATACTAAAAATAACATTATAAATATCATATATCAATGTAAAAAATAGTTATGTTTGATATATATTTTCCTTTTCATGCTTTGTTAAGGTAAAAATTATCTTTTTTTTTTTTACTAATCAAATAATTTATTTATAATTTACTATGTGTTTAACAAAAAAATATAAGTATTATTAATATTTATGAAGTCATATATGTCAAAATATCATATTTTAAATGTTTTCTTTTTAAAAAAATAAATAACTAAATACTTATATTCAGATATTAAAAAAAAAGAAAAAATTAATATATAATTTAAATATATGTATTTAAACTTATTCAAACTTTAGCTAAATTTACATTTATTTAGATATCAAATGAAAAAAAAATAGCATTCTTTCTTATCCAAATCATCAAAAGAAATAGGATGAAAATGAAAATTCAAGAGAGACACCAAATAATAACTGATCATTTCAATACTCAAGTTCATCAATCCTAGAAACTCCTCTGCAGGACTGACTATGATAGCTACTAAAAATAAACAGAGAAACAATATAAGAGGTCCATAAAATGAATGTGAAGCTACAAATTAATTGATTATCAGACCATGATCCTCTATAATACAAATTTACATAAAATCAGTAAATTTCTAGAAAATGCATGAAAGCAGAAAATCTTAAATAGAAAAATTGAACATCTAAGCATAACAAGTACCTTAATAAAAGGGATTTTGATACCAAAAACAAAACACACACAATTATAAGCAAATTTTCTGCTTCTTCGAGGGACCAGGCCTCCGAGTTCAAACAATTTTACTGAAAATTTGTCAGGTGTTTTCTTCTTTCCAAAACAGCTTGTAGAAATGGAAAGAAGCTATTGTCTTCAAAATTCAGCCCACGGAGACTGGGCAGTATGGCTGAGCCTTCTCCCATTTTCTTCTTTAGAAGGCACATCAAACACTGGATGTAGAATAAACTAGATGTTCAAATAGACAACCGTCAGTAAGGTTGCAGCTTCAAATACACATGCTGACCCACAAAAATCTCTTGCTCCCACTGCTGGGAGCAAGATTGCGAATTGTTTTGTCTTTTGATTAGATTAGACGGATAATGAATCAGATTACGGACCGCGAGAGGGTCCGCAACCAACAGATACATACAAACGAACAAGTCTTTTGCGAAAGAAAAAAGGGGGACAGCTGGAGCCACCAGAACACCGAACATGGAGATCCTCGAACATGAGCGTAAGTACCAGATTCAACTCAAATTGATAGTTTTCGAAGTTAACGAACATGGGGCTGAGGGAAGCGATGATGCACCTAGATCGTCGAAAGAGCACTTCCAGTGATGACGTGCGTTTTTAGATAGAGAGAATGTTTGGAATAGACGTGTTAGAGAAGAAGATGGGGAAATCGTGGAGGACGATCAGTTGGAGAAAATTTAAAAGCTTACGGTCCGTTTACTTCTCACATTTTGAGAATTGAAATTCAGAGTTAAAATAATTGATAAAATTTATTTTATAAAAATATAGTAAGAATTGAAATTAAAATAATAGGGTCTATCATTATTTAATAATAAAAAATAAGAGATTGATATTTATGGGGAGTTAGAAATCAATCTCTTATTTTTTTAGCTTTTCATTTTATCTTATTAATATTTTAATATTCTAAAAATATCTTCTTTTAAATTAATAAATTTTTATAATTATATTAATTAATTAATATATTATTATAAATTAATAATAATTATTATTATTATAGTTATTTATTTTCATTTTTATTATTAATTAATTAATATAATTATTACTATTATTAACATATTAATACATTATTAACAAGAATATATTGATAATTATAGTTTTTGAATAAATAATCTCAATAATTAATATATTATTAATTAATTAATTTATTCATATATTATTATTAATTAATTAATATATTAATACATTACTAACAAAAATATATTAATAATTATAGTTTCTGAATAAATAATCACAATAATTAATATATTTTTATTATAATTAATTAATATAATATCATAATAATCATTAATATAATTATTACAATTAATTCATATATTAATAGTATTAATTAATAATATGATTATTATTAATTTAATATATTAATACATTATATATAAAAATATATAATAATTATATTTTTTTGAATAAATAATCACGATAGTTAATATATTATTATTGTTAATTAATTAATGATATTTTAAAAATTATAATTTTTAATAAATAATCATAATAATTAAAATATAAAATATTATTTATTATAATAATTTGTAAGTACTTTTTAATAATTTATTATAAATTAACTTATTTTTATTCCGATTTCAAAATAAAATAAACAAATTAATGTAATACAGTTTATTTCGATTTCGATTTTCAATTCCTAAAGTTAAAGTAAACAACTTATTTTCATTTTCATTTTTTATTTCGATTCTAGCTCATTTTCATTCATATCCATCTCAATACTAACTCATTCAAATTTTAATTTAGTAAATACAATATTAATATTTATTTTAATTTAATAAATACAATATTAATGTTTATTTTAAGATCTAACCTGTTGCGATGAAAAGAATATAGAATACAGCGCAGCTGCTCCATCCCCTATTTTCTTATGGAAATCAACAAGAATAAAGGAGGCGGAGCCGCTGCCCCAAGCACACCCTAAAGTGACTAGAACGGAGCATGTGGTTACGCTTTTCAACTGTCCTGTTCCATTTTTAAACTAAACATAAGATTACGACAGAACATTCAATAGGATGTCGAATTTTAAGTTCAAGTTACCAGAGAGATAAAAGATAAAAAAAATTTGGCTGGCCCAATCCTACCTATGGCCAAAACTCGGTTCAGCACCATCTATTATTTGAATATGGCAATTTACAACTGCGCCCAAATTGTTTAGATTTTTATTCGCAATTTCTGGCCAACAGGAGAAACTTTAAAATTCTTTCAGATAAAATGATATGCTATTGTCGCACCAATTATAAGCAAAGTAAGCTAAAGAGTCTGTCTCAACTGCATCACTTGTTGCCATTAGTTCATGGAGGATATCAAAGTAGATTTTTTTTTTTTTTCGTAGTTATCAAAGTAGATTGAAATAAGAATCATCATAAGATTTGACTTGACAAACAGAATTAGATCATACATGGATTCAGATTACAATCAATCAATCATGCTAAAACTAAAATATGTCAGCAACTAAATAGTGGTGGTTCAGTTACATTAGCACTGTAAAGCTGCGCAATGCAGAGAAACAGTGGTCCAGTAACTTTTCTCATTGTCACGGAGAAGTAACTTGTTTCCTGATCCTGCTTGAACGTCGAACAGGAGTTACAACCGCATCATCTGCATGTCCCTTCAAAAACCAAAAAAGCAGCAACAAAACACATAAGAAGCAGTTTTCGAGTTGTTGAAAATGTAAGTACGTGATTCTAATCATGGCAAAGATACTTACATGCTTGCTGGGGAGCTTCTCATACGTAGTAAAGCTGCCATAAGAGTAAGAACTCAAAGAGATATCTGATGACGCAAGAGACTCTCTTCTATAGCTTCTTCGTGACTTCCTTTCTTGGCTTTGAGCTTCACTTGAGGCTTTGAGTCCTTTGCTGTGTGATGAACTCTTGAAGCTGCTCATTTCTGATGGGCATGACTCTCCTAACATCATATCATCAACCTCTGTCTGCCAGTTCCTAGAAGAAGCTAGATTCTCCGGAAAAGTATGCTCAGCAGCAACTGAAATTGGACTGGAATCCAATTTCTTGATCACCATAGATTGAACCACCACAGGACTTGTTGCATTTGGGGTTGTGATTTTTGATTTCTTTGTATGGATGAAGAAAGCCGTCACTGCAAGTAGATTTAGCAGCACAAGGGAGGTAATCCCAAGTCCAACATCTATGTTACTTTGTGGCTTGATATCATGGTTAACATCAGATTGAATTGTTGTTTCTTCAATCTGCTTGCCAGCTGAATTGGCATTTTCAATCACTTCAGCTGGTAGAGTTAAGCATACCTCTTCTGATTCTGGTTCAGTGTGATCTTCTACAACTCCTTCATTGTCGTCATGTACTTCATCAATGTCCCGATGCACTTGCTCTTCTAATTCTGCACTATTATCTTCTTGTGGATCCTCTTCAATCTCAGCTACTGAATTGGCAGTTTTGACCACTTCAGATCGTAGGCATACCTCTTCGGATACTGGTTCATTGTGATCTTCTTCAACCTCATCCATGTTGTCATGTACTTTATCAATGTCTTGATGCAATTGATCTTCAAAATCTGCCCCATCATCTTCTTTTGGAATCTCTTCAATCTCCTCCTCATTGGCTTCAATCTCTGGATGATTCTCTACCAATGGTTCAGCCTTCACACCTTTGTCCATTACGGGTACCAGCATATACTCTTGATACTTAATTTCAGCAACAGCATCCATGTAACCAAACTTCAGGTACCCATCAACCATGCGATTCTCCTCCAGCAAAGTAGTCAGATTACCGTATTGCAAAGGTCCCGGTTTATGCATTCCTCTCAAGTCAGAAATGAGACTGCAAATGTAAGTGAAATAATTGCCAGCCCACAACCAGGATTTCTGTACCAGCTCCTCAAAGTTCACTTTGGCAAATTCAGTGATTTCAGGTGGGAAATACAGGTTTGAGAGGGTTACATCTTTTAGCATAGTTAGGTCAGTAACTGTTGAATCAGTAACTGAAGTAGATAAACAAACAAATAACAGAGCTAAAAGAAGAGCAAGAACAATTGTTCTTGTAAAGAACCTTCTCGGTTTGTAGGTACTAATGGGGATTGGACTGGTCTCTTCCTCTTCTTCTACTGATTCTTCTCCTCCTTTAACCGTTTCATCCGAAGAATGCTCAGACTCTTTCTGTGAATCCTCAGACAGATTTTCACTAACTTCACTGTCTGACAAGTTTTCTGAAATAAGAGACTCCTCCAGCCGCTTACCATCTGCATCCTCAATCCTTGGGTTTGGCTTATAGTGGAGAAACTGAGGTCTGGGTGACAGATAATTGGTTTTAGGATCATAAGGTGGCATCAAAGGATCCGCATCAAGCGGTGCCACCGTGGGACTTGTTGTTGAACAAGAGGTTATAGGACTTGTCTTGAATGTTGGATCAAGATTAACGAAATCTTTATCACTAACATTCTCCCATGAAGAACTAACATCATTCTTCAAATCTGAAGGCAGCTTAGAATCAAAATCTGAGCCACTTTCCAAAGCTTCATTCTGACCCATATCAGCGATCGTTGACTCATATGAAGCCTCAATCTTCTTCTCATCCGACCCTCTCTCTCGCTTTGGTAAATCATCTTCAATTAGCCTACTTATAGTATCAGAAAATGAAACGGTCTTCTTTTTAGTAGAGGTGATCTCCGGCTTCACAATATTGTCTTCCATTGCTTGGCCTTTTGCTTCAGAGAATGATGCCGGAGACCGAAGTGGTTCATTTCTCTCAACCAAGATTTTCTTTCTTGGTGATGTAGTGAACTTTGAAGCTGCAGAAATTGTGGGTGACATAAAATTCTTAGCACCCTTGGAAACAGAAGCTGGAGAGTGGACTCTTCCGGGTTTTAAACTTGAACTTTTGCAGTTCTCTTTGTCCTCGTAATCCCGCGTAGAGCTTGAATTTTCTCTGCCAAAAGAGCTTCGTCTAGGAAGATCTGCATCTCTTCAAACACAAGAATGAGTATAACTCAGAACCCATAAACCAAAAGCATGGTCTAGCGTGTTTGTTTGTCAAGGAAGCCAAGTAAAACATAAAGAAAATAATTCTATATACAAACAGAACCTTCTACCATTTGAGTTCTACAGAAACGATCCGTATCAAGATGTGTTAAAGGAAAAAAAAACTTCTTTCTTATTCTAAGTACAAATTCATTACTAATTTAAACAAATTTCAATTATCCAAGAAAATTTCCCCTTTAATCCTTTTCAATTTTCACAAACAGAGCGCGATTAACTACCCCAATCCACTCTTTTACACAAAACAGAACACGATTAACTACCCCAATCCACTCTTTTACCAATGAGTATCGACAAAAGCATTCCAGTTCATTCTTTTTAGAACACAGAAGCGTAAACAGGTAATACATCCATTTTCTTTCTAATACCCTCAGTTTTCTTGGAATCAAACCCAAAAAAATAGACATCTTTAGTACCAAAAGCACACACAATAAACAAGAAAAAGGTGAAAATATTAGAAACTGAACCTGAAGGGCTGTTAGCAGGAGTGTTAGGATTGAACCCGCCTCTCGAATTAGTTAAAATCGATGATGGCTTCGGAAACGGATTCCCACTAAAGCTCCTTCTCATGGGATCTTTACTTTCTGAGTTTCTTGGGCTAGGATTTAGTTTCATAGATGGTATTGATGAACAAGAAGAAAGCTTGTTTGTTGTGGCCATGAAATTTTGATTTCTCAGAGATTTCAGATTTTCTGGGTTGGTGACTTTGTCAAAATATGGAAAGAAAATGAAAGCTTTGAACCAAATTACAATCTTGAAAGATCCTGATGAGAATGAAGAGAGAGAGAGAAATTGGTAACGGCTAGTTTTCTAAGTCGGGAAGATTTAAAATGGCAGGCTTTTGACCGTTGGAATTAAAATAGATGAAAAGTCAAAAGGTTTGGAGCCGTTGGATAATGTCCTCGTTTGGAAGGTTTGGATTTGATAAAAGAGTATATGGCCGTTGGTGATATATTTTTATTAGATTAGGAATTTTGTAATAGGAGGAGAGTATTTCCTCTTTAATAATTATTTTGAAAGCTTTTATTTTAATAAATTATTTTATTATAAAAAGAATTATTAATAAAAACTCTTTGTTATAAAATAACATGATATAATTAATCTAAATAATTTATGTAACATACTAGCTATTCAATATATAATTCTCTTACCAAAAATTCTAAAAATTTTATTTCCCATCTCTTGTATAAGATGCTTCTAACATACAGCCAATTGTATGTTATGCCACACACATGAACAGTGTGTGGTGTGGACTTCATATACTGTTCATGTGTGTGGTGCAATATACAGCTATTTGATATATTTTGATATATTTTAATCTCATACTTTACTATTTAATCTTTAAATATATATATTTATTAGTTTTCTCCTTCCTTCTTCCTTTTTTTTTAAGTATTCTTCTTTTTTATTTTTTTTCGTTCACTTATCGGTTTCTCTTTATATATTTTTCAAATGGCCTTTTTTTTAAATATTAGGTTAAAAAGTTGGGTTGTAAACACCAATATTGAATATATTCTTTAATAACAAAATATATTTATAATAACTAAAACATATGTTAAAAATTTGTTTAGAGTATAATTCTTTTTTGAAAAGGTTTAGAATATAATTTGATTCCATTGTTGTAGATAATAAATTGTTATTAATTCATTCTGGATGTACCAAATAATTTACTTGGTATTTCAAATAAATTTGTTCAATTAGTTTAAGTAAGCCTCCTCAATATCAATCAAACCTTCAATAAATATATCATATGACAATAAATTAAATTATTTTTTTATTCACGTGAGAGAGAATGAAACGTTAAACTTCATATGGCACTCCTAAGAGACTTTATCATGGAATCAGCTAGCATTCAATCTAAAGCTTACGACCATCTATGAGAAAATGAAATAATTGGAGTGCCCCTATCATAGAGAAGTATTTGCCAGATTGAAAAGTATAGATGGCGAAGTTTAAAATCATGAAGTTTAAATCAATATTAGATTTATTACAAGGGATATCAATGCAAATATCCATAATTTACTTTTAAAAATATGAATAAATTGCAACGTGTAAATAACGAGACCTTTGTGGTACACACAAGCAGAACCAGTAATTGAAGGAAAGAAAAAAAAAAAAAAATGAAGACACCCCACTGATCTCTGGCTTAAGTCTTAAACCGTCGTACGGTTAAGTAAGCGAAGCGGCGATGTCTCTTCTTCTCAAGTCTCTCCCTTTCATCTCTTGTCGCTCCACCAGAACGCTATCTTCCTTATTTGTTATTAAACCCACAACAATTAAAACACTTTCGAAGAACACCAGCAACAACATCAAGAACAGAGCTTCTGTTGCCTCCGTCTCTGCTTCCGCGGAAACTGCAAACGCCGCCGTCACCACAGCCTCCTCAAACCCACCACTTCCGTCACTCAAGGAATCACTCAATTGGGTTTCTCGCACCCGCTTTTGCGGCGAATTGACCCCAGATGACGTCGGCAAACGGGTCACTCTCTGCGGGTGGGTCGCCCTACACCGTGTGCACGGTGGCCTCACTTTTCTCAATCTCAGAGACCACACTGGCATTGTCCAGGTACTTCGCTCGATTTAAAAATTTGTTTCTTTTATTGTTTTTTTTTTTCAAAATCAAAAATGGTTTTTGCTATAAAATTTGTTAAGGTTACCACACTGCCGGAAGATTTTCCTGAAGCTCATTCTACCGCAAATAATTTGAGGCTGGAGTATGTAGTTGCTGTGGAGGGTGTTGTTCGGTCTAGACCAAGTGAGGCTGTTAATGAGAATATGAAAACTGGCTTCGTTGAGGTATATTATTGGGTTTTGTTAGGCCGCATTGCAATGTTGCCTCACATGCTTGAGTTATTGGGTTATGAAGGAAAAAAAGATATTTCTGTACTTTCCTTTTATTCTTGTATGGCCAGCTACTTTGTAGTCCTGTTTAAGGGATGTGGCATACTCAACCTTTCAGTTTTCTTATGTACCTACTTTTTGAAATATGTTGATGACATAGTATATGTCAGGTTGCTGCGGAGCTTGTTCAATTATTGAATGCTGTGAGGTCCAAGTTGCCCTTCCTAGTTACTACTGCAGATGATGCTAAGGATTTTGTTAAAGAAGAGGTCCGTTTGAGGTAATTGGTTTGTTAGATATTTCTAATTCATGTCACCAAGTCATATTATTATTGTTTCCAAGGAATTGATAAGTAACTTTCGTTACTTTTACTGGTTGACTTTGTACAAATGCATGTAATAGATACCGTTGCCTTGATTTACGCCGGCAGCAAATGAATCATAACATGTTGTTGCGACATAAAGTAGTGAAACTCATTCGGAGATATCTGGAAGATGTACATGGTTTTATAGAGGTATCCACTGAAGATTCTATCTATTGTTGTCTTCTTCCAATTTGCATGATGCTATTAATATTCATTCTTTGTGTTGATCCTGACCTTTTCATGGTTTTAAGGTAGATTGAGACTCCAGTACTCTCTAGGTCTACTCCAGAAGGTGCCCGGGATTATTTGGTACCCTCAAGAGTTCAGGTACTTCAGATTTCTCTAGGTGTGGTTCCCTTTATTGCTTTTGAAACAGCTTTATGCAACTGTACTGAAATTAAAAGATGTTACATCCTGACTAGCTGGGATGGACAGACAGATGCTCTATATTCTTGAGAAATATCCATTGAATAATCTAATGTTATTCAAGCAACACTAATCTTTGCTGCATTGGTGATATTGGAAAGAATAAAATCAAAATTTTAATTCTAGTCTCAAATTTGAAGTAGAATTTGATTCATTTAACAGATAAAATTACTGTAGTTACCTTTTTGTTTTGCATGGGAATCATCTATAGTTGAACTTTGTACTTATTATTCAGAAAGATGCAGAAAATTGATAGTTTAGTGAAATTACAAGTGCTGACTACAAATGTCTGTTACTCAGTTGTATGTGGACTTTAATTGTTGTTTTGTCAGATTATATGCAAGTATTCAATAAAGAGTAGGTTCTCAGAAATTTTTATTATCCTGCAGTCTGTGCACTTGAATCATGAAATTCACCGAAATTACTATTTGCAAAATTATTCATATTTTATGGTTCATTGTGGAACAAACATATGATAATAGCTAATAATATATCATCCTTTATCTTTATTGCTACTGTTACTTGTATACTTTGTTCATGGATCGCAGATCTAATTGTTCTAATGTGTATTTTAAAGCCAGGAACATTCTATGCTTTGCCTCAAAGCCCACAGCTCTTTAAGCAGATGCTCATGGTTTCGGGTTTTGATAAGTATTATCAAATAGCAAGGTAGTTATTTTGCTTACTGGTTTTTTTATTATATTATATAGTGCATATGGCAACTCGACTCATATGGACTCATATAAAGAGAAGAAGTCGACTCCTTTACAGTTGATCTTTAATGATATATAAGTCCAGAGTGGTTATTTTAGCTTCATAATGGCGACGTCTCTTTTTTTTTAATTTTTTTAAAACCAATTTTCATTGCAGATGTTTCAGGGATGAAGATTTAAGAGCAGATAGACAACCTGAGTTCACTCAGCTTGATATGGAACTGGCTTTCACTCCTTTGGAGGACATG
The DNA here is from genome assembly GCA_030449875.1 of Aegle marmelos. Lineage (NCBI taxonomy): Eukaryota > Viridiplantae > Streptophyta > Magnoliopsida > Sapindales > Rutaceae > Aegle > Aegle marmelos. The sequence goes on from JASUUL010000058.1 coordinate 4,852,961, forward strand.
CTGAGGCTTAATGAAGATTTGATTAGGAAGGTTAGCTTTCTCATGGCTTGGATTCAAAACTAGACTTAGATTCAAAACCAGAACTAATGGCATCAAGTTGACCTTCAAACGTGTTTGGTGGTTTTTATATACCCTAGGCAATAAGTTATACTCTCGGAAGATATCTAGGCTTATACATGTATTTACTTTTTGGAGAATTTTGATATGATAGGTGCATTTTCATTTTTTTCTTTTGCAAATGAAAGGCTATGATGAATACATTTCAATAAGACATTACAAGGGTTGATTAGAAATTTCTGTTTGTTGCAGATATTTCTAGAGATTAAAGATGTCCAGCTACCGAACCCTTTCCCAAGACTAACATATGCTGAAGCAATGAGTCGATATGGTTCAGACAGGCCAGATACTAGATTCAGTCTTCAGTTGAATGATGTAATCATCTGCCTTCGCTTATGTATTATGAGGGAATTTTAGTTTTCCAGGTGTCTAGCTGTAATTTTCCTTCTGCATGGGTGTTAGTGAAGGGATTTTTTCATTGGTATGCAGGTATCTGATCTTTTCTTGGAGTCTCCCTTCAGGGTTTTCTCAGATACCTTGAAAAGTGGGGGAATTATCAAAGTGTTATGTGTACCTTCTGGTGCTAAAACTTATTCAAACACGGCACTTAAAAAAGGTGATATGTATAATGAAGCAATAAAATCTGGAGCAAAGGGCTTGCCTTTTCTGAAGGTCTCAGATGCTGGTAAAAAGAAAATCACTTTTCTCCTCCTCCCCTCCCCATCCCATCCCGGGGAGGCCTCCCTTTATCAAGGTGAAGATGTTATGGTTTCATTGTATAATGATGTGTGTTGTAAATTTCCCACAGGAGATGTTGAGGGAATTCCAGCATTAGTGTCAAGTTTGGATCCAAGCAATAAAGAGCAGTTGCTGATGAGATGCTCTGCAGGACCGGGTGATCTAATTTTGTTTGCTGTGGGTCATCCTGCATCAGTTAATAAAACTCTAGACCGTCTACGAATGCTTGTAGCTCATGAGTTGGGCTTAATTGATAATGTAAGTTCTGACCAGCTGTCAAATGTATATGGCCATTTGTCTGTTAGCATCACTGACGTTTTCATATATGTTTCTTTTTTTTTTTTTCAACTCCATGACATTCAGTCCAAGCATTCAATTCTGTGGGTTACTGATTTTCCAATGTTCGAATGGAATGATTCAGAGCAAAGGCTTGAGGTTCGTCTCTTTATTCTTTATTTTGATTTCCGCATTACTGCATTTATATACTTTTTTCATTTTAATTTGCCTCAAATTAAAAGAAACATTATTCTGGTTTTGTCCAATTTGCTACATGGAAATATTGTTTGGGGTTTGTCCATGCCCATTTGCCTTGTCCTGCTTCTGGACATTTTAACAACCATTCTATGTTGTTATTGGTAAATGTGTTGAAATATGCTGTATGGATAAAATTGACTAGTGAAAATGCTATAGTTTGTCATGGATTTGTTATTCTTCTGCAGGCCCTGCATCATCCATTTACTGCTCCAAACCCTGAAGACATGGATGATCTTTCGTCTGCTCGTGCCCTTGCATATGACATGGTTTACAATGGAGTAGAGGTAACTCATTTTATCCTGACATATGCAAAATTTAAAGCTTTTTACGATAACTTCAAGACAATTAAATGTGGTGTTGCCTATTTGTGTGGTGTCAGATTGGTGGAGGAAGTTTGAGAATTTATAAACGCAAGGTCCAACAAAAAGTTTTGGAAATTGTTGGCATCTCTGCTGAGCAGGTCAGAAGACTCGTAAATTAAGCTACTGTTTACTTTGGTTGGGCTGCATGCTCTATAGTAATTCTGGTTGCTGCGATTAGGTATATCATGTTACCAGAAGTCAGGAGAAGTCTAGATCATATAAATCTAGGGAGTTAAATGTTCCATGGTCATATCTGCTTAAGTTGCTGTCCACTAGTGAGCTCCAGTGGTTCTGTGAGTGAAGAGTTGTGGTTTGACTATATAATGATGCATTGCGAGACAATTCATTCCCTTATTTTGAGACAGCCTACCGGAGGGAAATCATCAGGATGAAGAATGATTTTTATACTTGCTGTGAGAATAGGTTCTGCTTATATAACATGTAGTGGCTTGATTGGAACCCCAACATGGAACTGCAGAACCAATATGCTTTCTCTTTCAGTTTGTGGTTTGATATTTGTGTTCAGTTCATCCGAAACTTCAGTTCAACTTTGCTGAGGTGGTGGCAATACCTGCTTTGAGTTCCAGTTGCCAACCTCAGACTTGAACCCTCATGTGAAGGATTTGAAACCTAATGGTTTCAAGGCCTGGCATCTACTCTGGTTATAGCACATTGTTCCTTTTTTTGATAACATATTTGGATGTTTTCAAACATGAGGATAATGCTGTATTTGTCCACAGGCTGAAGCAAAGTTTGGTTACTTACTGGAGGCTTTGGACATGGGTGCTCCTCCTCATGGTAAGAAATGTGTACCCTGCCCCACTTCAATAGTGAATCACTTGCATACAAAGTTGACCTGAAATAGTGCTGATTCAGTATGTGGCTCGCTGAGATCTAAACATTGTTGGGGTCATCTAGTCAGCCTGAAATAAATTGTTCAACATTCATTTAAATATGTTTCACCGGTTGGTATGTTGCATATGCAGGGGGGATTGCATATGGGTTGGATAGGCTGGTTATGTTGTTGGCAGGCACCAATTCCATCAGGGATGTTATCGCTTTCCCAAAGACAACAACCGCTCAGTGTGTCCTCACACGATCTCCATCAGAGGTGGATCCCCAGCAGCTGCAAGAGCTATCATTACAGACCAAATAGTTTCACGTCAGTTGTACGCCAAACATCGACTTTAGCTGAGTCAGTTTGTACTGTTCTGAGTACATTTGAGATAATCGAGCTGTTTTTGCAGCATTAGGCTGTATTTTTAGGTGAGGTAGTATGTTTGTGAGCATAAACATGCCGTGTATTTTAGTGTTCTATATTCGTTTACCGCAAATAATTAAGTTATAATTCATAAGTGAACGCTGTGCCTAAGAAACCAGCGTCGGCCATTATGAATGTAGCTCATTGAATTAAAATTTTTTATCTTGATCTAGATCACTGGAATTGTTAAAATTTGGAGTGTTGCTTGTAAATTATGCAAGGGACATTATTATTTCACCACTCCTTTTCTTTTTGACGTTTCGCTTTATTTTTTCATTTAACGTTAGTTTTTATCATGTTACCACTGCATCATTATAAAATAACAGAATTTATAATAAAAGTTTATTTTACTTTTACAATGTGTAAGTAGGGTTTAATCCTTTAAATTAAAAAAATTATAATTAATTATGCATAAAGATGTAATGCTTTTATTATTTTTTTATTACAAGAGATTATTGTTCATGATATAACATATTATATAATACTATAATTTGTATTTATAATCACATAATAATTAAGATTAATTTACATAAATTATTATATAGCATAATTTAAATTTTAACCCTTTCTAATATTTGTGGGTTTAAGTTGTTTCAATTACACTTACGAGGAATGGCTTTAGCTATTGGGTTAAAACTTTTATCAATTGAATATCAATATTATAATACTTTTGGCTTAATACATTGAAATTTCTAAAATACCTTTGAAACATCAATAATTTGTGGGAAATAAACAGTCTAGTAGTAAATTGATTAAAACTAAAACATTAAGTAGAAAAATGCATTTTGTTAGAAAAAAACTTTTGTGGAAAAGTGAAATGTCAGGTGGTAAAATGATAATATTCCATTATATAATAACGTTAGTAGATAAATTACATCCTAAAATTTCATTTCAAATAATAAGAAATGTATTGAGTAGGTAGTGTGATAATATAATTAATGCACTAAAAACTTATGAGAATTACCGTTTACACATCGATGCCTCAACATATGAAAATCGCCACGGTAATAAGAACTTAATTAAATTTCAACGCCTATGTTAAATACCTTCCGTAGAGTAAAAGGTTTGATGTGAATATTCGCAAGTTGCTGAGACAGTCGGAAATGAAGAACCCAAACTTGCTAAAGTGAGATGCTCTTTTAGTTAGATCAGAAATTAAATTTTCACTCTTAAGTGATTAACATTTTATCATCTTTTCAGTTTGACAAGAGTCATTACAAAATGCTGCAAAATTTTAGCTCATTGTATTTGTGGAATAAAAGGCACATATATAATATGTTCATCCAAGGTCAAGATAGTGACATTTACCGGTTCCACTAGACGTAGAGGCAGCTTATGCTGGGGTCTACATAATGCAATACATTGCCAATCATCGTATCTCATTAGCTTATATAGCTCGTGACGATGACATGGCTTCGATTTGTATGAAACAAGAAAGATGCTGATATATATCATTGGGCTAGTTACGGCGATTTCAATGATGAAAGATAGAGTGTAGAAGACCACGAGAAGCATAACAATTTGTCCTTTGTTTTACGGAAGAACTTGTCAAAAAATTTGTATCTTAATTGAAAAGAGAACCCAAAGAACTAAGCGAATTAGAGAAGCATTTTCATCTACGCTTTAGTGAGTATAAAGATGGTACTGAATTTTGTTTACAAGACGAGACAAAATCATCATGAACAGTGAAGGTAGATTTGAGAATGCAGACCTCTCCACTACCATCTCCATTTTAGCTTCCACTAAAGCCGCTATGAAGGACATGTGAGAATGATGTACACTTTCTTGAGGAAGTCTAGCAGTCAATTAGAATTAAATTTCTTTTTTAATAGTATTCGCACACTACTCAATTGACTGATTAGATTTTAACCACATATTCGGTAACCATATTGGGTAATTCTATTACTCTTACTAATTTTAACATGGCTAGAATTGACGCACGTACGATTACAGGCAAACCCATATTCGTCTATCAAGTTTCTTCTAGTGACCTTCTGAAATTTGTTATCGATTGTTATATTAGGCATTATATCAATGTTACTTTCATCTTCAAAGTCTTCATTAGATGTTGCTCAGTCAGGGGAATAAGAATGGAAGCAGGTAGACAGTTGTTCCTTAAATATAATCCTTTAGTAGATGCAACTTGTTATAACAGTACGTGAAAACTGCTCTCTGTCGAAACAATGTATGGCGTAATTTTTACGCATAGGAGTCTCTTATTTGTGGATTTGTCGATGCGCAGAAGATTATATTAGAGTGAACCACATATCCATCGACAAGTTTATATCATCTTACTATAGCTACTGTTGAGGGTTATTGCTCGTCGTTGGAAATATTGTTGAAGATTTCAAGATATTTAAAAAATGTCCTCAAGAAGTAGTGTCTTATAAGATTCTTACCAGTGGCCTCGGAAATAATGGATTTACCCGTCAAACATTGGACGCTGTCTCTGAAACACCCAAGAAAAGATAAGGAAGTGATATATGCTAGTTGTTGTTTTATTAGGGCTAGTTTTAGGTTTTCCTTCTTGATGATGTTGTTATGTGGTTATCTATAAGGTCTGTGGCACATGGAAGTGAATTTCACTTGCTAGAGAAAGTGTTCATGCAATTGGACTAAATTTGATTTGGTATGCTTGGCAAGCAACATTAAAATTTCATTAAATTAAACATGTACAAGTTCCAGTGACAAGGTCTTGGCAGCTTGGTTGGCTTTTGGATCATAATGTGAAAACAATGTTGTTGCTATGTCTTCTTTGTTAAAAATTATAACACTTTTATATTTCTTGAGCAAATTTAACAGGCATTTCTAAATAAATTACCTTCCTGAGTTTTTAATTGCATTTTATGATTTGTCAAACTTATTAACTTCTCTTTCTTCCCCCTTTTTTTCCAAGCTTAGTATGTTACGGGCCGGCGCCATGAAATTACTCAAGTTTTTCTAATGCTTTTCTCATGATTATCTGATTATGGAAGTATGTGAAGAGATCTAATTTTTTAGAACTTCAAGTTCCCCAAGTGTACTATTATAATAAAAGTAGTTTCAAGTTGTTTTTACAAAATACAACCAAAATTGTCTTTCATGGTAATTTCATATGATAATATTATGGTAATCTCATCATTCATTTGAGTCATTATATGCCAATTTTAAGATTTTCTTTTCCTTTTTTAGTTTATTTCTTTAAATGACTAGATAAACCAGTGAAATCCACTCTGTAAGAAAACAACACAACATAATTGTGAAATGTTGAACAAATAAGACTTAACATTAAAATCTATTGAAAATATATATATATTAAAAAAAAGTATTGATTAGAAGCTACGCTAGTAAATTAAATATAAATTAAGTTCAATATCTTGTTATAATTTATCCAACTGACAGAATAATATGTCTGCGATTTTAAAGATGCAATCGCGATCATGTGAAATTATTTCCTACAAAAATGAATTAAAGTCTTGCGTGTTTCTCAGATTGCTTTGTATCCTTTCTAGAAGAAATAAATTCCTGAAAGAATTAAAAGATGTCATCTAAATTTGTTACTAAAATCAAAATGCAAGTTGTTTTTAGATACAATGATAGCATGTTATGTATTTTTATAATTTAGATTCTAAGTAAGGTGTCACCAATCATTGTTATATAAGTGTAGATCTCAAACAATATTTTCATTAAAAAAAAAAAATGTTCAACACAGTCAATAGTACTGAGAAAACAAATTTAGTACCATTTTGCAGCTTCACAGTATATACTGAATTTTTTTTTTGTATTTAAATTTTATTAATAATTCCAACGAAGGATTTAGTTACTAGATATGAATTGCAAGAACATTTTCTGTCTAACATCTATGTATCTAATCAAGCCCTTATTCTTTAATTATTCGTGATGTTATTACCATATATATTAATAAAAAAAATATTCTAGAATTCCCAAAACAAGTAAATAATTTCAAACGAACGAAGCACTATTCAATGTCTGCCTTGAACACACTTATCTGTACAACTCAAAGAGTCAGATTCTCATCCTTAAAAGCCGCTATAAATCCCCATCACTTCTTCCTCATTCTTGCGTTCAAAAATTAATCAATTGTCAGACATGTCATCAAAAAAGAGCAAGGGCCGCCAGAAGGTGGAGATGGTGAAGATGCCGAATGAGAGCAACCTCCAAGTGACCTTCTCGAAGCGCCGGACGGGGCTCTTCAAGAAGGCAAGTGAACTTTGCACCCTTTGTGGTGCCGATATTGCAATAATCGTGTTCTCTCCAGGGAAGAAGGTCTTTTCTTTTGGCCACCCCTGCGTTGAAACCGTCGTCGATCGATTCCTCACCCGAAACCCTCCTCAAATCTCCGGTACCATGCAGCTCATCGAGGCTCACCGGAATGCTAGCGTGCGCGAGCTCAACATGCAGCTCACTCAGGTAACTGTGGGTTTTCTCTAGAATAAAAGTTTTTCACGTAATTTTTTTTTTTTTGGCTTGTTATTTGTTTGATATTTTTGTTTGTGGATCTGGAACGGCACTAAAAATCCCACCAGAAACGTATCATTTTGATCTCGGCCACACCAAGATTTGTTTTGACAAATAATATAAACGGTTCACATATTTTACCAAAATTGGATGAATAGGTGCTGAATCAATTGGAGATAGAAAAGAAGCGCAGCGAGGAGCTTAATCAGATGAGGAAAGCATCTCAGGCTCAGTGTTGGTGGGAGGCTCCGATTGAGGAGCTTAACTTGCCGCAGCTTGAGCAGTTGAAGATGTCGCTGGAGGAGCTCAAGAAGAATGTGGGAAAGCAAGCTGAGAAGATGCTGATCCAGAGCTCGAATCCGCCACAGTATTTTGCAGGGAGTAGCTCAAATGCTCTAGGGATGAATCTTCCATTTGATGCAAATAATAATGCTGCTGTTTTCAATCCGAATAATATGATGCCTCATCCTGGATGTAATCCTGGATTTGGACAAGGATTTTACTGATTAACTTGTTGCTGGTTAATCAAGAATCCAAAACACAGTTTGCGTTATTTAATTATTAACCATTACATCATTATGATGTATAGGGGTCCTATATCGTGCCTTAGGGCTTGAGTCTTTTAATTTATATATTTGTTTGTTTTAATAGGAAAATATTGTCTCATGTTTGGTTCTATGGAGTTATAATTTGGGTGCAAATGAAGATGGTGTTATAATTATAATAAAAGGTATGTTGTTCTCTATCTCGTGTTTGTTTAAAAGATTATTCAATAGCTCAATTGGAACAGGAAATATTATTTCATTTTCCTTTTGTTTGATTCGATACAGATATCCATGCAACATAATAAGAAAAAATGATTGGAAAATTCCAAATATACATGGATCTAATACATCAAAAGGATGATTAAATGTAAAAAATTTCTTATAGCCTCTTATGATTTGGCAACAAGAATATTTAAAAGAAACTTCAAAATCGAACCAAAAGAGAAAATTGACAATTAAAATAAAAAAAGATATCAAACAACATAGTTTGAAAGGGAAATGAGCATTTTTTTTATTGGTAAAACATATTACAAATCTATCATACTTTGTAAAGGAATCTACAAGTTTTACAAAGAAACATGAATCACTGAATTTTAAAAAAAATGAATAAGAAAAACTCATTAGACAAGAGGCTTTTTTACAACTTATTTCAGGAAATTTTTCTAGAACCATCTTAACGGACATAACGACTTTTAGCCATGTCAGTAGTTAATTACATATAGACCCATAAATTAAAGTCAATGTACACAAGCCACAAAAATCTTAACTATTTTCAAATAGGTCCCCAAAGATAGAATCTGATTCTTTACACTCTCCACCTTACAGATTTGATTTAGTTTGACACTTGACCATAAAAGCTGTCCTAAAAAAATCATTCAAGCATACAATTAACACTTAATTACACAAAATAATTACTAAGAAATTGTCATAATCTCAATTAAGTCTACACAAAACTTGAATTTTATAGTGGGAGTGACTTTAGTAAGAACATTAATAGGCTTAACATTAGTAAGTATTTTAGACATTGTTATAGCACTTTTAACTACTTCATCTTTAATAAAATAAAGTTTAACATTAATGTGTTTGGTTCTTTCATGATAAACTTGATTCTTAATGAGATGGATAACACTTTGATTATCACAAAAGATGGTGAAAGCCTTTTGTTTAAGCTAAAGTTCATTCAAAATCTCACTAAGCTATTTTCCTTCCTTTACTGCCTTTGTTGCAATAACAAATTCAGACTCTGTAAATGATGAAGCAACAACATATTAAATATTTGCTTTTCAATTGATCAGACAATCATTTACCATGAATAAGTAGTCAGAGATTAATTTCCTGCCATCTAGGTCTCTAATAAAATCAGAGTCTACATACCCTATAGATCATGACTAAATGTACTTTTAAGGTATCTCATCATCCATTTTACAATACCCTAATGCTCTTTTCTTGGATCACTCATGAATCTACTTACAACACTAATAGCATAGGCAATATCAGCTCTAGTATACACCATTGCACACATGATGCTCCCAATTACTTCTGCTTATTGCACTTCATTCATTAAAAATCTATCTTGATTAGTAACAGAATCTTGTAATTTTGAAAGTTTAAACTGTGCTCCTAATGGAGTTTGAATATATTTTGCATTTAATAATCAAATTTGTCAAGGATTTTTAGGATTTATCTTTCCTAACTTACAAACAAATTTCCTGCACTTTTATCCTTAATAATATTTATCCCAAGTATCCTCTTAGCACATCCAAATCTTTCATTTCAAATTTTACATTTACTGGTTCTTTGAACTTATTGATTTCATTCTTATCCTTCCTAATAAGTAATATATCATTAACATACAAGAGAAGATAAACAACTCCACATGAACTTGAGCTTTCACAGGTATCATACTTGCTCCTGAGAGATTCATTGGAGATCATGAACTTATCAAATCTCCTATACTATTGGCTTATAGACTGTTTAAGTCTATAAAGGGATTTATTTAGAAGAGCTGAGTCATTAATATTTATTTCTCAAGCTTCCCAGGTAAAAAAGCAATCTGCGCATTCATTTGGTCAAGCCGCATAGCCAACAAAGCTACCATAGATAATAACATTCTTATAGAGTTGTATTTGACCACATGTGAAAAAAACTTCATTGAAGTCAATACCTTCTTTTTGTGTAAAGCCCCTAGCAACCAACTTGGCCTTGAACCTTAAAGCTTCAACACCTAAAATCCCTTATTTCCTTTTGAAAATCCATTTATAGCTCATTAACTTTTTATCACCTAGATTTAGAATAAGAGTCCAGGTATTAATCTTTATTGAGGAAGATATTTCTTCAACCATAGTTTTGACCTAGTTGTTACACTTACTACTTTCTATAGGTTCTCTATATTTTCTTGATTCCTCAATAGCTATGTCTTCTATACTGTTGAATACATATGCAATTATCTTAATATATGGATACCTAAAAGGTGGTTTAGTCTCATTTCTAACTCTTTCCTTTACTAGTTGTTAACCATGTAGATTAGCTACTAAAGTTTTTAATTCATCTATTCTAGATATTTTTTGTAAATTTTCCATAGCACTCACATTATACAATTTTTCATAATTGTTACTAGTTGACTCCACCTTAATTTTAGAGTCATCCTCAGTTATAATTCCCTTCACTAACTTATTGGCATGAAGATGTAAGTTAAAGATAATTATGTCTTTATTTTTTTAACTCTTTCAAGATATCTTACAAACACCTAGTTTAAAGCCCTTGAATCTAGCTTCTCTTGCTTAACATGAATATAAGTTGGACATCTAAAGATTCTCATATATTTGTAATCTACAAGAACACTCTCAAACTTCTTTTGGTGTTTTAAATTTGAGAGTTGCAGAAGGACTCTCATTCACCAAGTAACAAGTTATGGTCATAACTTCTGCCTAAAAACTCTCTAGTAATTTTGAGTTAATTAATAGATGCTTAATCTTATCAACGAAGGTCTTATTCATCTTTTCAACTATGCCATTTTGCTAAAAAGTGAATCTAACAATCTTGTCTCTGGTTATTCTATACTTCTAATAGTATTCATTATACTCTTTATTGCAAAATTCAAGTATATTCTCAGTTTTTAGTGTCTTCATTTTCATTCAAGTCTAATTTTCAATAAAGATTTTCTATATTTTGAACTTCTCAAATGATCTTTAGTTTGGAGTATGTACAACCAGACTTTCCTTGAGTGGTAATCTATAAATGTCACAATATATCTCTCACTACTTAAAGATAATACTCGAGTAGGCTACTATAAGTCTGAGTGTGCATAATCAAATACATTTTTAGATTTATGCAGCCTATTTTCAAACTTTAACCTGTAACCTTTCTAAAGACACAATTTTTATAGAACTTTAACTTTTTAACCTTGTTCCTACACAACAACCCTTGTCTACTCAACTCTTGCAAGCCTTTTGCACTCATGTGCCTAAGCCTTAGGTGCCACAATTTAGCTTTATCTACATTAGTATCAATGTGTAATGCAATCAACATAAGTACAGATAAGCTTTCCAATACCTCTTAACTCATTTCATGACTGTATTAGAGTTTTTCATTATCTTTAAACCATTATGGTATGATTTAAAAATATAACTGAAGCTATCTAACAATCCTAGAGAAATTAAATTCTTCTCTAATCTAGGTACATGCTTTAGAGTCTTTGTGTTTTCATCATATGTTCTAATTTTAATAGATCTAATACCTATAATTTCACAAGCATTATGGTTTTATATTAAGACTCTACCTTTATCTATAGTCTCATAGTTAAATAAAAGATTTTTTTTATAAGAACTCATACAAAAAGAACATCCAAAATTAAGGATTCACTGACCTTCAATCTTTCCATTTAATGCCACTATTAAGTCAGTACTTTAATAACCTCTATCAAAAGGCTTATCTGAGGCCACAACAACATCACCTAACTTCTTTTTATTTTCTCTCTTCTTCTCAGCATAATCTCTTATATAGTGGGTTGTTTTCTTATTGTAAAAATACTTTCTTCTCTTTATCTTTTCTTTTTCAAACTCATTCTCTTTCTTGGACTGGTTCTTGTTTTTTCTTTTCTTCTTATCTTTCTTTTTTTCTTACCCTCTATCAAACCCTCACCCAAATTTGGATCAAAATCTCCTGAGTGCCTCTAAATTTCTTTTAAACGCAGAGAAGCCTTTATATCAAGTGAGAGTAGTTTTACCATATAACATGATATCTGTAAAATCTTTATAAGATTTTGGTAATGAACTTAACAAGAAGAAAGCCTTATCCTCATCACTAATTTTGATGTTTTCTATTCCTTCAAGATCAAGGATAATCTTGTTAAAACAATCAATATGTGCTTAGATTAACACTCTTTCTTTTATAGAAGAAATGTGCAACCTCTTCTTCAAGAACAACATGTCAGACATAGATTTTTTCATGCACATAGCCTCCACCATATTTCAAATGTCAAGAGCTATCTTTTCATTTGAGATCTCCTTCAAGATTGAGTCATTGAGACTCAAAATCAAGGTAATGTGGGCTCTATTCTAGATTTGCTTCATCTTCTGATTGGTTTTAAAGCTTTTAGTAATTTCTGGATCTTCTTCTTTTAATGCTAACTATAGTCCTTGATGAATAAGAAAAGCCCTCATTTTTATTTTCTAAAATGAGAAATCACCACCAATTGTGAATCTCTTAATTTTAAATTTTAGAAATGATATAACTATAATTAGCTAGGGCTCTGATACGAATTGTTATGATTTGGTAACAAGAATACCCAAGAGAAACTTTAAGATCAAAGTAAAATACAAAATTGACTTTTAAGATAAAAAATAGATTAAGAAGCACAGTTAACAAGTAACACAGTTTAAAAGAAAAATTAGCACTCTTTTATTGCTCAAACTGATTACTTATGTATCAGACGTTGTAAAGGAATCTACAAGCATTATAAAGAAATAAAAATCAATGAGTTTAGAAGAAAATGAGCAAGAAAAGCTCATTACACTAGAGGATTTTATACAACTCATTTTTGAAATATTTTTCTAGAACAATCTTTACAAACATAACGACTTTCAGCGACATCAACAATTAATTATATATCAACTTATAAATTGAAGTCAATCTACATACAGGCCATAAAAGTCTTAATCATTTGCAGACAAGTCCCCAAAGACATAATCTGATTCTTTATGTAAAGAAACAGTTAGGTTTTTTAGCACACTATATTTATTTTTAAATAATAAATTTATCTTAGATTTTAAGTAAAAGTAAGAAGTTGATTTAACTTTGTGTGAGGACAATATAATAAAGATGTCAAAAGAGAGGTTTATCAATATGCCTACACGTCAAAATAGCCTCAACACAACACAGACCAAAATAATCGAACATGGAAATTGCCCTTGATGTGGAGTAACATTGTCTATGCTTCAAGTTCTGTATTCATAGCACTACTATGAAAATCCCAAGTCTTATTACTGTTCTTGATTAATTGTTTGAATTTTTGTTGCTCTTACTGTTGTGCAAATTTTATTGAACTCGCAAGCGCACGAATTTATTGTAGAATAGATTAAGGGTGACGAGTGTCGATTCCACGAGAAGGTTGATTTTAATTATATGCAGAATTAATTTTTAATTATATGCAGAATTAATTTTCTTTTAATGGGAACAATTAAATTATGGTAACTTTATCCTAAATTGTGAATTAAAATGGCGGGAATAATTAAGAATAAAACTGTTATAATAAAACACTTGGGTATCCGGATCTGCATCAACATGCTCCATGGGCTAAATATTCCATATTAATGCCAATTAAATCATAAGGGGGGATTCCACACCTCATGAACCACTCTGCAATAAGTATGGTGCCAAGGGCTTATCGTGCCAAATAATAATAACCTTGTACTAGGGTGTCGGTTTAATCAGGGCTGTATCTAGACAAGACTATATTATTTATCGACGAAAAGTTAAAATAACCACAAATATTAGAGGGGAAGAGAAAGTAAATTTACCAAATTAAGCCCATGGAACATGTTGAGACTTCACCTTCAACCCAAGCTCAAAAAGAAATTAGCTACTCATATTTTAATTAAGGATAAAAAAGAAAATTTTATTAAAATACAAAGAAACTACAAGAAGGAAAAGGAATTTCAGAAATCTAAGCTTAAAAATGAATTCACGGGTCTCAAATTAGGGGGGGAGAGCTTCCTTTTTATAGATACATTGAGTGAATCGTGACCATCGGATTAAAAACAGTTCGGATGCTCAGGATTACCCCACGTCATCGGTCAACAGTCAATAGTCAACAGTCAACAGTCAATATTTACACAGTAACGCCGTCTGAATAGTAAATAATCCCATATATGCGCATGTACTGTACACATGATTTTTACTCCACTGATATGCTGCCACGTCATCGATCTACAGTACATAAGAAATTTAGTCCAATAAGATCGTGACACATCATCGGTCGATGCCACGTCATCGGTCAATGCCACATAAACAGTCAATACCACATAATTCGTCCAATCAGATATTGCTACGTCATAGGTAGTTGCCACATCATCGGTCCGTATACATGAACAGTATCGTGAACGGTACCGTGAACAATATCATGAAAAGCGATCGAAGTGAGCGAACGATCATGAGCGATAACATACGTATTATGAAAGCGATCCAGTATATGTGAACAGACTTTTTTCCTTTAATGCTGCTCTTAAGGTTTTTTACCGTCCTGAGTCCAAATATGACGTCCGTTTTGCTGTCTGATCACTCGTTCATTGTGAAACGATCGTAATACCCCTAAAATACATAAAATACATAATTATAATAAAATATATATAATTAAATAATAAAATACTTAAATAAATAAAAGTAGCAATGTTAGTGAGATTTAAAGTGTAAAATGACGATTTTCTCCTTTATAAATATACACTTTCTAATACTCAATACTTACATCCTTTAAATATTCCATTTGTTTTAGTGTTTTGGGTTTCTTTCTAATCAAGTGTTTAGGTAATTACTGACAATTTATCTTTGGCGGTGCACAACTAGTTTCTTTTCCAAGCTGCAATAGTTATTTATATATAAACTTACCTTTGCATCATATATAACACCAAACAGAGCTCTAATATGTTCTCATATCTATTATCTCATTTAAATGTCAACATTCATAATAATAGAAAGAAAATTTCACATGTCAATTATTTATATTGTACACAATAATCACTTCAAAACTTTAGGAGTCATTCAATTAATAATTCTTGAGAAAGCGATGGGTTGCTGATTGTCAAACAAATTTAGAGATTCAAGGTCAAGACTCATGATCATGTGTAGCAAGATTCTCTAACGAGATTCTTTTTTTTTTTTTTAAGATATTGATAATTATATTTCCAAAATATAAATTTTTGCTGAGTTTGCATTTGTTTTTTGTCCCACGTATTCTTGTTTTATCCAATAGTGACATACATGAGTATTGCTATGCATGGATATTTTGGACGAGTAAGACTCATTATCTCGCCAAAGGATAATACTTTTTTTTTCCAACCAATGATGGCGTTCTCTCGTACATCAAGGAAATGGCCAAACATATCTTCCTATTAAAAATATATGCTGAAAAAAAAAGGATTAAATAACATGTTGATTGATCGGTTAACTTGGTGCTTATAGCCAAGTGCAAGCTACCCTCTCCTATCAAAATCATTAAATCCTCGCCAAGAACGCGAAACTGTTGGCAGCTCCCACACACAATTCGAGATTTGATCTTCTATTGATTTTTCAAAATACTTGGCTTTGCATTATTTATATACAACAAAAAGAAGACTAGCTAGGGAGCAAGAGTTTGATTCTCTACCTAATCTACAACACCCACTTAATTAATGCATGTTTGTAATATTGTGAGTGATTGTTACAAACTACACTCACACACAATAATAATAGATAAAGAATTTGCTTTTATTTATTTTAAATCAAATAAATATAATTTATCACTTTCTCGAACCTAAGTACATGGCTGCCACGTAAAATATAAAAAATAAATATATTTTTACCTTAATTTTATAGATTTAGCGAACAATTAAAAAAAAAAAGATCAAGATTCTTTCATGAGATGATATGAATTTTTAAGAATAAGCTATTAATTTTCTTGAATATGTTTTTTAGTTCGAAGGAAAAAAAAATAAATGGAAGGTTCGTGGTATTTCAACTTATTTATTTTATGTTAAACAATTGTCAAAAATCATTGCTTTTCTTGTTTACCAATGGGTTTGGGCCAATGTGAGACGCTTGTAATGTTTTAAAAGTTCTTTGTGCCCTCATTTTAGTCATTCCTCTAAAGGAGAATTGGATTCACTAAAGCCCAATAAACTGAAAACAGCGGAGCGGAGAATTTAGGCTGAAGCAAAGAGCAGGAAACGTTACGCGGAGCAAGCAAGGGTTCCCTTCTCATTTCTTAATCTCGCGGCCTAACATAATTGAAAAAGAGAAAAAAAATTATATAAAAAGCAAAGATATTATGGTGATTACTTACTGGCGCCGGTTTCTTCTTCTTCGTCCTCTCCATTCCTCTCCTTGCATCGCCTCTCTTGCTTCCACTCCTCTCTTTCTGGTGAGTCTTCATTTCAATAGACTCATTTCAATGTCTCCTTCTGTATTTGAAAAAGTAGCTGATTTACTCAAAAAATAATGCTGTGACATCACACAACGGATAAAGCCTTCGCCTGCCTTTGAGCAAACACGAAAGAATATGAGATTTAAAAAAAAAAAAAAAGTCTCTTCAAGACTTTACTGAAATATGTTACTGAAAAAGTCTTGAAGAGAGGATACATGTGATTTGCCTTCCTGAACCTAATTTCTACTTGTTTCATTAAAATGCACGGAATTAATATGGATCAGGCATAGAAGCTGCTGGCTTTAGTAAGAACGAATGACCAGGTAACACAATAAGTTCATTAATAATTATTGAAACCAATTACAGAAATGCATAATGCCTTTCTGTAACTGTTTTAAATAATATATTCTGCTGTTACATAGTTTTAATGCACACGTGAAATTAGTTAGCTATTCTATTGTGCTATTAGAAAGTATGTAATTATAATTGGAAGAAAGTATTAATTAGCAAATATAATAAAAGAATTCGGTTATGACTTTTCTATATCGAAATTAATACTAACGAATATGATTAATCAACTTAACCAGATTACCTCGTAGATGAAATTGTCGTCTTATGAAGGCCAACTAGTGAAGATAATTAGTTCTCACTAATCATGCATTAAAGAATAAAATTTGGTAACTTGCAAATCTTAAATTAATCACATAATTAAGTTGCCAGGTAAACTTCAACTAGATTAACTCTATAAATACTATTGTGTTTCCCCAAAAGCTACCACAACAAATCGGGGAAAAAGAGAGAGAGAGAGGTAAACCAACATTTTATAATTTTTTTTTTTTTTTTTGTAGTATTCTTTGGTTTTAATCTCTAGCAATGGAGATGAAGAAGCCTAGTGCGGGTCGCCAAAAGATTGCAATTTCAAAAATACCAAAGAAAAATCATCTTCAAGTAACCTTCTCCAAACGCCGCGCCGGAGTGTTCAAAAAAGCCAGTGAGCTTAGTACACTTTGTGGTGTTGATATTGCCCTAATAGTCTTTTCTCCCGCCAACAAAGCCTTCTCTTTCGGCCACCCTAATGTTGATTCAATCATTGATCGTTATCTTTGTCGAAACCCTAACCTGCCTTCAGAGTCCAACACAGATAGGCTTATCGAAGCTCATCGAAATGCCAACATTCGAGAGCTGAACATGCAACTAACACAGGTGCTTCATCAACTGGAAGTTGAGAAGAAGCATGGTGAAGTGCTGAGTGAGATAAGGAAAGCAAGTCGCAGCCAATGTTGGTGGGAAGCTCCTATAAACGAATTAGGGTTACATGAACTTGAACAATTGAAGACGGCGATGGAAGAGCTAAAGGAGAATGTGGCACAAGAAGCTAACAAGATTTTGTTCGACTCCAAAAATAACCCTTCACCATTTTTGGGTGTGAACAATCAAAATATTAATCCTCATCACCATCAAAGCAAATTACCTCTTGGGATTCCTGCTTCTTCCAGTGATGCTCTTCCTAATTTTTACAGCTTGGGGTTTGGACGTTATCCTGATCGTAAGCAGTAGCTTTTTTGAGTTTTTCTTAATTAGCATTAAATGGAGGCCATCACAAGGCTATTACCTTGCTAGCTAGTCTGTCTGTTCATTTCGGTTATTCTTGTGGATTGAAGTTAAATTATGAATTAGCTAAAATTAATTTGTCAATAAAAAGGTTTTGACAATGACAAGGTATTTAGAGAATTTCTTAATGACTTTTGCATATAAAATAATAATATTAACTTCTCAACTCAATTAGCACAATTGCTCAGTGATAATATAATCAATAATTGACATTCTGAAGAAAAAGCTAATTATCATATAATTTTAATTACCACATTTATTTTTAGTATATATAGGAACAGCGGACACCCATAAATATGGCTTTGCAAAGTCAAATGGCCTTCTCATAATATGCCAACCAACAAATACAAATTGTAATGAGGTATATTAAGAATTTATTTTGACCCTTTAGTTATTTCCAAACCGTGCATTAATCACACAAGCATAACAAAGAGATACTGGAATAGGTTAGTGATAGCAAATGGCAATTAATAGCCAGTAACTGACGAACAATAAATGTCGTCTGTGTAGTTTTTGCTGTATTGAATCCATTGCTTTCGTCACAGAAAATATAATCGAAGTGGCCGAGAAATCAAACCTTGATACTTATCCTTTGCCCCCATTATTTTTTATCCTTTATCAATGCTTTATACGTGAAAAAAAATTTTGATTTCTTTTAAATATTTTTGACAAAGAGGTGAAAATGACTGCTACGCATTAATAAAATTAAAGGTAGATATATCAAAGTTAAAAAAAAAAAAAAAAGAGGATTTGATCGTAAATGTAACTGTTAAAGCATGCTTCAAAAATAAAGTGAGAGTTACTCAGCATAAAACCAATGCGTGGCCTTTTAATTTGTATTAAGTTGGAAGAGCAAATACACAAACAAATCAACAGAGAGAGAGAGAGAGAGAAATAAATCTTTGGTTATTGATGTATGGCTTGTCATTTATAACTTCATCAGGCATATGACATGTGGCACAGGTATAGAATTATAAATGACATGTCAATTATAGTTGCAGCGTAGAGATGAAATTTCGTCCAATTTTTATTCCGGAGTAAAAACTGTAAAATCTGTCAGCTTACAATTTCATCATATTCATATATAGATGACATTCTTATACAAGTCTAGAATACTTGTATGAAATGTCAAAAAATTCCACTCCGGAGTATAAATTGAATGCCTTATCATTTAATTTTCACATAGAGGACATGTTATAAAAGTTTCCATAAATATTATAAAAGTTTCCGTAAATTATATAAAACGTTGAAAGTAAATAAACATTATAAAACTCATGAATTCAGTGCTCATGAAGAAAAGGAAGATCAATTCAAAGCTAGCTGGATTTTTTTTTTGTTTAATATAAAGTTGGAAGAATATTATTAATAAGGAAATACAATGGCAACGATGATTTAACAAATCTTTCAAGATTGCATTCCTTTTTTATACACAATAATTAATGCAGACAAATTAAATAATTAAATTAATTAACTATGGTAATTCATACTTGCTAGCCGGGCTTACTCGAAAAGAAAAATTAAAAAAATAAAGAATAAAACGTGGAAAATACGAAATATGGCAGATTTCGAAAATCAAGGAGAGGAAAAAAAAAGGGAGTCGATATATTTTTCCAGAATTTTCAAGAAGCTTTTTCCCTTTATCTCTATCCATTAAGTTTTATTGCTATTAGCCTTTATTTCTTTTAATAAGATAAATATGGTAATAATTAGTCATGACGGTACTTAGTCTTTTTAATTTTTTTTTCCTGCTGATTTTTAGCTTAGACAAGAACATCCTTGAAGATCTTACATGCCCAAAAAATTAAAAAGGAAGAAATCTTACACGATATATGAAATTATAAATACATGAATATAAACTTTCATCTCCTACTGTCCAAACCCTAGAAAAAAAATATTTTAAACACCAACGATACTGTTTATTTATTCCCCATCTCAATCACCATGAACAATAACATCAAGATAAATAACAACGACCATGGCAACAATATTGATCCCAGCAACAAAAAGAAGATAACAAGGGGCAGGCAAAAGATTCAAATCAAGAAACTTGAAGACAAAAACAGCCTGCAAGTAACCTTCTCGAAGCGCCGGTCTGGCCTTTTTAGCAAAGCCATGGAGCTATGTGTCTTGTGCGGTGCCGAAGTAGGCATCATTGTGTTTTCTCCCAATGGAAAGATCTTCCTCGCAGGCCATCCTGACTTTGACAAGATCTTGAATCGTTATCTCGATCAAAATCACTCCTCCCTAGACGAAGTTAACACGATACCATGTGTACAACAGCATAACAAAGAGTATGAAGATGCCATGCAGGAGTTGGAGAAGGAGAAGAAGAGGGGGAAGATGATTGAAGAGGAGAAAAAGAAGAATAAAAATAATGGTAGGTTCTGGTGGCAAGAGGGTAATATTATTGATGACATGGGAATCGAAGAGCTTGAAGAGTACCTGAAGGCTATGAAGAAATTGAAAGGGAAAGTTGAAATGAGGGTTAATGAAATAATGATGAATGAATATTTGGCGCCTAATATGAATTTGGGGATTGACCATCCAGATGCGTTTAGTAATATTAATGTTAATGTTAATGAAGATATTAGCGTTAGTGGAGGTATTGATGGAGGAGTTGATTTTCATTTTGGTTTTGGTGAGCATTTTAACTAGAATGTAATGTGGGAGATAGATTGGTGATGAATAATTTTTTTAATGTTTGGCGTTTATTTTTTTTTTTTTTGTTTTAGGTTGAATAATATGTCTGGCTTTGTTATTCTCTTGTGAATTAAGTGATTAGAAATAAAAGAATAAAATTTACTATTTTGCATGTTGCTCCTAATACATATGTAGTTCCTAATGAAACAACGCTTTATGCATGAACTGAAAAGGGTTTTATTGCCATCGAACATTATGAACATGACTAAGAAGTCGAAAGGTTAAAAAAAAAAAAAAAAGGATTGTTTGGTGGTTGTTTCAATAAGGTAGTATTATTACATGATCAATTTAAGTCATCATAAGAACTTGTTTATCAATTAATCTTTATCTAATGCCAGGTTATCAGTGACAATCATAGAGCCTGTAATGGGCCTAATAATTGTGCGTGCAAAGTGCGGGAGTTGAGCCCAGTTAAAGCCTAATTTCCTGTTCTTGGGTTACAGTAAAATGCTTATTAAATTTTTTTAGGGAAAAAAAAAAACACATGTATCCAGAAATAGTTACCTATAATTATTTTTTAATTGCTACTTGCTAGGTAACTTAGCAGCTGCCACTTTTAAAGTTTTAATATATGATAAATTATTTTTTAATCCTATGCATTTTTAATAAAAATATTGTATTACTGTAAAATCTACATCGCTGTTGTGTCATTTAGAATGACTATTTTATTAAAATAAGACGCGAACGAACGGCGTTAAATGAATGTAGGTGATATAAAGTCAAAATATTAGTAAATTTTATTATAAATGAATAAGGCGAGTACGTGGAGTACTGTAGTCGAGTGTCCGTATTTGCTAAGTAGTTGAAAGCAGATCCGGTCATTGGGCGACTAGTACAAGAGTGGAACCAAAGACAAGAGAGAGAGAAACAGAAACTTAAAAGAAAGAGAGAAACAAAGAAAGAAACAGTAACTGTGCAAATTACAAATCTCTTCCTCAAGTTTGACACTTTCAGGTACTTAGTTTAAGAAGCTTCGCTTTCACTTTTGCACTTTTGTTCTTTTGTTTTGTTTCCTATTCATAACCATCTCTTGTTTCAGTTTCGTTTTCTTGTTCGCTTGTTTAATTTGTTAGTAACTTATAATCTTGTCCAAGCTTTGTTCGCTTGTTAGAGTTATTGTTCTTGAATCTGCAGCATGGATTTGACTTTTTGTTTGTGTTTTTGACACTTCGGTGGTTTAGTTTACTATTTTGAATCTAAAGATGGGATTTTGGTTTAATTTTTTTGGATTTGATGCTGGGTGTGTACGTGCAGTTCTAGGGTTTTCATTCGGGGTTTATATTGTTTACTTTTGGCTTCCTTTTTTTAATTTAATTTAATGTTGATCTGGGAGGATTTGGTTTGGGAGGAAGAATTGCTAGTTATTTTTTTTCATAACTTTTTTCTTTCAGTCTTTGATGCCTAGATTGAGGACTAATAGAACAATTTTTTTTTTTTTATTAGATTGGGTTAGTAGTGAAGTTTGTACTTCATAGTCCATAGCAAATTCGGTAATTAGACTAATATTTGATTTCTATGAAAGCTGGGAAACCGAATAGGAACTGAAAATCCGTAGGTAGGAAAATAGTTTTTGCGCACTTCTTTTTTTTTGGGGGGGGGGGGTGTGGGTTCAATGTCAAATGTTGGGTTGATGGGCGTTTTTGTGCACTATTAGGCGTTTTCTTTGGACCAGCATGCTTTAAGGACATTTTTCTTAAAGTTGTGTGTTTCCAAAGATCAGAATGGTTTAATGACAATCACACTTCTGAATTCAATGTGTTACTTTCCTTTGTTTTTTAATATAAGTTCTTGTTTAGATGGTTGCTTCATTTTAATCTATGGTCCCTTCCATCATTTGAAGAGCATATGCAGTTATCTAATGTTTGAATACATCTAGAGTCTCTTTCTGTCGGTACTTCTGAGAGGGGTTTTCAGAGATGCCAATTCATCCACTATTTGGTTTTATGTTATGTAGTAATTGCCCAAAATTGGTCAGCTGAGGAAGTTTTGAAATTGATCAATTTGCAGAGTTCAGTTCATATATAGGCACTAGAACAAGGAATTTTTCTCGTCAAAGTAGTTTTTTTTTTAATTTTTTCTTCTCAGAATTACCACTGGATTGCTTTGGATGGTGATTAATGTTTTTCAGTTATTCAATATAATATGAGTTCAGGTAGCAGTGTTGAGAACACAAGAGTAAATAGGAGTAAGGGATTAAGGAAGTACATCATGATCAAGCGGACACCAAGTAGAAACCATAGATCCAAAGGCATCAAAGTGAAACACGTTTTACAGATTTGTCTTCTGCTTGGTGTTTGCTTCTGGTTAATCTACCAGGTGAAGCACTCCCATGATAAGAAGAGGGAATTTGATGATAAAGATGCGAAAGTCTCTGTCAAAGCCCATAGTGATGATGAGATTCTGAAATTGGGGAGGAAAGACCTTCCTCAGGTGCAGGAAGCAGCTAAGAATGAGAAGCATGAGGATGAAGAGGAAGATGCAGTGGAAGAGGAAGAAAAAGAAGTAAGAAAGCAAGAAGAAAGAGATGCTGTAGAGGACCAAGAAGAAGCAAACAAGCATGAAGGAGAAGAGCATGATGATGGGGAGAATAAGCGTGAAGATGAGGAGCAACAAGAAGAAAACAAGGATGAAGAGGAGCAAGAAGAGGCAGGCAGCAAGCATGAAGAAGAGGAGCCAGAAGAAGAAAATAAGAATGAAGAGACAGAAGATGAGAGAAGAGGAGATGGTGATGATGAATTGGATGAACAAGATCAAGAAAAAACAGAAATTGAAACTGATCAAGATGATGAATTTATAGATGAAGAGAAAGAGAGGGAAGGAGAGGGTGATGGTGGCGAGAGTGAAGGGAATGAGGGCAAAGAGAAAGACGATCAAGTAGAAAGTGAGAATTCGTTGGAAGATCATGATCATGAGGGAGTCGATAGGAATACTCATGTGGCACGAGAAGAACACTACAAGGCGGATGACGCTTCCAGTGCAGTGTCACATGATAATCAAATTATAATCTCTGAGACTGAGAAATCAGCTTCTGAAAACTCAAATGAGAACGCTGAAAGGAATGTCTTAGTAGAGGATAATAAATCTAGTAACACTGATGACATCAGTGGAAATCAGAAGAATCCAGGGTTAAAATATGGAGAAGGTGAAATGTCTGGAAGTGGTGCTACATCAAATGAAACAACCCCTAAAGAAAAGGATCATGGGGCTGGATCATACAACTCACAGGATCACTCACCTTTAACTGTGAACAATTCCTCAACTGGAGGAAGTATAGAATTAAGCAACAATTCAACAGGAGTGAGTACCCAAATGACTGGTTCTTCTGTGCGGAGTGGAACTGAGATTAAGCTGGATGCCAATCCAACTCCAGCTCATAATGTGACACTAGATGGTACTGACCTGCAAGCCACTGGATTGGAACAGGCCAATAACTCTACCACAGCGTCTAATGGCGATCAATTTGATTCTAATACCACTGTTTCAACAAAAGCCATAGATGCAGATGCGGGCACAGGAGATTCCTCTAACATTTCCACTCCTGTGGTATCAGAAACAGTCATAAGGTTAAATGGCCCGGCAGATGGAGAGGTCAGTTCTGGGTCTTCAGCAGTGAACAGGACTGCTGGTACAACTCAGAATGAAATGTCAAATAGCGATGGTAAATCTGGCGGAACAAATGAAATATCAGATTCTTCCTCAACTGAAGGCAATGTGGATGCGAATAGTGAAAGTGAATCAGGTAAAACAAATGAAAGCTCAGACTCTTCTGCTAGGAATGGGATTGTGGAGGCAGCCAATGAGGACCGCATCGATTCTTCTGACTCATCTGTTCTCCAAGATGAAAGAGATTCTCGGATGGATCTGGGCACATTGCCTGATATTAGAGAGTTGGGTAACAGCAAAGATGCTGCAGCAGAATAGAGACTCAGTTGAAATGCCTCATGGGTTTTTTCCCCCCCTTGGTGCTCCAATGTTTTTAAATGCAACTTTTTGTCATGGTTTTGATAAAGAAACCGGTAAGGTTTATATAGCGTTTTTGCTTGTCTAAATTGATTCATGCTTAAAGAATATAGATCCAACTCTGCAGGCAAAATGTAGGCAGGTTTATATTATGTTCAGTTTTAATCTGTATAATTTATGTCAACTTTCTATGATACCCCTTGTATAGCTTTTTTTATTTTTCGTTCTCCACCCCCCCCCCCCCCTCCCCTCTTTCAATTTGTGCTTTCGGTTCTGTAGAGACTGTGGTTTGGCTCATGTCACTAGCTTATAGGGTCATGAATCTTGGATGCTTGTCGGTCTCATTTTGCACCTTTTTCAGCGAGAATGTACCGCGGCTTGAAACATCTTCATCATGTTGGTTTGAATTTTGTCGAGCATAGCCGTTTCGTTTGATGACAAACATAGGATTACTGCAACCCAGATGTGAAATCGCATGAAGGTTACCATACTTAGAGCGGGCATGAGAACCTTGATGATCAAGGTCCCTCGCAGTAACATCAGCAGCTACCTAAAAAGAGAAAAAGAACAATATCTAACAACATAATGGGGTCAATGAACATAATTTTACTTGTGCTGGACTCATTTTGTATCCTTCAGGAAGAATTTTCATAGGATTATATGATCCTTCTTTTTGAAGGCAAACAGTCGTTCAACTGTTTGTTCTCTTGCTTAGGCCAAAGACGAACAAACAACTTGGAATCATGACACGTGATGGGTACTCTACATGATCATTGAATAAATTCGACAAGAAATAAAAAAAAAAGTCACAAAATTAGTGGGAAAATATAATTCTCCTGATATTTACTATTATAAACATGCAAGAACCTGCTGGATTTTGGGTCTGAATCTATACTTGTAACAGTTTGAATTGATTACATCATTACAATTTTATAGTAATAGCCTGATTTTCTTTAGATAACTTTTCGTTCAAGTTTATCGACATCAGATAATGTTATTTTTACCCAATATTGATCACATGATTCCCCCGTTATCCAATCCAAAATCAAAATCAAAGCGCTACTTTATTCAAAGCATCAACCAACATCGGATTCTGAGATCAGAATTCCGAACCCATAAAAGTACAAACCCTAGAAAGCTCCAATATTAATAATTAGTTTTTTTAAATGCAAAACAAACAAACAAAAAGATTTTAAAAATGCCTGCTCACTGCTGTCTCATTTCGTACTGTACAAAAAAATAATCAATCTTAATTACAAATCCAGCTTAAAAACTGCTGTCAGTTTATCCGCCAAAAGAAGAATAATCCAACTCACTCACTCATGACTCATCATCGAAAATACAATTTACGGGCTTAAAAAAAAAGCAAAAATCCTAAAAGCCAAAACGACAAACACTCCCACATCAAACGACACACTGCTGACTCTGCTGCCTTAGCTCTTTCCTTAACTTGTGAGAAAACAGCGTGCACGCATCCACGCTTAGATCCATTGCTGCCGCTAATGCCACGAATGCAGCAGCATCCTCCGTGCATGTCACGTGCTGCACTCCTATTTCCACCTCGGGCTTGCTGCACTTTCCACCTCCCTCCACTGTTGCTGACATCACAAACCCTCGACTCTGTAAAATCGGTGGCCCCATGCAGCAGAAAGCAAAGTCCGACCCGGATCCTGAACCAGGTCTTGAACCCGTTCCGGACCACGACCCTGACCCGAAATCGCAACTGCTCTGCGGACTGTGTACTGGGGTTGTCGAAACGCTGTTAGTAATGTCTATTGTAAATTTTCCACCCTTTGTGCTGCTGATATTCGCATTTGCTACGGTGGTGCTGGAAGAATTTGAGCTTATGGTGTCGTGTAAAAGATCGAAGCGGTACCCGAGTAAGTCGGAGTTACCCGGCTCACGCCAGGCCTCGAGCCGGCCCCAGGGTTTCCAGGTGCAGTTTCCAGGGCGGAGAATGAGCCAGGCTCCCGGGTTGGACCTGCTGACCCGGTCTGACCCAGGGGACGGGACAAATGGAGTGACCATTGATGCCATTGCCACCGGGGATCCCGAGAGATCGTGTATTGTAATTGACCACCCTTTACGCTCTCTGCTAGGTTGTTCCTTTTCGGACCCGAATGACGACAGCCAACTCCTTGGCGTACTATTTTCTGTCATTGATGTTCTGTTGTAATACGCAAAATTGGTGAGAATTTTGCCTTTAAAATATGAACAATAATAATCCAATCCATTACAACCAATTGAAATTGAACAACACGAACCTGGAGACTAAATTTCGGTCATTGTTGGAGTTCCTGAAACCGAATTTGCAGGTGAAAACAGCCTGCTTTACACTTCCTTGAACTTGAAAAACCTGAGGACTACACTCAGGTTCGCCGTCGAACTGAAACACGAATCTTGGATCGGGCTCAGATTTCACAGTCAAATACAGCTGTGCTGACGATCCCTTTTTGTTCTCTCCAACGCCTACCCACCCATTGTGAATCACAGACGGTCGAGATTCAGCTCCGCGCAGATCCAACGGCACAGACACTCTTCCCAGCAGTTTATCAGTAGTCACACACGACATCCCGTTGCTTCCCATGTAAACATCAATCCGCAGAGAAATACCACTGCTGTTGCTTTTGGATGATTTGAATTTTTCCAAGATTCTGTCGATCTGTGTCTTGTTCAAATTAAAGCAAGCCGCCAAAGAGTGCGATAGGTTACCATTAGTTGGAGATGTTTCGTCTTGGACCAAAGGGACCGAGGCTATTTCATCCGGAAGGCTCTTGAGCTTTATTTTGCAATAACACGAGGAGGACGAAGGGTGGATTCGTGATAAAAAAGAAGGTTTTGATGTTACGGTGGGGAATTTTAAGGCCAAATTTCCGACTAAAATCCGCACAAAGGGGCACGGATCCATTGAAACAGAAGCAGTGAAGTGATGGTGAAATTTCTGGAGCGAAATGTAAAGAGGGGTTTTCTAAATAAAGGATTTGGTTATTTACCAATCGACTGCAGAAAAAAATTAATAATGAGCATGAAACCAGAAGAGACCGAAGAAGACAAAGTAGCAGAGAAAATGGAAAGTAGGCAGATTATAGATACTAAGATGAAACAGGCTGTCAAATAGCTGGGCGCATTTCTAATAAGAGCTCCGCTGTCATGAGGTCAACTTCATTGTTTTTGCTGTGAGATTCACATTACGATTTAGATAAAGCGACATACTTCTACTGTATACTTGCCCCTTGCTTTTTTTTTTTCTCCCCTTTTTACATGATAATAAAATAAACATATACACGTCATTATCAAAAATGTAGAATGAGACATCGAAATAATTTTCATGGCAATTATATTTTTATAATGAATATTATTAAATCTTAATTTTTTTGAATCGATCAAGTTAGAAAATCAATTAAAAAAATTTTTAAATTATGAAATAATATAATTTAATCATAATATTTAAAATTTAATTCACAGTACTTATTGTTAGATGGATACATATCTTGAATATTATCATAATCACAATTTATATTTAAATATTAATTTGAAGTACATTTTTTATATTTATATTTTATTTTATAAATTAAATAATATGAAGCCTATCTTTTAGGTCGTAAAAGAATTAAAGGTTTTAACCTTTGCTTTAGAAGGGAGGGACTGTAAGCGTAGGGTATGTCTGGAAACATGCTTTTTATAATTTTTTTTAAAATTTGAAAATAAAGATTTTATCTTTTTGTTCATATTTCATGAATAAGTGTACAAAAAAAAAATGTTGAATCCACCCCAAAAGTTATGCGTTGTGTACAAGCATAATATTTTAATTAATTTTTCAACAAAATTGATTCATCTTTTGTTGAGACAGATACACTAGTATTCATTATTTTCGCAATACTTTTCTCATATGAATTCAAGTTTAATTTTTATCTCAATTTTTTTCTTTGCTAATAAAAAATTAAAATTGTAATTGCAACCTAAATTTAGGTAATTTAAACAAAAATGGAAAGAAAAAAAAAACTCAAACCAAATGCAATGATAATGAATCTTATACCCAAAAAATTAGCATCAAACGATCGTGAATTGAGTTGCACCGTCTGATAATAATATATGGTAAGTACGGCGCCATGCAATATCAACTCGCAAGGGGAGATTTGCACCGTCTGATAATAATATATGGTAAGTACGGCGCCATGCAATTTCAACTCGCAACGGGAGATGATGCATTAGCTGGCACACAATGCGCACGTACACAAGATGCCAGCTAGCAGCATCAATGTCAAAAAATATTCCAACTCATTGTCCTTTTCTTCGTTTATTTTTCCAATTTTTAATTTTCTCCCATCGAACCCCCTGTCGTTTCCTAACCATTCATTTGCGTTTACTGTAACAACGATAAATTAATAAGGTAACGGCATTGACCCTCCTTCATTATCTAAGTTTTCTCAAACAAGGGCATATTTTGTCCATTTGTGCCGTATAGGTCCTTGTTGCGGTGCTGCCTTGTGAAATTACCTGGGAAGTAACGAATTTATTGAATTAAAATGAATGTAACTTAACAGTTGACATTTTGAAGAGCTTTTTTAGTTATTTTCTTGGGCTTTTAACCTATTTTATATGGATATTGAGCCTGCTAAAGTAGAATTCACTCTTTTATACTTTTGAGTTATAGATAATTAATTATAAAATTAAATATTATTTCATTTATGATAAAAATTTGACATGAAAATATTATTATTTTCATTTCCAATCAATTTTACAATGATAGAGACATAACATGAACAATTTCAGGTATTCAAATTTTTTGTGCGAGTTTTGAATTTTTTAAATTACTTGTGAACTAAGATACTGCGGTGTAGCATTCGTGGGTTGACAAAATTGACTTCATTGGAAAAAGAAACACTTAATCGTCATAAATAGATGAGATGCGTCCTTCTTTGAATATGTAAGACCGTAGGGATCCTGGTGTTATTTACTCCATAAATCAATAATAATAACAGAGAGAAGCGTCGGGCCACAAAAACTCCACCAACTGGAGGTGGTGGAGCGTGCAGGGGCTGCATTAGCTGTGGCCACTAAGACGCTGGCTGGATTGTGGTTATTTGATCCGAGCTGTGGGCCCGAATTTTTGAAATGTGGGGTCCATCACCCACTTAACTAACCAATCACGCTTTTGGAATTTTAGATTGCGACACAAACTCAAAATCAAAATGATCAGATCTTTCTTTTCTCTCTTCGTTTCTCTTTTGCAATTTGGTTCGGTTGTTTGATTGGCTGGCTTGGGCGGCAGTTGAGAAGAGGAGCGTTTTGAGAGGAGCACGTGCAGCCAAAGTGAAATTTTCAGTTCGGGGTCAGGGACAAACAAATATTTATTTATTTTTACAAATTCACCTCCATTTAACATTGATGGGGTCATAAAGCAATAACACCAATTGTGGTAAGGGTTACCAAATATTTATTTATATAAAAATAAAATGAAACCAAACTTGATGTATTTGTAATTGTGGAAGGGGATTTTTCATTCTTTATATTTTTTTTTTTGGATTGATTGAGGATTATCTTTTCAGGACTCAAATTGAACTAATGAGTTCAGAAAATTCAAACTCGAACAATAATTGATTTGCAAATAGAACCAAGTTAGATTTATTTAGTTAAGAGTATCTCTAAAAAATTTTATAAATTTTACTCTTTAAATATCTATTTCTTTATTTATATAGTAAATAGAAGAGTGAAAAATATGTTATTCTCTAAAAAAATCTTTAAATAAAAATAAGTTTATATTATTTTAATTAAAAAATTATTCTTTTAAGATAAAAAGTCAATAGCGATTAAAGTATTTCTCTCTTTTTCTTCAATAAAAAATAATAAAATTTAAATTAAAAATAAAAAAAAAACTCTTCAAATTTGAAGAGAAAAATAATTTCTTATTTAAAAAATTTTAATTAAAATATCTTTTAAAACTTTAAATATTGACTTGACTTTTTAAATAAATACTAAAATTTTATTTAAATAGTCTTTTAGTGATTCTCTAATATGTTTTCTTCTACTCTTTGTAAGCACATTCATTATAGGGATGAAAATGGTGTAGAATGAGAGTGAAGAAGTTTACTCATTCCTCACTATATTAAAAATTTTCACTTGCATTCTCTATTCTATCCTTAAATAAATTTAATTGGGTGAACATGCACAAGGAAGAATCCCATGTGGGGAATAATTTTCTCATTATATTCCCTATTTACTTATTTTATAGTAGATATGAATAAACCATTTTAGTAAATTAAAAATTAAAGACTTAGATGAAATCACTAACGCATTATAAAATATTTAAATTATTTAAAAAATCTTTAACAAGTTGAAACAATATAAAAACTAAGAAATGTTAGAAGAGAGAATCACCTTGAGAGAGAAAAGAAAACATGACAATATTTTATGATTGAATAAGAATTTCATGTAATGTTTTCTTTTAGTTATAACCTATTCATATTAGGTAAAAATAAAAAGAAAATTTATTAACCATCATTGTAATTGGTAGAACAAAAATTATTTAATAAAAATTAAAAAAAATTCATATATAATGGGGATTAGGATAGGGAGTACAAAACTAAATTGCATTTAATTAAGAATTTAGAGATTGTTTTTCTTTTTTTCTTAAAAATTATTCAAAATTTACCTCACTTAGAATAAAGAATCATGAGGTCCAAACCCGTGAAGAATTTTACCGTCCTTAATTCAATATTTGGCCAAAAAAATTTTAGTAATGGTAAAATTATAGAGGAAATTATTAAACATAATGTTTAAAAATTTTTTAGAATAGATATTGAAATATTATTTAGGCAACCCAAGAGGAGAGTGAATTCGGTATTTAAAGTCTTTAAGCAAGTTTGAATTAAATTCAAATTAAGCAAGGCAATCAATATATGGAATAATAAAATTAAAAACAATAAAAAATAAAAGATAGAGTAAGAGAGAAACAAATACAAGATTTTTACGTGGTTCGGTTAACTTTGCCTACGTCCACGAGCACATTAAGCTTGAGAATTCCACTGTCAAAACCTCTTAGGCTTTAAGAACTTACACTTAACTTCTGAGGTGTCAACGAACCTTTACAATTAGATATTTTACCTCTTACCTCAAGTGTATTCCAATACTTACAGTCACTAAAAAAGAAAATTTACAAAAATAATTTCTTTCACACAATATAAATGACAAAAAATACAAGCTCAATATGTGAATGATTGAAATGAGAAAATGTTTAAAGCTCAATGTAGATTGTGAATTGAGTAGAAAGTTCAAATACTCAATGTTGAATCAAATTTCATTTGAATTTGAATGAATTAATTTATAATTGGAGTTGAAAACTAGTCGTTATTGACTTTTTTGAGAATAATTGGTTCACCGTTAACTTCTATTGGTTCACTATTTTAATTAGTTCAAATGAGTATCGAGCTGAAATTTCAACTAGATAGTCACTGATTAACGTTATCAGTTAGCCATTTTCTTCTTGTAAAAAACAACTTGAGCTTCCGTTAATGTTAAACAGTTCAAAATTAAAAATTAATTATTCACTGTGTATTACCAGTTAACCATTTAAGCATGATCATTTAGCCGTTTACTAAAAAAAGAAAATAAGTTTGTCCTTTTTTATCAAACGGTTCAAGGGTAAGTGATTAATCACTCTCTGAATATTAGCGGTTAGTTGTTTAAGCATAATTGGTTAGTCATTCGCTGCAAACAAAATGAGTTTTTTTTTTTTTTTTGTCAAATGATTCAAGGGTAAATAATTGATCACTTTCTAGATATTAGCAGTTAATCGTTTGACAATAACCGGTTAGTCATTTTCTACAAACAAAGTGAGTTTATTCGTTTTTGTCAAATGGTTCAAGGATAAATGATTAATTCTTTTCTAGAGTTTATTGGTTAATCGTTTACAATAATTAGTTATCTGTTTATGCCTAAAAACTAAAACTATTTTTAAAGAATAAAACACTATTTTTATTGTGTAACCGTTTTTTGGATAAATAATTTATTGTTAATGTTCTTTGACAAATAAGTTTATTCAACAAATCAAGAACTTGTTTATACTAATTTTATAAACGAATTTATTAATGAAAAATCTCAACAATTCAATTAACATAACTCATCAAATTTGTTATCATCAAAACAAAAAATATAAACGTATACATGTTAATAGATGTCTAAGAAATTTTTGAAATAATCACGAATGTAATGTGCACGAGTATCGAAGAGATAAGGCGTGCTTTTGCTTGGCAGGTTGGCATTGCCAGCGTAAGATTTTCATTAGTTTTCAAGTGGGCTTTCTTACACTGCAGCTCAATGGGAGAAATGATTGGGCTGGGCTTAACTTTCTAACTTATACTATATTTTAGATCGAAAAATGATCATCATTGTTGTCCAGGTATAACTAATTTAATTATTCATTAAAAAAAAACTTAATTATCGGGGAAAAAAAACTATGTAACTTAAAATTGCTGGCCATTTGATGCGGCAAATGTCACACGCGGCAAAATCACAGAAAAAACAGCAAAATAAAGCACAAATCAGCATGGAACCCCAATATCTAATTGTGGATATCTAAGCTAAGCACTCTCTCATTATCGGTTGGTTCACTTTTAAATTAATGAACGAGTTATTAGTTAGATTAGTGTTGTGATCTTTCGGCAATGATTTTGAAGTTGGATTAAAACCACAGAGATACTTTCTGATTAATTTCCTCTTCTGCTTTCTACAACACCAAGCAATCCATATTCATTATGTTTAAAAATTTTTCTCCCCGACATGTGGCAAAGCCCCAGTTCCCCACCTCTGATGACTCACTAATCCAAATAATATTATTAACTGCTCAAGCTTAATTTCTTCTAAAGATACTATATAGGTACTAATGTTATCTTAACTAACTCTTAGTGTGTGATGGTAATTATTCAAAGAGGAAAGAGGAAAGAATAAGCTTGTTACCTAAGTCCTTTGCAAATGGTAGCTTGAAAGACCAAGTTACATATGTTGAAAAGAAAAGCACAATTTAGAGAAAAAGAAGGCCAGCCGCTCACTTTCCTAAACTTTCAGCTACTGCCTGACAAAGAAAGGAAAGGCTCTTGTAGAAAAAGCCTAAATGTTATTCATTTGTATACAATTAATTTCCTCACTAAAATCAAATTAAACGTGGTCTTATATTAAGTTAAGCCGATAATTTAGCGATTAGCCACACCACATTATAATAACATATGTTGTACATTACAAATCCACGAACGATGTTTCAATATATTCAAGAATATCAGATTCTAATGGCCGGCTGATATTTCTTTGCTTCCCTCTGAAGATATTCTTGCTTAAAAAAAAAAAAAAAATTTCCTTCCTCTTTTTTTTTGGGTCGCTCATGCAAAACTTATAAATATAAGCGAGCTTATTCAACATGCATCATACCATTTTGTTAACCACACCCATGACTAATTTACTCAAGTTCATTGGTGTTATTGGGTTTCTTAGTGCATATCTTCTTCAAATTTCAAGAGCTTCTGTTGTTTCGACCGGCGATTTCAACAAGGACTTTTTTGTAACTTGGTCTCCAAGCCATGTAAACACTTCTGCAGATGGCAAGGCAAGGAGCTTGAAGCTTGATCAAGAATCTGGTAAAACCCAAAAATATCAAACAAATGAAAAATTTTCTCTGCTATATGCGATTTTCTCACTATTGGTATTTGAATTTTTTTTTTTTTTTTGTTTGATAGGTGCTGCTTTTTCTTCAAACCAAATGTTCTTATTTGGGCAACTAGACATGCAAATAAAGCTAGTACCTGGTGATTCTGCAGGCACGGTTGTAGGCTTTTATGTAAGCAATCTTTTCCATTCTTTCACTTTTGTGTGTGTGTGAAAGTGCTTATATATTTAAAGTGCTTTTAATTGACAATGTAGATGACATCTGATCAACCAAACAGAGATGAAATAGACTTTGAATTTCTTGGCAATGTAAGTGGGCAGCCCTATATCCTTCAAACAAATATTTATGCTGATGGCTCTGACAATAGAGAACAGAGGATTTATCTCTGGTTTGATCCAACGAAGGACTTTCATACTTACTCCGTCCTGTGGAACCTTCACCAAATTGTGTAAGTTATTATTATTATTATTATTTTAATACACTGTAATAATTTAGTGGACGACACTGCATACCAACGTTCTCGTGAGTGTAACTGTAGTAATTACAAAATTGTTCTGTATCTTTCAGGTTCATGGTGGACTCTATACCAATAAGGACATTCAGAAACCATGCAAACGAAGGGGTCCCATATCCTAGATGGCAACCAATGAGCATAAAGATTAGCCTATGGAACGGTGACAGCTGGGCTACACGCGGCGGACAGGACAAAATTGATTGGTCACAGGGTCCCTTTGTAGCTTCATTCAGAAATTACAAGATTGATGCTTGTGTTTGGAACGGAAACCCAAGATTTTGCAGGGCAGGAAGCTCTACAAATTGGTGGAACCAAAAGAAATTTAGCACTTTAACCCCTATTCAAAGAAGATTCTTCAAATGGGTCAGAAACTATCATGTGATTTATGATTATTGCCAAGATAATCAGAGGTTTCAGAACAATCTTCCCAAGGAATGCTCTCTTTCTAAATATTGATGCAAATGTATTGAGATTTGATTTTCCATTTTGTTATTCTGTAAGCAATTAATAATAATTATATATTGGTTTTTAGAATTAACCATCATTCGGGTAAAGTATCTTGGTCCTTCGAAGTAAAGCAAGAGAGCAATCCTTTGTTTGTGAGTGAAGAAATGGAGGCTTTTGGCTTCCAAATTGTTTTTTTAAAAACTTACACGAAGTGCTCGACTTGCATCTTGCTGGTGCCAAATTTCGGAAAGGGTCAAATGTTTAAATTAGGAGAAAATTAATCATCACGGATTTTAATGAGTTTGTTGTTTAAATTAATGATGTAGTGACAAAGTTACAGTCACATGGTTAAGACGAGAAGCAGTGTCCCATCAAGCTGTTTACGTCGATATTACTAGGAATGAGGTGGCGGTCGTTTTTGAAAACTTGAATTATTTGTTTTTTTTTTTTTAAACGGGATAATTTTAGGGATGGTAGTTCGACTCTTTAATTTATTTTTAATTATAAATAAAAAAGTTTTTATGAATTAAATTATTATTTTAAATGGGCCTGGTCTAGAAAGTAATCAGACTCGGCCCAGCTGGATTTAGCGGTCCCATTGCGCGTAATCCCGACTTTTATCTCCGTTTCCTTGGTCTTCTTCGTTCAGCTCACTCATTGAAGCAAATTTCCTAGGTCACGGCTAAGAGTCTTAGTTCTTGTAAGTTTTGTTACACTTTAATTTTACAGTTTCCTTTTGAAATTAAACTTATTTCCTTTTGAACTGTTACTTTTTTTTTTTTTTTTTTTGGGGGTGAGATAAAGGTTGACACTCATAAACATAAATGTTATGAATTTTTTCTGTTAGAATTTTGGTTGGTTTTAAAATTTTGGCTTTCGGTGGCTGTCTCTTTAGAATTTTCTAGTCTTTATTACCCTAAGTAGCCTGTGCTTCTTTATCTACAGGAAGAGAAAGAAAAAAGAAAGAAAGAAAGGGATGGGGGGTACAAGTAAAGATCTTTTGCACTTAGAGCACAAGGATTCTTCGGCTTCAGCTATCGGTACACGTTTGTACTCTCTTTTTCTATATATGCGTATCCTGCAAACTCTGTTGTTCAACGGCTGTGTTTATATTTGCAGAACCTGCACTTCTTGTTTGTAACAAGAAAGACTCGAACACTCAGTTAAAGAAACCACACCCCGATAAAATGCCCAGCTACGAACCTGTTCCCAGAAGCCAAGGTACTCTGAATTTCTAATGTGATCTGAAAGCACTCTCCCTTCAAAATACTGGCTTTTGGTTGATAATTTGTCATGCATATTGCTTCTTTGTGAAATTGGTTCATGTGCACTCCTTCCGTTCTTAGATTATTGCAAAGATCTTGTTTGAGGGATGAATTATGAAATACTTCTTAAAGGAGAAAGAAATTTCAAAATTACTTTTCTGTAAATTGTTGTATTAAAAAGTTTGAGAAACCCTTATTAGAGAATTGTTTTTTTTTTTCCAACCATGTCTGTAGAACTTGGAATATCTTTATCAAGTTTACGTTAAGGAATTTTCTCAGGTGTGTAGAGTCATATACATTTTCTAGGTATTTGATAGTGTCCAATAATCTGTCTGTGTCATTTTTCAGTTTTGGGCAAAGTCAAAGATTTTTTGGGAGTCATATCAGAGGCTAATAAAAGGCTCCAACTTGATGCAAAGGTTTGTCAGTTGGACTTATTACCAAATCATTTATCCTGATCCAAACCTTGCTCTCGTAATCATTGATTTGTGCCTCTTTTGACCAAATGTAGGATAATGCTCAAGATTATGATATAGAAGCGCTTACCGGAAACGAATCTGAAGTTATTGAAATGGTATGTGAGGGTCTTTCCCTCTCTCTGTGTTCATACTCATTATATTGTGGCCGCTGGTCCATTAACAACTTCAGTTGTGTCTTAATGATAGGATTTAATGCTGGGGATAGCTGATCTGCATACTTCTGAGGCAGTCAGTGCTGCTGAATCTGCAATCGCTGGTAATCAGCCAGCAATTCCTTTGGCCGCAAGCAGTAGTGAAACAGAAACTGAAGATAGTAGTGATTGCAGTGATGATGACAACGAGGATAATAAACCGTTGGATCCCATGAATCTGAAAAGATCCCAGACAAACAAAGACGACTCATTGAGTGAATCTGCCGGAAATAAGAAATCAAAAAAGCGTCCAAAGATTGTTGAGCTCTCATGACCACGTCTCTTATATGACTATATGAGTTCGCTTTGTTTTGTATTAGTGATTTGCATGTTGTGTTTGTATCTTGATTTTAAAAAAGACAACATCCTTGATTGACTATTTAATTTTCATTTACCAGTTGGTATATAAAATTTTGGTTTCTTTTTCCTCTATTATATTTGTGTATCGAACACTGAGTGCACACTTTCAAAAACAGGCATCTTAATATCTTATTTTGGTTTCTTTTTTTGATATGTGAGCCTCTGGATGGAGAGGCGAACAGAGCAATTCAGAGGGGAGAGAATTTGCATCGAGTATTTATGCTTGCATCAAGCTGAACATATACATCAGTGACACAAATCAATTTTTTTCCCAAAAATTAAGTTGATTTTGAGTTTCAAATTTTTTGACTCCAGTCCAACCGAAAATGATATTGCATGGGCCAGTGCAAAGAAACGTTATCGTCCAGCTGGATCAGCGTTTTTATAATAAAAATGGATTTGAAGTCAAGAAATTCAATGTGTGTGCAAAAAGAAAGTCACTGCTTATGCGTCGATGACTGGCGAATTAACCCAGCCTTTGCATTGGGAATGGATTCTTGACAAAATATTTTTGAGAACAAATTATTCTTCTGTTTGGCAAGCACCAGTTGGACACTTTTGGAGCTTCGTCTGTATCATTTATAATTTTATTTGAGTTTAATATTAGCTACCCCTAGATTTGGCGCCCATGGTTTTGAAAAATTTGAGACTTAAAAGACTCCTAATTCAAACTCCACATATGACCGAACAAACATTTGCTTGAAAAATGCAGCGTTTTGACTCGGAACTCAACAATCCAATACAAATCATTCAATAACATAAGTTGCACAAACTGTCTTGACGATGATAATCACATGATATCTCAATCCTAGTGTCTCGATCAAACAATGATTATGCCTTCGTTTGTAATCTTATTCACCCTATCACATCCCTTCGGGAACTTAAAAAAACATTATAGGTCCATAATGTATTTTGGCCAATTGCTAAAAGCCAAGATGTGTTTCAGCAGCTTATTATTATAAGTTACAAGAATTCAAACCTATAAAAGGCGCCAAGTTCAATTGAAAAATCAAATCAAACACGCGAACACAAAATCTTTACAGTTCATATTATATTACAATTCATCAAGTTGTGGAAATGGATGCATTGGGAGCAGTAATTGCCACTCTGTTGGGATTTGCCTTGTTCTACAGTTTAAAAGGAAAGAAGAAGAGCATAGATTCTTCAATGAAGAGCTCAGAAGACAGGACATCCAAATCAGATTCAGGTAAAAACACGGATATAATCATTGTTGGTGCTGGCGTTGCAGGCTCAGCTCTTGCTTACACTTTTGGCAAGGTGATAAAAGGAATCAAAACATATAATTTTGCATTGCTTTCTGTTTCTGAGCATGTTCTGTAAAATTTTGTCTGGGAATTTATTTCAGGATGGACGCCGCGTTCATGTGATTGAAAGAGACTTACGGCAGCCTGACAGAATTGTCGGAGAGCTGCTACAACCTGGTGGATATCTAAAGCTAGTAGAGTTGGGTCTAGAAGGCAAGCTCTGACAATTTGAATCTTGTTTTTCCATTTTTCATCGATGTAGATCCATTTTGTAACTCATAAACGTGTGGCTGCAGATTGTGTCAGTGACATTGATGCTCAGAATGTGTATGGATATGCTCTTTACAAAGATGGGAAAAGTACAAAACTTTCATATCCATTGGGAAGTTTTAATTCAAACTTGGCAGGGAGAAGCTTTCACCACGGGCGATTCGTACAAAGAATGAGAGAAAAGGCTGCTTCTCTTCCCAAGTACTGCTTTCTTCCGTTCATAAATGTTTATTTTGATTCATTTCATAACATGAAATAATTTTTTTTTTCATAAATTATTGAATGTTCTGTCCAATCTTGTGTTTAGTGTAAGAATGGAACAAGGAACAGTAACATCTCTTCTTGAACACAATGGAAGCATCAAAGGAGTTGAATACAAAACCAAGACTGGCGAAAAGCATACGGCCTGTGCTCCCCTCACTGTAGTATGCGATGGTTGCTGTTCAAATCTGCGCCGCAATCTCTGCGATCCTAAGGTGAAGATGCCGTGTTAATCTTGTCAAATGAAGACTGTAAATCAGAGATCTCGCCAATTTCTTACGAGGAGTTTTTTTCCCCAAAGCCACAATTTAACTTGTGATTATAATTCTGCAGGTTGAGATCCCCTCTTGTTTCGTGGGCTTGGCCCTGGAGAATTGTAAGCTTCCATACGCAAATCATGGGCATGTTGTACTAGCAGAACCTTCACCTATCTTGTTTTATCCTATCAGTAGCACCGAGATCCGCTGTTTGGTTGATATTCCTGGCCAAAATGTACCTTCCGTTTCCAATGGTGAAATGGCTCAATATTTGAATAGTGTTATCGCTCCCCAGGTACATTTCTTTTGCACGTAATTTGTGTAGGAGTTACTTGAAATTTGTTGTCCTTTCAAAACATGAATTGCGACTTCATTTTAGACTAATTGAGGAACTAATGTTTCAGATTCCCCATGAGCTGCAAACTGCTTTCATATCAGCAGCTGAAAAAGGAAACATGAGAACAATGCCAAATAGAAGCATGCCAGCAGCTCCATATCCAACTCCAGGTGCGCTTCTGATGGGAGATGCATTTAACATGAGGCATCCTTTAACCGGAGGTGGAATGACAGTAGCCTTATCTGATGTCATTCTACTCAGAGATCTCCTCAGACCTCTGCATTCTTTAGACAACGCATATTCCCTTTGTAAATATTTTGAATCCTTTTATACACTGCGGAAGGTAACTATGCACCATTCATAATACTATTTACTTGCAACGCACTCAAGCAGCGGTTAGCTTTAAATATTAGTGCCTAATTCTGATTTTGCAGCCCGTCGCATCTACAATAAACACATTAGCAGGCGCATTATACAAGGTTTTCTCCGCATCTTCAGATCCTGCAAGGAAGGAAATGCAGCAAGCATGCTTCGATTACTTGAGCCTTGGAGGCGTTTTCTCAAGTGGACCAATATCAATACTCTCAGGGTTAAACCCCCGGCCATTGAGCTTAGTTTTGCATTTTTTTGCAGTGGCAGTTTATGGCGTTGGATGCTTATTGATTCCGTTTCCATCTCCCAGACGCTTATGGATTGGGGCTAGATTGATTTCTGTTAGTATCTTCGCTTCATTTACTCCTTTTTTCTCTTCTTAGGTCTTCCAAGATTTTGGCCGATCAGTTTGGCCACATGACGCCAGTGACAAGAGAACATTGCATTGTGCATTAGTTTTAGATTGATATCTAACACAGTATGTGTAAGATAACTGGACATATAGCTAATGGTTCAAAGTCATAAGATCGGATTCTAAAACTTTGTTTTAAAATTCTTACTGAATCATATATTTATCTTGGGTTAATTTTGTTTGTTATTCTGCAGGATGCTTCTGGAATTATTTTCCCCATAATAAAAGCTGAAGGAATTACACAGATGTTCTTCCCTGTAGCTGTGCCCGCATACTACAGAGCTCCTCCGGTTAAGTGACAATATGAAAACGAGAAATTCAAGAAAATTTTTGTGGAAGAAGTCTAGACATTTGCAAGTTCTTTGTTTATTGATTAATTTATATCGTTTTGGCATAATTAATCCAGTCTTTAAGCAGTAAGTTCCTCTCTTACCAAAATTTGAGGCAGAGCGAGCAAGTCTGCTTGAAGCAATTGTATCAATAGATAATAATCTATTCAAACGAATTAAACTTTATCATATTCATTAATTTTATTCCAAATCTTGTAGAGTAGCATAACAAGAGTTACAAACATATGCACATGCATACACATACGTAATTGCGCTTATGGGTATGTAATAGCGGGAGCGGCCATTAAAGCATCTTACCTAGGCAGTAGATATATATACGTAAAGACAAAAAGATACAGATAAAAAGAGAAATTCTATGTATCATTCATTTATTGCTGCATACGGAGGTGAAATCACATGCATTGGTGGAAAGTGAAAATAGATCACACTGCTGATTTTATTGTTTTTAGATATCTGCCTACACATAACTTAATCATGACAAAACACTAAGCCCTCCCAGCTCATACTTGCATAGACAATTTAGCAAATTTTAATATATATAATTATGGGGAAATGACCGAAACACGTCTTTTGTTTAATGAAATTAACTTTCGTCTTTAAAACCCACTAGAATCCAGTATTATTATACCTTACAACATTAATGAAACAGTCACTTTTGAAGGACAGTTCGATCATACAATAATCAATCCGATTTAAACGGTAAGGCTCCGATTTCTTGGTTAATCAAGATTAATCTATTTTATAGTATCATTATTTTATTTATAAAATTTATAAGCCATAGGTGTTGAGTTGAGCGCTACATTATTTAATAAAGACAAATTATTTGAATTTATAAATAGGATATGTTCCACTAATATTTTGAGTTGGATATCTAAAAGTCTTGAACCCAGCCAGTCGTATCCAAGAGCTTACACATTTCATAGTTGAAAACTTTGAAAACTTCTTAACATACGAGTCTTGAATACGTAACTTTCCGCATTACTTCCCTACATAAACTTTTTAAACACAAGCGACTGTTTTCATCTATAACGACATGAGTTTTCTCTATTCCGTTTCTATATATCAAAACAGAAAAACAATCACAATAATGTCGTCTAACATTTGGTTAGCAATTTTCTATGTGATCGCCCTAAATAAAAATACAATCCACATCCTCTCTGCCCAAAATTCAAAACGAGACTACCTCAAAGCTCACAATGATGCTCGTGCTGGTGTTGGCGTCGGGCCTATGACAAGGGACAAGAAGTTCGCTTCGTACGCGCAACATTATGCCAATCAACTTAAGTGTGACTGCAAGCTGATGCATTCAGTTGGCGGACCTTACAGTGAGAACATTGCATGGAGCGGAAGTGGCCTTGCCGGCACGGAGGCCGTGAAGTTGTGGGTGAATGAGACGGCAGGGTACAATTACACTTCTCATAGTTGCCAAGGTGGTTTGATGTGCGGACACTACACACAAGTTGAGTGGCGCAATTCTGTGCATTTAGGCTGTGCTAGAGTTAGGCGCAAAAAAGGTGGAAACTTTGTCATCTGCAGCTACGATCCGCGAGGCAACTATAATAATACATAGCCTTACTGATTGATCAAAACTCTCCATCTCGTTTGGCAAATTTAACTATAATCTTTTTCTTTTTGAAACCAACTAGAACCACTATATTGTTAATAGTACTCCCTGAACTTACTTCAACGTTTGTACTTATGTTTGATTCTATTATTTTCTTTCTTTTTAATAGCTTTGACATAAAGGTAAAAATTATTGCAGCCCAATAAATAAAAATGAAGATTAATCAAACAAAATGAAGAAATAAGATTTCGTCAATGGTAAAATGAAATTGCTATGGCATACCTAAACACTGAAATGAGGATTTGTTCACTACTCAATCAATGAGTTGTTTTCTAAATAATTTGTATTGAGATAGAAAATGAAGAGATTTAATAAACTAAATAACTTTAAAAGAGAAATGTACCACTTATTTATTGCAGTAAATGGAGGTGAACTCCCGTACAACGTAAAAAAGATTACATAACTTGATTTTACTGTTTTTGGATACCTGCCAACTCATGACTAAAACTTATAAAACACAAAGCCCTCTAATCTCATACTTGCTTGCAGGATCTAGGAAAGCAGTTAGTATCAATTAGAAAGGTCTTTCACCAGCAGCGTTGCCTGGGGGATCGTAGTTGCAGATGGCAATGAATTGATGATTATTGTTACACCGCTCTATAGCACAACCCAAGCGCACAGATTTGCGCCACACAACTTGAGTATAGTGTCCGCACATCTGATTAGGAGCACAGCTATTAGAGTTGTAGTCGTAAAATTGTTTCTCATCCACCCACGTCTTCACGATGTGATCGACGGTAAAGTCGTAGTCAGCCCATGCAAGGTTCTCGCCGTAATGGCTAACTGAGTGTTCCATTATGCAGTCAACTTTAAGTTTTTGTGCATAGTTATGCGCATGATCCTCCAACGTCTTGTCCCATGTCATGCCTATGCCAATACCGACATTACGACGAGCTTCATTATGAAGGTGGACGTACCGTTGCTGAGTTGCATTGTTGGCCGAGGAGACATGGACTCTTGTAGCTAGGGCAGCGAGATAGAAAACTGCTAGTGAATTAATGCTTGACATTGCTTTTGGGGTCGATTCAGCTTATCTGATAGAATTATAGGAAGGAGAGAAAGCTTGTTTTATAGGGTAAGGATGAAATTTTTTTGCTTGTGTATAAGTGGTTTATGTAGGGAATGGTGGGGGAAATCATTCAACAATTGAATGGTCGAAAATTTTCATAAGTAATTTCCAATTATGTAAGATATGCATAATAAAATTTGGTGTTCGTTCTTGATTAAATTTAATTTTAAAGTGTTTATATTTTTGTGAAAACCGATATAGGATCCTTTTGACATTGAGGTTGAGCAGTTATATTTTAAGAAATACAATATTAAAATATTTGTAAATATTAATTGCTGTAATTTGAAAACTATGTTAATATGATTTTTTACTTATATGATGAAAAATTTATTATATATTTAATAATTTTATAAAAATTATTATTTAAAATTTATATTTACTATATACTATTAATTTTTGTTTTATAGTTACAAAAAATTTTTTTTTTATAATAGCTATATAATGACACTTCAATTCCAAATAAGATCATAGACTATGAATGTCTATTGGAATGTATAAATACAATATATGAATGTGTAAATTTATATCAGAATTGACGCCGGGTGAGTAATTACTAAAGAATAAATCATCAGTTGAACATATTTGATCGGTATAAGTGCGGCGGCTTCGTAATGTTACAGACAAGGCAACAGGGAGTGAGTTACTAACTGTAGAGGGCATGACACGATAATCCACCAAGCGCATTTATAGAATGATGGGCTATCATGGATGGCAGTTGCGAAGAGTGGTAAATTATTACAATCCTAGATTCATATGGACTAAAAAACTAAAATTAAATTGGCATATAAATTCATGATCCTCGTGGAAACCCTTTTCTTGCAAGTTAATTTTTACTAGTGGGTTCTACGTAAAGATAGACCCTCAAGCCATAGAAATTATTTTTCATATAATACCACTATAAAAGTTTATAATATTATAAAATTTATTTTCAAAATCATACGTATTTACATTTTGACCCTCATTAGTAGTCATTCCTTAAAAAATGAAAAGAGAATAT
Organism: Aegle marmelos; assembly: GCA_030449875.1. NCBI lineage: Eukaryota > Viridiplantae > Streptophyta > Magnoliopsida > Sapindales > Rutaceae > Aegle > Aegle marmelos. Next base: position 4,897,926 of record JASUUL010000058.1, read on the forward strand.
GAATATTATATCTTTCATTAATTTAACTTTTAAAGTTGTCTTATTATACTTTGACCGTCATTAGTTTTTCTTTAAAATAAAATAACCCCCGTATCAAAGCTTTCGGTTCTGCCAAAAAACCAAATTATGCTGAAAGTTATGATTGGTAACCAAGTAATTAATTTATGGTAAAAAAAATTCTAATTATACAAGCTCTATGTGGAAAATCCATCTTATCTTATAGCCGAGATTTGCCCCCAAAAAATATTTGGAAAGTCTTACCATTAGCTACATGTCAAGTTTCATGGTGATAAATATTTTGATATTTTTTTTCTCACATCCCACTCTCTGCCTTTTCACACAAAAGCAAAATCAAAGAAATTCCCCTTTCAAAGTCTGATTAGGGATAATCAATCTATTAATATCTTGCATCCACAATAATAAGGTAAACTTTATAATTCAAAAACAAGGATTCTCACTTAGTATTTTTTTCTCTTCTTATCTTTGTTAGTGAAATAAGTAGTCAAAATTAAATTTTAAATTTTGATGTTACAATCAAGCCAACATTTTTTTGCTAGATTTGAAAGCCCAAGAGAGACTAGGAGGGAGGGGGAAAAAAACTAGGAAGGAATGATCCATAATTGACTATTCCTTTTAAGATCTTTTGATCCTTAAATAGTTTTTTTTTTAATCACAAGAGAAATTATATAGAGAAATTATATGTACAATTTTTTTTTTTAAATTCCGGTAAATGGAAGCGAACACATAGGTTGATTTTACTGTTTTCGAGTGTCTGCCAACAGCATGACTTATTCATACATAGCCTTGTGGTCTTATATGTAGGGGAAATTTTTTTTTATGATCAACTACTAAGGACATTGACAAAAAACGCTCCCCGGGAGATCGTAGTTGCAAATGACAAAGTTGAGGTGCCATTGTTTTTGCACCTCTCTTTAGCACAACCTAAACGCATAGAATTGCGCCACACAACTTGAGTATATACTGCGCATTTCGTACCATTTATAGCACAAGTATTAGAGTTGTAGTCGTATATGGCTTCCCCTCCGTACAGATCTTCACGTACTCGGCGGCGGTAAGCTGGTCCTGGTTGCTCATTTCAATTGTCTGCCTGAATTTGCTAACTTGGAGTTTCTTTGAATTGCTGTTACTCTTTAAGTTTTTGTGCGTGCTTATGTGAATAATATGCCAATTTGCAGTCCCATGACATTGGGCTAACGCCAACACTAGCACGAGCTTCATTGTAAGCTTTGAGGTTTATTCTGGGCAGAGGAGAGATGGATTGTAGCTAGGGCTAAGAGACAGAAAATTGCTGGTGAAGTGCTTGGCATTGTGGTGATCACTGTTTTATTCTCGCTTGTCCGATGGAATTGGGAAGGAAAGAGCTTAGGTAATGGATGGAACTGCTTGCTTGTGTATAAGAGGTTTATATAGGGAATGGTGTGAAAATCATTCAGGAATTGTATGGTTGAAATTTTTTCAAAAGAAATTTTTAATAATACAAGACAACTAAACTTAGTGGCACTTTGGTAAGGGTAATTTCCCCTTTAATTTTAAGGGTTTATGCTAATCACTCAGTCAATTTATGTAATTTTTAATTCTTTACTTTAATAGGTGTTAAATTAACTTGTCAAGGGTAAATAATATTTTTGTCTGAAATAATTTGAAAATCTAACGAGTTAGAGATATGATAGTTAATAAATAGAGAGAAGTGAGATAGATATATTTTAATGAAAACAAAGTTATGGGGGTCTTTTGCATAAGTTTTATAAACATTTAGGACTAATTGAATAATTGACTCAAATGGTAAGGATTAAAGGAGCATCTTATCAATCGAGCCCCTTGAAATCACACAAAAATTTTTTTACTCTATGTAATTTACCCATTAGTTTTTATTTACTTTAAGGGGAAGGATAATTAAACCCCTTAATAATAAATTAAGTAAGTTTATACAAAAATTTCAGATCTTTAGATTAGAATACTTTCACTGGCTGAGATTCATAAATAGATTGATGGCATATGTTAAAGAATTATATGCATCACTGATTTATTGCTGTAAATAGAAGTGATCTCGCATATAGTGTAAAATAGATCACACAACATGTTTTATTATTTTGTGATACCTACCAACACATGGCTTATTCATCATAAAACACAAATACCTGTAGGCTCATATTGCCTTAGAGGATTTAGGTAAGTTCTTTATATGTATGTATTAATTAGTAAGGTCGTTTACCAGCAACGTTGCCTGGAGGATCATAGTTGCAAATGACAAACGTGCCACGATTGTTGTTGCACTTTACTCTAGCACAACCTAAACGCACAGAATTGCGCCACACAACTTGAGTATAGTGTCTACACTCCCCACCAACACAAGTATTCGAGTTGTAATTGTACTTTGGTCTCTCATCCACCCAGAGCTTCACAGCCGCCGTACCGGTGAGGTCACCGCTGCTCCATGCTAAGTTTTCGCCGTATGGTCCACCGGAGTGCACCAATCTGCAGTCACCTTTACGTTGATTGGCATAGTTTTGAGCGTAAGCCGCCACCTTGTTGTCCCAACTCATCGGTCCAACGCGGACGCTAGCACGAGCTTCATTGTGAGCTCTAAGATAGTCTTGTTGTGAATTTTGGGCAGAGGACACTTGGGTTGTAGCTAGGGCCACAAGACATAAGATTGCCAGTGAAATGTTAGACATTACGTTGTGACTTAATTAATGAGAAAGCTTAGCTGTTTAGGTTATGGATGAAGATTTTGCTTGTGTACAGAGGTTTATATAAGGAAATGATGTGGAAAATTTATTAGTTCAAGACTCGTATATGGTGGAATTTTCAAAAGGAAAGAATTGAAGATAAAATTTGCGGCGCCTTAAACGAATCAAATTGACTGAGTATGGTTTGGACAAATCAATTAAGCTCTTGTTGTTATCTTCTTCATGAATGAATTTATTATCGCCACATTACACGTAGTAAATTTTCCACTTTTTCGTCTGGAAAAATTGGCGCGGACTCAGGACAAATGCTTATTATCAAAAAACTATTGTTAGACCAAAAAGCCAACAAAATCATACTTGTCAGATTATTTAATTTTTAAATTATTCTCTTATAATTAAGTACAAGACACTTTATCTTTTACTTCTCAGAATACCATATCTTCTTGCTAATTAAAATTCCTAAACTGACGTGAACCAATCCTAGTCAACACGGAAACTGATTAAGAAACCAGAGTTAAATGCCTTTAAAATCAGCTTGTCTAATAATATTCAATTGATAATTGCCATGATTTTAGAAAATGTCTGTTATATATGGATTTGGATCCTTTGCTAACCTAATTTTTTTTTCCAAAATCAGTGTAAAAGATTTGAACACGTGGCATTTAGAATTTAAATTGTAAGGTTAAGAGTAAATTGTTTACAAATAAACGGTCTCTTTATAATACTCTTAACAGTTCAGGAAATTAATTAGACATGGTCAAAACCAGTTCTGCAGATGGAGTAACGCTAGTGGTTAGAAACTAAGTCAAAAGACAGCAACGTTAATCTTATAATATGAATTAATTTATTATTCTCCTGAGACAATGAGGTAGTGGTGGATTGAATTGCTTGTTGCGTCTGGATTTGGAAAGAATGATGAAATTAAAGAAAAATAAGAAATGAATAGATGGGTGATTTGACCCGTATGTTATATTGAATGGATTTTATCCTTATACTAGGCATGAATAATTAAAAAGATAAAGAAGATGAATAATGTTTTGATGATTTTCCCTGATATAGAGAAATTCTTAAGTATAAATCATGTGAAACTTTTCAATGAATCACGTGATAAATACACGCGTAGTAAAAATTTATTAGATAAATGAATATAAACTGTCTGAAGATTCAAAAATTTTTCTTGAGAAAATATGTTTACTGGTATTGGATTAGAAATTTAGGATATACATGTCATATTCACTAGGTAGAGAGAGTCTTTGTCGCTCCTATTAGGGCACTGATATTGGGTCCAGCTACGGTGTTACCATGCCACTTCTTTTGTGTTTTGTGACAAATTCTCACAATAACTCCTTTAATTTATTTTTATTTAATATTTATTTATATTATTAAACTAATTTCTACTTATGTCCACAAATACATTTCACTTAGCACCTTATATTATTTTATATTTATACATTTTTGTTTCATATTACATCTACATCATAATACCTTCTCTTTAATATTTTGAAATGAATTTAACATTTTTAATTTAAAATCTCAAACATCTTTTTAATTAAAATTTTTTTGTATATCAGTTTTTTTTACATCCACTATTAAATTTTATTTTTTTTATTTCAATTTTTTATAAATATTATAGTAGTTTTTTTTTACATTCAAAATAAATTATGTAATTCTAATAGCCCTATTATAAAAAGTATTATAATTTTTTTATAATCTTATTTTCATCAAGTTATTTAATTCAAGTATTCTTATATTATGGTTGCATTTGGTTCTTCATTATATGTTGCATTAAATTGTATTGCATTAGCCACCAAGCTAGTAGTCGAGCTGGCTAAATGCCTCGGGTACTGCGGCCGTGAAAGCTTGAGTTTGAGTCTTCGAGGTGGGGAGGGGGTTTAAAATTTAGCATTTGGGCTTGCCCACCCCCCTCTCCTTTTAAAAAAAGAAGAAGAAAAAAATTGTATTGCATTAGACTTTATTACATTAAGCTATATTAATTTAAATTTAGTCAAGTATTTTATATAAAATGGACTGACATTAGATTAATATAAAAAATTTATCACTATTTATATAGCATGGAATGACATTAAATTATTAAAAATTTTTATTACAATATATATGAAGGATAAATTTTTTTTACTAATTATACTTTAATATGCCCTAACATGATAAAAAAATAATGCAAATAACCTAATATAACAAATAAGGATGAAACAAATGTACCTATAAGATAAGAATACTTGAATTAAACAACATGATAAGTAAAGGTACAAAAAATTATAATACTTTTTATAGTAAGACTATTGTGATTACAATTTATTATGCATGTAAATAAAAAATACTATAATATTTATTAAAAGAATTATAATAGAAAGTGTGTAGGGTGTTAAATAAAAATTGATAATGGGTTTTTTTTAAAAATCGTAACGTTAAAAAAAGTGTAAAGTTCTAAATTAACTTGTTAATTATTTAATCTCAAAAGAGTAAAGAGAGAAAATATTGTGATACAAGAGCAATATAAAATAGATATTTGTAAATAGTAAATAATATAAGGTGCTTATTGACATGTTTATACGGATACACTAGAAATTAACTTAATATTTGTGAAGATCGTTCAAATAAAAATGAATAAAATGTGTTGTATAAAAATTCACAGTAGCACTGACACAAAAGACAAAAGAAATGGTACAACAACTGAGCCCACTAATATTTATCTATCCATAACTTGTCACGTGTATAAATATTTTCATAATTGGTTAAAGTATATGTAAAACAAAAAGTGTTTGTTGCTCCTAGAGCACTAATGTTTATCCATCCATTATTTATCTCGTGTTTATGAATTTTTTTATGGTTAGTTAAAGTATATGTGTAACGAAAAGTGAATGAAAAATAAGCAATCTTTCTAGAGTACCTAAGTACTCAGAAAATTAATTTTTCCACTAGCTATGATATCATAGTAGGTTTTTCATTTCCCTGCTAAGGTTTTCCATCTCACTACAACGTGTAAATTTTAACTAATATATTAATAATAAAAAATATAGGCTGTTTATGTTATGTAACTGTCATTCGGAAAGTGTATAGTGTTAACATTTGTAAGAGAACGGGTACAAAATTAAACTGCTGAGAAAGTAGGCGATATTCGTAACAAGTGGAAAAATAATTACATATAGTTAGTCAAATTTCAATCAATCGCTTATCGTTTCTAAATATTTTTTGTTCCACTTTGATTTTGGTCTGATATTGATTCATTAATCTGCAAGAGAATGAAAACGCTTACCGATACATTTTTTTTGGGGTGTAAATTCAGGAAAAATGCACATATCTCATTATTAGTTACTCTTGACTGGGATCTATATAGGAAACAAGTTTTTTGTTCAATGGCGTCATAAAATTGGTAAAATTGAGAGGGCCAAGCCAACAATGAGGACCAAAATAGTGAATTAATAAACTTGAGTATGCAATAACGTAAAACTCACATATACTAGTAGCTCTAATATGAGGTTATTATTTGTTGGCTCTAATATGAGATTATTATTTGTTGGCTTGAGACAATGGTTTTTTTTTTTTTTTCCAAAAGAGATGCAAGACCTTTCCATTGAATATCAATATTGGTTGAGGTACTTTTTGATATTGAATTGTGGTGTTGTTATTGAAGAAATTTTTGAAAACCCAATTTAGCCCCCTTAAGTTGCCAAGTTAGTCTTTTATATTGTGCATAACATGTTGCTAATATTTAGATCATTCTTGGTGATTATCACCAGACCTATCACCTTTTAGTTCGGCACCATTAAACAATCCAATTATGGTCATGCATGGTTTTTTTGTTATTTACAATACTAGTAAAGTAATGCGCGGATTGTGTGCCACATTATCACAACTATTCTTTGCCTCAATAGCTTTAGAATCCCACAATTTGTAGGCTAGTTGCTGTGGACTATAAACAACTTTTCAATATATGGGAAGTTAGGAAGACCTAGATCCAAAATCATTGAACAGTGAGGAGATTTTTTATCTCTTTGATTCTATTGATGATAAATGGGGCAAACATAATAGAAAAGTGCAAAAGGAGCAAGAATCATCATTTGTGGTGGAGGAAGAAATCCATATTCTATAAATTAGAGTATTGGAAGTATTTGTTAGTGGATTGTCAATTAAATGTTATGTACATAGAAAAAAATGTGTTTGAGAGCATTTATTGAACACTGCCGAACATTCTTAAAAAGACCAAAGACAGTCTTAAATCTAAGAGAGATCCTGTGATAATGAAAATTAGGCACAAATTGCATTGAACATCAATAAAAAGGGGCATACCTTTTTTCTGCCAGCTTGTTACATATTAACTGGAGAAGAGCAGGCAAAGTTTTGCAAAACCTTGAAAAGTACCAAGATTCCTTTTGCATATTCTTCTAACATCAAGAATCTTATGTTTATAAAGTCACATGATTGTCGTGTTCTTATATAGCAACTTTTATCTATTGTCCTAAAGTGTCTCCTGCTAAAACATGCTAAAGGGATTATTAGTAGGCTGTGGTACTTCTTTAATTCCTCACATGTAATAGTGACCGATGTGACAACATTGGATAAATTGGAGATGAAACTAGTCCAAAAATATCTATACATTAATATTGAATATATATTAGGTTCAATTAAAAAGAATAAGACTCCACTGCTATCCCAAATTGTTTCAACTTCTAGACAACTCAGTTTATTGAATTTAACCTCAAATTTAAATCAGTAACAAAACCCATTGTAGCATTAGCTGCTTGGATCTTACCAATGTTACAAAGCCCATATGAATTACCATGGATAAACTAAGATAGAGATGAGATAAAGAGGTCTGATATAGTGTTAAACTCCTTCCAAGGTTTGACAAGGTATTAATCTCCTACCAATCTCACCACTTCTTGCCAACAACTATGGGAGTTTTGGGTTTGTTCCAGCAAATAGAAATTAATTGATAAGAAGAAGAAAATGGAGCAAGCCCAAAACTCCCCTAGTATTTGTTGGTAAGATATATATCAAAATGGAGTAATATGAGCTCGCATTTGTAGGAGATAGAAATTAATGATGGTTTGCATTCTTAGAATTCAAAAAAAGGACAAAAATCATCGTTCAACTTTATTAGTAAAAAGTGAAATATATATGTTGTGTTTTATATTTCATTTTATTAGAACATTGTATTGAACAGTTACTAAACGTATTTCCAGGAAATTGAAAATTAAAATGGGCTTCAAAATATGATACCGAATAGGCCTTTAATTTTTGGAAATTTAGCATTTTGGTTTAGGCTTTAAAAATGGTAGAGCAATTAAAAAAAAAAATTTGCACTTAGCAATACATTTTAAGATGCAGGCAATTTGTCTTTGGGCTGCTTTTCTTTCTTGAATGACTTTCAAATATCTATTTATTGCGACTATTTTGATAATTAAAAACACCATATATTAATTGACTACTAAATTTTTAAATTTTTTATACCTCGACCCAAACTTATTGATTAATATTATAATTAAATATTTTTATATTTAAAAGTAATCAACCACTTTTGAGTTGTATCATTGGCATTGAGGGGTGAGAGTTGTAGAATATAATTAATCGCCTTGATGCACTATAGATTATCCTCTCAATTGCAAAATATTTTATTCTCCAAATTTATATACTTTCCTACTTTTATTTCCTTAATTTAGCTTTGCACTTAGATGTCAACTGGAATTTTGAATATAATTCTTTATATTTTACACATGTAAAGTCAAACATAGCTATGAAAGTGTTTTCTAGTTATTACATTGTCAAACATTAGAACAACAATAAATTTATAGACAGATTAAAAAAGTATATTTTTCACATGAATATTAAACTTAAGGAAAGAATTATAATTTTTTACTACCTATGAGTAAATATATGTTGTAATAAAATGATAATAAAACTGTAGGATTTTTGGAGTTAATGTGAGTGATTAGAGCATTTGTACTAAATGTTAGGGCCTCGGATACAAAAGATTAAAGATATTGAGAATATACTAATAAATTTAGGGATATTTTTCAAATTCCATTATAATTTAGTACATGAAGTTTATATTTTTTTCCCCAAAAATATTACAAACGCCACTATCCTTGCCCGTCTCTATTACGATCCGCTACTGCATGTTCAAATCGTAAAAGTGATAGATGACTAAATGTTACTTTGTTTTTAGCTTAAAGTCATGTCCTGTTAAATTATGCTTATTAGAACCTACCTATTAACTTATTTGGTCAAGGAATGGAAACTCAAACTTATTCATTCTTTTGTCATATTACTTGATCTGACTTATTTAATTCCCTCTTTCTTGTAATTTAAAAAATATAAAAAAGAACTGCTACATATTTTTAATTTAAAGCACACAAAAAATTTTACGATTTACAGTTCTCTATAATTATAAAACTAAACAGAAGAAAATCTTAAGAAAATAATTGTTGATGTTTCACATGACATTTTTTTAAAAAGATTTTTTCTATGAAATTTCTTGCGTAGAGAGTTTGTCACCTGTTGCACTCAAAATTGATTCCACATAATCGACCATAATTTATGTATCGTACATTTACAAAATATAAAAAATAAAAATAAAAGGGAATAATGAACTACTAATAGTTATAGGCACCGATACCAATAATATTAAAAGAATATGTTAAAATTTTAAAGAAAATACACGTTACCTAGGTAGCATTATGTTTAGCGAATAAATTTTTCTTGAAGTTTAGAAGATATAAAGAAAACTCTAAGTTTTATAGTAAATAATTACGGATTTTACGTTTTGTGAAAAATTTACATACATAGTGAGTTTATAAATTTTTTAAATAATTTTTAATTAAAAAATAGAGGTGGATAAAGTCTAAATCAATTTTTTCTTTTAAAGCTTGATAATTTAAGGTATTAAAATATTGAATTATTAATATTAAGTGTTAGTAGATTATTTTGGTGAAATATTTTTTATTCTCAAATCCAAATCGGGGCCGCTATGTGATGACCCATTAATTGTAGACTCAACTTTCATGCATTCATGGACTCGCAGTTTCAACTCATCTCAATCTCTCGTTCAACTCACCCATGGTGGCTCCGTTAAACTCGGACATTTTCTTTGTGTAATTTTTGATTTTGAATATTCTCTCTATCTTTTGTTTTATAACTTATAATGTTTGTGATATTGAGATTTTAGTTGATGATTATTCGATGGAAGCACCAGAATTGTGCTTTTAAAGCATTGTGTTACTACCGTTTTAGAAATATTAAAGCTTTGTCATTATTTTAGTTGTGGATATGAAAAAGTTCAGACTTCTAATCAGCTACTGGAAACCTTGTAGACTATGATTTTAGTTTACATTTTGATGGGTGTTTATAGTCGTAAGCTAACTTGTACAATTAAATAAGTTACTGCCTTGGATTACACGCATTAAAGTTTTCACCATTGTATTTTGGAAAAATCCTATCGCATTTGTATACCTGTTCACGCACGTACGTGTGTGCATAACTCGCGCATCTATACTTATGCTCATGCTGTACATACACGGACAGAAGCACACTTGCATATATGTGCATGAAGTTAGAGTGAATGTCACGCAGAAGCAAACAAACCTTAAACATCTTTGGCGTGCATCGTGTCCACTTCTGGTTTCGGTTACTTTCTCAGTTTGAAAACTAAGTTGTGTTATTAAATAAAAAATCTAATAGGATTACACCATTAAATTTTCCAGCGCATGTAGTCCGGGAAAAGTCTATTCAATCCTGCACTGTAAGTTTAAAAATGTAAAACAAATAAGGGATAGGAAAGTAATATGAGAAAGGAATCCAATGTAGGGCGGTTACAAAAGCTGCTCTTAGTGACTTGTTGAGCACTATATAAAGCGAGTTTTAGTCCTCGAAGACATCGGTATGTCAAAGCTAACGATACACAAGTGATTACAAACATCTCTCTGGTAGACATGAGCTCACTTACGGGTATAGACGAAAGCTTGCAATATCCGGTTGCTCGTGGAGACGAGTCCATTGTCGATGAATATCACGGCATCAAAATCTCTGACCCTTGCAGATGGTAAATAAATGTATAACTCAAAATCTGTTTTGACCAAAATTCATTTTCTTTTTCTTTTTTTTTTTTCCAATATTATTGGGGCAGGCTTGAGGATCCAGATGCGGAAGAGGTAAAAGATTTTGTGCAAAAGCAATCGGAATTAACAGACTCGGTGCTGAAAAAATGTGACGTAAGGGACAGGCTTCGGGAGAAGATAACAAAGCTGTTTGATAGTCCCCGATACGACGCGCCTTTTAAACGGGGTAATAAGTATTTTTATTTTCATAATATGGGGCTGCAACCGCAAAGCGTGCTTTATGTGCAAGATAGTTTGGATGCAGAAGCGAAGGGGTTGCTGGATCCGAATACGCTCAGTGAGGATGGAACGGTGGCGATTACTACAGTTTCGGTTAGTGAGGATACTAAGTACTTAGCTTATGCGCTTAGTAACAGTGGAAGCGATTGGATGATTATCAAATTAATGCGCATTGAGGATCACATTGTTGAAGCTGACACTTTGTCTTGGGTCTGTTTCTGTTTCTCCCAGTCGTTTTTAGTTATTTTTTCCTTTGAGAATATTAGTGCTAAATGTACATACGTACAAGCTTTTCTTATAAGGATTTTACAGTATTATAGTTTTATGTATCATGCGTCCGACACAACTATAATATTGTATATATATATAATACTGTATCTGTATCAGACGCACGATAGTTTGACATAACTATAATATTATAACTGTATCGGACGTATAATACGCAAACTGTAATATAAAGTTTCCCTTCTTATAATTATATAACATAATCTTTTTCTTTCATTTATTTTTACCGTCAAATCAACTATTTTTTTTTTGTAACTGTCGAATCATCTATTTATGCTTTGTGGAGTGTTGCATCGCAGGCTAAATTAATTACAAGTATTACTTGGACCCATGATAGTAAAAGATTTTTCTAGCCGTTACCCACCTCCCAAGTAAGGATCTTCACCATTCGGTCAGCTCAGTAGAATTTGAATTCTTGACTTTATCTTCAAACATTGTGGATAATTTATGAATTTTGTTTCATGCATTTACTAACTTTTTATCCTAAGGGCGTGAAAGTTGTTTTATTCTCCTGTGTTATTCTTGAGAGATGGCAAAGATGTAGATGCTGGAATAGAGACTGATTCCAACCTTTATCACCGATTTTACTATCATTTTCTGGGTACCGAACAATCAGAAGATATTTTATGCTGGAAAGACCCAGAACATCCCAAGTATACTTTTTCTGGCCATGTTACAGAAGACGGGCTGGTGAGTAGCTCTTCATAGGTTTAATCTTTTCTTTCCTTTTTTGGATCAAAATTTTGTATCTGATTGGTGCCCCTCTTCTTTATTTATTTATTTTTGTAATGGTATGGTTGTGCTCTTTTTTGTCCACCTGAAATAGTTGATGCAAAGCTTCATTAATGATATCCAAGTTTTGGCAAGCTGATTCACGGTTGATATCCAAAAGTCACTGCAGGGGATATAATGAAGAATAAAAACCTCTCTTCTATAATATTTTTAGAAGATGATACCCTTTAAAATGAGGTTTATTTGTATTACTACTTTTTTAGCGGCAATGTAGATTTTAGATAGCCATGTTATTCTGTTATTAGGTTACTTTATGAAATGAGAAGCAACCAATACTAAAAGTTAATTGTTATATGGGGAATTTATTATGATGTATGATATGGATTTTCATTGCATACAGGTCTGCTTGAATTGATTCTGACCGGGATTGTTTTTAGAAAAAGTTGTAAATTTTTGTGGACCTCATGTAACTTAACTTTCACATTTTATTCTGTTCAACAGTACCTTGTCATGTATGTAAGATAGAACTTTGATCAAGTCAACAAAGTATACTATTATGACCTGTCTGCACTGCCCGAAGGCCCGGAAGGTTTTAGGAAAGGCAAGGGCTTGCTTCCATTTGTTAAGCTAATTGATAGATTCGATGCACAGTATGAACTCGTTGCAAACGACGACACTGTATTTACCTTCCGGACTAGTAAAGATGCCCCAAAGTATAAAATAGTCCGAGTAGATCTCAAGGAACCAAATAATTGGTCTGAAGTTGTCCCAGGGCTGAAAGAGACGTGCTCGAGTCAGCATTTGCTGCTAATTTTAATCAAATGATTTTGAGTTACTTGAGTGACGTGAAGTATGTTCTTCAGATAAGGGATTTGAAAACCGGTTCCCTGCTACACCAATTACCAATTGAGATCGGCTCCGTTAATGCGAAATTCGTACGTCGTGATGACAGTGTGGTTTTTATTATTTTTACTACTTTCCTTACCCCTGGCATTATATATCAATGCAATTTAAAAACTGAGGCTCCAGAAATGAAGATATTCCTTGAGACTACTGTGCGCGGATTTGATGGCTCCGAGTTCCATGTTCATCAGGTAGGTGACTGTTGTTTATCTATTAACACTAGATGATGCAAGTTTACTGTTCATTCAGTTTTTGGTTGTCATATTATTTGCTTTATATTTCTGGGCTTCATTCCCTTGAAATTTGAGTATAATCAAATTCTTTTTTCTTGGCAAACTGCATTTTGTTCAGTGTCAGATTGGATTTATCATTTCCAGGTTTTTCTTCCCAGTAAGGACGGCAGTACCAAGATACCAATGTTCATAGTAGCCAAAAAGAATATTAAATTGGGTGGATCGCACCCTTGTTTATTGTATGGATATGGTGGATTTAACGCAAGTATAACACTGTTCTCATGAGGCATCTTGGTGCTGTCTTCTGCATTGCCAACATCCGAGGCGGTGGAGAGCATGGAGAGGAGTGGCATAAAGGCGGTTCACTTGCAAAGAAGCAGAATTGCTTTGATGATTTCATTTCTGCTTCCGAGTATCTAATATCTGCTGGTTATACCCAGTCTAGAAAGTTGTGTATTGAAGGAGAAAGCAATGGTGGGCTTCTTGTTGGGGCTTGCATAAATCAGGTGGATTGCTTAGTTGATTTTGCATTTTTCAGTTTTCTGTGGTTATTATCGTATTGAATTCATAAAATAGTATTGGTAATTTTTTCCCTTTTATTATAGAGACATGATCTTTTTGGTTGTGCTCTGGCTCACGTTGGTGTAACGGACATGCTTCGGCTGCACAAGTTTACCATAGGTTAGTTTAAACCTTTTTAGCTTTGCAATGCAAAAATTTTTTAACCACTGTATATGTACTCATCAATATTTGCTTTGTAGGTCATGTAGGGTTTTCTGAATATGGTTGTCCAGAGAAGGAGGAAGAGTTTCATTGGCTAATGAAGTGAGTAAAACCTTATTCCCTGTCCAAAAATATTGTGCACTGATGATAGGGTTTTATGTATTAAGTCCAAAGTTCTGAATCACTGACATGTTAAACGTTTTCTACACCTAATCTAGCAAATGATGAAAAATCCTTTTCCCTTCCAAAACCTAATGTCGTGTAGAGATGGTTAACTTTGGTCAATTTCACAGAATGTGCACCACTTCCCCTTCTTCCTTTCTTATGAGCTGAAGAACTCTTGTTGCTTTGATTCAGAATATTATTTTTCTCAGCCTGACGTAGCACCTTATGTCATTTGATCACTTATAAGTGACAATAAAAAATGTGCTCTCTTGTCACTTGGTAACTGATTAGCGTCTGACTTTCTTTCTACTTCTCCTTTTTAGAAGCTATTAGTTTATATGCTCATTTTATCACCTTTATTTTCTGTAGGTACTCCCCATTACATAATGTCAGAAGACCATGGGAACAGGACCCCGATAAACCATCTCAATACCCATCTACCGTACTATTGAAAGCTGATCATGACGATCGTGTTGTGCCTTTGCACTCGTTCAAGTTATTGGCGATGAGTCCTTGATTATGAAATTATGTATTGTTTCAACGGTGAGTCCTTGATTATGAAATTATGTATTGTTTTGTTGTCTTTTTTTTTTTTTTTTGCATTTTATTTCTTCCTCTGAAAAGCCTATGCCTACGCATGGTTAGCTTGTGATGATCAATGTGCGACTATTTCAAGCTTCCTTCGTTCTATTTATCCTCAGACTATGCAATATGTTTTATGCACGAGCTTGGAGAATAGCCCTCAGACCAATCCAATGCTTGGTCGTATCGAGTGCAAGGCTGGACACGGAGCTGGACGTCCAAGGCAGAAAATGGTAATTTAATCTTATTTTTACTTGGTTTTTGTGTACTTGATTCCTTATTTACTATTTACCTTGGACTTCGATATATTATCGCAGATTGATGAAGTTGCCGATTGCTATGGCTTCATGGCAAAAATGTTAGGAGCTTCTTGGATTGAGTAGTTGATGTGGATCTGAAAGAATGAAAAAGCTGGGAAAAGTCTGGAACCGGAGCTAGTTCCATTTCTTTTTCTTTCTTTTTTTTTTTTTTCAACAAACGTGATGGAACTTTTTTTAATGATAGAAAATTAAATTTTTGTTTTAAATTTTATCTCAAATGAGTGGTATGTGATGCGTTTGTCCTTCATTAAATTCGTTATAAAGAAAATTAATTATATTATCTTATCATCCAATTAATAAATGCCACATCATTTAAGATAGATTTTTAGGATAAACATTTAAAATGTATATAAGGTCATTAATCTAATATTTAGGACAACATTTAAATTGAATCAATTGAAAAAGAAAATTACTGATCTCTCTACAAGTATAATAAAAAATAAAATATCAAAAATAAATAAATTAACTAAAGATAGAAGTGCAACATTAAGAGTGTGTTTGGAATTAAGGTACTATAACTTTTAAGCTATAATTGCTGCGAAAAAAATTATAATTATGAAACAAAAGTTAATAATATGTAATAAATATAAATTTTAAGTAATAATTTTGAAAAAATCATTAAAGATATAATAGATTCTTCATTATACAAATAAAAAATTACATCAACATAACTTAAAAATTACAGCAGCTAGTGTTTATCAAATATTATACTACTGTACCTTTTAAGCTATAATTATCCAACCTCAATCTTAAATACACCTAATATCATTAATGTAAATTCAAATGATTACCAAACAGAAACATGATAACATAAACTAATTTTGAATGGCAAACAGAGCAGTAGTATCGACATTATCAATCATTTGCCGGGCTTATTTCTATTAAATATCTCAAAAACATAAGCACGCACACTTCTGAAAATCAATTAGCACTCTCACTCTGAAAATCAATTAACAAAAATTAACACGCGTTCAGATATTCCACCAAGCTAAGAAAAAAAGACACACCAAGCGGCGAGTAATAAAAACAACACCATCACAGATAATGAACCAACCGAATGCACAAATAAAACATTCCATCGATGACACAAGAAGATCAATAGATTGATAGTAGCGTAATGTGGAAAGACTGCTTGGAGGAAAGTTTACCCCAGGACGTAATTAAGAATTTTGCTCAATTGGTACACATTTAAAATATTTTATAATTTGAACATCCACATGACGATAAATAGCATCACGACTATAATATTTATTGATAATATTTATATTTCACAGTGAGTTTTCATGGTTTTAAATGAGGTATGAATATGTTAATATCAATGCATCCTTTAAATAAGATACACCGGTGTTGGCAACATAACAACAAGAATAATGGATTGGCGTTCGGTGAGAATTGGCTACATATGTATAGTTTGTTTTTGTTACTTGTTAGTTTATTTATGATGATGAAATGATAATATCTAAGTTTAGGGAGTGCTTATGTTAGCTCTTTATTTTGATCTTCATCAATAAAATTGAAAAGAAAAATATTTTTTATTTTTTTTGTTAGTGAGTTATTATTTATTAGGGGTGGATAATACATTTTGTAAAATCAAAATTAGTTATTAAATTCTAAAGAATTAGGCTTTAGATACGTGACAAGTTAAAACTTTTCAAAATCAGCTGGGAAATTCATTTTGATAGTTTCAATAAACAGATAGAGCACTTTTACAATCTTTAAAGAAAATAAGACTTTTTTCTTTCAGATCATTCTTGGAAATATTCCAAAAACTATCTGGCCCGTGCCTCGCCTAGTCCTATACTGAAATTTGCATCCACCCATGGGTCAGCCCTGATTCTTTTGGCTTAACATTGAAGCAATGAAGCAATGAAGCAGTTTGCTGTTCAATGAGACTACTTTTCACATTTGAAGAAGAGTCTATAAAGGCTTAACAATGAAGCAATGAAGCAGTTTGCTGTTCAATGAGGCTAGTTTTCACATTTGAAGAAGAGTCTATCGTTGTTGTAATCGAGGCCTTTATAGCATAATTCATACCTTTACAAACTTTGAGAATTCGAACAATCTGTATGAGGAGATCATTTACCCATAATTCCACAATTTGTGTAAAGATAAAAGGAATCTGCATGAGATTTCAAACCCTAGATTGACGAACATTGCACTGATTTTGCTCGAAATAGTGTTCAATAAAAAACCCAAAAATAGGAATTTAAATTCTCACCTGCCAGATATTATGATTCTACTCACATCCTTGAGGATTGTAAAGTGTTTCTTTCTAAACATGCACAGATTATAAACTTAAGCCGAGAAATTAATATAACATACTAAAACTTTACAAAATTAATGATTTGTGTTCGTAGATTGCTACCTCAAAGATGGTGGTGTCGAATTTAATGATTGATGGCAAGGCTTTACTTGCTAAATATGCTTCTGCTTCAATATACAAATGTTCATATCAAACTTTTACTAAGGTTAATCAAAGGAAGACAAAAGTCATTGCTTATCACACACATGGCGCACTTAAAGAGATTTCATAACTTGAATACAACTTAGACATGAAAAATAAAACAAAAATGATTAACAATAAATTTTGTTTGTTTGTTTTTTTTTTCTATGTTGGGTCCAAATTTATATACCTCTGATATCATCACAAGTTAAATAATACATTAACAATGTGCGGGAACTTCAAACCTTAAAATCCCTGGTAGCACTAAAGGGAACTTTTTCATTAAATACAACGGTTAGGAGAACTTTCGCCTCCCAGTTGTATGTCCGGGATTTTGGTTTGAGTGAGGCCATAATGATCGAATTAGCCAATACCACCCACCGCGTGCTTATCACATTTTGGTGATCAATGGTATTGGTTAATAACCAAGAATGGTCTTTGTACTAGTATATTCAGCACTTTATGAGGCTATAAAGGTATTGGTAAATTAATTGACTTAACCAACAGTAGAATATTATTACGAAAAGGATATAATTCTAAGTGTTTTTCAATACTATCAAAAATATTTTCAGATAAGTCAAAAATGTTCATTAAAGCATAGACAAGCACTAACAATACTTTTATTTTATTTTATTTTCAGAAAAAGATTAAGTTCTTTTTTAGGATCTATTGCCACCCCATTTGTGGAATTGCTTTTGCTGAAAAGCGCTTTTTTAAAGTGTTTAGAGAATGTTTTTGTATAAGGCAATATTGAGTAAAAGAATTTCGTATAACTGTTTTTACTAAATGCTTTGTGTTTTCTTGTTTAGTCCTTGTTTTGTTTTTTTTTTTAATCTTGTCTCTCGAGTAAAAGAATTCCCTTTTTTTTCTTTTTTTAAAGAAATTGCTCTTCGAAATAGCTTCTGTCTTTGTAGTCAAGTTTTACAATTTAAACATAATTAAATACTTTTTTTGTTGAAAATACTTTTAACATATGCTACAAGGCCAAAAGGGTCACAAATGATGAGATTATAAAACTATTGAGGCAGCCTCAATTACTCACATTGGTAAAATATCAAGTTTGATCATTTCAAGTTCAAAAGCACACTAAAGAATCATTAATTGACTTCGCCAAATTTTTAAAGATCAATTAGTCATTCGTGTAAACATGATTTTGCAGTATTTAAAATGCTTGATGAAATGTTAACCAAAACGATGATCAAAATACATGAGCACTTAACCAAAACGATGATGTTAATTGGCGTTTTAGTAAGAGAAAGCCAATGAGCTTCAAACACGTGTTTAGAATCTATTCAAAAGGCAGTTGAAAGGTGTTACAAGCATGGAAAGTTCTTGGGTTTGTTATGAAACTCGGGAAATGTTTGCTAACATTCGGGGGATTTTCATTGGTCATCTTCTTGAGTTACATATAGTCTTGTAAACTAATAGAAGTGTGCGTGGGCTCGGTGTGATCTTCTCTGCAATTCTATAACTTGTAAAGTCAGAGTTAGTGAAATTTTAATTTATATTTTTACAGTGAATGTAGGCTCCTCAATAGACAAACCACTATAAATTTGCCTAGTGTTTTTAATCAGTTTTTGATTCCCTTATTGATTTTGTTTCATTATCTTGATTAATTCTTGTTGCCATTTCTTGAATAAAGCTTTGAGTTGAATGGATCTTGGGGGAGCCAATTCCAATTTTTGACTGGCTCTGGTTCAATAGATTATTTAGCACAATTCATTTTGTCAGTGAATATGTTACAGTAATTGTGCCACTTTATTATTTTCCAACAATTGCATCGGTTTTCAAGTTCATTTTCTTGATCCTTTTTGTTGGAATTTATCATATTATTGGTAAATAGTTACAACTTTTAGGTTAAAGTCTTTAACTATTGTTTCCACCACTTTATGGTTCTATATTCCTAGTATTTTTACTGAATTCTAATATTTTGGATAGATATTTCAAGTTTATTTTTATGATCTCTACTTCTCATTAGACTTTATTAATATCTTTGTAAGTTATTTTAATTTTTCAGTTAATATCTTCAATTCCTTTTCCCTTCATATTTTGATTCTATATTCCTACTCTTTTTATTTACTTCCAACATTTTTTGTGAATGTTTCAAGTTTATTTTTCATATCCGTATTTCTAATTGAAATTTATCAAATTCTTGCTAAATTGTTTCGACTTTTAAGTGAGCTCTTCTACTTTTTTCCCACCATTGTTTGATTTTATATTCCTAATCTTTGCATTGAATTCCAATATATTAAATGAATATTTCAAGTTTATTTTTGGTACCCCACTTTTTCTTTATGAATTCACACTTTATTTTCATGATGTTTGGTTAAATATTCATGCTGTTGTCAATGTATTCTAATATTTTGTGTAATATTCCAACTGCACTTTATGAATTCTTATTTTCTGGTATAAATTTTTCACCTTTTTATTAAATTATTCTCACATTTAGGTTAAGTTAACTCTGCTCTTTTACACCTTATCATGGTTTTATGTTCCTTTTATTTTCATTATATTCCAAAACTATTGTGCATGTTTCATTTTTTTATTAATATTACTATTATCTTTTAAAATAAAAATAATGTCAATAAGATGAACTATATTTGCACCCTAACTATTTTAAAAAATATCAATTTACCATATAATATTGAAAAATATTTATTGCAGCCCTTTATTTTTTTCACCATTTAAGTCAATAATCTAAATCTTTTTTTCCCATCTTCATCACTTCATGAGATCTTTTGCAGTTAGCTTTTATCTTTATACATATTTATCCCCATTTTATCATTTTAATGAATAGTATTTAGTTATATTTAAAATAAATTTATTTATTTATTTTCATCTTTTTCTTTACTTTTCAAAATATTTCCTTTTATTTTTCATAATTTCAATAGTAAATATGTAAATAATAGGTAAGAATGAATGGTTCTAAAGTTATGATGGTATATGTTACAAAAATATTTAACTTACAAAATTGTAAGCTTACTAAATCTATTTGTGTTGAAACCTATTTATTTATTTATTTTAGGATAATCTATTTTACCATTTCAATTAACTCTAGTTATTTATATTTAAAAAAAGTTTATCAAAAAAACTTAATTCGTATATTACCGCTCTATTTTCTTTTCAAATAGTTTCTTTAGTTTCTCATGACTTCATTAAAAAAATCATGTTATTATAAGAAGTATTATTGTTTTTTTTTATTTCTTCTACTATTATTATTTATTTATAATGTTACTACAACAATTATTATTACTATCACACCCTGCGAGGCTTATAGTTAAGGCTGATGCTACAATACCTACATGTATCAGATACGCGCACGAAAAGTGGCCATTGGATTTAATATAATGAATCGAACGGTTGATATGAATTTAAATAATAAATAATAAAAAAATTATTCAAAACCTGAAACTTATAGAATCGGTTTCAACACACATCAAACCCATCCATATATATTTATGGAATAAAAAAACAAAAGGTCTCTCACCTTACTCGGGAAACTAATTTCTTCTTCCCTCATTCTTCACTCACCCTAATGACTCATTCCTCTTCTTTACTCACTCCCTTACCTTACGACTCCCTCTCCCTTGCTTCGCTCCTTGACGACACGCTTCATCAGGGCCATCAACAGCGGCGCTATTCAGCGACGACACGCAGCGGCTGATCTCCATTGGCGGCAGCGATCTGTGGTTGCAGATTCAGGGCCCACTCATCTCCCGTTAGCCCATTTTGAGTCCTTCTTAGGCCATCTCTTTAGTCCACCAAGGGTAATGAGAAATAGGTATCATGAGTCTTGCTTGGTATTATTATAATTATTGATTGAGTGTTTTATTTGATGTGTTAACAAGAGTGAGTCATCTCTCATATTTATTATTATTTGTTTAATTCTCACCATAATAAAAAAAATTCAATTTCATTTCATGGTAGTTGTTTATATAGTTATTGTTTCCTTATCTTGATATTTCAAGGCTAAGTTTTGAAATATTTTGAGGAAATATGAAAGGGATTGTTTATTTTCTTTATTAACGAAAGAGTTCAAGAATTAGATATATAGAGACTTTCATTGAAGCATGAATACGTTGTATTGGTGCTATGTCTGTTAAAAGTAAAGCACGAGCATATGTTGTACAGCTTATTGGTGCGTATTTCTGGGTTATGTAATAATTTATAGGCATTTAGAATTTTTTAAGAGAGTTAGATGACATTATTAGTGCGTATTAACAAGGGACTTATTTTTTAGTGTACATAGTATAATGGTTAAGAGTAAGGCCAATGTTGTAGATGACATTAATATTTAGTCTAAGAAGCTTGAACCTCTAAGGCTGGGCAAGCATTCGTACATATATTACTTGTAAGTAACTAATTCATCATTGATTTTTTTTTTTTTACATTTTGTAGTGACTTCAGACTAATAGTGCAATAATTTTAGTTGACATATAAGGAATTGATATTATTTTTTCTATCTATAGTCAGATAGAATCCTAAAAGTTGAAGGAGGAAGGTGTAAAGGTAGATGAAACGGTTTGTAGATAATTTTTCTATGTTGCAGCCTACTTATTAATAGTGTGGTTGATGATTGATGAATGAATACTTTTTTTTTTAGGTGTAGGTTAAGGGCCATATACGTGACAAATGGTTGAAACTTAGCTTGAAAAAGATAGCCGAATTCATTAACAGCTATAATGAACATGCTGAAATTAACTCGAGATTGCCTAATGGATTGTTACGTGAATCAATTCCGATAGCGGAAAACAATTCTGATAAAGGTAATCACCTATCTCGATGTAGTGTTTTGCAGTTCTCCAACATAGTTTCTTTTTTATCTATTGAACAATAGGATGCACTGAGAGAAATTGGTTTTGAAAGCTTGTTGGGTTTAAGATGTGGGCAAGTCAGGCAAGATTTATGCAGATTGCTAGTTAAGCAATGTAACATAGATAGGTGGTCCATCGCACTTCATCGAATTGAATACGAGCTTAGTCCGGAAACTTTTACAAGCATAATAGGTATTAGTGACGGAGGAAACGGAGTGCGCTTGCTGGAGAAAATAGTGAAATAATTGACTTACGGGCTAAGTATTGCTCTAGAAAGAAAGGCATCCCAATAGGTAGTTTAGCCGACAAATTAAAGACAAATAGTTATACAGATAAAGATTTCTGTATTCTATTTAATCTTTTTGCGATTGAAATTATCTTGTGTCTAACTCTAGACATATATATCAACCCATCATACCTTCATGTTTAAAAGACGTGAGTAACATTCGTGGCAAAAGTTAGGCTAGCTGGTCTTTCAACTTCTTATGGGAAGTAGTTTCATTCAATGAAATTCAAATTTCCTTAATGAACGGATGCGTATATTTTTAATGGTATGATTTATTTTTTAATTTGTATTCTTGTTAGTTAAACGATTATGATATCATCGATCATTATTTTCCTATTCACCAATTGTTGTTGTTGTAGCTGTTTTACATGTCATTAACTAAGTTTCATCTTTCATCTATTATCAAGAATAGATGTCCTTTTAGTGCATGGACTGATAGTGAAAGATTTCTCAAGTGTTGACAAAAGTTTGGTGACTTTGAGAGCAATGCAGTTTGTTCCCTTACATAATTGTATGTTTTTTTTTATAGTTATGTTATTAAATTAAATAGATTATTTATGGATTTTTATAGTTAATTATTTATGGATTTTTATAGTTAACGCAGGTTTTAATGTGAGAAATTAGTTGTGGCGCATCAGTCGCTCAACGTGAATGAAAATTAATGATGGTGACGTAGCAAGGAAGCATTCATTTCATGCCATATTAGCACTAATGAAATGAATAGAGGAATAGATGAGAAGATATAATGATGTGCTATAACAAATGGCCTTGAAAATGAACTCTCTTACTGAAAAGGTAGAAAAATTGGAATGAACATATTTTCGTAAGGAAGGGGTGAATGTCACTGTTAATAGTCAATCACCTCCTACATATAATGGTATCGAGGGAATTGATGGTCCAATCTTATCCTCTTCGAATATGGAGATGCACCCACCTATGCCTGCTGTTGCCACACTTTCATCTCTAGTACGGGAAAAAGTGTACGCTATTTGAAATTCAAGATTGAAAAGTTGTGTACCCCACCATATCTATTGATGAAAAGGTTGTCTTATAAGAAAAGTTAGCAGAAGTATTGCAAGATGTGATGAAGCATAAATTGGTATCGAACTTGAAGATGAGGTATACATATACTAATAATTTGTTAACTTTAATCTAAACTAATTTAGATTGCCGAAACTAACTTAGATTTAGTCTAATCTTTATTTTTTCTTTATCTTTGATAAATATGTAGTCTTTCACACAACAAGTAAAAAAATTTCAACAGCCCAAGATTTTAATTTGGTGTCTTTAGTCCCTCTTGGCCCCATAAAAATTGAAAGTTAGGGCAGTGCCAATTGTCCCTGTATGATCAAGTCTCACACGGTCCAAAGCCAAAATATCGAGTGGGACCTTTTTTGGTGAATGAGACAGTGACCCTCGATTAATTGAGGACGCTCTAGTATCGATTCGACAAAAGTGCTAGCCTAGAGTAACAATGCCCCCACGCTCTCTCATTAAGTTGTTTCAAAATATATTGTCATAGCTATTTAGTTTTGTTAATATATCATGTGCTTTGCGTACAGTGAAGTAATTGTTAGATCAAGTCATCAAGACATCACTTGGTAGGGCTTATTACTTTTGCTCAATGAATCACTTAACGAGGAGGTTTGTTCTTAATTTTACTTTAATAATGAAATTTTAGTATAAAAAATAATTATAATTGTTCTTATGCTTAGATTATTTGCATGATTACTGATTACTTTATACGATGTGAATCATGCAAAAGCCTTGGGCAACCAATTAGCTGGTTCCTACCAACTAGATATGCAGTTAGTGATTCATTCTTGTCTATGTTTTTATTTTATTTTATATCCTTTTACTCATACTTAACTATGGTCATTTAACTAGTATTTTATATGAATTCATGTCAGGAATATCTAGAAATTTGCTACAATGCCAAATGCACGCTTAGATGGTTTCAAGGATGCTTCCCAATAAAGTTCTATTTATGACTTCTATCGGTGCCGTTACGTAGCGTGTGTGTTTGTTTAAAAGGTCATTTCTCATTATCGATCTTATGTAAGATAAAATAATACCCCAAATTATTCTTAAATAGATCTTTGTTCCCATGGATGATGGTGGCCACCATTGGTTTCTACTGTTAGTCAAAATTATATACAAATTGGTAGAGATATGAGATCCACTACTAGATGCACGACGGACACGAGATCGAGAAATCCAAGTGAATTCCATTGTAAATGTGATAATTTTTCGCTAAAAAAGGAGGAGTTTACTTTGTGTGTATAGTTTTATTAATACATGTGATGTTGATTTCACTTGAAAATAATTATACTCGTTAGATGCCATACTTCATGGCATCATGGATGCTACATATTTAATAGCCTGGAGTTTCTTGTCATTTGTAGTGACCCATGGTGAAGGAGTTTCTTAGTAACCTAATGGTTTTGATTGTGGAGTTTACGTCATCAAATTTGTGAATACTCCTGGAATCATCACCAACAAATCATATATGGTATGTTTTATTATTCGTCTTATGCAGAATCTTTATTTACCCAACTAATATTTTTGGACCATTGAAATGACAATATTGCCTAATTTTATTTCTGTAGCATGGCTCATAGAATGTTCGGGCGCAGCTTGCGTAACAGCTTATAGATACTCCATTTAATGGACAACGCAAACAATTATTGACGTTGGCTAATGCAGACTATAGTAACGCTGCAACTTATCTACATGAATTGAAGTTGGCATCATTAGTAAAAACTTGTAATGAATCCATTAGAAAAGGTCGTTCAAGGAGAAAGGGCTGAGGAATGTCATGGATATAAAATATGCTAATTTTTTGCTGTCTTCATACATAATTGTTAATTTTTGCTGAATTGTGGTTTTAACTAGAGTTGACAGAAGTTCCATGTACATTGTTTTGATAATCCGAATCAGTTAAGGGATTTTCCGATCATGTTCTAGTTTTTCTTTGGTCAACAGGTAATTATAATCAATATATATTAACAGGAAGATAATTGTTGTTGATGTTGCTATTATCATCAAGTACGCAAAATATGATATTACATATTCTTTTTCAATGTATACATGATAATACAAAATTAATGAATTCCAATAAGTTTGTTCTCCCCTTGGATGAAAGTCAAAGTGCTTTATTCTCTATCATCCCCCATCCTCCATGGATGTGTACTATCGTCAACTATGCACAATGTAAATCTGAGTTAGTTAAAACAGTATAAAAACGCTAGTCAAGCATATTCAAATATCATAGGAAATCACTTACAAGTTATTGTAAGGCCACCAATTATAGTTGGTGCTTGCGTCAATTTCATTTGTCATACAAAATGCGTTACGCTGTAATGGCCATTAATTTTGTCTAAGATGTCATGGCTCCAAGGACAAGTTGTCTCGAACGTAAATCCTAGAGAGAAGTTCTACTTTTTTGTTGAATTCTAATTTTTTGAGAATTTTATGATGCTGAGTTTGATTGTATTCTAATTTCATTTTGAATCTAGGGATGGCAATTGTGCCCGCATACCCGATCAAACCCACCCGCCAAAATTCACCCACTGCGAAAATTTTACAAGTTGCGAGTAGGTTTGGTATCACAAATTAAAACCCATACTTAGATGCGGGTGGGTTTAGTATTGACTTAATATCGGGCAGATATCCATCAAACCTGCAATGTTTTTTAAAAATATTTTTAATTTAATTTTAATTAAAAATATTTAAATCTAAAAAAATATATAAAGCAGATAATGCAATTATGTAAAGTGCCAAATAATATTGTAGTAGACTTCATCTAAAGATATTGGAGGCTTTAATGTGTGCTCAAAATTAGTTGTGTTAAATATAATGGTATGAAAATATATTTTTACTTCAATAGAATATAGTATCTATTCTACATTACAAAATTATAATTATTCATTTTTTTTCTTGATATACTTGTTAATTGTAGATGCAAAATCTTCTAATAAAATAAGAACTAGTAAATTTTTTGAAAATGAAGATATTATTGATGAGAAAAGGAGTTAAGTTTCTTTTAACTTAATTCATGGATTATTATATATTTATTATAATTTTTATGGACTATTTTTCTTTTAACTTAATACATGAATTATTTATTATTATAAGTTTTTGTTGGGATTGATATTTGAAAAGTATTATTCTTTGAAAAATATTAATATTAATCTTAATCATTATTGTAGGCATCATGTTAGATAGGCACTAATAGTGGTAAATAAAATGAAGATTTTTTCTTGAAGTTTGTGTTATTTTTAGATAACAGTTTGTGATTTTTTTTAACAAATTTGTGTAGTTTACACTTTAATTTGAGGATTTGTGTTGAATTGATGTTGAAATTTTAAATTTTCATTTACATTGGTTAAATTTAAAATTGACTATATTATATGGAATTTGAGATTATTATTGTAAATTTATATATCGATATTTGTTATTTTAAATGTATATACCCTTAAAAAATTAGTTGAATATAATTACAGGTTTGATAATTGTCAAAACTTGCAACAAGCGAGTTTTATTAAAAAAATTAAATCCTACTATGGGTTGTTGATGAGTTTGATAATTTAAATTTTATGCAAGCTTGGATTTGGTAATGAAAAATCCACTATGGGCAATGCGCATTGCCATCCCTAATTGATTCTTACAACTATTCCAACTTGAAAATAAAAAGTAAACTATTGTATAAATATGATAAGTCTTGCCTTTTTGCCTTCTCTTAATTCAATTAACGATTTGCTTAATTATTGATGGACTTGAATTAAATTATCATTGACTTGAGTAAATTGAAGGTGCTAAAGATATTATTTGATCATTTTTTCTACTCAAAATAATGTGGATCTTAACATAGTTTATGGGGAAGGGATCGTAAAATTGCATATATTAAGATCCTATAATGTTTGTTAAGAAATTAAGAAAATTAATTTGAAAAAAAATAGAGTGGCAAAAATTTAATTTGAATTGAAAAAATCTTAATTCTTGATTTATTTTATTTCAAAGATAAATAAATATAATTAAATGAATGACAAAATGGATAAAAAGTTTGATTAAAAGTTAAATATAAATAAATTCAAGTTTAAAATATCTCATGATAAGAAAAAAAGGAAAATGATATTTGACACAAATAGATTAAGAAAGTTTCAATTTATTGTTAACAAATTATAATAATTTAAATAATAAATGAGCATAAATATGAACAAAGGTTAAAATCTTTGATATAGATTATCAAATTCGTGATTAAGTCTCCAAAAGTAACGAATAATGGTTTCAACCAAAAAAAAAAAAAGATATTTCAACACCTTAAGTTTTATAACTTGTAGAAATCAATTGTATAATTAAAATATTTTAAGAGTATCTTAGTAATTTAAAAGAGTACAAAAATAGTGTAGGACACAAACATATGTACATTCTTGTTATATTTAACTATAGAGGACGACTAAAAAGATGAAAAAAATAGAGTAATTGGGCAGCTAAACATTTAAAAAATTTTAATTAGGAGCAACCAGTTTTTGCAACCGGTTGCCCTTTAAATGAATTAAAAAATAATAAATATAATATTATTCAAAGAGAATAGATAAAATAACAAATTTATGATTCAATGGCCTGAGTATCAGTTTCATGGTGGGAGTTTCATGTTTATTAGTCCATTAATTACATGACCTTCATGGTTATAAGTTAATAATCATAGGTTTCATGTCCATTGCTCTTGGTTCATATTCATTACCGTAGGTTTGAAGGTTCTTTGGTTTCAGGTTTAATGGTTTTAGTATCAAGTTACTAGTAGGAGTTTCATGTTTATTGGTCCATTAATTGCATAGCCTTGATAGTTGCAAGTTAATGATAATGGGTTTCATGTTTATTACCCTTAGTTTTGTGCTTGTTATCCTAAGTTTCAAGTTCCTTTGATTTTAAGTTTAATAGTCTCAATATCAAGTTAATGGTGGGTCTTTCATGTTTATTGGTTCATTAATTGCATGGTCTTCATAGTTGTAACTTAATGATCACAAGCTCCATGTTGCTTGTGGTAGGTTTCATATCCATTGCCCTAAGTTTCAAGTTTAATGGTCGTATTATCAATTTAATGATGGGTGTTTTATGTTTATTGGTCCATTAATTACATAATCTTCGCAGTTGCAGGTTAATGATCAAAAGTTTCATGTGTCGTGCTCAATGCCTTAAGTTTCAAGTTGCTTTGGTTTCAACTTGATTCTTGTCTCAGTATCAAGTTACTTGTGATTGTTTCACATTTATTGATCTATTACAGTTTTAGTTTTTGAAACTGACCCAATCATCATCGGTTTACCACTTGAAGTTAGTGGTTTGCCTTTTTAATTCCAAGAACTCTCAAAATGAAATTAATTAGTCACTTTAAGTTAGTAGTTTGCTGTTTGTGCACAAAAATATTACAATTTGAATAATAATAGTTATGAAACTTTTACAAGCCTATTTTTTAAGATTTCAAACAATGTTATTTTGTCCGTAAGGTTTGACATTAACTGATCTCACGAAAGCATATTTTATGATACATATAGATATATTTTTTAATGGTACATTTATTATAAATTTAAAATATATATAGAATTTTTTTGTTAATTTTAAGATATATAGAATATAACTTTATAATTCTTCTAACAACAATTTTTTTTTGATAAATTTTATTATGGTAAGTTGCACATTGCAAATTAAATTTAATGTTAAAACAATGATTTTCATTAAGGGATATTTTAATGTAAGATGGAACCCAATATTTCTCAAAATACTATTAAATTAAGAGATTAACAAACTTGCTATATTGGTTCTTAGATTAATTATGGAGATCATTCAAAGAAGAACAAAAAGGAAAAGATAACATTTGTAAAATAGTGCCTTAAATTTTCTAGTGTTATTTTTGCTGCATAACAGTTGCTAAGCAGCACTTAGAAACTTTCATGATTTGTTTTTGCTACATAAAAGCAACTAAGCGGCATCTAGAGACGTCTACATGGTAATTTTGTGCATAGACAACAGCAAAACGGCACCTAAAAAATTCCACGTGCTGTGTTATGTTTATTATTATATAACAACAGCTAAGCAGCACCTGGAAACTTCCAGTCACTTTTTTTATGTGTAAACAGTAACAAAACATGAAGCATATTATGGTTAAAATAAAATTGCATTTGTGATACACAAAAGCAAGCCCAATTTCATAATTATATTAAGAAATTTTTTTAAAAAGTTATTCAACATCTTTTTGGTAGAATGAATGACTGATAACATCATTGCAATCCCTTTACGATGTCAACAAAAACTAACAGGAAAATCCAAACATATAAAACAAGTGTCCGAAAATAAAATAAACATCCGAACATAAAAAGGCAGAAACATATGAAAACTATTGGCAGTGGAGATGGTCGTGATAGAGGTAAAAACAGATATGGAATGCCAAAGTGCTCGAAAATGAGGCACTATCCGTAGAGAAGCTGTTGATGCTGCTATGAGCGACACCGGTGCTCCTAAAGAAGGTGCTACTGAAAGCTAATTTGTTGCATAGAAAGTGTCCTCACCTCGTTTATAAGCTACTGAAAAGTGACCTCTTTGGAGTCATATGGTCTGGAGATGGTACAACAGATATAGAAGCATTATCATCAAGTGTACACACAGGAAGGTTCTTACGTCTACGCTGACCCCAGAAAGGAAATGAAAATCAGGAAGTTGATCAGCAGAAACCACAGCATTCCGGGGACGATTATCGCTCGAAGCAAGCATGATGTACTTATTTTCAGTAAACTTCACCCACGCTCCATTATGCCACTCATATCTTAGAGCACACACAGCCTCATCCTTTATACTCCTAGAGGGTTTACATGATGGTTCAATAATAGACACCATAAAATAGTGTACCCAAGGTTAATAGGACAATGCGTAAGGATAGAATCAATCAGAGCAACATCCATGTGGGAAACCTCATTTAAATGCCCCGACCTAGGAAGGACAATATTCTAGATAAAATGATGTAAAATACGAGATTGAAGGTATAGACATTGGGCAAGGAAATGGATGGTATGATCCTCATTAGAAAGATCGATGCGCCTACAAATATTTCTAACGACAACAACATGAATAAAGTTATCAATGGCAAGAGATTTTCTAATAGTAAATATTTCAAACCCAGTTTTAGAGGTTCTTAGGAGAGAATTTAACTCCATATCATCAAATTCAATTAAAATGCCTCCAATTTCCACCAGACGTCCACAGAAACCTCGAAACTATAGCATCCTTTCAACTTTTAGCATATGTGCCTTCCAAGAAGAAGACAAAGCCCAAAAAACAAAAAATCATGTAGTTAACTGTTGCTTTCTGTGCCCCTAAAGAGGCAACTATTCTTTTTTTCAATGAAAATGATTCGACAAGTACTTAATAATGATTGGTTGGTGATGATCGGAAGACAAAATTTGACATTAGAGTGAAAATTTAGGTGGCTGGCCAGCAATCTGCCACGACGTCCAAGGTGGCACTTATTTATTCATTATTTGCATGCTCAGAAATTTATACAATGATAAAAATAAATCAATATTAAAATCATTAATAAATCATTGCTGTTCATAAACCTCCATTTTTTGAAAATTTGTTTCCTAAATGTAATAACATTGTGCATCGCACTTTCTAAGCCTCCATTCAGCATTTTACGTCATTGAAAGTAAAAGAAAATCGATGCAATCCAAGCAAGAGATTTAAAGCAACATGTTAAATGCACGAGTCATCAATTTTTCTTTTCTTTTCTTTGTTATTTAAAACCACTTTCACATGAATTGCGGTGTAGATGTTTAAAGACTTTTTCAACAGTTCACATTAAAATAATGAATGTTTTAGTAGATATTTTTACCGAAAAATTAAAAAACTATTCATCGTTACTTCAATATTCTTATATTATATTTGACACGACGTATTTAGTATTTAATGTAGTGTTTATTATATTAA
This sequence comes from Aegle marmelos, assembly GCA_030449875.1. NCBI lineage: Eukaryota > Viridiplantae > Streptophyta > Magnoliopsida > Sapindales > Rutaceae > Aegle > Aegle marmelos. The sequence goes on from JASUUL010000058.1 coordinate 4,929,456, forward strand.
ATTGTATTATATTAGCATTATATTATGTTGATACTGTCAAATACACCCTTAATTCATAAATAATAAAAATTTAAAATTTTTGGGAAGAAAAGCAAATTACTTAAATAATAGAAAAAAAGGCATTCATACCCCCACGATTTGGAGGTTTAATCATGTAGATCCTAAATTTTTAATAAAGGACACAAAGTTTCTATTTTGACTATGATATGTTTTAACTCTATTAACTCAAAAAGTTAACTCTAATATTTTACAGCGAATAAAAATATAATGTTAAAACAAACATAACAATATATATTTTTTGAAATAATTTTAATATTTAAAGATATTTTAATACTTTTCAATCTTATATTATTTTAAACTAAACTTTATGATAAATAGAAACATAATATTAAAATTAAATACATAAAAATTAAATTATTTTCAATATTATTTAAAAATTATTTTTAATATTATTAAAACCTGAGATATATTTTATTAATTGCAAAATCTACTTAACACAAATATTTATTTAAAATTTGTATAACAAATAAAAACATATTATTAAAATAAATATAATGATTTAAAATTTTGAGTTTATTTTATAAATTGACCAATATTCTAATATGGCTAGTCTATTAGACAAATTAAACTATTTTAATTATAGTTATATTTATTAAAAATATTTGAAGTCAATTCTTTTAATTATTATCTATAAAAGATAGTTACAAGGGAATTTTGGTGTCTCTTATTGAAAACTTTAGGGTCTACATGACTATTCCTCAAAACCTTGGGAGTGTAGGTGATATTTTTCCAAAATAATATTAAGAAATTATAAAAAATTTTGAATAATCAATACAAGTATTTTCAATAAGTTATATATATTCGTATATGATATAATATTTAATATATTTAAAATAATATAACTGTATTAGTTGCGTCGAACCCCAAAAAAATTCTTAACATTTTTGAGAAACAATTGATCTTATAAAAATAATTATCCAATAACCTATCGAATATGATTTTATTATATGCAACACCTATTAAAATATTATGTCATAATATTGCATGCATAAAATAGCCTCCAAAACGCAAAACCAACTCAAAAGTTTGAAGTTAACCCTAGATTCGTTCTCAGCCATATGAGGTCAACTTATACTAAAAAGTTAGTTTAAGAATCCATTGTTTAACTTAAAAAGTTAATATATACTTAAAAATTTAATTCAAGAATCAATTATTTCCCAAGCGTCTGTAGTTGACTATAGGTTACTAGAAGACTTATTTTCCTTTTGCTTCTTACTCCCGAGCTTGTATAGTTTCACATCCAGCGCATGTGGGATAATGTTGAAAAACACTCAAAACAATTTCCATAAAATATTAGTCTAGTTCAATCCTATAAACTCCAATCTAATTTAGCATCCTAGCAGTGGAGTTAATAAACTCCAATATAAATTAATTGTTGAATTTAGCATGAAAGAAACCTAGCTCTCCAAAATTGACCGTGGTTAATTTGGCAGAACAAGTAAGCAACCCTACTGCAAATCCTTACTACTCCAAAACGCACCCAGATGAAGTGTTAGAAGCAGATTCTGCCCATATAAAAACCTGAGAGCACATACATACTTTCACCATGCCGTTGTTAACTAGCAGTTAAAGAAATTGTTAAGTTCAATCTTTTTTTGTCTGTCTGAAAAAAGATGTCAACTCAACGAGTTTCATCAGAGAAAACTGTTCGTAACGCTGCAGATTTCCATCCTGATATATGGGGAAACCATTTCCTCAACCGTTCTTCTGAGGTAATTAAACATCTTATTATCAACTATGTACATTTATTGACCATGCACGCATGCTCATTAGTGTTTGTTTGCGTACAGACGATTGATAATCGGGCTCAACAACAACACAAAGAATTGAAAGAAGAGGTTAGGAGAATGACTGCATCTGATGCAGATAAACCTGCCCAAAAATTATGCTTGATTGATGCTGTCCAGAGGTTAGGTGTGGCTTACCACTTTGAAAAGGAGATTGATGATGCATTGAAGAAAATAAGCCATGACCCTGTTGATGATAAAGATAATCTCTACATTGTCTCTCTTTGTTTTCGATTGCTCAGGCAGCATGGGTTTAAGATATCCTGTGGTATGAAAATTTTCTTAAGCTATGTTAATTGCAAAATCTAACTAAATATGAGACATCTAATTGAGTCTCCATTGCCTGAATTGTTTAATGTCATTAGATGTGTTTGAGAAGTTTAAAGATGATGATGGAAAATTCAAGGCATCATTGATAACTGATGTTCGAGGCATGTTAGGCTTGTACGAGGCAGCACACCTAGCTATTCACGGAGAAGATATTTTAGATGAAGCAATTGCTTTCACGACTACTCACCTTAAGTTAGCGGTATCTAATTCTCAAGTAAACTCTGCTTTTGCTGAACAAATACGTCATTCTCTGAGATTTCCTCTCCGTAAAGCCGTACCAAGGTTAGAGTCGAGGCATTTCTTGGATATTTATTCAAGAGATGATTTGCACAACAAAACTTTACTCAATTTCGCGAAGTTAGACTTCAATATACTACAAGCAATGTACCAAAAGGAAGCTAGTGACTTGACCAGGTAACTTAATAATCTTCTAACTAAGGTGGAAGAGACTATTTGGTGTTGTTTCTAGAAATGTGAGATTACCACTTTCCCTAGAAATAGAACATGTACTGCCAAAGAAAAATATTTTCTTTCCATTATTTTTCCTTTTAATAACACCCAAACTTAAAGTTTTAGAGTGTAATAAAATTTCAAATACAGTATCTAGAATTGTCAATAGTTAGTTGTTGGTATTTGTGGGTTGCACTTTTGGTGTGTTGTGTGTTTGTTGCAATGTGTGTGAGGAACATTAAGTTAGTCTGTTTGAAAACGAGATAATGTGTAATTTTAAGAATTTGAGTACCAATATTTAAGAAAAGTTGGTACCAACTTAGAATAGAGCGGGCTATATCTAAAGTATATAAAAAAAAATGACAATATTTTGTTAAAGTTATAACGTTAAGGAGATAATGGTATATTAATGAAAATACTTCAAAAGTACATAATAACAGGTGATTCCTTTGAAACTTAATTTCTTATACAAAACAAGTTTTCAAGTGATGATATCTCCACCTTGTAGTTTTTGTAAATCCATCCCATCTTCAAAAAATAATTACAAAAAGTGCACATTATCTTTAAAAGTTTTCAAATGAAAAAAGACTTCGGGGAATTAATTAATTTTTTTAATCACGTTTGATTATAAAGATTGCTTCAACATGAGTTTAGATTGACTATGAAAAAATAAAACTACCATCAATTTACTTTAACTTCAATATTTTTCTAATTTATACCAAACTCCCTGTTTCTAGAACTATTTTATTATTATGATTATTAGTCTCTGATTAAACTAAGATAGTGTGTCAATGGTACAATATTCATGTAAATTAGGGGGCAATCAAATTTATGTCATTCCCACTTAAGGGTATTGAAAATAATAATTAGATTTCATTTAAAAATATTAGATTATATATCTAAATTAACAGATTCGATAACTAATATCTACTGGAGCAATTTGATCATTTTATATTATAATAATAAAATAGTTAAATACAACTTATATTAAAGTTTATGATTAAGGACGGCTAAAGAAGCCTAAGAAAAAAATTAATAGAAGGATTTAATTGATTAACTATACAATTTTTTATTAATTTATATCTTAATAAATATTATGAATTCTTTGTGATTATTTTCTAAAATGAGGTGGATTACAAAAATAGTGCGAGAATATCCCCGCCCCAAACTTTCTAAATAAAATTTAGAAAATTCTCATTTTACTTTTTAATGTTTTCGGCTTTTACTACTTGCATCCTATAATTTTCATAATTTTCACTTTACCTCTTAATATCCAAATTTCGATGAAAAAAATTTGCAGACGGGATGACTTTTCCTATAAAAGGTTTGATGTCGAGGAGATAACATTGTATTATGAAAATTGTAAGAGAGTAAGTGTTAAACACGTAAAGCACATAGAGTATGTAATGCTTTTACCAAAACTTTCAGATGGACCTTGAGTCTTACAGTATTAATTAATTTATATATGATGATGAAAGGTGAAACCAATCTTTTTTCTTCTTTTGATTTGTCCAACGCAAAAGCAACAATTGTTATTTTAACTAGCTAATAAAGTAAGTGGATCTCTAATTTACCAAAATAGCTAATTTTGATTTGAAATTGAAGTTCAGGTGGTGGAGAGGTTTAGACTTCGTCGGAAAGTTGCCATATATAAGAGATAGAGTTGTGGACCTATATTTTTGGATACTGGTGGGAGTGTCCTATGAGCCTAAATTCAGCAATGGTAGGATTTTCCTAACCAAAATAATATGCCTCGTGACCATGGTTGATGATACATTTGACGCCTACAGTACTTTTGAAGAGCTCACAATCTTTACTGAAGCAGTTGCAAGGTTTAAAGCCATGCATATATACATGCTTAGAAAATCATTTCGTTGCTTATCTATGTTTCAAAAGATGCATATTAATAAAATTAATGGTTTTTTTATTTTCAGATGGGACAGTGGCCACACAGAATCACTACCAGAATACATGAAATTCCTTTTAAAGACACTCATTGATGTCTATAGTGAATCTGAGGCAGAATTCGCAAAGGAAGAAAGATCATACGTCATACAATATGCAATACGATCGGTAGGCAAATTCATTTCGTTTTATTTTGCATTTTGGTTGTTAGGCATGATGAATGATTATTGAATTCGATTATGTTGCTCAGTTTCAAGAAATAGTTACGAAATACTTCTGCGAAGCGAAGTGGTTAAATGAAGGTTATGTTCCCAGCCTGGATGAATATAAATCAGTCTCGTTAAGAAGTATCGGTTTTCTACCGATAACAGTAGCTTCTTTGGCTTTCATGGGTGATATTGCAACTAAAGAGGTCTTTGAATGGGAAATGAATAACCCTAAGATCATAATAGCTGCAGAAACCATTTTTAGATTCATGGATGACATAGCCGGCCACAAGGTACGCGTTCGTACACCATTTTAAGGTTAGGAATAAGATAACAAATTCAAAAAATATAGACTCCAATGTAGTTCATTTTGTTTTAGAGATGTATCGAAACTTTTGTTTTTTAATCTTTTAATTTATTCTTAACTTTAATATGATTAGGTATATCCAATTGGAAGCTCTATATATATAGTGGTGCACGCATCTGGATATCTAAAAGAATAATAATAATAATTTCAATTAGAGAATCTTGACCATGTTAAAATGGAGATGCTACTCAAAGAAAAAAAGACACGAATTCCAATGCATTATTTTTAATCTTTTAGTGATTGGGTTTCACATTTTTTTTGTCTTTTAATTTCATTGGCATGAATTTCTCGTGTAGATGTCCACGCTTGATTATGGCTAGATACATACATATATATGTGTATGTATATGTATATGTGTGTGTACTTTTTATTTATTTCAAGTTAAGGTACCCTTATTTCTTTCAATGTAGATATGCTGCTAAATTATGCAGTTTAATAGAGTCATTTTACAATATATTACATCAACTTTATTAAATTGCATAATTTAATAGTGAGTTTGCATAGGAAATAATGAGGGCATTCAAACTGTATTTGTGTAAATAATTCAGTATGTTTTAAAGTTCATTATTATTACTCTTCATTCTAGTTATATATAAGAAAATATATAACATGACATACAAGCCAAAAAAAAAAAAGATGATTTCTTTTTTCAACCAATAATTTGCGACTGTGATGTAGTTTGAGCAAATGAGAGAACATTGTCCCTCTGCTGTTGACTGCTACAAGAATCAACATGGTGTGTCTGAGGAAGAAGCAATTAAAGCCTTGTTGTTAGAAGTTGCTAATTGTTGGAAAGTTATAAACGAGGAGTTGCTTCTCAACCCAACAGCTGTTCCTTTACCAATACTTGAGCTGATTCTTAATCACTCACGTTCAGCTAATTTTATATATGCCGATGCTCAAGATCGCTTAACGCATTCAGCGTTAATGAAAGACCAAGTTGCCTTGGTGCTGAGAGACCCCGCTAAGCTCTGAGAGATTAAGTTATTTTGCTGATTTCTTATCTTATATTTGAGAAGTTAGTAATAAATTAAGTTGGTGCTTGCTAGTTATTTCGCTATACATGCGTAACTAGGGATGGTGCAATTGATAATGCCGATATTCTAGCACGAATTGAAGGTCTAAGAATAAAACTCCCTCACGCCAACTTAGTAATAATGTACTTTATTTCATCCATATCTGTTTGTGGGGTGGAGTGTGTGGCAACCACAAAAAATAAGAAAAAAAGGTCTGAGATTAGAATAAACAGCCATTCTACTTACATGGAATAAATGACGACATTACCATTTTTACTGAACCTCTACTTTCTTGCACATTGTAGTTTTAGTGATTGCCATTTTCTCCTTTAATTAATGTACTTTATTTTTACCATTTAACTCCCAACAGATTTTATCTGGGGAAATTTTAGAATAAATCTGAATTATTATATCAACCATACAACAAATAAATGATGTCGTGGCATGTGTATATTTGTTTTGAAGAACTAAAAAGTAATTGATAGTTATATAAAATTTAACCACATATATTATATATGCATTAATTGGTTTTGTTACCTTTAATGTATTCCAGAATTTCTCTTCTATTTGAGGATAAATTTGAAAGGCTGTTGACTAATAAATAAAGGACATGTAGAAATTACAAGGGCAAAATAAGCACAATACTTAGAGCAATATAAAGATGTCTTTTGGAAGAATTTACTTTATTGGACGGGCTAAAAAATCAATGGTGATGTTGGACAATTCAAGATATTTATAAGAAAGAATAAATCTAGTATAAAAGCAGTACAATTGTTCTTATTCATCTATATTTGGGGCTCTTGCTTTCTATTTCTCTCTCTCTATCTTTAGATCGTCCCCCATTTCTCCATATCTAGGAGATAATTTCTATTCTCCACCTTTATCATTTTCTCCACCATGTTATTGATCTTTATATCTTTACTCATCATTTCATCTTCATAGTTTTTAAATGCTCTTCGCCAAAATTCGCACATATCTATTAACTGCTATCATTGTGCAATGTTTGGTCTGAATGTGTTCGACAAATGAGTAAATTCAATCTCGCTATATATAGTAATTATTTCTTTTACGATAATTATTCTTTTTCTTATAGTAGTTGTATTCCTTGTTGAATAAGTCAAATCCCAATAGAAAAATTATTTATTCCTTAAAATAGAATCCTTTTCAGCAAAGATATTAAATAAGAAAAGGTTAAGAAATATCCTAATTTAGGATTTACAAATGCTCATTTATAAACGAGATATATTTCATAATAATATTCAATTGCTAGAGGGCTTGGCTTAGGATTTCTAGATATGTAACTCAAAAGACTAATGTTTTAGGTGTAATGACCTATTCTTCTTGCAAACCTAAGTATCTTCATTTTACTAAAACTTAGGTCAAATCCCCCAACATGTTGTAACATTAATATTTAAGAAATGATAATCTTCCCACCAGACATCCACAGAAACCTCAAAACTATAGCATCCTTTTAACTCTTAGCATATGTGCCTTCTAAGAAAAAGACAAAGCCCAAACACAAAAAATGATGTAGTTAACTGCTGCTTTTTGTCCCCCTAAAGATTCAACTATTTTTTTTTTCAACGAAAATGATTCACAAGTACTCAATAATGATTGATTGGTGATGATCGAAAGACAAATTTTGACATTAGAGTGGCAATTTAGGTGGCTAGCCAGCAATCTGCCACGACGTCCAAGGTGGCACTTATTTATTCATTATTTGCATGCTCAGAGATTTATACAATGATAAAAATAAACCAATATTAAAATCATCAATAAATTATCGTTGTTCATAAACCTCCATTTTTTTTGAAATTTTGTTTCCTAAATGTAATAACATTGTGCATCGCACTTTCTAAGTCTCCATTCAGCATTTAACGTCATTGAAAGTAAAAGAAAATCGATGCAATCCAAGCAAGAGATATAAAGCAACATTTTAAATACACGAGTCATCAATTTTTCTTTTCTTTTCTTTGTTAATTAAAACCACTTTCACATTAATTGCGATGTAGATGTTTAAAAACTTTTTCAACAGTCCACATTAAAATAATGAATGTTTTCGTTGATATTTTTACCGAAAAATTAAAAAACTATTCATCGTTACTTCAATATTCTTATATTATATTTGACACGTCATATTTCATTATTTAATGTAGTGTTAATTATATTAAACTATACTATATTAGCATTATATTATGTTGATACTGCCAAATACACCCTTAATTCATAAATAATAAAAATTTAAAATTTTTGGGAAGAAAATCAAATTACTTAAATAATAAAAAAAAGACATTCATACCCCTAAGATTTGGAGAAATAATCATGTAGATCCTAAATTTTTAATAAAGGATGCAAAGTTTCTATTTTGACTATAATATATTTTAACTCTATTAACTCAAAAAGTTGACTCTAATATTCTATAGCAAATAAAAATATAATGTTAAAACAAATGTAACTATATATTTTTTGAAATAATTTTAATATTTAAAGATATTTTAATACTTTTCAATCTTATATTATTTTAAACTAAACTTTATGATAAATAGAAACATAATATTAAAATTAAATACATAAAAAAATTAAATTATTTTCAATATTATTTAAAAATTATTTTTAATATTATTAAAACCTGAGATATATTTTATTAATTGAAAAATCTACTTAACACAAATATTTATTTAAAATTTATATAATAAATAAAAACATATTATTAAAATAAATATAATGATTTAAAATTTTGAATTTATTTTATAAATTGACCAATATTCTAATATGGTTAGTCTATTAGACAAATTAAACTATTTTAATTATATTTATATTTATTAAAAATATTTGAAGTCAATTCTTTTAATTATTATCTATAAAAGATAGTCGCAAGGGAATCTTGGTATCCCTTATTGAAAACTTTAGGGTCTATATGACTATTCCTCAAAACCTTGGGAGTGTAGGTGACATTTTCCCAAAATAATATTAAGAAATTATAAAATATTTTGAATAATCAGTACAAATATTTTCAATAAGTTATATATATCCGTATATGATATAATATTTAATGTATTTAAACTAATAAAACTTTATTAGTTGCATCGAATCCCAAAAAAATTCTTAACATTTTTGAGAAACAATCGATCTTATAAAAATAATTATCCAATAACCTATTGAATATGATTTTATTATACGCAACACCTATTAAAATATTATCTCGTCATATTGCATGCATAAAATAGCCTCCAAAACACCAAACCAACTCAAAAGTTTAAAGTGAAACCTAGATTCGTTCTCATGAAAAAATTTGACTATGATAACATTTTGAGCCATGTGAGGTCAAATTGTACTAAAAAGTTAATTTAAGAATCGTTTGTTTAACCTCATATATATACTTTAATAACAACAAATTATTAGCTTATTACTACAAAAATGATGAAAAGGATGGCTAGCCTAAAAGGTGGCGCTTGGAAATAATTTAAACTCGATTTACATCTATGGCAATTGTCATCCAATCCATGTGGACTATCTTGAAACGCCAACCTCTTATGCTCACATGTTGAGATTCTTCAGCATAGCCATTTTTTTAGGTCACATCTCATATCAACTAAATGTAGATAAGAATAGCAGTGAGTGGCTTGACCAGGTAACTTAATATTCTTCTAACGAAGGTGGGAGAGCCTACTTAGTGTTGTTTCTAGAAACGTGAGATTGCCATTTTCCCTTGAAATAGATCATGTATTGCCACTTACCCCTAATGAATTCAAAGAAAAATATTTTCTTACCATTATTTTTCATTTTAATAACACCCAAACTTTAAGCTTTAGAGTGTAAAATTTTCAAATAAATTTTCTAGAATTTTAAGTAGTTAGTTGTTGGTAATTGATGGTTGTACTTTTTGTGTGGTGTGTGTTTGTCGCAATGAGTGTAGGAAACATTAAGTTAGTCTGTTTGAAAATGAGGTAATGTGTATTTTCAGGAATTTGATAACCAATATTTAAGAAAAATCGGTACCAACTTAGAATGGAGCAGGCTATATCTCAATGTATAGAAAAAATGACAATATTCTATCAAAGTTATAATGTTAGTGAGATAATGATATATTAATGAAAGTATTTCAGAAGTATGTAATAAAAAGTGATTCCTTTGAAACTTAATTTCTTATTTTCCTTTTACAAAATGAGTTTTCGAGTTATGATATCTCCACCTTGTAGTTTTTGTAAATCCATCCCATCTTCAAAAAATAATTACAAAAAGTACACATTATCTTTAAAATTTTTCAAATGAAGAAGACTTCGGCGAACTAATTAATTTTTTTAATCATATTTGACTAGAAAGATTGCTTCAGTATAAGTTTAAATTGACTATATTTTTTTGCTTATAAAATAAAACTACCAACAATTTACTTTAACTTAAAATTTTTTTTCTAATTTTATACCAAACTCATTGTTTCTAATACTATTTAATTAGTTTGATTATTAGTCTCTAATTAAACTAAGATAGTTTCTTAATGGTATGATATTCATGTAAATTAGTGGACAATCGAATTTGTGTCATTCCCATGTAAGGGTATTGAAAATAATAATTAAATTTTATTTAAAAATATTAGATTAAAAGCCACAAAATTTAATATCTAAATTAATAGATACCATAACTAATGTCTACTAGGGCAATTTATATTCTAATAATAAAATAGTAAAATAAAACTTATATTAAAGTTTATGATTAAAGATGCCAAAGAAGACTAAGAAAAAAAATTAATAGAAGCAGTTAATTGATTAACTGTACAAAATTTTTTATTAATTTTTATCTTTAAAAATATTATGAACTTTTTATAATTATTTTCTAAAATGAGGTGGATTACAAAAATAAAGGGGGAATATCACCACCTCAAATTTTCTAAATAATATTTAGAAGATTCTTAGTTTTCCTCTTTACAGTTTTTAGCTTTTACCACTTACACCCTATAATTTTCATAATTTCACCTTACATCTTGATATCCAAATTTCAATGAAAAATTTACAAACGGGATGACTTTTCCTATAAAAGGTTTGATGTCAAGGAGATAGTGTTATATTATGAAAATTGTAAAAGAGTAAGTGGTAAAAACATAAAGCACATAGAGTATGTGATGCTTTTATCAAAACTTTCAAATGGACTTGAGTCTTCTAGTATTAATTAATTTATATATGATAATGAAAGGTGAATCTTCTCTAGATTTCTCCAATGCAAAAGCAACTATTTTTGTTTTAACAAACTAATAAAGTAAGTCGATTTTTAATTTACCAAAATAGCTACTTTTGATTTGAAATTGAAGTTTAGATGGTGGAGAGGTTTAGACTTCCTCATAAAGTTGCCTTATATAAGAGATAGAGTTGTGAACCTATATTTTTGGATACCAATGGGAGTGTCCTATGAGCCTAAATTCAACATTGGTAGAATTTTCTTGACCAAAATAATATGCCTCGCAACCATGGTTGATGATACATTTGACGCCTATAGTACTTTTGAAGAACTCACAATCTTCACTGAAGTAGTTGCAAGGTTTAAAGCCATGCATATATACATGCCTAGAAAAGCATTTCGTCGCTTATCTATGTTTCAAAACATGCACACTAGTGGAATTAATGGCTTTTTTATTTTTAGATGGGACATTAGCCACGCAGATGCACTACCAAAATCTTTGGTTACTCGTGAAAATTTGTGAAGTTTTGATGGCTATTTACAAGGTTAAGAAGTAAAAAAAGTAGGAGAAATACTCTTGCATGCAAGTTGGTTCAACAGTAATATCTCTTGTGATAGAACAAAAGCTTTAGCGATCGAGCCCATTCACATAAGTGAAAATCAAAGGGATTTAAATTTTGTTCATAATACTTTTAAAAAAATTAAAAATAAAATAACCTCAGCGGTACTTATCCCAAAAAAAAAAAAAACTCAATGATATGAATCTTACTCTCATCCCGTAACTGGGTAAAAGTGAATAAACTTTCTCATGCATATTTATAAGGTAGATATTCTTCTTATTGATGTCTAAGTTAGTACTAGTTGAGAGATACATATCTTAATATAAGTAGAAATTTTATTTTGATTGTGATATAATAAAAGTGATCACTGGTCCAGTAGATATTTTATTTTACATATCAATGCATTTTAATTATAGTTCTTATTATTATTATTATTATTATTATTATTATTATTATTGTAATTATCATCAATTTATAAATTGGAAAACCATGAAGTCGAGTCAAATCAGTAAAATGACATTTAGAAAGGACCCACGTTCAGATGTTGAGAGTTACATTATTGGTCATTGGACTTGCAACATCAAAGCATTCTTTTTTTCCTTTTTTTTTTCCTCACTTTTTTGTAGGCATGAACAAGAAAAATGTTAAAATAGAACAATGACATAGCGCATATAGAAATAATAATAAACCGGCATTTATTTATTTGATTTTATAATTGAGTTAGTAAATTGACATAGATTTATCACCATTTCTATCAATGTTCTGCTGAATTTGTCTCTTAATATTACTGCTCCCTGATCAACCACAATGCTTAAATTAAAGCCGAAATTCACACGATCCTATGATCGCATTATGTTCTTTCCTAGACCTACAAACGTCATTACAAAATTGTGCAGATGTCATCGTCCTTTTCATAGCGTGCCATATTACCCACGATATGATTTTTCACGACATATAATCTGCATTATACGCAAAAACAACAGTTTATGTGTTAAAATCTTTGGCCCAGATCGTGTTTCATGAACTGTACGTGAATTTTGATTAATAGTCCATCTGCGCAACTCTCGAAAGTCTTAGTCTTCTTCGTCTTCGGAGCATCTTTCTTTTATCAAATTCGCAATAGCTGAAAGATTGATAGCGAACTTCATGACGTGAAACAAGGAAAGATGAACGATTATTTTTGGAGTAATACACTTAACATAATTTGTATCTCAATTTGTTTGACGTCGAGCTATACAAATTGAACTGGTGCAAGATTAAGGGGTTGCTTTACCGGATGTGTGATTACCCCTTTCACAACTTTTGTCATTTGCAGATTCGCCTTTTTGACTGGTTCTAACAGTGAGTTTGCTTTTCATATTGTTATATAAAAGTTTCTGGAGTTAACTCATATAAAAACTAGTTTAAAAGCTTGAATTGGCCTAAGCTTATATATTCGGCCCGAGATCTATTTATTGACCAAGGCAGGACTATTTCCAATCAATAAGTGAGAAGTAATTGCGAAATTAAGACATTACTGAAAAATAATAAATTCAAATCAATACATAACACATGATAATTACTATATGTGACATAGCATTTATGATATAACTAAATATCACAATTATGCAAGTATAATATTAATATTATTATTTCAATATATATAAAACTGTATATGATGCATGCATCTAATAGGTTTTACTGACTGTATTGGGCCGCTGCTGCTAATCGTTAATCGTGGAACAGACTGAACAAAAATTTAGGATTTGATGTGTGAATATTGACGATTGATATGTGAACAGTTGACTCGCAAATTTTTTCAAGTCATGACTTGGACTTGCTTGGAAGGAAATATAAGTCACTAATATCAACACAATTAGGCAACCAAAGGAATATAGTCTACTACATATGCAAGTTAGGCAAAGGTGACTATATATATCTTTCTCCTCATGGAATTCCAAAAATTAGAGGTTTTGGAAAGCAAAAGACAATAGCACAATCTTCAGCTGAAGCAGAGTATGTAGCTGCAGCAAAAGCAACTTCACAAGCAATTTGGCTTCGATGAATTCTCGAAAATGTTGGAGAAAAACAAGTTAAATTCACTAATAATTTTTAATGTTCAAATATAGTATTTAAAACGTCCTTCCAAGCCAACTTGACGAAAATCACAATATCAGTATGATATATAGTGTAGAAATTCATGGCTCAAACTCTTACCTAAAATTACCTTATAAGTTGAGGGTTATTCCAAACTAATATACTTAGCCTAAGAAATATTTCCTATTACATGCAACCCAATATTTTTTTCCTCTTTTCTATGGTCTCATGGATTGGTAATATGTATAGACCCTAATTATGTATTATGGGTTGGCCGTAATACCATTTGAAGCTCATAAGCCTAACTTATACTCAAAAGTTAGCTCATGAAATTAGTGTCATCTAAATCTTATTTATCATAGCATACAAACTATTCTTAATAGGTTGGCATATTTTATAGTGGTCCACGTGCCACGTTATTAAATTAGTTATAACTTGTTATTTAAATAATAATATAAATAATGGGCTAAAATGTTATTGGTCGATTAGAAAACTAACTGTCCATTTTGATAAAAAGGGAGAATAAGAATTTTATTAGAATTGATCCTCTCTCCTCCCAATATAAAAAGGGATATCACGTTAATTTTGCTATGGATCAAGAAATGTCTTCTTTCAATTACAATTACGTAAAAATTATGATATTCTATGATCTTAGGATTGAAGTTTATACAAATTAGTATTTTTTTCTTTATAAGAATTGTAGAAAATTCCCAACACCAATGTGTAGCGCTAATGGTGAAATTTCAAAGAAGTCTCTCTCTACTAATAGCAAAGTTCCACTGTTGTCTGGTAAATATCACTAAAGTCCTAGGTGCGGTATATACCATTATTATTTAATAATTCAAGACTTAGTCCTTGTTTATGAATGAGATTGGACAATTGTAGTTTAAAAGTTATAATATTAAAGTGTTTGGTAAAACATCAGTTGTTGTAGCTTAAAAGCTAAATTAGTTTGATTTTATACCTGTATAATGTCAAATATATTATATTTTTAATAATTTTATTAAAATTATTATTTAGTAATTATATTTACTACATATTATTAATTTTTATTATATAATTACAACTTTTATCTACAGCAATTGTAGTTTAAAATTACAGTGCCTTAATGCCAAATATGGCCTTAATATCAACTAAAATTTCCAAATTATAGCAATCATTTGAAAGTAATGCAGATTTGGGCAAAAATTATTTCAAGACAATATTTGATCTAACTAAAGATGGGGCAGAAATCAAAAAATAAGGAAATATGGAAATTCTATCAAATGTGATATCTTGGGAAGTATCCAAAACTTAACATAAAGAAGTATCCAAAACTTAACATAAAATTTTATCATTGCCATTTAGTTTTGGTTATTCAAAGTTGTCAACTAATAACCATCAAATTCAACCTTATTCATCCACGCATTTGTTGCGAGCTATTTAATCATACAAAGCTTTATTTTCATATATAATATTCAATAAGGTTTCTGCCCAACAAAGTTGCCTGGAGGATCATAGTTGCATCCTATGAAAGTTCCTTTATTATTGTTGCACGTCACCTTGGCACACCCAATGCGAACCGACTTGCGCCAAACCACCTGAGTATAGTGCCCACATACCTTGCCTGCAGCACAAGTATTAGAATTGTAGTCATAGTCAGCTTTCTCATCCACCCACATTTTCACAGCATCTGTGCCGGAAAGACCAGCACTGCTCCATGCAAGGTTCTCGCCATATGGTCCACCCGAATGGACAAGATTGCAGTCGCCTTTGCGTTGATTGGCATAGTTTTGTGCATAGGAAGCTACTCTGTCGTCCCAAGTCACCGGGCCAACACCAACCAGTGCCCTAGCTGCATTGTGAGCATTGACATAGTCTTGGTGTGAGTCTTGTGCATGGGAAGAGAGAATTAGGGCTAACCCTAATGTATAAAAAAGAGTGTTGATGAATTCTTGGAAAACCCCATTTGTCTTTTTTTTTGGGATTAAAGATTTCGCAAGATGATTGATAAAAAAATGGGATGGTGTGATTGGTATTTATAGAGATAAAGGTTGGAAAAAAATTACGCAAATTATGAAGAATGTTGAAAAACAAGATTGCGTAGTGGTTTAGTAATTTGAGACTCAAAATAATCTATCACAAATAAGAAAATTATACTATTGTCGTCACCTTCAGCTAAATTTCTAATAAGATACAGTTGATTAGTAGCTTACTCTTCTAATCCAATCAAAACCAAATTCCACGTTTTATTTATTTGTTTATTTAATTTTTATAGAAAACGGGCTAGATTTTAAAAACGTACACCTTTACATGGCATAAGAGCTTTAATAAGCTCATAAAATCTCATATGAGAGAATCATAATTATTCGGAAAGATTCTTATTAGAAACAATATTTTGATTCTACAGCCAAATTCTATATGATAGGCTAACACGATAGAAAATTATTTTATTAAATAATAATTAAAAGAAGTACATCCAATGCCCAATAGATGTTATTTCAAATAATAATATACACAAGTTCTCCTAATTCATCTTTATTTGTTTCAATTTCCAATTTGAACCCCTACCCACATCTTATAGGAAAAATTATTTCCATGAATACGTGTGTGAAAAACTTAATTTCTGAAGAGGAAGACGCCGCTAGGGCATTTATATTTATTCAATGAAAATATCTTCATCTAGAAAGTTGCAATATCGCTAATTATGGGACAAATTGAGCATAAATTCAGGATCTCAAGTAGAAAAGTAAATAGACGATGTCGACATCCAACTTGGCTAACTAAATACTTTGTTTTGATAAAGATGAAGAGCTGACTATCATTATCGATGGTTAGAAGATCTAGGAGTTGGTCAAAATGAAAATTGACGTTATCCATTTTCCGTCAATTATAAAATTTTAAACTTAGATTTACTAAATTGTCCCTCACCGGTCAACGGTGACTGGACTTCAGTCAATAGTGACGGAAAACTCAGGTCTTGTAGTTCTGGCCTCGGTGAGTTTAACGGTGTTGGCAGTGACCTTCTACGTGTGGTGACGGTGGCAAATCGAGCTTCCAAAGCCGCGAGTTGCAAGTTGCTGTTCAGCAGCAATCTGGCCGTTTCAAGTGATGAGATCGATTGGAAATGAAAGTTAGAAGTGAGAGGAGTGGAGCCCAGCTGGTGGCGTGGCCAAACTCAGGCGGGATTGACTGCAGCAAGAATGGATTTTTGGCCGAAACTTTCGAGCTTCACCGGCGGCGTTCTGGTCGGTTTCTGGTGGTGGGAATTGTAGGGATATGACCAGTCTTGAGGGCTTCAAATCGATACTAAGTTTAGGCCGAATCGATGGCCGAAATCGAGAGATCCTGTCGGGTCACGGCTATGGGTCACGGGTCAGATCGGGTCAACCCAGTCAACTCCTCTCTCTCTCTCTCTCTCCCCTCTCTCTCAACTCCTTTATCTCTCTTATTTAAAGAAAATTATTATTATTATTATTATTATTATTATTATTATTATTTTATTTATTTATTTACTTTCTAATATCGATTAAATTGATACTGGTTTCGTAATAACAAATATCCGATTAACCGGCTCTGAAATCATTTTCATTTTTGTCTCGATTTTATATCGCGATAAAATTTAAAATTTTTACACACATGATTAATTTACTGATGCGTCTAATTTTTCTCACGTAATATATAACGAGTCCGAAATTATAAAATCAATACCAAATTAAAAATAAATAATTCACTTTAATAAGGGTGCATATATTACAATTTGGATATGTTAATCAAGGAAAAGGATTAAATGCTAAGTTGATTTTTCTTTTTTCTAATTGACTACCATTAACGGCTATAAGATAAGAGAATTGAAAAACGAATCTTGAACTGTCCATATAAGCGGTCAGAAGAAAAAAAACAAAAAGGAAAAAACAGTTCAACTTTGTCCCATGTGTTACATATCTCAAACTTTTTATCACAAAAATTTTTCTCAAATGTTGTGGCATTCATTAAATGATTGGTGAGGATAGTTCAATTAATTTACTTAAAACTTGTAAAAGATTATCAATCAGTCAATGGATAACATATTATTTGGTATGGAATGTGAGGTAAAAAATTTTGGATGTCCATTATTACTCTTTATTAAATCAATCCTCAAGAATTAGTAATTTTTTTTTTCATTTACCTCATTTGAAGTTTCGAACACTCCCTGTGATGGATTCTTGATCCTATGAATTGCTAATTACTTATCGTAAGTGCGAATAGAGTAACATATAACCATAATTTCGAAGTTCAAAATTTGATTTCATAAATATATCGGGATGAAGTGCAATTGGATTTCCGTTTAATCCGCTTGAATTTTGCTTACAAACAAAGTATTGCTTTTATAACATATTTGTGTGATTTTGTCCGCCGGAAACTTCGGTAAAAGAAAGTTTGTAGTCTTGTCTTTCTCCATTATTTTAAATTTACATTTAGTAATTAGTTCTTGACAAAGTTAGAGGAAAAATGATCATTTATTTGTTTAATCAACCAACTAGTCACTGAAAGTCACAAAATTTTGGGTGGTGTCATTTGCCACTTTTTTGAATGATACAAAAAGTTTGAAGTTCGAATCCAGTTTATATAACTGGGGCTGGGAGTAAGTTTAATTTCTAATAGTACTTTAATTAAAAGAAAAAATCACATATTGATAAAGGGTAGGGTGTAATTAAGTTTAATTTCTAATAATGCTTTGTTTTAAAAAATAAAAATCACATGTTGGAAATTTTGAGCTTGGACAATAGTGTTGTTTTTATACCGTTTAGATTTGTTTGATTAATTAATTTTTAATTTCTTATCGAAAGAATTGGTCAAATTTGTTGTTGATCAGTCCATCTTTGGTGTTGAAAAGTTCAACTCTGAAATATTCTCTGGAAATTAAAACGTAAGAGTGAAGAATTGCTCAAATTTTCAAATTTATATTAAACTGCTAGCCTGAGGAAAATTTTAAAATAATAAATAGTAAATCTGATCACGTCTCATAAGACATTTACATCAATTAGAATAAATAGTTTAGTTATAAGTAATTTTAAATCAGGAGATTGCCAAATTTTCTTGTTGAGTTTTTACAAGTTCAATCACAAAATCTATTAACATTGTTTTTAAGCTTTTACAATTTCAGTCACAAAATCTACTAACTCACAAAATTTTTATTTCAACTTTTGAGTGATAAGGCTACAACAACACATTCAGATTTTTTTTTTCAAATTAAATCGAACAAACCGAAGAACAATAATTTTTCATTATACCACTAGGGAAAATTATTCAATTTGGTTGTGATATAATAAAAATGGTCTCCGGTCCAGTAGATACTTTATTTCACATATCAATGCACTTTGATTGAATCCGCGAAGAGAAATAATTGTAATTATAATCGATTTATAAATTGGAAAACCATGAAGTCCAGTCTGTAAAATAACTTTAAAAAATGACCCACCTTCAGCGTTAAGAGTTGCATTGAAATTGCAACATCAAAGCATTCCTCTTTTTTGCTTTTTTTTCCCCACCTTTTTGTAGTCTTTAACAAGAAAATTGTTAAAGTAGAATATTGACAGAGCGCATATAGGAATAACAATAAACCTGAATTTATTTATTTTATTGTGTAATTAAGTTAGTAAATTGATATAGATTTATCACTATTTCTATCAATGTTCTACTAAATTTTCTGACTTAATATTACTGCTAATCGCAATGCTTAAATTAAAGCCGAAAATCACGCCATCCCATATATGATGGCATAATATTCTTTCCTACAAACTTCATAACAAAATTGCTAATATGACGCCTTGAAATTAAACCTAGCGAAAATTCAGTTGGTTCAATTGCGGGGAAATTAATAAATCATCGTCCTTTTCATGACATGCCATGTTCCACACGGTATGATTTTTCAAGATATATGGCCCACATTACACGCAAAAACAGGAGTTTAAGTGTTCAGATCTTTGGTCCAGATCGTGTTTCATGATCTGCATTTGAATTTTTTATTAATAGTCCATCTGGGCAACTCTCGGAAGTCTTAGTCTTCGTCGTTTTCGGCTTATATTTAGTTTCCAAGATCCGAATATCTTTTATCAAATTCGCAACAGCTGAAAGATTGAAAACGAATCTCGTGACTAAGCAAGGAAAGCTGAAAGATTATTTCAGGAGTAATACACTTACATAATTTGTATCTCAAATTGTTTGACATCAAGATATACAATTTGTACTAGTTCAAGATTAGGAGTTGCTTTGCTGGCTGTATGGTTATCCCTTTAACACCCTTTATCATTTGTTGATTGGTCTTTTTGACTGGTTCTAACAGTGCGTTTGTTTTTTATATTACTATATAAAAGTCCTTTGGACTAACGCAAATGAGAAACTAATTTTGAGAATTGTTTTAAGCTTTGTATATTTAGCCTGCGAACTATTTATTAACCAGACTAGGAATATCTTCCTATCAATAAGCGAGAACTAATTGCAAAACTAAGATACTAATGATATATAATAAAGTTAAAATCGATGCATAACACATGACAACTACTTTAACTGACATATTATTTATGATATAAACTAAATATCACAATTATGTAAGCATAGTATTAATATTGTTATTTTAATATCTATAAAATTTTGTATGATGCATGTATCTAATAAGTTTTACGGTTTGTAAAGGGCGGCTGTAACCGATAGTTAACTATGGGGCAGATTGAACAAATTTTTAAGATTTGATATATAAATTGATATTAACGATTGATATGAGAATAGTTGACTTAGACTTGCTTGGAAGGAAACATAAGTTATTGATATCAACAAAATTAGGCAACCAAAGGAATATAGTCTACTATAAATACACGTTCGGCACAGGTGACGATATATATCTTTTTCCACATGGAGTTCCAAAAATTAGTAGCTTTTGAAAACACCAAATTCACTAATAATTTTTAATTTTCATATATTAAACCGGCTACCCTTTGTTCAAATATATCATTTAAAACATCTTCGCAACCTAACTCAACAAAAGACACAAATATCACTCTAGTATATAGTGTAGAAATTCATGGTTCAAACTCATAACTAAACAATTGTCTCATAAGTTGAGGGTTACTTAAGACTAATATATTTAGCCTAAGAAATATTTTTAGCCCATATGTGATTTATTATCTCGACACTCCTGTCCCATGCGAACCAATATTTTTCTATGGTCTCGTATAAAGGTAGCATAGTCCCTAATTGTATACAATGAGTTGACTCTAATACCATTTGAAGTTGATGAGCCTAAATCACATTCAAAAGTTAGCTCATCAATTGAGAGTTATTGTCACGACCCGTCCCGAACCCTGGGACGAATCGCGACTGATCCTCGAAATCCGACTAATAACTATTCTAATAGTAATTACAATAATATTTCTACTAAAATTTCGACAGAATTTCTCTATATTTTTGAAATTCTCAATCCTGCAATTAATAAGATAACACTCCCAAAATTATTTCCAAATGCAATCAACTCCGTCAATCAACATCCCAATAAAATACCAATTATCATCCGAATTATTTTAATACCAAACACAATAAGTTATTCTAAATTGTAATATTATACAATCCGAAATATTCTACATAGAACTTCACAAATCCTAGGACAAACACGTGGCCAAATACACATAACTAGCGTTCTTTGAGTCATTTGTTGTCAGACTGCAAGTCTCCTGTGGGGGGAAAAATATAATAAAACGAAAAAGAATGGGGTGAGTATAAAACTCAGTGAAGGTCAGTGAGTGGATAATAGTTTTTCGAAAAATAACTTTATTCTTAAAATAATCGTATCACTTTTAAATACACCATTTTATCAAATCATAAACGAGAAATATTAATAAATCACTTCACATTTATAATTAAATCACTAACTTCGAAAACATATATAATAACATGTGAAATAACCAAGGAAGTATATGTCATAACATCGTATAAATACTTAATGTGAAATCATCACCAAATACTGCGTAGAACCGAAGAAAATTCGCAACATATAATATCAATTTCGAATACTAATAACTTTCACCAAACAAATACCCGGGGAAATAATCTCATCCTATCCGGACCTCAACGGACAGGTAATCAAGCAACCATCATGCCCCGGAGCTACACGGATAATCCGGACCTCAACGGACGGGCAATCAAGAAACCATCATACCCCGGAGCTACACAGATAGACGGGGAAATAATATCTCATATGTCATCTCATCTCGACATATCTCATCATCATAATTATGCATGCATAGTCCCCAAAGGACAAAAGCGCCCAAGCACACGGCCCAAAGCCTCTATGTGTACTCCGACGGGCCCCAAAGGCCTATATCTCATATCATCACATCACAGTGTACAGGGAAGGGTACTGTCTAATGACTTAAAAACAATCGAAAGTATATATATACATAAACATCCCATAATATCTGAAATCACATTTTCTTTTATTCTCAACAATATTTAAAATCTATTTTCTTTTCTTTAAAAATATTATTTATACGCATATATTCAAAATCAAAGATAAAATCATTTATCATACGCAATTCCGATAATAAACAACATTATGCTGATAAAATCCAGTTTCCACAAAATCATTAAATTGGACATTTAAAAATTCATTCGCAATCAAACTTATCATAATCAAAAATCATAATAATCCACAGAGAAAAATAGGTTTTGTATATTCCACTCACAGTGACGACGATCAAATCCGATATCGCCGACGTCCGTGGATTGGTTCTCGTTTGCGGATCTCCCTAATCAAATAAATCGCATAATTATTACTAATCACATAAAGTACAATTAATTGTACTTAATAAAACCCGAATTCACATAATATAACTCCCGAATAATTAAAATTACTAATTTATCCTTATGTCTAAAATTACCAAATTATCCTTATTTCCGAAAATTACCAAAATGCTCTCGATATCAAAATTTACTTAATTGCCCTCAATAATATATTTAATAACTTATCCTTAATATTCTTAATTTCCGAAATATCCTTGAATTACCGAAATGTCCTTGAATTCAAAATTATCGAAATATACTAAAAATCATAATTTACCAATTTAATCCTCAAGATCATAAATTACCAACCAATCCTCAATTTTATCAATTAATAAAATATCCACATATTAGAAATTATTAAATTATCTCTGAGGTGTAAAATTATCGAATTACCTCCAATCACTTAAATTACCGATTTACCATCAAAATCTTAAATTACCTAACTATCCTTATCCATAATTATCAAATTACCCACAACTTTCAAAAACTACAAAATTAACCCCAAAATTCTCAAGCTTTGTCAAAATGCCCCTCACAGGTCAACAATGACCGGACTTCGGTCAACGGTGACGGAAAGCTCAGGTCTTGTAGTTTCGGCCTTGGTGAGTCCAACGGTACCGGCGGTGTCCTCCCACGCGCGGTGACGGAGCCGGATCGAGCTTCCTAAGGCCGCGGGTTGAAAGCTGCCGTTCATCGGCAATCCGGCCGATTCAGATGACGGGACTGGTCGGAAATGGAAGCTGGAGGTGAGAGCAATGGAACCCAGCCGGTGGCGTGGCCAAACTCCAGCTGAATCGACGACGGCAAGAACGGGTGTTTTGGCCGAAACTTTCGAGCTTTACCGGCGGCGTTCTAGTTGTTTTCCGGCAGTGAGAATGGCAAGGATACGACCAGCGTCTCGAGAGCTTCAAATCGGTACCAAGATCGTCAAAAACGGTGGCCGGAATTGAGAGATCCGGCCGGGTCTATTCGTGGGTCGCGGCTCGGGTCGGATCCGGGTATCTCTCTCTCTCTTTCTCTTTCTCTTTCTTTCTTTCTCTCTCTCGACTTCTCTCTCTTTATTAATATATATATATATATATATATATATATATATATATATATATATATATATACGTAAATATTACAGTTATCCAAAACTTATGTATCATAGCATATAAATTATTCTTAGTAAAGTACCAAAGTCTAGCTCTAGCCGTAAAATTTCAAAGAAGTTTTACTCTGCTAATAGAAAAAACCCATTGTTGTCTAGTAAATATCACTAAGCTCCAGCAGAGGTACATACCATTAATACTTAATAATTCAAGATTTAGGCTTGATTTTGAATTGATCTTAGACAGTTGTATGTCATGGTATGAGTATTCTACGCAGCGCTCCCATACGACACTTAAACGACTTCCTAGCACTTAAGTTACTAAGCCTAAATCACTTCTTGATCTAGCTTAGTTACAAAGCTTGAGGAAAAGCTACAGAGAAGTATGAGCTTAATGGCCAAATATGTGTTTATTATACACTAAATAATGTATTTACAAGAAAGATTTACAAGAGTGCTTGAGAGCTTGTCTGTGTTGCATGTGCTTTGTGTAGTGTTGGTGGGTATTGGTGGGTACTATTGGGTGTTAAGCCAAAGGAGAGGACTTTCCCCTATTTATAGTTGAGCTCCCAAGCAAGTGGACAAATGGGACTTAAATGCTCAATCCTAGAAAATGTTAGTCCATGAGCAATTATAAAAAACTCTAGAATTTGAGCCGGGGCATGCTGTTGCTGAGCATACCATGTTTGACCTAGTTATGTTGGTGGCCCATTACTAAGTATAGCCCACTTTTAAGTACATCCCACCTTTTTTACTAAGTGCATCCTGCTTCTAAGTGGAAACCGCATTGAGTGCTAAGCAAACTTCGCTTCTAAGCGCACTCCAGTTCTAGGTGAACTTTTACTAAGCGAGCTTGTGGATGTGAAATTAACCTCTGAGAGATTTATGTAGCCCGCAACATGTAGCTTAAAAGTTATAGTAATAAAATGTTTGGTAAAACATTAATTACTGTAACTTAAAATCTAAATAATTTAGATTTTACACTTGTATAATGAAAAATCTATTATATCTTTAATAATTTTATCAAAACTATTATTTAAAAATTATATTTGGCATATACTATTAACTTTTATTTTATAATTACAGCATTTTTCCTACAGTAGTTGTACCTTAAAAGGTACAATACTTCAATAACAAATAAAGCTTTAATATCAACTATAATTTCCAAATTATAATAATCATTTTGAAAACAATGTCACTTCGAGCAAAAATTATTTCAAGCCAACATTTGATCTAATTAAAGAGGCAACAGAAATTAAGAAATTGTTGAAATAAGAAAATTATGATACAATGTGATATCTTGGGAAGTATCCAAATATTAACATAAAAGTTAACCATTGTTCATCTATTTTTCGTTATTCAAATTTGTCAATTAATAACCATCAAATTCAAACCTTATTCGTCCATGCATTTGCTGCAAGGTACTTAATTATAAAAGCTTTATTTTTATATATATAATATTTAGTAAGGTTTCTATTGCTGAAAAAATCATAATTTTTCTCATAAATAATAATTTTAGGACCGATCTCATTTAATATATAAGAAATTCGTAATCTAAAAAATCATACCTTGATAATCTGAGAAGATGAAAGACACTAGGTAATAAATCCGCCACCCAACGATCTTCCAGGCTATGACTTAAGCTTGATCTGCACTGAACGTGTGGGCGTTCGTTTCACCACTCCAAAAATTCATGGCTTCTTTTTTCCAGTGTTTTTCTCAAAAAGTCGTCTCTTCCTTTTTTTTTAAGAGAAAATAACATTTATATATAATATTACTGTTGTGCAAATTTTATTGAACTCGCAAGCCACGAATCTATTGTAGAATAGATTAATGGTGACAAGTGTCGATCCCAGGAGGAGGTTGATTTTAATTATGTGCAGAATTAATTTTCTTTTAATGGGAACAATCAAATTATGGTAACTTTATCCTAAATTGTGAATTAAAATAGCGGGAATAATTAAGAATAAAACTGTTATAATAAAGCACTTTGGTATCCAGATCCGCATCAACATGCTCCATGAGCTAAATATCCATATTAATACCAATTAAATCATAAGAGGGGATTCCACACCTCATGAACCATTCTCCAATAAGTATGGTGCCAAGGCTTATCATGCCAAATAATAATAATCTTGTACTAGGGTGCCGGTTTAACCAGGGTTGTATCTAGACAAGACTATTATTATTTGTCGACGAAAAGTCAAAACAACCACAAATATTAGAGGGGAAGAGAAAGTAAATTTACCAAATTAAGCCTATGGAACATGTTGAGACTTTACCTTCAACCCAAGCTTAAAAGAAAATTAGCCACTCATATTTTAACTAAGGATAAAAAAGAAAATTCTATTAAAATACAAAGAAACTACAAGAAGGAGAAGGAATTTCAGAAATCTAAACTTAAAAATGAATTCAGGGGTATCAAATTAGGGGGGGAGAGCTCCCTTTTTATATATACATTGAGTGAATCGTGACCATCGGATTAAAAACAGTTCGGATGCTCAGGATTGCGCCACGTCATCAATCAACAATCAGTAGTCCAACAGTCAACATTTGCACAGTAACACCGTCTGAATAGTAAATAATCTCATGTATGCGCATGTATTGTACACACGATTTTTGTTCCACTGAGATGCTGCCACGTTATCGATCTACATTACATAAGAAATTTAGTCCAATAAGATCGTGACACATTATCAGTCGATGTCACATCATCGGTCAATGCCACATAAGCAGTTAATACCACATAATTCGTCCAATCAGATACTGTCACGTCATAGGTAGCTGCCACATCATCGGTCCGTATACATGAACAGTATCGTGAACAGTACCGTACGTATGAACAATACCGTATATGTGAACAATGACTTTTTTCCTTTAATACTCCACCTAAGGTTTTCGACCGTCCTGAGTCCAAATATGACGTCCGTTTTGCTGTCTGATCACTCGTTCATTGTAAAACGATCGTAATGCCCCTAAAATACATAAAATATATAATTATAATAAAACACATATAATTAAATAACAAAATACTTAAATAAATAAAAGTAGCAATGTTAGTGAGATTTAAAATGTAAAATGATGATTTTCTCCTTTATAAATATACACTTTCTAACACTCAACAATTACCCTGTTAAAAATCCTAATTTGTGTTATTCTTATTATATAATAATTTAAAATATTAAATATATCATATTTAATATTTTTCCTCTCTATTTTTATGTAAAAGTGGAGATAAAGTGTAACAACTTTGGGGCCCACCTTGTAAAATATCACAAGGCCCCATTTACACTTAAATATAACACATAGGGTCTTAACAAATATTATATTTAGCTTTATCACCTAATATGCCAGTTTTATTATTTTTTAGTCCAATAGTGGTGTAGTCAATAAAATGAGCTAACTCGGGGATCATTTGTGAACATACAATAGTGGCTACAATAATTAAGTCTGTAATGAAACTAACTTAATTATTTAATTCCAACTCTATTCCACTATAAGATTGGAACTGACCTTCATAATTGTATGCTCGAATAACAATTCGTCCCAAGCTACATTGATCTCTTTACTGCACAATCCTTTGTACCACATCGTTAATTAAATTGATATCTCAACTGTCCAATCGATTTAATAACATCTTATTCCTTGATACTTACTGGTTTTCTCTAATGATCATTTACAACATATTAAATATGTCGATCCACTCTAACCAGAGAATTCTATAATCAAGGACCAAAAACCTATCAAGAGATGTGTTGTACAAATTCTATATTGTTAATCTATAACTTTAATATTTATAATTGCTCCCACCAAGATACCGGGTAATCTTGATTACAAGTATGTGTCGTGCCTATTGGTAACTCAAATGAAATGACAACTACAATCATGAAATTATAACTAACTCAAGATTAAGATTACAGTAAAATCAATGCCTATGAGATTTAATAAGTTTGACAGTTATTATAAAGTTAATTAAATCTCATATGCGATCCTATTCAATGTAGTCGTACTACATCAATAAATTTATACGTGATTAAGACAAATCATTCAGTGAATTTATTACAGTTTATACCTAAATAAAGTGTCTAACTTTATTTATCAACTGCGAACTCAATTTATTAAATCATAAGATAACTTGTATTTATATTTTCTGTGAATCCATATAGTGATCACATAAATACATATAATATGATTAAATGGACTTTAATCAAAAAATTAATGCAAATAAGATATTTTAATAAAATATCTCAATTATTTTATTAATCAGAAAAAAGTTTATTACAATTAAATAAACCAATATGCTTTTAAAGAGCATATTTTCCCAACATTTTCTCCCCAACAAAGTTGCCTGTGGGATCATAATTGCGATACACATTAATTCGATGCATTATTAAATTAATCGTATATGAATAATTTTAAAATTTTATCGCGATGTAAAATTGAGACAAAATTGAATGCAATTTTCGAGCCAATTAGTCGAATATTTATTATTACGAAACCAATATCGATTTAATCGATATTAAAAATACATAAATAAAATAAAAATAAATAATTAATAATTAAGTCAAATAAAATAATAATAACATTCTTTTATTTAAATAGAGAGAGAGAGCAGCTGAGAGAAAAGAAAGAGAAAAGGGGGGAGAGAGAGAGGAGTTGACCCGTTGACCCAAATCTGGATCTTACCTGCAACCTTGACCCGACCGGATCTCTCAATTCCGAGAACTGTTCCCTACGAGCTTAGTATTGATTTGAAGCTTGTGAGACACTGGTCATATCCTTGTCGTTCCCACCATCAGAAACTGATCAAAACGCCACTGGTAAAGCTTGAAAGTTTCGGCCAAAAACCCGTTCTTACAGCAGTCGATCCCACCGGAGTTTGGCTATGCCACCGGCTGGGTTCCACTCCTCTCACCTCTAGCTTCCATTTCTGACTAATCTCATCACCTAAAATGGCCAGATTGCCAGTGAACGACAACTTATAACTCGGGGCTTTAGGGAGCTCGATCCGCTGCCGTTACCGCACGTGGGAGGACACTGCCGACACTGTTGGACTCACCGAGGCCAATGGTTAAGATAATATTTATAAGAAAAATAAAATCTTAAAACACACTCCTTTACATGGCATAAGAGTTTTAAAAAGCTCATACAATCTGGTATGAGAGAATCATAATTATTCGAAAGATTCTTATTATAAACAATATTTTGATTCAACTGCCACATTCCATATGATCGGCTAACATGATAGAAAATTATTTTATTAAATAATAATTAAAAGAAATACAACCAATGGCCCATTATATATTATTTGAAATCATAATATACACGAATTCTCCTAATTCGTCTTTATTTGTTTTAATTTCCTGAGACTATTATATTGCAAAATATGCTGACACAATAAAAGCGATGTCATATATTTAAAATATTCTTTCTCATTTATTACAGTTACAACCTCAATTAGGAAATTTATATCAAAATAAAATAGTATAAATAAATAAAGTGGCAATCCTTTCATCCAAGACTTTCTTCCCTTTCTTTGAACTTTAGAAACAATGCTTGAACATATCCATTATTAACAATTTAACTCTTTTTTGCTTTTCATAACAGGGTTTTGTATCACATGTATTCAGAGTTCATTCCTACTCACTCTTTTTGAAAACCAAATACAAAGATTCGTGATCCCAGTCTCCTTCTACCTTCCATGATTCACGCCACATTCAACAGTAATTGCGGCGTTTAATTGTTACAAATTAACAATTCCTTTGACCATGTTTCTTATATGTAAGATGCAAAATGGCCTTGTTTAAAGTTGACTTAGAATTCATTGGTAGCAATGGATCACCTGAAATTTTTTTTTAATGCATATCATATTACTTTTTATTATTTTCACATTACAATTAAGACCTTGTCTAAATAGTTTTGTTATGGTGCAAGATGGGTGTCTAGCTCAAGATAAGCTGAAACTATCTCCAATGAGTAACGGGAATTTGATTTTTCTCCCCCCTAAAAATTAGATAGGGATTTGAACCCCTACCCACATCTCTATAGGAAAAATTATTTCCATGAATAAGTATGTGAAAAACTTAATTTCTGTGGAAGAAGTCGTTACTAGAGCATTTATATTTATTCAATGAAAATATATTCATCTAGAAAGTTGCAATATTGTTAATTAATGTGTATCGCTAATTATGCGGCAAATTGAGCATAAATTCAGGATTTCAAATAGAAAAGTAAATAGACGATGTCGACGTTCAATTTGACTAACTAAATACTTTGTTTTGATAAAGATCAAGAATTGACTATCATTATCCATGGTTAAACGATCTAGGAGTTGGTCAAAATCAAAATTGACGCCATCCATTTTCCATCGATCGTAAAATTTTAAATTTAGAAGCTATTATTTTAGTTAATTTGGATATGTTAATCAAGGACAAGCATTAAGTACTAAGTTGATTTTTTTTTTTTATTGAACACCATCAACGGCTTGAAAAATGAATCTTGAACTGTCCATATAAGTGCTCAGAAAACAAAAATTATATCCTAATTTAAAGGCTAATGTTACATATCTCAAATTTTTATCCCAAAAACCTTTTTCAAATGTTGTGACATTCATAAAATGGTTGGTGAGGATAATTCAATTAATTTACTTAAAACATGTAAAAGATTACCAATCAGTCAATGAATAACATATTATTTGAGATGGAATCTGAGGTAAAAAAAACTTTGGTTGTCTATCATTACTCTTTATTAAATCAATCCTCAAATTAGTGATTTTTTTTTTCATTTACCTCATTTGAAGTTTTGAACACTCAGATTCTTGATCCTACGAATTGCTAATTACTTATCGTAAGCGCGAATAGAGTAACATATAACCATAATTTCGAAGTTCAAAATTTGACTTCATAATATTTGAGAATAAAGTGCATTAGGATTCCGTTTAATCCGCCTGAATTATGCTTACAAAATATTGCTTTTATAACATATCTGTGTGATTTTATCCGCCGGTAACTTCGGTAAAATAAAGTTTGTAGTCTTATCTCTTTCTCATTATTTTACATTTTACATTTAGTTATTAGCTCTTGACAAAGTTAGAGGAAAAATGATCATTTATTATTTAAACAACCAAATAGTCATTGAAAGTCACAAAATTATGGGTGGTGTCATTTGCTACTTTCTTCAGTGATACAAAAAGTTTGAAGTTGGAATCCTGTTTATATAAGTGGGGCAGGGAGTAAGTTTAATTTGTAATAATGCTTTGTTTAAAAAAATTAAAAATCAGATGTTGGAAATTTTGAGCTTGGACAACAGTGTTGTTTTTATACCGTTCAGATTTGTTTGATTAACTAATTTTTAATTTCTTATCGAAAGAATTGGTCAGATTTTTTATTGATAAGTCCAAAGATTTTGTAACTGATATATACCGATTTTTTTATTAAAATTTGATTGTTAGAAGATAGATAGGCTGCCGGTTGCTGGCTGCGTTATTGGTAAATATGCACTTCCGTTGCGTCGAAAACGTTAGGATACCCCAATAAATGGAGCCATCTTACGTGTTGAAAAGTTAAGCTCTGAAATACTCTCTAGAAATAAAAACGTAAGAGTGAATAATTGCTCAAATTTTTATTAAACTGTTTATAGCCTGAGGGAAATTTTGAAATAACAAATAGTAAGTCTGTTCACATCTCATAAGAAATTTACATCGATTAGAATAAATAATTACTTATGAGTAATTTTAAATCATTTGTTGAGTTTTTAAAAGTTCAGTCACAAAATGGATTAACATTGGCTTTAAGCTTTTACAAGTTCAGTCACAAAATCTATTAACTTACAAAATTATATTTAAATTTTTGAGTGATAAGGCTACAACAACACATTCAATTTTTTATTTTTTCATTTTAAATCGAACAAACCCAAGAACAATAATTTTTCATTACACAACTAGGGAAAATTATTCAATAAGGTCTTTCACCTTCAATATTCCCCGGAGGATAATAACTACAAATAACAAACCACCAATCATTTTTGCACTTGACCCTA
Organism: Aegle marmelos; assembly: GCA_030449875.1. Taxonomy (NCBI): domain Eukaryota; kingdom Viridiplantae; phylum Streptophyta; class Magnoliopsida; order Sapindales; family Rutaceae; genus Aegle; species Aegle marmelos. The sequence goes on from JASUUL010000058.1 coordinate 4,961,305, forward strand.
CCACAGCCAAGACTCACAGATTGGCGCCAAACGATTTGAGTGTAATGCAAGCACTCATCACCAACACATGAATTTGAAGCATAATCATAGTTAGGCTTCTCAGTAAGCCAAAATTTTACAGCATCAACTCCATCAAGTTTACCATAACCCTCAGCCAGATTCTCTCCATAAGGCCCCATTGAATGTTCCAAGTTACAGTCACTCATTCTTTGATTGGCATAGTCTTGCGCATAGGCTGCAACGGTGTCATTCCAAGTCATAGCGCTGACGCCGACCTCCGCACGAGCTGCGTTGTGTGCATTAACGATGTCTTGGTGGGAGCTTTGTGCATGGATGATGTGAGCTAGTGTTAGAGAAATGAAGAAGATGGGTAAAATGAATTTTTTAAGCAACATTTTAATTTCACTACGCTATGTGAACTTTCTTGATTGAGTTCGTAACATCGTCGAGGGCATATATAAAGAGAAAAGGTTGGCAAAAATTAAGGCTATGATTGTGCTAGATAGCTTTTATTATCATTACAAGTAAGTTATTTAATTTTATTATCTACAACAGGAAAGAAGAGACTAATTGATTTTGCAAGTAATTATAAGAATAAATATTAGGATTCACATGCCTAATATAAGGATTGCGCATGTTTTTGTGTGACTCTGTACAAATTGCCGCTACCAGAGTGAGCCAAATTCAATGTCATGGTCAGAATTTGTTGTTTGTTCCATGGCTTTTACAAATACCTTATTCTATTATCAATAAGAGTTAACATGAGAAAGAACAGTATTCTTGTGATTAGTTTTTGGGTATTCTTAACTTAAAAAATAATAATAACATATGATAGTTCTACTAGGAGTAGTGACAATGATATTTTATAAAAAAATACAAATATAAACAGCAAAACGTCCACTCTTTTTGTTATAGTTTTTCCCTCAAAAGGTTACTGGATTTGATAAAAGCTATAGAAGGGTTGGTCAAAAAAAAAATTGCGAGAATTTATCATTAATTTTTACTTGTTAAATAATATATAATACGTTCCAATTTCACAAGATATACACTCAATACTGCTAGATTCCCTCCAAATTGACAGTATCGGCCGATTGTTCTACTAACAATGAATTTGGTCTATTTATCGTCTCTTTATATACAGGAAAAGACTAGAGCTCAAATCTTTCTTCAATAAATAATATGAATCATGAATGTATATATAGCCAAATTGCACACCAACGCAAGATGATTGAGACTCAGCATTTCACGGATCTACAGTAGATAAATTTTCGATTTCCTTTTTCATGTTAACGACTTTTGGGGCTACATTTGACTCTATTTTGGCGATTAACAAATCTAATGTTGGTCAAAATTTTGATGGCGTGCAAGTTTGATCATGCTTACACTGTACCAAAATTGTTAAGATGTTCTTTTGAAATTTTTTGTACCTGAATTTATTCTTAAGAATATAAAATAATATTCAGATTACAAATAAAATGATCCTGATTAACTTATCCACTCACCAAATTAGGCAATTCCTAAATTGCAGTTCACCTATCTTAATGTTTAGTCAATCTCAAACCGTTAGATATCTTCAATTTCAATCCAACGGCTGAACTTTAGTTTATGCAGCAGTACTAACAATAAGGAAACCGACTGAATTGATTAGGGATAATTGATGGGCAACCAGACCTAACGGTTTCACCTTTCAACATCATTTGAGAAGGCCAAAATCACTGTGAATGGAAGAGAGAATGATCAGATTTAGGAATCGCAGAGGAAAAAATGCTATATCGAAATGGTCAGATTTAGCATAATAATCAAATGCTAATTGATTCGCCTACAAATCGTTGCTGTCGGTGCTTCTTAATTTTTCATCGGCATGTTGAGTGACTTGGGTTTATGACAATTACTTTTCCATTGTGCTATATCGAAATGGAAGGTGTAGGTTCTGATTTAGAGATTTACTCAGGAGTTCAATTTCGTCCTATCAACTATTATGCCTTGTGTTTGGTTGCATCAAAAGTTCACCAATTGATATTCTATTGGTGAGAAATTATGAGAAATGATAGGTAAATGTTTTGTTGTTCTAGTTCTGGAAACTGTGGATTCAGATGGGTATACGATTGATTTTGCTAGTTTCCCTATTTTATATTATTTGTTACTTGAATTTTTTTCAAAGGTTCTCCTGTGCGAAATTTGACGTTGAACAAGAAAAGTGAAACATTGTTAAAATGAACTGAAATTTTGGGATATTGTAAGGCAATGTGAGTCTTAAATTAAGATCTGGAAATTTTGACATGATTTGAACTCGTGAATAATTATGTGTCAATTTCCAAGCCGGTTTCCCATGTGGGTTTTGTTTGGAATCGGATAAAATAACCGACTTTAAAGTTGGATTTGAATGATGATGATGATTATCATTGATGTGGGGTTTGAGTTTAGCTTGAGAACTGAAGACTGCTTCACTTGAGTGATTATTTCTTCTACTGCTGACTCCTCGTCTGTGTCCGAGAAGTTTCTAAAATCCACCATGATTAGTGTTGCTACTTGTGACTGTAATTTTCACCAAGTTTTGTGATGAATTGAGTTTAAAGTGCGGTTCCTACAACGGTTAACTCATGCTTTTGGCATTCTGTCCTTCATTCTCATAAGCTGCTTTTTGGCGTTCCGTTCTTCATGCTCATAAGCTGCCGAAATGAGTTTGCAATATGCGTTGCTGCAATTCAGTGGGGGACAAGAAAGAAACTCTTTGCTTAAAGTTTTTGGTAAGGTCTCTGCGCTAGCTTTTTCTATTGACCAGCTGCTAACCGTTTGAACCAGTTTCATTTTTTTGTTTGTTGTCGTGTTCACCTGACATACGCTTATTGATCAGTTAGTCATATCACTAGCTGTAAGATACGTTAAACGTAACCTGGAGAGGTCCATCAAATTAATTCATTTATTGCGCGACATGCCAAATCACTCCTAGAATGGCATCCTCATCTTATAAATGTTGTTAAACTTACAATCAGAAAAAAGAAAAATATAAAGTAACAGTTATACTGACTTATATCTCAACAAGAATGTTTTTAACTTTACCTGCCTATTTTTAACAAATCAATAATCAATTTTATGTAATTAGAAAATAAACTAAGCGCATATTGTATAAAACACAAGTTAATTAATTAACTTCTCCAAAATCTGCTTTAAACTTGCAAATACCAAGTGCGGTATATTCACTTCAGACAATGAGCAATTCTATATAACTTTATTCACAACTAGAACAAAGAAAATTTACGCTTAATTTTCATACTTTTCTATGAATTTTTATTTCAAAACAAAACCTTCAATCGAATTGTATGCAAATATAGTATTGTTCTACTCCAATATCCACGACGCATTATTATGTTGGATTGACTTTAGCAATTTCTTTCATCCAGCTTTTATTATGGTATTTACTCATTTATGATGTGATACGAGTAGCAAAAACTTTCGAAAGTGAGCATGCCGAATGGGCCAACCCAGCCCAATATAATGGCAAAGGGCCAACAACAGCTGCTGCTGAGCAGCTGAAACAAACTGGGTGTGGTGTGGTGCAAAGCACAAGTTTGTTACCTAAGCGCGCCCCCCCCCCCTCTCTTTCTCTTTTTCTTTTTTTAAAGAAAAACTAGGGGCAATCTGCATTCAACGAGGAGTGTTACCGTCAGGCTTAGTCACTGGTTTGGGTGACCGAAATTGGATAAATATTCAGTTTCACTTTTATTGAGACCCACATATAATAGTTTAGTTCTAATCTTTTAATGAGTTGTTTAGTGTTAATTCAACCATTGCTTTAAACATATTTACACTTAAAACGCGATTTACTTCTCTATTCAAATACTAAATTACCCATTATTTTCTACCAAACTTCCTCAACAAACTACCTTTTCACCTACTGTTCAGTTCTCACTTTCGAAAGTACCATGCAATGCAGAGCATTTTGATGTGCTAATAATTTATATATTATTTTATTATTTTCTAACTTAATTTTATTTTATTATGTTAATTTTTATCTTATTGTTATATTTTATTATTTTAGGTATAATATGAGAATAAAGAGGAATTTAATTAGTATATTTAAGTAAGAAGCGTTTAAAGAGGAAATTAATTGGAAATTTAAGGAAAGCAATGGAATTTAAATGGAAAAATTTGAAGAAACCAAGCCTTAATCCCGGAAACCACGTTAAAAAAAAAAAAAAAGGGAAAAGGATGCTTGAAGGAGAATAATTGGCAAAGCATTGACCATTAATTAAAGTGGGCCTCACGCCCTCGCGTGCATGGGCTTAAAATTGGTCATGTTTGGTTTGTTTTAAATCTTTTTTATTTAAGAATTTTGTGGTGCGGCAGTAGTATATAAACAAGATTAGAAGAAAGCAGCGAAGACACAAAAAATTGAAGAGAAGGCCCCACTCTAAGTTGCAAATTTGGGATCAACAATTTGGCGAAATCGATTGTAGAGATTAGAGAGAGACAACCTGTTGAGTTTACTCTCTCTCTTTCATTGCTCTATTATCTTACTTGAGTGTTCCCTATAATATTTATGGATTCTCTTTATATTCTCATGAAATAATTTATTTATTTTACTATGACTACGATATAACCTAATTATGAAAATTTAATTCTATAAATTTGTGTTATTTTTAGTTTATTATTTCATGATTGAGTGTTCATTATTATACTTAATGCTTTTAAATATCTAGCCAATATTTAGATGATTTGAGAATATATAACCAGATCGAGAGAAGAGTTATGTATTTTTATTCTGTGTAATGGATGTTATGAATTGAACGAAAGTTACGTATTTTTGTTTGTGAAAGTTTTAATATGCAAATATAATCTTAGCAGCCACAAATGAGTTGTTTGGCAAAATTGATTCTGATAAATTCACTTAACAACTTTTCCTTTGTAAAACAACAATATATAATATCACCTAGATTACATTAGATTTTTTATTATTTGTTTAAAATTAAAAATACTCTAATTTTCGCTATATAGATTAGATGTCATGATTCTTTGTTATTGTTAATATATAATAACAGAAAAACAATTGTGTATTTATTTTCTATTTATATTATGAAAATTATTAAGCTAATTGGTATGTATTTATTAAAAAAATTAATTCTTTAAAATTATGCTTGAATAATCTGTAAGTTTATACGAAAATCGATTGCTTGCATTTACAATGCTAAATTATATATGCAATGTTGTTTATAATTTTCCTTTTTTGTCTTCAAGTAGTCATGAATTTACAATTTGACTTAAATATAAATTTGGATCAGTGCGGGAAAGTGATTGATGGAAATGTAGCTAATGAAAGCACGGTGGATGATAAAGATGACAAGCATTTAGAACCTTATACTAGGTTGGAGTTTGATGCACAAGATGACACATATTTTTCTATCTAAAGCATGCTAAATATATAGGGTTCAGCATCACAAAGAAATCTAGCCGTCGATCAAAGTTATCAAGAGAATTTATTGATGCAAAGTTCATTTGTACAAATTGTAGGATAAAACAAGAAACTAATGCTATCAATTAACGCCCATGTTTGAAAGCATATTGTAAGGCGTTGTTGGATGCCAAAAGAAAGAAACTCTTGTGGCAAGTGGTATGCTCAAAATTTCATAAAAGAACATAACCATGAATTTTATCCTAGCCATGCACACTATTTTTCCATGCCATAGAAGTACTGCATTTTCTAGTTAACAAATTATTAATATGTTACATGCTTTTGGTATAGGTGCAAATAAGATTTTACTGCGATGGAAAAAAATAGAGGATATGAAAATGTTAAGTAAACAAAGAAAGATATTAGATACCATTTCGACAAAGAACATCGATTAGTATTGGAATTAGGTGATGTTAAATGTAGGAAGAGAATCCTAATAATATGTGTTCTTCAATCTCCTGCTGCTTTTAATGTTCCACCTTATTTTATACTAAAGCAATGGAGTAAGGACGCAATGAGCTTGGATTCTACAAGTAATGTTCCAAATGGAATGCAATTCAAAAAGCAATGTTCTAATGAATTGTTTCATCAAGCTACAAAATTGAGGAAGGCTCCTTATCTAGTGGAAGTTTCAATGTTGCATAGTATGCATTATCGGATGCATTGGAAAATTGTACAAAGGTGAATTGTTCTCTTAAAAAACATGAAGTTAAATTGGATGGAGCTTACGTTGCATGCAAGGAAAATATTGCTGGCAGTTTGTTGTATGATATCTTATTACTTGATCCACAAATATATAGTATGAAAGGAACTCCTAAAAATATGAAGAAAGTAATTGAGAAATATAAGAAAAGAAGACTCAACGCCAAATTAAGAAAGGTTATATGTTGAGTATTAGAAAGTGTATATTTATAAAGGAGAAAATCGTCATTTTACACTTCAAATCTCACTAACATTGCTATTTTTATTTATTTAAGTATTTTGTTATTTAATTATATATATTTTATTATAATTATATATTTTATATATTTTAGGGGTATTATGATCGTTTCATAATAAACGAGTGATCAGATAGCAAAACGGACGTCATATTTGGATTCAGGACGGTCGAAAACCTTAAGAGGAGCATTAAAGGAAAAAAATTCATTGTTCACATATATGGTACTGTTCATACGTACGGTACTGTTCATGTAACTGTTTATGATAATGTTTACGACACTGTTCATGTATACAGACCGATGATGTGGTAACTACCTATGACGTGACAGTATCTGATTGGACGAATTATGTGGTATTAATTGCTTATGTGGCGTTGACCGATGACGTGGCGTTGACCGATGATGTGTCACGATCTTATTGGACTAAATTTCTTATGTACTATAGATCGATGACGTGGCAGTATCTCAGTGGAGCAAAAATCGTGTGTACAGTACATGCGCTTACATGAGATTATTTACTATTCAGGCGGCGTTACTGTATAAATGTTGACTGTTGACTGTTGACTGATGACGTGGCGCAATCCTGAGCATCCGAACTGTTTTTAATCCGATGGTCACAATTCACTCAATGTATCTATAAAAAGGGGGCTCTCCCCCCTTAATTTGGCACCCTTGAATTTATTTTTAAACTTAGATTTCTGAAATTCCTTCTCCTTCTTGTAGTTTCTTTGTATTTTAATAAAATTTTCTTTTTTATCCTTAGTTAAAATATGAGTAGCTAATTTCTTTTTGAGTTTGGGTTGAAGGTGAAGTCTCAACATGTTCCATGGGCTTAATTTGGTAAATTTACTTTCTCTTCCCCTCTAATATTTGTGGTTGTTTTGACTTTTTGTCGACAAATAATAATAGTCTTGTCTAGATACAACTCTGGTTAAACCGGCACCCTAATACAAGGTTATTATTATTTGGCACAATAAGCCCTTGGTACCATACTTATTAGAGAGTGGTTTATGAGGTGTGAAATCCCCCCTTATGATTTAATTGGTATTAATATGGAATATTTAGCCCATGGAGCATGTTGATGCGGATCCGGATACCTAAGTGCTTTATTATAACAGTTTCATTTTTAATTATTCCCGCCATTTTAATTCAACAATTTAGGACAAAATTACCATAATTTAATTGTTCCCATTAAAAAGAAAATTAATTCTGCATATAATTAAAATCAACCTCCTCGTGGGGTCGACACTCGTCACCATTAATCTATTCTACAATAGATTCGTGCGCTTGCGAGTTTAATAAAATTTGCACAATATTATACACCCACGCACACACACTTATAAATATATGTATGAATTTAATGACACATTTATAGTATTATATTTTTACTTACTAACGATAACATTCTTTTTTTTTTCTTTTTAATAGGTTTTAAAGAACATTGGGACAAAAGTTCCTCTCAAATAATGCTTTCTTATATTGAAATTTTATTTTATATTTCTTTTTGTATTTATTAGAAATTTACTTGTATTTAATAGCTTTAGTTCCAAGAACAATCAACCTTAAGGGAAAATGTTAATGATCTTTATGATTCACAAGATTGCTTGCAAGAAATGGTATATTAAGTATATGATTTTACTTTCTACTTATATTGTATTGTAATTTATCATATACCAATTTTTTGTACTTTTTGGAACCTATACTGATTAAATCTAAAATGTTCAGTATGAAGATTATGAATTCTTAAAGAAGTTTTCTAGTGAATATTTATGAGATGCTGGTTATAAATCTGTAATGCTTAACAATAGTAATACCTTCTTTAAATACTCATCGGTTGGTATAATTTATTTATTTTTGCATGTACGTTGGAATATATTTATGTTCAAACAATAAGGTTTCTAGACACTTTCAAACAACAAATTAAGATTTCAAGATAAAATTTTGCTCTCTGATGTAGAAATTGTTCAATCCACAAAGAAGAATTATTTTTGTGATCAATGTTCTTTGAACAAAGTTATATCATTTCAAGTAGTTATAAATTTTGTTTCTTGTTTTTGTAATAGAACTGTACTTGAAGAACCATTCAAGACAATGAAATTTATAAATTGAAATTGTTTCAATTATACAGTTGCAAGTGATGGTATGTATTAGTTTGGGTTATATGATTTTTTAGAATTTTTAACTTATGAACAAAAACAAGAGGTAATTTATTATTTGAACATAGAAGTGAATGGCATTTGAGTGTAAATATGTTCAAAATGATGGGTAAATATATCCAATGACTTATTGAAAGATCAAAATTATTTTCTACAGGTCCCAATAAAAATTAAAATTTAACACTTGTTGAATTCTAAAATAAGTGAGTGAGTCAGCCGCCCAAATGAGCTACTGCCCATACCACTTCTCTTTAGATTTAGATATACACATACAATCTATTGGATTTTTTTTTTAACACATATATATTGCAATTATGATCGACTAATATTTATAATTGGAAATATTCTAATACAATTAGATTTTTACCTCACAAATACTATAATGATAGCTATAATTAATTTATACTGGAACTCGAACATTTAACTTTAAAGTATGAGGTTATAAGGGTTTACACTGAGCTATGAAGCCCCAAGGGCTCATACTAAACAACTTGAGGACTTTCTGATGGTCAAAAAATTTTGAAAAAAAATCTAATTATCAAATGGTGTCCAAATTGTTGGGTAATATACTTAGAAGGTGCCATCATCCTAACCTTAATATTGATATATGATTATACAATAGTTCTTTTTTAATTTTTAATAACTCAAGCACTTATTGGAACTCAAACTCAAATTTGAACCCGAAGAAAGTGCTGGTTGTCACGAGCCACTTGATTACGCTTGAATAAGAGGCTAATTCCACACACACAATTTTACTTAGCAAAAATCCGCCTAAATATAGTATGTACTTAGAAGTGAATTACATTTAATTAGAAAGGTAGAGTGCACTTAGAAGTAGAATGTGCTTAAAAAAAGACCACCTAGCATAAGTGATTAGCCGTGGTTCGCTTAGCGCTCATCCAAAGCTCGGTCTGAATTCTCGATTTCTTTATAATTGTGATTAACTAGAAATTTTCAACGCCTTGCACTTATGTCCTAGGGAGATATTTAGCCAAGTTGCCAACTTGCATGATGAGCTCTAGAACTAGTCATCCATGCCTATAAATATCCCATCACTCTCATCATTTTCTTCACTACACCAGCACATTCCAGCACACATATCTTACACACACGATCTCTCAAAGTCTTGTAAAATAAGCTCTCTTGTATATTATTTACTTAATGTATAATAAAATTATTTTGGTCCATATTATTCTCACTTCTTTCTAATGTTTCCATAATCATTCTTACTTAGCTAGGTTAAAAATACCAATCATTAGTACGCTAGTTTGTGACCTAGAGGCCTATAAACTGGCTCAACTTGGTGGTGTAAACAAGTAACTGAAGGAACCAATCAAAGAAATTTTATCTCAAATTTATTCAATTAAATGAAGAGAAATTTATAACATTATATAAACATGCAAGAATTTGTGAAATAAGGAACAAAGAGAGAGGAAAAAAGAGTTAGATCTATAAAATCCTTGCATTCTTACTGAAATACACATTAGAATTAAGCCTTAGCCTTGTAATATCATATATTAGTAACCAGTCTCATCAGAATTCTATAGTTTTTCCTACTTGATATCAATTTTTAGGAAGTTCCACCTTTATGCTTGGCCTTAACGATTACCATGGTTGGTACAAAATAAGTGAAATAAAATGATTGAACTTAATAGCGCTTGTTAGAAAGAAATCGATGGTAAATTACTAGTGTTGGCCAACTGAGGCACTTACAAGACAGACTTGAAGATCCATGGTCATGCTCATTCCATACATATTAAAAAATAATTCAAAATATGTGTGTGTGGCCTTTTTTTTTTAAATAACACGTCATCACTGATAAACAAGCCCCAACAACCAAGCCTCTAGCACATCATTACTGATGAAAGAAGCCTCAACAATCAAGCCTACAACAACAAGAATTTATAAAGGCATAAATAATACGGAACTATAGATAAGTTCAAATATATAGAAATTTTCCAAACGAATCACTTTTGGCTATTTGGTTGATAAAATAAGAATTTAGGCATTAAATAATTTGTAAATTAAGATGCAAAATATCAAATGCACAATCAATTTACTTCTTCTAATTATAATACATAGAAATAAAACCTTGTATGATTTAGAGTACCAAAATTCCATCATGTAGATGCAATTAAAGTGAACGACTCAAAAACAATTAAATCAAACTCTAAACTAATTAAATAAGCATTAAATCAAACTCTAACCATAACGTCAAAATAAAAGCGAAGAATTTTAATTCTTTATGTGAGTAATAGAGGAAATGCCTAAATTTCGAGAATCAAAGTTGATGAAAGCCGAATTGGCTTCTATATGTTCTCCGTTCTTCAAGAATTCAAGACGAAATTAAAAAATGAGAGCTAACAATTGAGGAGTGCCAAATCACTAATTAGAAGTTATTATTAAAAAGAAATTGTTGAGATTTTTGTTCTTTAGTAAGAGAAAAGAAAGAGAGCAACCTTTACCCTTTGATTGAGCTCGCTAGTCTAGGGTTTGTGTGCAGAGAGAGTTCATGGAGGAAAGTGAGAAGACGGTAAGGGCTGGTGAGCTGGTGGCTGATACACAGGATAGTAACAGTGGAGGCGACGACGATGGCAACTGCGATCTAGTGCCGTTGGAATGGAGATGGCGCGAGTACTAGGATGGTGATTGGTTTGTCATGCTTGAACGTGAGTAAGGCGAGTGACTAGGGTTTCCAACAATGAAGTACGAAAGTAATTATATTTTCGGGAAAAAAATAAAGTTTTCAATTTTATATAGGAAAAAATTTCAGAAAAGTTAAAATTTAATAAATCAGTTTTTCACATTGGCGGTAGTTTTACTGGAATCAAACCTCAATACATTTCATTCTAAATGTTTATTATAGTAATATAAATAAGAAAATATTAACAAATTATTAATACGAATAAATTTATTAATATTATCCTTATACAATTGTATACATAATTTATATTCTATCTGATGACCTATTTTTATATGTTTATATTTCAATGATACTTGATTTTATAATCTACCAATGTTGTAATAATTTTGTAAGACTAATAAATGATTTGCATATCATTTAGTGTACAAATCATATAACGAATTACAATAATGCAAATCACTCAAATAATTTGATTTAATTTAAAACTGTTTCTAACATTATTCAATAGTAATACTATTCATATTGTAGTTACCCAAGGTTATGACAAAAATTACATTGATACCTCATGATTTAGTGAAATTGTAACATAGATCTTGTTTTGAACAATTATGTTTATATGAAATACCAGTAGATCATTTTAATTAAAGGGTATAGTTATTCAAAAAGAGGCATATGTGATTATTTTTAAAATTATGAGGGTCTTTGTAATAATTTCACAAAACGCAGGCTTATCGTTATCTTTTTTTCCCCCTAATATTTACAATGCAATGTGAATAAGAATTGTAATTATAATTAACAATATTACTCAGTCCCAAGGGGATGATTGAGTAGTTTCTTTATTTATTGCTACTGAGTTAAACTCATTAGGGACTTAAGAGTTAAAAAGTTATGTTTGACCTCTCTCAACTATACTCGTAAAATAATAGTATTAAATTAGTAATATTACTAAAAAAAATAATGTCATAATTGAATTTAGTTTAATCAAATTAATGTTAACCAAGTGTTAGAAATGATAGTTATTACCAACATTAAAAAAAAGGCTTAGTGTATGAATTATGATATCATTAATCACAATAACACCAAGTAAAAATAGATTAAAAATTAACAATACATACCTAATTGTCCATTACAAGTATTTGTAGAAATTATTGTTACTTGAAAATAGTGAATAAACAAAATCATAAGAATAATGCATAAGATAATGAATAAAGTAATTAATTTCACATTAATTTCTATGAATTAATTTACACAAGAGATTGTTTGTGAGTATTATTTAAAAATATCAAACATATGTTGTTTTATACTTGTATAATGTACAAATATTATAGGTCTAAATATTTATACTGCATTGCATTATCAAAAAATTGATAAAATATTATTATAAATTTTTTAGTAAAACATCGTTAATTTATCATGTAATATTGAAAATTAATGGGTCAATTTATTAATTTATATTTAAATATTATTCTAATTAGTATAGAAGCCTCATGTATTTTACGTATTTTTTCATGTTATTCATGGGAAAGAAAAGTAGTGTATTTTCAAGTTAAATTGAAGGGTTCTTTAGTAGTGTTCTAATTTGAATTGACTAGTGTGATATTTATTTGAAATAAGGGTAGCTGTGTGATAATTACCTTAATAATAACATGTTTCACAGTTGATATCGATGGTCGGTCGCATCCATAATATTAAAAAAATAATAAAGGCAGCTGCATGACATACAACATTGCATTACAGGCCAACCCGCGGACACAATCAAGACCATGAGGATGGCAAAAGATAATCTTCATGCTACAGTGCCTTTGTGCAAACAAAATGACAGCACTGTTTGTACTAAAGTACTATCTCTTTTGTGATTACCAGATATCATTTTTCTTTTATTTATGTTGAACTTTTTGTTTCTTTGTTTTTCTACAGCATTGGGTCAATTCTAGGATGCAGAGCAAAGATACTGCAATGAGATGTTAAAATGTAAAAATGGATTTTTTCTTGATTAAAGGAGTTATATACAGTTCTTGAGAATCAGTTTTAGATTGGCTTACTACCTGAACCACAATAATTTTTTAGATTTTCACTTGAAACTCATGACTTCCAAGTTCCCAGTATAAATTGGTAGAACCAAGGGTTTTGATCTTGGAATATATGTTTTTAGGCTGATACATGAGGTTAGTTGTAGAAGTTGATGAAAATGATGTGGATACTGATACTCACTTACCATTTTGGTAAAGTGAATCATTAGCAATTGGCACCCGACAATGGGGTTATCTAGGGTATAATCTTTAGTGAGATTGAAAGACAAAGCATCGCATTTAGGGACTAGTTTATTTCTATGAAGATGGGATTGGTAATATACAAATATTATTTTGGACAAATAATAATTATCCTTACTCATAAATGACAATGCAAGTGGTTTAATTCCAGTGATGATCATTATTATCATTTAACACCTAAATTTCAATATTGTCAATGATCATTGTTATCATTTTGAGAAGTGTGCCTTTATCAAAAATCATAGCACCACGCCACGAACTCCTCCTTGACATTAATTCAACCCAAATGGACTGTCTTTAAAAGGCTCAAGAAGTTGGATTGCTAAATAAACCTCATGCTCTTCTTCTTCTTCTTCTTCTTCTTCTTCTTCTTCTTCTTCTTCCTCTCTCTCTCTCTCTCTCTCTCTTCCTTTTTTTTGGTTTTCGTTTTCAAATCTCGTAAACCCCTTTATCGGGGCTACTTTAAGACACACGTTATCGCCACTTCAAACTTTAAGTTCCTCCTTTGATTGTTGGCATAGCTTTTCTGTCTGCCACTTTCATTATTTCACTTATTAATATACTGATTTCTAGAAATCAGTTTACTATTAATGTCCAAGCCTGGCTCGGATTCGCGGGCTTTAAATCCGGTCCATGACTCTAAATTATGGACAAGAACTTTAAAATTTAAAGTTTATATACAATGAGCTCGGTTGAATGCTTCATTTAAAAATTTATAATTAAATAATAAATAAAATATATATATATATATTTAAAATTTTTTATAATATATCATAAAATTTAAATTAAAAATTAAAAAATAAAAACCACAAAAAATAAATGGTAAGTACTAAGTAGAGAGTCTTAATCAAAATATTAAAATAAAACAAAATAAAATTCTTAAAATCTAAATCATCATTTGCTATTTTTGATCTAAACCATCATTTATCAAATCTCTAAAGTATTTGATGTGTTAGACAATCATGTACTTAATAATTAACTTTAAGTACTTTAGCATGTAGTAATATTATGTATTGGATAATTATATTTTTATAATTTATAATTTTAATAAAAAATTATTTAAAAATTAATTAAAGTCCAGACTCAGCCCAGCACGGCCAAAATGAATGGAATTTGAGAGGGCTTGGGCTCTTTCATAAATTGTCAAAATCATCAATAAATTATCGCCTTTCATAAACCTTCATTTTTTGAAAATTTATTTCCTAAATATAACAATGTTATACATTGTACTCTCTAAGCCTCCATTCAATATTTCACGTCGTTGAAAGTAAAAGAAAATTGATGCAATCCAAGCAAGATATATAAAGCAACATGTTAAATACATTAGCTATCAATTTTTTTTCTTTTATTTGTGAGTTAAAACCACTTTCACAATTTAGGTGGTTGGCTAGCCATCTGCCACGACATCCAAGCTGGCACTCACTTATTCATTATTTGCATGGTCAGAAATTTATATAATGAGAAAAATAAACTAGCATCAAAATCATCAATAAATTACTGCATTTCATTAACCTCTATTTTCTAAAAATTTGTTTCCTAAAATTTTTTACATTGTATGCTCTAAGCCTCTATTCAACATTCCACGTCATTCAAGGTAAAAGAAAATTGATGCAATCCAAGCAAGATATATAAAGCAACATGTTAAATACATTGGTTATCAAATTTTCTTTTCTTTTCTTTGTTATTCAAAACCACTTTCACATGAATTGGGGCGTAAATGTTTAAAGACTTTTTCAACAATCTACATTAAAATACTGAATGCTTTAGTAGACATTCTTACCAAAAAGGCTATTCATCTTTACTTCAATATTCTTAGATTACATTTGACACATCGTATTTCATTATTTAAGGATGGGTTATTATATTAAACTATATTATATTAGCATTATATTATATTAATACTACCAAATACACCCTTAATTCATAAACAATAAAAATTTAAAATTTTTGGGAAGAAAAGCAAATTACTTAAATAATAGAAAAAAAGATACTCATACCCCCAAAATTTGGAGAAATAATCATATAGATTCTAAATTTTTAATAAAGGATGCAAAGACTATTTTGATTATAATATGCTTTGACTCTATTAACTCAAAAGGTTGACTCTAATATTTTATAGTAAATAAAAATATAATGTTAAAACAAGCCTAACAATACATATATTTTTAAATACTTTTAATTTACTTTTCAATCTTATATTATATTAAACTAAATTTTATGATAAATAGAAACTTAATATTAAAATTAAATACAAAAAATTTAAATTATTTTTAATATCATTTAAAAATTATTTAATATTGTTAACACCTCAGATATATTTTATTAATTGTAAAATCTACTTAACACAACTATTTGTTTAAAACCTGTATAATAATTAAACATATATTATTAAAATAAATATATTGATTTAAATTTTTGAATTTATTTTATAAATTGACCAATATTCTAATGTGGTCAGTCCATTAGACAAATTAAACTATTTGATTATGTTTATATTTATTAAAAATATTTGAAGTCAGTTCTTTTAATTATTATCTATAAAGAATAATCACAATAGGTCTTGGTATTCCTTTTTGAAAATTTTACAGTCTACATGACCATTCCTTAAGACCTTGAGTGTGTGGGCATCATTTTACCAAAATAATAATAAGAAATTATAAAAAAAATTTGAATAGTTAATACAAGTATTTTAATATATATATATATATATATATATATAGAGAGAGAGAGAGAGAGAGAGAGACACGCAAACTCATATATGATATAATATTGAATGTATTTAAACTAATAAAACTTTATTAGTTGTGTCGAACTCCAAAAAAAATTCTTAACATTTTTTAGAAACAATTGATTTTATAAAAATATTATATGCAATAACTTAGAGAAAAATTATTTATTTCTTAAAACAGAAAATTGCCTCAATAAAAAATATTAAATAAGAAAAGTCTACAAAACATCTTAATTTAAGATTTACAAATACTTATTTAAAAAAGAGATATATTTCAAAATAATATTCAATTGATAGGAGGCTTGGCCTAAGATTTCATGATACCCAATCCAAAAGACTAGTATATTGTAGAATGACTTATTCTTCTAGCCAATGTAGAATATAATTCAACAATTCCTTTCCTCGGTGAATGTGGAACACAATTAAATCATTTCTCTTTTGGACAAAACTACCCCCGAACTCCTGTCCTTTTGTTCATCACACTTGAGTTGTTTTATCACGATATTTTAACTATTAAAATTAGATATATAGAAATCTTATTCTAAATCCCCACCATGTTGTAACATTAATATTTAAAAAATGATAACAGATGTCCACTGAAACCTCAAAATAGTAGTGGCCTTTTAAGTTTTGGCATATGTTTCTTTTAAGAAGAAGACAAAGCCCAAACACAAAAAATGGTATAGTTAACTGTTACTTTTTTCCCCCAAAAGAGTAAACTATTTTTTTCACTGAAAATGAGTCAACAATTACTTAATAATGATTAGCCAGTGATGATTGGAAGGCAAATTTTGACTTTAGAGTGAAATCTAGGTGGCTGACTGGCAATCTGTCACGACATCTAAGGTGGCACTCACTTATTCATTAGTTGCATGCTCAAAAAATTTTACAATTAGAAAAGTAAACCAATATCAAAATCATCAATAAATTATCGCCTTTAATAGACCTCCATTTATGAAATTTTGTTTCCTAAATGTAACAACGCTGTACAACTCTTTAAGCCTACATTAAGCATTTCACGTCATTGAAGGTAAAAGAAAATTGATGCAATGCAAGCAAGATATATAAAGCAACATGTTAAATACATTGGTTATCAAATTTTCGTTTCTTTTCTTTGTTATTCAAAACCACTTTCACGTGAATTGGGGCGTAAATGTTTAAAGACTTTTTCAACAATCTACATTAAAATAATGAATGCTTTAGTAGATATTTTTACCGAAAAGGCTATTCATCTTTACTTCAATATTCTTAGATTATATTTGACGCATCGTATTTTATTGTTTAAGGATGGGTTTATTATATTAAACTATATTATATTAGTATTATATTATATTAATATTACTAAATACACCCTTAATTTATAAACAATAAAAATTTAAAAGAAAAGCAAATTACTTAAATAATAGGAAAAAAGACATCATACCCCCAAGATTTAGAGAAATAATCATGTAGATCCTAAATTTTTAATAAGGAATGCAATGACTCTATTTTGAGTAGAATATACTTTGGCTCTATTAACTCAAAAGGTTGACTCTAATATTTTATAGTAAATAAAAATATAATGCTAAAACAAGAGTATCGATGTATACATTTTTAAATAATTTTAATATTTAAAGATACTTTAATACCTTTTAGTCTTATATTATATTAAACCAAATTTTATGATAAATAGAAAAATAATATTAAAATTAAATACATAAAAATTTAAATTATTTTCAATATTATTTAAAAATTATTTAATATTATTAACATCTGAGATATATTTTATTATTATAAAATCTACTTAACACAAATATTTATTTAAAATTTATATAATAAATTGAAATATATTATTAAAATAAATATAATGATTTAAAATTTTGAATTTATTTTATAAATTGACCAATATTCTAATATGGTCCGTCTACTAGACAAATTAAACTATTTAAATTATATTTATATTTATTAAAAACATTTGAAATCAATTGTTTTAATTATTAACGATAAATAATAGTCACAACCGAGTCTTGATGTCCCTTTTTGAAAATTTTAGAGTCTACGTGATCATTCCTCAAAAGCTTGAGAGTGTAGGTGTCACAAGGAAATTTTCATGTCTCTTATTGAAAACTTTAGGGTCCACATGACTATTCCTCAAAACCTTGGGAGTGTAGGTGACATTTTCCCAAAATAATATTAAGAAATTATAAAAAATTTTGAATAATCAGTATAAGTATTTTCAATAAGTTATATATATATTCGTATATGATATAATATTTAATGTATTTAAACTAATAAAACTTTATTAGCTGCGTCGAACCCCAAAAAAATTTTTAACATTTTTGAGAAACAATTGATCTTATAAAAATAATTATCCAATAATCTATCGAATATGATTTTATTATATGCAACACCTATTAAAATATTATCTCATAATATTGCATGCATAAAATAGCCTCCAAAATACAAAACCAACTCAAAAGTTTGAAGTTAACCCTAGATTTGTTCTCATGAAAGAATTTAACTATGACAACATTTTGAGCCATATGAGGTTAACTTATACTAAAAAGTTAATTTATGAATCCATTGTTTAACCTCATATATATACTTAAAACTTTAATTCAAGAATCAATTATTTCCCAAGTGTCTGTAGTTGACTATAGGTTACTAGAAGACTTATTTTCCTTTTGCTTCTTACTCCCGAGCTTGTATAGTTTCACATCCAGCGCATGTGGGATAATGTTGAAAAACACTCAAAACAATTTCCATAAAATATTAGTCTAGTTCAATCCTATAAACTCCAATCTAATTTAGCATCCTATCAGTGGAGTTAATGAACTCCAATATAAATTAATTGTTGAATTTAGCATGAAAGAAACCTAGCTCTCCAAAATTGACCGTGGTTAATTTGGCAGAACAAGAAAGCAACCCTACTACAAATCCTTACTACAAGTCCATATCAATTGAATGAAAACAATGCAACTACCAAAACGCACCCAGATGAAGTTTTAGAAGCAGATTCTGCCCATATAAAAACCTGAGAGCACACACATACTTTCACCATGCCGTTGTTAACTAGCAGTTAAAGAAATTATTAAGTTCAATCTTTTTTTGTCTGTCTGAAAAAAGATGTCAACTCAACGGGTTTCATCAGAGAAAACTGTTCGTAACGCTGCAGATTTCCATCCTGATATATGGGGAAACCATTTCCTCAACCGTTCTTCTGAGGTAATTAAACATCTTATTATCAACTATGTACATTTATTGAACATGCAAGCATACTCATTAGTGTTTGTTTGCGTACAGACGATTGATAATCGGGCTCAACAACAACACAAAGAATTGAAAGAAGAGGTTAGGAGAATGACTGCATCTGATGCAGACAAACCTGCCCAAAAATTATGCTTGATTGATGCTGTCCAGAGGTTAGGTGTGGCTTACCACTTTGAAAAAGAGATTGATGATGTATTGAAGAAAATAAGCCATGACCCTGTTGATGATAAAGATAATCTCTACATTGTCTCTCTTTGTTTTCGATTGCTCAGGCAGCATGGATTTAAGATATCCTGTGGTATGAAAATTTTGTTAAGCTATGTTAATTGCAAAATCTAACTAAACATGAGACATCTAATTGAGTCTCGATTGCCTGAATTGTTTAATGTCATTAGATGTGTTTGAGAAGTTTAAAGATGATGATGGAAAATTCAAGGCATCATTGATAAATGATGTTCGAGGCATGTTAGGCTTGTACGAGGCAGCACACCTAGCTATTCATGGAGAAGATATTTTAGATGAAGCAATTGCTTTCACGACTACTCACCTTAAGTTAGTGGTATCTAATTCTCAAGTAAACTCTGCTTTTGCTGAACAAATACGTTATTCTCTGAGATTTCCTCTCCGTAAAGCCGTATCAAGGTTAGAGTCGAGGCATTTCTTGGATATTTATTCAAGAGATGATTTGCATAACAAAACTTTACTCAATTTCGCGAAGTTAGACTTCAATATACTACAAGCAATGTACCAAAAGGAAGCTAGTGACTTGACCAGGTAACTTAATAATCTTCTAACTAAGGTGGAAGAGCCTATTTGGTGTTGTTTCTAGAAATGTGAGATTACCACTTTCCCTAGAAATAGAACATGTACTGCCAAAGAAAAATATTTTCTTTCCATTATTTTTCCTTTTAATAACACCCAAACTTAAAGTTTTAGAGTGTAATAAAATTTCAAATACATTAACTAGAATTGTCAATAGTTAGTTGTTGGTAATTGTGGGTTGCACTTTTGGTGTGTTGTGTGTTTGTTGCAATGTGTGTGAGGAACATTAAGTTAGTCTGTTTGAAAACGAGGTAATGTGTAATTTTAAGAATTTGAGTACCGATATTTAAGAAAAGTTGGTACCAACTTAGAATAGAGCGGGCTATATCTAAAGTATATATAAAAAAATGACAATATTTTGCTAAAGTTATAACGTTAGGGAGATAATGGTATATTAATGAAAATACTTCAGAAGTACATGATAACAGGTGATTCCTTTGAAACTTAATTTCTTATACAAAAGAAGTTTTCAAGTGATGAAATCTCCACCTTGTAGTTTTTGTAAATCCATCCCATCTTCAAAAAATAATTATAAAAAGTGCACATTATCTTTAAAAATTTTCAAATGAAAAAGACTTCGGGGAATTAATTAATTTTTTAATCACGTTTGATTATAAAGATTGCTTCGACATGAGTTTAGATTGACTATGAAAAAATAAAACTACCATCAATTTACTTTAACTTCAATGAAAAAATAAAACTACCATCAATTTACTTTAACTTCAATATTTTTCTAATTTATACCAAACTCATTGTTTCTAGAACTATTTTATTATTATAATTATTAGTCTCTGATTAAACTAAGATAATGTGTCAATGGTACAATATTCATGTAAATTAGTGGGCAATCAAATTTATGTCATTCCCACCTAAGGGTATTGAAAATAATAATTAGATTTCATTTTAAAATATTAGATTAAAAGTCACATAATTATATATCTAAATTAATAGATTCGATAACTAATATCTACTAGAGCAATTTGATCATTTTATATTATAATAATAAAATAGTAAAATAAAACTTATATTAAAGTTTATGATTAAGGACGGCTAAAGAAGCCTAAGAAAAAAATTAATAGAAGGATTTAATTGATTAACTATAAAATTTTTTAATTAATTTATATATTTAAAAATATTAGAACTCTTTGTGATTATTTTCTAAAATGAGGTGGATTTACAAAAATATGCGAGAATATCCCCGCCCTAACTTTTCTAAATAAAATTTAGAAAATTCTCATTTTACTTTTTAAGGTTTTAGGCTTTTACTACTTGCAACCTATAATTTCCATAATTTTCACTTTACCTCTTAATATCCAAATTTCGATTAAAAAATTTACAGACGGGATGACTTTTCCTATAAAAGGTTTGATGTCGAGGAGATAACATTGTATTATGAAAATTGTAAGAGAGTAAGTGTTAAACACGTAAAGCACATAGAGTATGTAATGCTTTTACCAAAACTTTCAGATGGACCTTGAGTCTTACAGTATTAATTCATTTATATATGATGATGAAAGGTGAAACCAATCTTTTTTCTTCTTTTGATTTCTCCAACGCAAAAGCAACAATTGTTATTTTAACGAGCTAATAAAGTAAGTGGATCTCTAATTTACCAAAATAGCTAATTTTGATTTGAAATTGAAGTTCAGGTGGTGGAGAGATTTAGACTTCGTCGGAAAGTTGCCTTATATAAGAGATAGAGTTGTGGACCTATATTTCTGGACACTGGTGGGAGTGTCCTATGAGCCTAAATTCAGCAATGGTAGGATTTTCCTAACCAAAATAGTATGCTTTGTGACCCTGGTTGATGATACATTTGACGCCTACAGTACTTTTGAAGAGCTCACAATCTTTACTGAAGCAATTGCAAGGTTTAAAGCCATGCATATATACATGCTTAGAAAATCATTTCGTTGCTTATCTATGTTTCAAAAGATGCATATTAATAAAATTAATGGTTTTTTTATTTTCAGATGGGACAGTGGCCACACAGAATCACTACCAGAGTACATGAAATTCATTTTAAAGACACTCATTGATGTCTACAGTGAATCTGAGGCAGAATTCGCAAAGGAAGAAAGATCATACGTCATACAATATGCAATACGATCGGTAGGCAAATTCATTTCGTTTTATTTTGCATTTTGGTTGTTAGGCATGATGAATGATTATTGAATTCGATTATGTTGCTCAGTTTCAAGAAATAGTTACGAAATACTTCTGTGAAGCGAAGTGGTTAAATGAAGGTTATGTTCCCAGCCTGGATGAATATAAATCAGTCTCGTTAAGAAGTACCGGTTTTCTACCGACAGCAGTAGCTTCTTTGGCTTTCATGGGTGATATTGCAACTAAAGAGGTCTTTGAATGGGCAATGAATAACCCTAAGATCATAATAGCTGCAGAAACCATTTTTAGATTCATGGATGACATAGCAGGCCACAAGGTACGCGTTCGTACACCATTTTATTATAATAATAAATAATAATAATATTCTAATTAGAGATTTTGACCATATTAAGGTCAAGAATAAGATAACAAATTCAAAAAATATAGACTCCAATGTAGTTCATTTTGTTTTAGAGATGTATCGAAACTTGTGTTTCTTAATTTTTTAACTTATTCCGAACTTTAATATGAGTAGGTATAATCAATTGGAAGCTATATATATAGTGGTGCACGCATCTGGATATCTAAAAGAATAATAATAATAATTCCATTTAGAGAATCTTGACCACGCTAAAATGGAGATGCTACTCAAAGAAAAAAGACATGAATTCCAATGCATTATTTTTAATCTTTTAGTTATTGGGTTTCGCATTTTTTTTTTGTCTTTTAATTTCATTGGCATGAATTTCTCATGTAGATGTCCACGCTTGATTATGACTAGATACATACATATATATGTGTATTTATATGTATATGAGTGTGTATTTTTTATTTATTTCAAGTTAAGGCACTCTTATTTCTTTCAATGTAGATACGTTGCTAAATTGTGTAGTTTAATAGAGTCATTTTGCAATATATTACATCGACTTTATTAAATTACATAATTTAATAGTGAGTTTGCAAAGAAAAAAAATAAGGGCATTCAAACTGTATTTCTGTGTGCTTGTGTAAATAATTCTGTCTGTTTTAAAGTTCATTATTATTACTCTTCATTCTAGTTATATAAGAAAATATATAACATGACATACAAGCCAAAAAAAAAAAAAGATGATTTCTTTTTTCAACCAATAATTTGCGACTCTGATGTAGTTTGATAAAATGAGAGAACATTGTCCCTCTGCTGTTGACTGCTACAAGAATCAACATGGCGTGTCCGAAGAAGAAGCAATTAAAGCCTTGTTGTTAGAAGTTGCTAATTGTTGGAAAGTTATAAACGAGGAGTTGCTTCTCAACCCAACAGCTGTTCCTTTACCAATACTTGAGCTGAATCTTAATCTCTCACGTTCATTTAATTTTATATATGCCGACGCTCAAGATCGCTTCACGCATTCAGCGTTAATGAAAGACCAAGTTGCCTTGGTGCTGAGAGACCCCGTTAAGCTCTGAGAGATTAAGTTATTTTGCTGATTTCTTATCCTATATTTGGGAAGTTAGTAATAAATTAAGTTGGTGCTTGCTAGTTATTTCGCTATATATGCGTAAGTAGGGATGGTTCAATTGATAATGCCGATATTCTAGCACGAATTAAAGGTCTAAGAATAAAACTCCCTCACGCCAACTTAGTAATAATGTAATTTATTTCATCCATATCTATTTGTGGGGTGGAGTGTGTGGTAACCACAAAAAATAAGAAAAAAAGCTCTGAGATTAGAATAAACAGCCATTCTACTTACATGGAATAAATGACGACATTACCATTTTTACTGAACCTCTACTTTCTTGCACATTGTTGTTTAGTGATTGCCATTTTCTCCTTTAATTAATGTTCTCTATTTTTACCATTTAACTCCCAACAGATTCTATATGGGGAAATTTTAGAATAAATCTGAATTATTATATCAACCATACAACAAATAAATGATGTCGTGGCATGTGTGTATTTGTTTTGAAGAACTAAAAAGTAATTGATAGTTATATAAAATTTAACCACATATATCATATATGCATTAATTGGTTCTATTAACTTAAATGTATTTTAGAATTTCTCTTCTATTTGAGGATAAATTTGAAAGGCTGTTGGCTAATAAATAAAGGACATATAGAAATTACAAGGGCAAAATAAGCACAATACTTACAGTAATATAAAAATGTCTTTTGGAAGAATTTACTTTATTGGATGAGCTAAAAAATCAATGGTGATGTTGGACAATTCAAGATATTTATAAGAAAGAATAAATATAGTATAAAAATAACACGATTGTTCTTATTCATCTATATTTGGGGCTCTTGCTTTCTCTCTTTCTCTCTCTATCTTTAGATCGTCTCCCGTTTCTCCATATCTAGGAGGTAATTTCTATTCTCCACCTTTATCATTTTCTCCACCATGTTATTGATCTTTATCTCTTTACTTATCATTTCATCTTCATAGTTTTTAAATGCTCCCTACCAAAATTTGCACATATCTATTGACCGCTCTCATTGTGTAATGTTTGGTCTGAACATGTTGGACAAATGAGTAAATCCAATCTCACTATATATAGTAATTATTTCTTTTACGATAATTATTCTTTTTCTTATAGTAGTTGTATTCTTTGTTGAATAAGTCAAATCCCAATAGAAAAATTATTTATTCCTTAAAATAGAATCCTTTTCAGCAAAGATATTAAATAAGAAAAGCTTAAGAAATATTTTAATTTAGGATTTACAAATGCTCATTTATAAACGAGATATATTTCATAACAATATTCAATTGCTAGAGGGCTTAGCCTAGGATTTCTAGATATGTAACCCAAAAGACTAATATTTTAGATGGAATGACCTATTCTTCTTGCAAACCTAAGTATCTTCATTTTAGTAGTCAATGTGAAAAACTTAGGTCAAATCCCCTAACATGTTGTAACATTGATCTTTAAGAAATGATAATCTTCCCATCAGACGTCCACAAAAACCTCAAAACTATAGTATCCTTTTAACTTTTAGCATATGTGCCTTCTAAGAAGAAGACAAAGCCCAAACACAAAAAATGATCTAGTTAACTGTTGCTTTTTGTCCCCCTAAAGAGTCAACTATTTTTTTTTCAACGAAAATGATTCGACAAGTACTCAATAATGATTGATTGATGATGATCGAAAGATAAATTTTGACATTAGAGTGGCAATTTAGGTGGCTAGCCAGCAATCTGCCACGACGTCCCAGGTGACACTTATTTATTCATTATTTGCGTGCTCAGAAATATATACAATGATAAAAATAAACCAATATTAAAATCATCAATAAATTATCGCTGTTCATAAACCTCCATTTTTTTTGAAAATTTGTTTCCTAAATGTAATAACATTGTGCATCGCACTTTTTAAGTCTCCATTCAGCATTTTACGTCATTGAAAGTAAAAGAAAATTGATGCAATCCAAGCAAGAGATATAACGCAACATTTTAAATACACGAGTCATCAATATTTTGTTTCTTTTCTTTGTTATTTAAAACCACTTTCACATGAATTGCGGTATAGACGCTTAAAGACTATTTCAAGAGTCCACATTAAAATAATGAATGTCTTCGTAGATATTTTTACCGAAAAATTAAAAAACTATTCATCGTTATTTCAATATTCTTATATTATATTTGACACATCATATTTCATTATTTAATGTAGTGTTTATTATATTAAACTGTATTATATTAGCACTATATTATGTTAATACTGCCAAATACACCCTTAATTCATAAAGAATAAAAATTTAAAATTTTTGGGAAGAAAAGAAAATTACTTAAATAATAAAAAAAAGACATTCATACCCCCAAGATTTAGAGAAATAATCATGTAAATTCTAAATTTTTAATAAAGGACACAAAGTTTCTATTTTGACTATATTATGTTTTAACTCTATCAACTCAAAAAGTTGACTCTAATATTTTATAGCAAATAAAAATATAATGTTAAAACAAACGTAACAATATATATATTTTGAAATAATTTTAATATTTAAAGATATTTTAATACTTTTCAATCTTATATTATTTTAAACTAAACTTTATGATAAATAGAAACATAATATTAAAATTAAATACATAAAAATTTAAATTATTTTCAATATTATTTAAAATTATTTTTAATATTATTAAAACCTGAGATATATTTTATTAATTGTAAAATCTACTTAACACAAATATTTATTTAAAATTTGTATAACAAATAAAAACATATTGTTAAAATAAATATAATGATTTAAATTTTTGAATTTATTTTATAAATTCACCAATATTCTAATATGGTTAGTCTATTAGACAAATTAAACTATTTTAATGATATTTATATTTATTAAAAATATTTGAAGTCAATTCTTTTAATTATTATCTATAAAGTATAGTTACATGGGAATCTTGGTGTCCCTTATTGAAAATTTTGGGGTCTACATGACCATTCCTCAAAACCTTGGGAGTGTAGGTGACATTTTCCCAAAATAATATTAAGAGATTATAAAAAAATTTGAATAATCAGTACAAGTATTTTCAATAATAAGTTATATATATCCGTATATGATATAATATTTAATGTATTTAAACTAATAAAACTTTATTAGTTGCGTCGAACCCCAAAAAAATTCTTAACATTTTTGAGAAATAATTGATTTTATAAAAATAATTATCCAATAACCTATTGAATATGATTTTATTACATGCAACACCTATTAAAATATTGTCTCATCATATTGCATGCATAAAATAGCCTCCAAAACACAAAACTAACTCAAAAGTTTAAAGTGAAACCTAGATTCGTTCTCATGAAAAAATTTGACTATGATAACATTTTGAGCCATTTGAGGTCAAATTGTACTAAAAAGTTAATTTAAAAATCGTTTGTTTCACCTCATATATATACTCAATAACTACAAACTATTAGCTTATTGATACAAAAATGATGAAAAGGATGGCTGGTTGGCACATGTTGAGATTCTTCAGCATAGCCATTTTTTAGGTCACATCTCATATCAACTAATTGTAGATAAGAATAGCTTAGGTGGCATGCCAATGTACCTTCAAAGTTAGTTATTGGCTTTTCATAGATACTATTTTCAACACCCTCTCTCTTAAAATGTTTAAGTATATAGTAAGGTAGAGGTTTGGTCAGAACATCTAAATTTAACCTCTTCTAGTGACAAAACTTATCTCTAATTCTCTTTTAGTTACCTTGTCTCTAATGGAATGAATATTTATTTCAAAGTGTTTGGTTTTGAGTGATACACATACCAATTTGTGACACTCCGCTTTTATAAATGTAGAATACAAAACTTTGTTTCATAAAAACTTCATTATAAAATATTGGATTTCATTAATATATATCTTAAAAGGACTCAATAGTTGTATAAATAAACTTGTGATATTTATGTTTGGATATAAACATAATTAAGCCCATCATAAAACCCATGGTCTATCCTGCTTATATATACTTCATCTTGGTTGGGACTTAGAGTCAGGTTGCCCTACCCTTCATTTCCTATAATATAAGGATTACATAAACTAATACTTAATAAAATCACATTTTGATGCATATATCAATTACTATTCATATAAATGATTTGATGAACATTAAATCTTTCAAAGAAACTTAGAAATATAAAATAACTTTATTAGGGCCTTAGGTATGCTGCACTATAAGATTAGCACTTTTTCATCCTTTAAAACAACTTACCTTTGGGCCTTAAATCGCTGTTGTGCAAATTTTAATGAATATAATTTTTTAATCTATTGTAGAATAGATTAATGGTGAAATGTCGATCCCACGAGGAGGTTGATTTTAATTATGTGTCGAATTAATTTTCTTTTTAATGGGAACAATTAAATTATGGTGATTTTATCCTAAATTATGAATTAAAATAAGCGGGAATAATTAAGAATAAAAAAGGATCCGCATCAACATGCTCCATGGGCTAAATATTTCATATTAATATCAATTAAATCATAAGGGGGGATTTTAAACCACTTCCATTTTTCTTATCGTGCCAAATAATAATAATAAAATTTTTTTAAAAAACAAACTATTATTATTTTAAAAAAAAGTCAAAACAACCACAAATATTAGAGGGAAGAGAAAGTAAATTTACCAAATTAAGCCCATGGAGTTGAGACTTCACCTTCAACCCAAGCTCAAAAAGAAATTAGCTACTCATATTTTAACTAGGGATAAAAAGGAATTTTATTAAAATACAAAGAAACTACAAGAAGGAGAAGAATTTCTAAAAGAAATGAATTCAGAGAGGTGCCAAATTAGGGGAGATAGAATGATTTTATTTCAACAACATATATATTTTCGTACAACTCCAATTGATTAATACATAAGAAATTTTAAAATATTTTAATTTGTCAATGCCACTCAATCCAATAATTCGCCCAATATTCGCCATTTTAAATCAAACTAAAATAATATATTTGAAATATTTTCCTTTAATGCTCTTCTTAAGGTTTTATTAAAAGTCCAAAATACGTCCGCTTTTTAAACGATCACTCGTTTATTGTGAAACGATTATGATACCCCTAAAATACATAAAATACCACAATTATAATAAAACACATATAATTAAATAACAAAATACTTAAATAAATAAAAGTAGCAATGTTAATGAGATTTTGTAAAATGATGATTTTTACTTTCTAACACTTTACTTAAATAAAGCGAAGATAAAATTCAAAACTTTTTTTTTTTTTTAAACACACGTGTTTATTCAATCGATTAATGATAACAATCAAATAAAAGTTTAAGCATTATCTCTAGTCTAAAGGAATATCACACCCACATCAACCATCCATAAAATAGATTTTGTTGTAGTAATAGTAATCAAGCTACTTTCAAGAAAGACATATCCAACCCCAAAATCTCATTTAAGTGACATTTTACAAAGAAATTAATCCCAATAAAATTTTTGTCACTACAATGAATGGTAAATTGAGAGAAAATAATAAAGAAATATCACACACTCTCACCAAGATGAAAAATATGCCCATAGCTTTAAAACGATCTCAAATAAACTATTAGACAACCCAATCTAATCAACATTTTATTTTTTTTTGATTTATGCATCACTACATCTTAATTACCCATATAACTAGCTTTTATGTTAGACTATAGTTCCCAAAATCGGGAAGGACTTTTATTTAAATAGGGACATGGTTTAGAAACAAAATATATATGTTTGAGAAAAATTAAAGAACTTTTTACAGGATACATTTTGCTTATTTATTAACATCTTTTTTTTTTTTTATTTGAACAAAATAATTATTTATTTATTTTTTTCTCAAACATGAATAGGTGGATGGAATTTATATTTAAAGAAAAGGATTTTTTTTTAAATAAAAATTGGGTAACTATGGATATTAAAATAGGGATTTTCAATCATTTAAATAATAAAGTGGACATTTAGATGCAGATACACACTTTTTTTTTTTTTTTTTTTTTTTTTAAAATCAAAGAAAATCTAGAGATATTTATAAGAATGAAGAATGGGCAAAAGGGTTACTCTCAAGAAAAATTAATGGCTCAAAAACTCACTTGGAATTTATTAAATTCTTTATATTTGTCTCCAACATCAACATATAGAATAGTAAACATAGTGTAATATTTTAAGACCAAAGATAATTACTAAAATTCAAAAGTCATCATATTTTATTAAAGAAAAATGAATTTTTTAAATTTTTTTTAATTTTTAATTTTTTTTTTTTTTTTTTTAAAGTTACTACACTCATATTCAGCCATCTTCAACTTTAAAACTTGAAAATATATATTTATGGTAACGAAACATTGTCCTCAATGTTTTAAAAAATAGAGATTTGGGCATTAATAAGAAAATATTAATAAGTAGTTAATATGTTTATGGGTCGAGGATAGGCTTCCCATCCAGTTTTCTTACAAAATTGAAAAGTTTTATTCTTTTAAATAATTGCATTTATTCCAAAATAATGGCCATTTGGAGTAGCATTTTGGATTATAAATTTCAAGAGACAAAAAACTCCTTTTGCAAGCCATCCTTAATGAATTTATATCGACACCATTCCTAAAGAACATGATTTTTTTTTTTGCATATTATTCTGGCACATTTATTCAAAAAAAAATTAATAATAATAGGTAAACTTACAAAAACATAAAAAAAATTTAAATATTTGGTCACTTAATGTTTTTTGTTTTTCTCCATGGTTGGTATTCGTGATATACCTTTAATTAACTTTAAAAATTATATTGTTCCTTGGATTCTTAAATTTAAAAAATAATGGAACCATCGAGAACGCAACTTACTTGGAGAACGTGCCATTTGAATCACGGAAAGTTGTATCCTCCTTTTTGAACCAAAAATGGGGTCAATGATGTTGTTCTTTTGTTTGTAATTAGGAGAGGATGGGATGATTTCTGACAATATTTCTTCTTCCTCCAAGAATGTAGAATTCAAAGGGTCGGGTTAAGGTTTGATTTCAATTTCTAGTGGTGATTCATGATGGAATGAGATTTGCTTTTAATGGTGCCAATTGTTCTATCCTTGTCTTCCACTTATCAATGTCCATGCATTTAATTAATCAATTGATTTCAATATTAAAATCCAAACCAAAGTGAGTTAAAATGTCAAAAAAGGGTCATCACTAAGGTTTTGATAAACCAATTCATCAATTAAATCCACATTTACAATTTCATCATCGATCTTTAAGGTTGTTTGGCAATGTTAAAAATATTTAGTTCCATAGTCATATTGCCAAATGACAAATGATTTGCCAAAAATGGACGACCCAAGATAATGGGGATAATGTCAATTACAATGAAACAGGAAAATAAAACTTGTCTACCTGGATAAGCACGTCCTTGTAATTTGATTTAAAGCTCCTAAATCCAACAAAGCATTCTCAATGTGTGGTTCCCTATACTACATCGGATCTTTACATTTTTAGAGGCATTTTATGTTGGAGTAATAGAAATTTTTTTTAGTACAAAGGTCTTTAAGAAACTTGGCATATGATGGCACTTGTTTTATAGCTTCAAGTAAAGGGATGTTAACACTTACCTATTTGAAGATTTCAAGAATCTCAAAAGCTAATCGAGGAAATGGAGCTTTAGTGAACATTGAACGGTGTTACAAAGATTATTGAGTTGATTTTGGCATCTCCACTTTGTTGTCAAAAAAACTTTATCCATAAATTTTGAACTAGAACTTGCTTCATTGCTTTAGGATTGAGCATTGGTTGACTTGGGAATTTGCCTTTTTGGCCAAAGTTTGAATGAAGAGGCAAACCATTTTCTCAAGGTTAGAAATTTAAAGTTGAAGCCCGCTTTTTCATCTCATTTCGTAACTCATCAATGGTGCGGTTTTGTTGCTCGATCTTGTAGTAAGATTTCTGAAATTTTGGGATGTCTCCTCCCATGGTTTAGGTTTGGTCTAAATGGTGGTTGAGAGGCTTGAGACATTTGAGGAACTGGTTGCATTTGTGGAGGTGGAACTGATGGTTCATTTTGTTGAAATCCTTAAGACCATTTGGTCTCTCCATCCAGGATTATATGTGTTGGAGTATAGTTTGATGGTTTTCTCATGATACCTATGGCATTGGCTTGATCTGAATATGAGTCATGGTCATGTGGTTGTTGAATTCAAAGATCTTTATTTGTCGAAAGCAAGGCCTTCAACCATCTCTTTACTTGAGCTTTTTATTAACCTCATTCACTCCTTAATTCTCTGGTATTTTGTGATCGATATTTGAGAATTATCCGATTGCCGTTGGAAAAATTCCCAAATCTCGATGCGCTTTTGGACATTAACTCTCCTCCACTTGGTTGCCATTAGCCATTCTTGCATATGTGGCAATAATCCCTCAAAAAGTATTGGCATTGGTGCCATTTCTCATACCCATGATGTGGACACTTCAAAGTAGCCCATTAAATAGTTATTCTCTTTGGGTAAACTCTGAAATTTTCATAGAATAGCATTGGTTTTTTAATTTGGGAAATATTTATTTAAAAATTTGGTTACCATTTGTTCCCATGATGTAATCTATTCTTAAACAGCTCTATCTTTTAATGTTTAAGTATTTAAAAGTTTGTATGGCCCTCATTTTTAGAGGTTTAGTTTAACATCTAGGTTTTAATTCAAAAATTTTTCATTTATATGCATGATGTGCTCAAATTAGCTAAATTTAAGTTTTGATTGCAAATCCAAGTTTCTTTTGGAAAATGAGTTTGTTTTTTGAAATTTTTCCAAAACAAAGGTTCAAGATTGGGTGATAATTCTCTTTGCAAAGAACAAAATAAATGAAAATAAAACAAACAAAAATAAAGAGGAGAGAGAAATTACAATACTAACCTTTGAAGTTTTTAACCTTTGAATATACACTTTGTTTCATGGAAAATTAACTAAAAAAATAAAATAAAAAGATAAATTTGAAAAATAAAAAATTAAATTACAATATAAAGAAGAGTGAAAAAAAAAATTACTTAAAAAAATTTTATGGAAAAATAACTCGAAATTAAATTATTGAAATTTAAAGAAATTTAAATTACCAGAATTAAATTAAGATTCACTTTTTTTTTTAATTTTGTAATTTTTTTAAATTTTTTTATAATTTTAAGGAAAGCAAAAAAATTACTTAAAAAAACTAATTTTATGAATTAATTTACGAATATTAAAATAAATTACAAGATAAACAAAACAAATTAAAAAGAAAAGTAAAGCAAAAATTTACAGAAATTTAAAGAAATCACACAATAAAATTAAATTGCAAAAATGTAAATTTGAAATTAAAAAATTTAAATTATAAAATTAAATTAAAGAAATTAAATTCAGAAATTAAATTGCAAAAATTTAAATTACAAAAATTAAATTATAGAATTATTTTTTTATAAGATCATGCAAATTTTAAAAAGTTTATAATAAATACTTGGTGTCGATCCCACGAGGAGGTTTGGAATAATTTTCTTTTTTAACAATTAAATTATGGTGATTTTATCCTAAATTATTGGGAATAATTAAGAATAAAACTTATTATAATAAAACTTGGATATCCAGGATCCGCATCAACATGCTCCATGGGCTAAATATTTCATATTAATATCAATTAAATCAATTCCACACCATAAACCACTTCCAATAATATTCATCTTTGGGACTTTAATAATAAAAAAAATTTATTCAAAACAACCACAAATATTAGGGGAAGAGAAAGTAAATTTGATGGAACATTATCAACCCAAGCTCAGCTACTCATATTTTAACTAGGGATAAAAAAGGAATTTTATTAAAATACAAAGAAACTACAAGAAGGAGAAGGAATTTACTTAGAAATGAAAATCAATTAGGGGAGAGCCCCTTTTTTATAGATACATTATCTATTCAAATAAATGAAAATGAACATTTTAAATAAATTCAAGAAACGTCATCGATCTACGACATAAGAAATTTAGTCCAATAAAATCATGACACATAAAATTAAGCGGTCAATCCACATAATTATCCAATCGAGGTAATTTAGTCGTAATTGCCACATCATCGGTCCGTATACATTTTTTAGAACTTTTTCCTTTAATGCCTTCTTAAGGTTTTCGACCCTTTCCAAATATGACGTCCGTTTTTTTGATCACTCGTTTATTGTGAAACGATTATACCCCCTAAAATACATTACACAATTATAATAAAACACATATAATTAAATAACAAAATACTTAAATAAATAAAAGTAGCAATGTTAGTGAGATTTAA
This sequence comes from Aegle marmelos, assembly GCA_030449875.1. NCBI lineage: Eukaryota > Viridiplantae > Streptophyta > Magnoliopsida > Sapindales > Rutaceae > Aegle > Aegle marmelos. Next base: position 4,995,388 of record JASUUL010000058.1, read on the forward strand.
AGTGTAAAATGATGATTTTCTCCTTTATAAATATACACTTTCTAACACTCAACAATCGCCATCCCTAAAATACTACTCTTTACTTAACTTTGAGAGCTTGCCCTCTATAGAAAATTTTTCACCTATAAAATGCATGTGTTCAATGTAACATAATCGCATCATAGTACCCATCATAAGTTAAAAGATTATTTAAAGCTAAATTTATGTACTAAAAAATTTTTATCCTTGCATTACAGTTAAAGTGTTATATACCTCTTAACCTTCACTCCTTTAGACTTTCCTAACTTAACGATTTCTCTACTCTTGATGTTTTTACTTATAGTAGAAGAGGATTGAATTTCCAGTATTTTATAAAAATAAATGGGTTATAGGGGTATTTATAGGATTTTCTAAAGCTAATAAATAGCTAGAATTTTTTTATAATAACTTTTGATTAATGATCGAGATTTATTCTTCCATAAATATTTTGATAAATTCTGGAATTCCTAAATATTTTCACAACATTTCTTTTTACATTATTACTTATGTCATGACGCATGTTATCATAATTCTAATATTTCTAAATATTTCTATGACTATTTATTATTGCATCATCATTTATATCATATCTTATGTCATAGTAATTCTAGAATTCTTAAATATTTCTACAAACATTGCTCATTCCATCATCACTTATACCATAGCTCATGTAATCATAATTTTATAATTCTAAAATATTTCTGCAAATATCTCTTATTGTATCATCATTTATGTTATTGCTTATATCATTATTACTCTAAAATTTATTATGACGAATATTTTTATATTATTGTTATTATTGTTTTAGTACTCAAAAGGATTTGTTAATTAAAATCAATTTTACTAAACTCTAGTGTGAAAGTTGGACCTTACATATATTTATTTTATCTTTTGATATGATTTCCATGGTTATTACATAGAGTGCTACGTATTACTTTTTAATGCCAATTATTTAATTTAAAATTTGAACATTTTACTTACTTTTTTATATATAGTTTGATGATATTGTATATTGCAATAATATAATTATTTTAAGAATAAGTTTGTTTTCAAAACCTATAATCTACTCACTAAGTTCTATTCTCGCCCTATTTCACCATGTTTCCCCCCTTCCCTCCCACTCACAAGAGGTTTTAGTACACTATTCGACTCAACTGTTGTAATTATTTTGAGTTTTGGCCATATGATAGTGCTAAGAGGCATAGATATATTATTTGGGAATTTTGACCACCTCATTTTGAATTGTATACTTATATTGTAATTTGAGGATTATGGATGTTTAATGTATGTTGGATGATATTTGGATGGGATCATTTAGGATGAGATCGCTTAAGTATATTATTTGCTGTGAAGTTTGGTATTATGGTTGAGAACACTAATCAATGAACTTGCATGGTTGTCCATTGAATTATTTGGGAGTGCTTATTTCACGTATTTACAAGTTGGAAATATAAAAAATATGCAAGACATTGTCGGACTTTTGGGAAAAATCTTATTGACAAGTTTACGAAGTACTGTTGGATAAAATTAGATAAACTCGCCTCAAAAGTCGAAGTGAATTCGTTGATCTTGTCTTTTATTAATAACTATTTTAAAATAAGGGCTTATATATATATATATATATAAAACATGAACCCTCATTTTAAAATTATTTGTATGTATGTATGTATAGGAAGGGAGACTTTCAAATTTTAAATTCCCAGATTAAAAAAGCAACTGAGATGCTTTGGTGCCTTTGGATGGGAATCACCTCCAAATGCCAGGATGTGCGGCAAACAAATTAAAAATAAAAAGAAGGTAATTGCAGTTGGATTGTCAACTCGAGATTTCACATGTGATAAGAGAGATTTTGTTTGTTCCCGGAACCAAAAGTTTAACGGCCTAGTGCAAGTCCACGTTGCTGCTTTTTCTCTACTCGATTTGACAATTGTGTATTGATCCAACTTTCTCCATCTCTATGGACATAATGTTTCAACTTGTTTTGCAGTTCTACCAATCTCGTCAAGGAAATTTGTACAAGTTCATAGCACTAGGCCAAGCACAAACTGTTGACCATTAATAAAAAAACAAGCGATCTTTTCACGTGCCTTTTCTTGGATTAAATTATTAACAGATACATATATGTACATACACACACCAGCATGCATACAGGTTGTTTTTCATTTGTAGATTTTTTAAGCAAATGATGATGATATTCCTTTTAGCTGCAGATATAATATAAGGAAACGGCTGATCATTTGTTATTTCAAAATTAAATAGGATCAAAAGGGCAGCTTTTTTCTCTTGGTTTTTTTTGGGGGGGAGGGGGTTATAGCAGATTTTCTATTTTGTAGCTTTTAGAGGCAAAATTGAGTTCAAATTGTTTCACTTTATAAAGTTCTATGTGAGCTCTTGAATAAATTAATTCTCGGCAATGTATGAAATTAACAAATTTTAGCATCCTAAATTAGAATCAAGATGAGTCCCATAAGATTATTTTTTTTCAATTTTTTAAGTATGTTCAAAATCAACGAAATATTAGAAACTTTCTTTTTCGCTGCATCATGTTTTCTTGCATTGTGTTGCTCTTGAAAACTTTCATGCACTATTTTCAAGTTGCATAAAACATTTGATGCATAGTAAATGCTTCTCTAGTCTCCATAATTTGAGCTAATTATCTAATTACTTTCTATATTCTTAAAAATTATTCAAATATCTATGTCGTATTTCTATTCATATGAAATCTATTTAGTATTAGTTATATATTTTAACCTATTGAATATCATATTTCTTGATAAATTTGTCAAAGAGTAGAAGGATTTATTTAGTATTATGGAGGATTGGTTATAAAGAGATTTATTCATTTTTGCCTGTTGGTTTAGTCTATCGCTCTTTCCTTGTGCCTGTTTCAAGAATGACAAAATTCTCTATGATTCCCATCTCAAATGGAGTGCATTTTAAATAATTTTTTGTGAATAAAGTGGGCAATTGAAGGAAAAATCACTTTTAAATTCTTAATGAGATAGGGTTTAGTTTTGTACTTCCCACTCTAATCCCTATTATACGTAAATATGTTTTAATTTCTGGTTTTGAACTTTTGTTCTATAATTAAAATATTGATTAGTGAATTTTTTTTATTTTTACCTAATATAAATTAATAAATATTTTATATTAAAAGAAAACTCTACAATATAATTCTTACTTAACTCTAAAAGATTGTAATATTTTCTTTTTAAAGTGTCGTTCAGTCGTTCCCTTCAAACAAATCCAACCTCATTCTCCAAGAATTTTCAACAAAGTTCAGTGAATTGAAAATATTTTATAGTAGCTTGGTCAAATTATATGCAATATTGTTCTTATTTTCTTTCTTTCCCCTCCATTGGCTTGAATTGTTGCTTTCAACTTGCTTGATATAGTTAAATTTCAATAAGTATTTTTGTTTTTATTCTTTATGTGCTAATGTGACCATATGAAAAAAGGCTATTATTTAGTCTTTTTCTAGTATACTAAAGTTGAATGTTAAGCTGACTTTGTTATTTTAATATAAATGAAAGAAAAAAAATGTCAGGACAATCACGTAAGATCAACAAGATAGCCAAGTTCCAACTAAAATTGTTGATATGCCGATACATGAAGAAATTCCTAATAATGATCTAGAAATAGTTTTTGAAGCAGAGGTTAAGCATAATTGCACTCTAAGGAGAAATTCAATATACGTGATATGGAATCACTTTAAAATACAGAATATTGATGGAGAATATAAGTGTATTTGTAACTACTATAGTAAGAAACTAGGAGGAAGAATTAAGAATGGGATTAAACACTTGATTGATCATTTTAAAATATGCCCACTGAGAAGATAAAGAAATGTAAAAGCAATATTGAAGACCTTAAAAACAACTGAGGGAAAAGTGAAAATTGATACCTATAGCTTTGATCAAGAACGTTCATGAAGAGAACTTATGAACTTGATAATCTTGCATAAATAACCTCTTAGCACGGTTGAACACATTGGATTTTGAAGGTTTCTTAGTTCTGTTCAACTATTATTCAAGGTAGTTTCTGAAATACAATCAAGAATGACATCCTAATTACTATGATTATGATAAGTATAAAAGAATGAGCCTGTTGAAAAATAATAAGTGTAAAATTATTATTGTTGCTAATATATGGACTTCCAATAATCAAAATAGATATTTATGGCTATCACAACTCACTTCATTAACAAATCATGGAAATTGCGGAGTTGAATTATGATGTACTTCCTATAACATGAAACTTATTTTAAATTATTTTTTATATTTGCGTGACACTTTTTTTTATATCTTTGGTAATATTTACTTTTTAATTAATCATTTTTTCTTCATTCATAGGTTTATTTATGTTCCATGTCCACATATTTATAATGTTCTTCTTAATGTATTGATGGAATTTTTATTGGATGAGAATATTGAGAGCAAACTTTCTATTTTTAATAGTAGATAATAGTACTACTAATGATTCCATGATTAAAATTCTTGCTAAGAAGTTGTCTGATAGTTCATTTCTATCAAGTAGAGAGTTTTTTTATATGCGTTGTTATGCTTATATCCTTAGTTTGATTGTCAAAGAAAGATTGGGTGCGATTAATAATATTTTTACTTATTAGACAATAACGCAAAAATAAAAAGAAAAATTTTTTGAAGCTGTTTGCCATTTGAATATTCAAAGTAAACCAGTAGAATTCTACCTATTTGCTTCATATAGCTTTGACGTATAAAATTGTTTTTCCTCCTTTAAAACAACGTGAGTCATAATATGGATATTTGCTTTTTGAAGAAGATTGGATGCTGTCTAAGGAGATTTGTAATAGATTAAAGATATTTTATGAAGTGACTAAGTTATTTTTAGGTATTTAGTATCGACAGTCAACCTTTACTTTCCAAAGATTTTTCAAATTAAGCTAGCGATTTTAGAGTGGCTTATTTCTTTAGGTGATATAACAAAGGATATGGCATTATATATGGTAGTAGAATTTGATAAATATTATAATGTAATTCATGGGATAATAGTTGTAACCACTGCTTTAGATCCAAGATTCAAGATGAAGTTATTAGAGCTTTACTCCCTAAAATATACCAAAATTATTCTTTATACAAGATTGATAAAATTCGTAAGATTTGTTACAAGTTGGTGATAGAATATCAACTGAAGTATAATATAAGATAAGAAGTTTTTCAATCTACATTTGCTTCATCTTTTCAATCATAATTAGTTAGGGGAAAGGTAGATCCTTTGACATCATTTGATTTATTTATTAACAAAACCACTAATAATGAGCATGTTAAGTTAGAGCTTCACTATTATTTGGTAGAACCTATCTTATATAGGTCTTCTAACTTTAACGTATTGGCTTGGTGGAAATTAAATAGGAGTAAATATCCTATGTTGCATGCTATCGCTAGAGATATTTTAGTCATTTATGTTTTTACAATTGCTTTTAAGTCTACTTTTAGCACCAATGGTAGATTCATGAGTCATATTATAGCAGATTGCATCATATAACATTAAAAGTGTTTAAAAAATTAATCGTGGGCTGTAACACTCCACATTTATAATTATAATTAAGGTGTTTAAAAAATGTAGAATATTCAACACTTTCAGTATAGATGTAGATTTTAAAATAAGCTTTTTATAAATTAGAATATAAAAGGTTTACCAAAATATACATTGTCTTTTACTACTTATCAACCTTTTTATACTCTATCCTTTTTTTTTTAAATCGCCAGATTACTCCAAAACCTTCAATTTGACTTACAAACTATTTAACGAAACTCCAGCACTAAAACCTAAACTTATATACATCTGTAAAATATAGAGATTTCTTAGTAATATATCGCAAAACAAACTCTGTAGCTAAATAAATTTATAATATTTATATTTGAATAGAAATACAGTTGAGCCTATCATATACCTAAGTTCTATTATGCCTATATGCACTTCGCCTCAGTTGGGACTTAGTATTAGCTTACCCTATATATTATTTCTTACAATGTAAAGATTACGTGAGCTAACGTCTAGTAAGATAATACTTTAATGATTTGATGAATATTAAATCTTTAAAAGAGACATAAACTACGTTGGGGACTTAGGTACCCTATACTACAATATTGACACTTTTTCATCTTTTAAAATGACTTATCCTGGGGCCACGTTAGATTGTTGATCTTCTAGGCATTGCATATCGCCTTCCCTAAAAGACTGGTTATATTAAATCGTTAATCTTTCGGATATTACGTATCTCCATCCCTAAAAGACTACTCTTTACTTAACTTTGAAGGCTTATCCTCCTTAAAAACTTTGCCAACATTTGTAGTAATAGCCACCTATGAAACGCATACATAATGCAAAGGTAATCACATTATAGTAGTCATAACAATATAAAGGATTATTTAATGATGAATTTAAATATAACAACAACTTTTTCCATTGCAGTTGGAATGTTACTTACCTTTTTTCTTTAATTCCTCTAAACCTTCCTTCCTAAAAAATTTCTCTATTACTGATTCTTTGGCTTAGAATAGAAAAATATTAGATTCTAAGGTTTATGGAAAATGAAAAGGCTAAGGAGTATTTATAGGAATTCCTAAAGCTAATAGGTGGTAGAATTTTGCCACCATAACTCTTAATTAATGGTAGAGATTATTTTTTATAAATATTCTAGTAATTTCTAAAATTCTAAAATATCTATACCATATCTCTTATTGCATCATTACTTATGTCATTGATTATGTGATTGAAATTCTAAAATTTCTAAATGTGTCTACAAATATATCTTATTACCTCAGCATTGATATCATTGTTCATGTCATCATAATTTTAAAATTTCTAAATTTTTCTACAAATATCTTTTATTACATCATTGTTTATGTCATTACTCATATCATTATTACTCTAGAATATACAATAATGAATATTTTTACATTATTTTTTATTATTATTTTAATACTCAAGAAGATTTGTTAATTAAAGTTAATTCTATTATATTCTAGTGTGAAAGTTAGACCTCACATAGGCAAAAATTAAGGTACATTGTATAAATAAATAATTTGCATGATAGGTGTATACGTATGTTTAATTATGTTTGATTTTAAGATTTTTATTTAGTTTTAGCAAACCATTATTCATATGTTAGTTTGTTTATATTAACAAGTTCCAGTTCTAGTTTTTTAACAAAAAATAGATGCGACCCATTTTATGAATATACAGATGAGGTAAATTTATATTTAAATAAGGTTAATCATCTTATTTATTATAAATATTTACAAATGAGATATGACAAAATCTTTTCTTCAAAAATTTATAGTTAACTAATTGTCATTAATTTATTATTTAGTATTGCGGGATTAAAGTGACAATCATAAGCTATATGAATATGACAATCATAAGGTGAAAATGAATAAAGAAGGATTTGAAACATTGCTATACATTTTAATTTTTTGGTTATTATTTATCCAAAAATTTTGCATTTTTGATATCATTTAAAAATATTATTTGAAAATTTTAAAGATTTTTTCAATAATACAAATATCTTACAATATGATGATGATATTATTTTATTAAACTCTCCAATTTTTAATTTTTGAAATTATGTATCCATATCTATTGTAAAATAATTAAATAAGTAAATAGGAAATGGAGTGGAAATGAGAAAATCATTCTTGACATAGGGATTTCAATCCCTACCCAACTACATTTATTGGAGAATATGGGTGAAAGTTTTTCATAAGATAGAGAGTGGGGTAGGCCTCTTCACCATCGCTCCACCTCATTGTCATCCCTAACCTATTTTCCTTGAAGGGGCTGGTGTTTGAATTTTAGATTATATTAGATAGCAATACTATTTCATCCTTAGAAATGAAGATCCAACATCTATAAAATTAATGGCATGGGTGCTTTATGTAAATCTTAAAATAGATGAAGTAATTTTTTGGAAATTAATGGTGAAATAAAGCTACAACTAAAATGAAATTAGACAAAAAAATTTTAAATTAACATATAAAAAGGATACCATAATTTACATAATTCAGCTTTTAGCGAATATTCACAAGAGAAGATAGAAAGAAATATTATATTAGTAAAAAAGGGTTACAAGTATTATAGTAGTTTTTCTCATAATATAAAATGTTAATACACTCAAACTTTCAAACACTAGACACTCAAGAGTTTACTAAAACTCTTATTTTTCTCACTTAACTCTTGATTTTTTTTCATTTCTTTAAATAAAGAAGAAGAACTTAAAATCAGATGATCAAAACCTATAAAGGACTCCCCATTTTATAGATAAATTATTATATTAAAATATAATAAATTTTTTTCTTTTGTTAAATCGTATGTTGCATTAAATTCAATGCCATAATTTGACATTTGTTAGATGGCACCGACTTTGACATTCTTTCACTTAGAGAATTAATTGAGAATCAACCATATGCCTATATTATCCTTTCTGCTTTGCTATTGTCATTGTGTCTCTACAAGCCCATATAAGGATCTACTCCATATAAATTTTTGAATAATAATTGGCTCAATTAAAACATTTACTAGGTTCTCCTTAAAATCAATTTTCCGCAAATCCACTCTTTCATCTTCTACTACTAGTTAAACAAAGTGATATTGAGCTCCTATATACTTTATCTTAAAATGGAAAGCTAGATTCCTTGTTATGCACAAAGCATTTTGATTGTCATAAAATATAAAATTTTTTTTTTTTGGTGCCTGAATTTCTCCAATAACCTTTGCATTTAAATTACTTTCTTACAAGCTTGTATAACTACCATATATTTTACTTCTATTATAGATAAAGTCATAATAAACTACAGTTTCAACGCCTAAGTTGCAGCTCTTCTTACAAGTGTAAATATACAGTCAGTAGTAGATTTTCTTTTTATCAAGCGCTTTTGCAGCATCTGAATTGACATAGCCCCTAACAATAAATTATGAACTTTGAATGCAATATTTAAGGTTCCTCTATTATATCTGAGAATCCTCTTCATAATTTATAAATGTCTCCACTAGAATTCTCACATATCTACTAACTGCTCTCATTGCTTGTGCAATGCCTAGTCTCAATGATGTGTTGGACAAACACGTAAACCCAATCTCTCTATACATAATAATTACTTCATTTAAGGTAATTATTCTTTTTCTTACAGTAGTTGTATTCCTCATTAAATATGTCAAATTCCAATAAAAAAATTACTTATTCCTTAAAATAGAAATCCTCCTCAACAAAAAAATATTAAATAAGAAAATAGATATATTTTATGACAATATTCAATTGCTAGGGGGCTTGGCCTAAGATTTCTAAATATAAACCCAAAAGAGTAGTATATTAGGTAGAATGGCCTATTCTTCTTACAAACCTAAGTATTTTCACTTTACTAGCTAATATAGATCACAATTCAACAATCCCTCTCCTCGGCAAATGTTCGATACAATTCAAATATCCCTCTCTCCGATGAAACCACCTCTCAAACCCGTCCCTTTGTCCATCACACCTAAGTTTGTTCATCACCATATTTTGACTACCAAATTTAGATGTATAGAAATCTTAAGCTAAACCCCCACCATGTTGTAACATTAATCTTTAAGAAATGATAATCTTCCCACTAGACGTCTACGGAAACCTCAAAACCGCAGCATTCTTCTAAGTTTTGGCATATGTTCCCTCTAAGAAGAAGACAAAGCCCAAACACAAAAAATAATATGGTTAACTGTTTTTTTTCTTCCCTAAAAGAGTCAACTATTGCTTCTTCAATAAAAATGAGTCAAAATTACTTAATAGTGATTGGTCAGTGATGATCGGAAGATAAATTTTGACATTAGAGTGGCAATTTAAGTGGCTGGTCAGCAACTTGCCACGAGGTCCAAGGTGTCACTCATTTATTCATTAGTCGCATACTCCAATTTATACAATGAGGAAAATAAACCTGTATTAAAATCAACAATAAATTATCGCTATTCATAAACCTCCATTTTTTGAAAATTTGTTTCCTAAATGGGACAATGTTGTGCATCGTACTCTCTAAGCCTCCATTCAGCATTTCATGTCGTTGAAAGTAGAAGAAAATTAATGCAATCCAAGCAAGATATATGAAGCAACATGTTAAATACAAAAATTATAAATTTTTCTTTTCTTTCCTTTGTTATTTAAAACCACTTGCACATGAATTATGGTGTAGATGTTTAAAGAGTTTTTAACAGTCCACAATAAGATAATGAATGTTTTACTACACATTTTTATCCCCAAAAATATTATTCATCTCCAATTCAATATTCTTAGATTATATTTGACAGATTGTGTTTCATTATTTAATGTAAGGTTTATTATATTAAATTAAATTATATTAGGATTATATTATATTAAGACTGTCAAATACACCTTAATTCATAAATAATAAAATTTAAAAGTTTTGGGAAGAAAAGCAAATTACTTAACTAAGAGGAAAAAAGACACTTATACCCCCAAGATTTGGAGAAATAATTATGTAAACCCTAAATTTTTAATACGGGACACAAAGACCCAATTTTAATTATAATATCCCTTAACTCTATTAACTGAAAAAATAGACTCTAATATTTTATAATAAATAGAAATATAATGTTAAAACAAACATGTGTGTGTATATATATATTAAAATATTTTAATATTTAAAGATATTTTAATACTTTTCAATCTTAGATTATATTAAACTACATTTTATGGTAAATAGAAATAATATTAAAATTAAATGCATGAAAATTGAAATTATTTTAATATTATTAACACTTGAGATATATTTTATTAAGTGTAAAATCTACATGATACAAATATTTACTTAAAATTTGTATAATAAACAAAGCTATATTATTAACATAAATATAATGATTTAAAATTTTGAATTTATTTTATAATTGACCAATATTCTAATACGGTTAGTCTATTAGACAAATTAAACTATTTAAATTATATTTATATTTATTAAAAATATTTTAAGTCAATTTTTTCAATTACTATCTATGAAGGATAGTCACAAGGGAGTTTTAGCATCCCTTACTTAAAATTTTGGAGTCTACACGATCATTCCCCAAAACCTTGAAGTATAGGTGTCATTTTCCAAAAATAATATTAAGAAACTATAAAAATTTTAAATAATTAATACAAGTATTTTGAATAAGATATATATGCTTCTATATGATATAATATTTAACGTATTTAAACTAATACAACTTTACTAGTTGCATTTGAACCCCAAAAGAAAGTCTTAACATTTTTTAGGAATAATTGATCTTATAAAAATAATTATCCAACAACTTATCGAATATGATTTTATTATATGCAACAAATATGAAAATATTATCTCATCATACTGCATGCATAAAATAGCCTCCAAAAGGCAAAACCAACTCAAAAGTTTAAAGTTATCTAAACGTTTTATGAACTCAACTCTAGATTCATTCTGATGCAAGAATTTGACTATGATAACAAATTGAGCCATATGAGATAAACTTATACTAAAAAGCTAATTTAAGAACCGATTGTTTAATCTCATATATATAGTAAAAAATTTAAGAATGGATTGTTTCCCAAGCTTGTGTAATTGACTGTAGGTTACTAGAAGACTCACTTTCATTTTGCTTCTTATTCCCCAGCTTGTGTAGTTTCACATCTAGCGCATGTGGGATAATGTTAAAAAACACTCAAAATATTTCCCACAAAATATTAATCCAGTTCAATCCTATAAAATCCAATCTAATTTATCGTCCTAACAGTGGAGTTAATAAACTGCAATCTAAAATAATCATTGAATTTAGCATGAAAGTGACCTAGCTCTCTAAAACTGACCGTGATTAATTTAGCGGAGCAAGAAAGCAACCCCACTACAAGTCCTTATTAAAAGTCCTTATCAATTTTATGAATACAATGCAACTTACAAAACACACCCCAAAGAAGTGTTAGAAGCTGATTCTGCCCATATAAATACGTGAGAGCACATGCATACTTTCATCATGCCATTGTTAGCTAGCAGTTAAAGAAATTGTTAAGCTCAATCTTTTTTTTGTCTGTCTGGAGAAAGATGTCAACTCAACGAGTTTCATCAGAGAAAATTGTTCGTAACAGTGCAGATTTCCATCTTAATATAAGGCGAAACCATTTCCTCACCCGTCTTTCTGAGGTAATTAAACATTTCATTATCAACTATATACATTCATTGAACATGCAAGGATGCTTATTAGTGTTTTTTTGCATACAGACGACTGATACTCAGGCTTAACAATAGCACAAAGAAATGAAAGAAGAGGTGAGGAGAATGACGACATCTAATGCAGATAAACCTATGTAGAAATTGTGCTTGATTGATGCTGTCCAAAGGATAAATGTGGCTTACCACTTCGAAAAAGAGATTGATGATGCATTGAAGAAAATAAGCCATGGCCCTTTTGTTGATAAAGATAATCTCTACCTTGTCTCTTTTGTTTTCGATTGCTCAAGCAGCATGGAATTAATATATCATGTGGTATGAAAGTTTCTTACTCTATGTTAATTGCAAAATCTTTCCAACTAAATATAAGACATCTAATTGAGTCTCGATTGCCTGAATTGTTTAATGTGATTAGATGTTTTTGAGAAGTTTAAAGATGATGATGGAAAATTCAAGGCATCATGGATAAATGATATTCGAGGCATGCTAAGCTTGTATGAGGCAGCACATTCAGGAATTCTTGGAGAAGATATTTTAGATGAAGCAATTACTTTCACAACCACTCGGCTTAAGTCGGTGGTATCTAATTCTTATGTAAACTCTTACTGAATAAATACATCATTCTCTCGGTTTTCCTCTCCGTAAAACCGTATCGAGGTTAGAGTTGTATTTCTGGGATATTTATTCAAGAGATGATTTGCGCGACAAAACCTTGTCTCAACTTCGCGAAGTTAAACCTCAATATACAACAAGCAACGTACCAGAAGGAAGTGAGTGGCTTGACCAGGTAACTTAATATTCTTCTAACTAAGGTGGGAGAGCCTACTTAGTGTTGTTTCTAGAAATGTGAGATTGCCATTTTCCCTTGAAATAGATCATGTATTGCCACTTACCCCTAATGAATTCAAAGAAAAATATTTTCTTACCATTATTTTTCCTTTTAATAACACCCAAACTTTAAGTTTTAGGGTGTAAAAAATTTCAAATACATTTTCTAGAATTTTCAGTAGTTAGTTGTTGGTAATTGATGGTTGTACTTTTTGTGTATTGTGTGTTTGTCACAATGTGTATGAGAAACATTAGGTTAGTCTGTTTGAAAATGAGGTAATGTGTATTTTCAGGAATTTGATAACCAATATTTAAGAAAAATCGGTACCAACTTAGAATGGAACGGGCTATATCTCAATGTATAGAAAAAATGACAATATTCTATTAAAGTTATAATGTTAGGGAGATAATGATATATTAATGAAAATATTTCAGAAGTAAGTAATAAAAAGTGAAGTTATGATAATGTTAAGTATTTCAGAAAAAATGACAATATTCTATTAAGTAATGAAAGTATTCCTTTTGCAAAATGAGTTTTCAAGTTATGATATCCCCACCTCGTAGTTTTTGTAAATCCATCCCATCTTCAAAAAATAATTACAAAAAGTACACATTATCTTTAAAATTTTTTAAATGAAGAAGACTTCAGCGAACTAATTAATTTTTTTAATCATATTTGAATATAAAGATTGCTTCAATATAAGTTTAAATTGACTATTTTTTTGCTTATAAAGTAAAACTACCAACAATTTACTTTAACTTCAATATTTTTTTAATTTTATACCAAACTCATTGTTTCTAATACTATTTAATTAGTCTGATTATTAGTTTCTAATTAAACTAAGATAGTCACATACTTAATTTCTGTGGAAGAAGTCGTTACTAGAGCATTTATATTTATTCAATGAAAATATATTCATCTAGAAAGTTGCAATATTGTTAATCAACGTGCATCGCTAATTATGCGGCAAATTGAGCATAAATTCAGGATTTCAAGTAGAAAAGTAAATAGACGATGTCGACCTTCAATTTGACTAATTAAATAATTTGTTTTGATAAAGATCAAGAATTGACTATCATTATCCATGGTTAAAAGATCTAGGGTCAAAATCAAAATTGACGCCATCCATTTTCCATCGATCGTAAAATTTTAAATTTAGATGCTATTATTTTAGTTAATTTGGATATGTTAATCAAGGACAAGCACTAAGTACTAAGTTGATTTTTTTTTTTTAACTGAATACCATCAACGGCTTGAAAAATGAATCCTGAACTGTCCATATGAGTGCTCAGAAAACAAAAATTATATCATAAGTTATTAAAGACTAATGTTACATGCCTCAAATTTTTATCCCAAAAATCTTTTTTAAATGTTGTGACATTCATCAAATGATTGGTGAGGATAATTCAATTAATTTACTTAGAACTTTTAAAAAATTACCAATCAGTCAATGAATAATATATTATTCGAGATGAAATCTGAGGTAAAAAAACTTTGGTTGTCCATCATTACTCTTTATTAAATCAATCCTCAAATTAGTGATTTTTTTTTTCATTTACCTCATTTGAAGTTTTGAACACTCAGATTCTTGATCCTACGAATTGCTAATTACTTATCGTAAGTGCGAATAGAGTAACATATAACCATAATTTCGAAGTTCAAAATTTGACTTCATAATATATCAGAATAAAGTGCATTAGGACTCCGTTTAATCCGCCTGAATTATGCTTACAAAATATTGCTTTTATAACATATCTGTGTGGTTTTATCCGCCGGTAACTTCGGTAAAATAAAGTTTGTAGTCTTATCTCTTCCTCATTATTTTACATTTTACATTTAGTTATTAGTTCTTGACAAAGTTAGAGGAAAAATGATCATTTGTTATTTAAACAACCAAATAGTCATTGAAAGTCACAAAATTATGGGTGGTGTCATTTGCTACTTTCTTCAGTGATACAAAAAGTTTGAAGTTAGAATCCTGTTTATATAAGTGGGGTAGGGAGTAAGTTTAATTTCTAATAATGCTTTGTTTAGAAAATTAAAAATCACATGTTGGAAATTTTGAGCCTGGACAACAGTGTTGTTTTTATACCGTTCAGATTTGTTTGATTAACTAATTTTTAATTTCTTATCGAAAGAATTGGTCATATTTGTTATTGATAAGTCCAAAGATTTTGTAACTGAGATATACCGATTTTTTTATTAAATTTTGATTGTTAGAAGATAGATAGCCTGCCCGGTGCTGGCTGCGTTATTGGTAAATATGCACTTCCGTTGCGTCGAAAAAGTTAGGATACCCCAATAAATGGAGCCATCTTACGTGTTGAAAAGTTAAGCTCTGAAATACTCTCTAGAAATAAATACGTAAGAGTGAATAATTGCTCAAATTTTCAAATTTTTATTTAACTGTTTATAGCCTGAGGGAAATTTTGAAATAACAAATAGTAAATCTGATCACATCTCACACGAAATTTACATCGATTAGAATAAATAATTAGTTCTGAGTAATTTTAAATCATTTGTTGAGTTTTTAAAAGTTCAGTCACAAAATGGATTAACATTGGTTTTAAGCTTTGACAAGTTCAGTCACAAAATCTATTAACTTACAAAATTATATTTGAATTTTTGAGTGATAAGGCTACAACAAAACATTCAATTTTTTTTTTCATTTTAAATCGAACAAACCCAAGAACAATAATTTTTCATTACACAACTAGGGAAAATTATTCAATAAGGTCTTTCACCTTCAATATTCCCCGGAGGATAATAACTACAAATAACAAACCACCAATCATTTTTGCACTTGACCCTACCACAACCAAGACTCACAGATTGGCGCCAAACGATTTAAGTGTAATGCAAGCACTCATCACCAACACATGAATTTGAAGCATAATCATAGTTAGGCTTCTCAGTAAGCCAAAATTTTACAGCATCAACTCCATCAAGTTTACCGTAACCCTCAGCCAGATTCTCTCCATAAGGCCCCATTGAATGTTCCAAGTTACAGTCACTCATTCTTTGATTGGCATAGTCTTGCGCATAGGCTGCAACGGTGTCATTCCAAGTCATAGCGCTGACGCCGACCTCTGCACGTGCTGCGTTGTGTGCATTAACGATGTCTTGGTGGGAGCTTTGTGCATGGATGATGTGAGCTAGTGTTAGAGAAATGAAGAAGAAATGAATTTGTTGAGCAACATTTTAATTTCACTACGCTATGCGAACTTTCTTGATTGAGTTCGTAACATCGTTGAGGGCATATATAAAGAGAAAAGGTTGGCAAAAATTAAGGCTATGATTGTGCTAGATAGCTTTTATTATTATTACAAGTAAGTTATTTAATTTTATTATCTACAACAGGAAAGAAGAGACTAATTGATTTTGCAAGTAATTATAAGAATAAATATTAGGATTCACATGCCTATTATAAGGATTGCGCATGTTTTTGTGTGACTCTGTACAAATCGCCGCTACCAGAGTGAGCCAAATTCAATGTCAAGGTCAGAATTTGTTGTTTGTTCCAGGATTTTACAAATACCTTATTCTATTATCAATAAGAGTGAACACGAGAAAGAACAGTATTCTTGTGATTAGTTTTTGGGTATTCTTAACTTAAAAAATAATAGTAACATATGATAGTTCTACTAGGAGTAGTGACAATGATATTTTATAAAAAAAAAAAATACAAATATAAACAGCAAAACGTCCACTCTTTTTGTTTTAGTTTTGCCCTCAAAAGGTTACTGGATTTGATAAAAGCTATAGAAGGGTTGGTCAAAAAAAGGAAAAAATTTCGAGAATTTATCATTAATTTTCACTTGTTAAATAATATATAATACATTCCAATTTCACAAGATATACACTCAATACTGCTAGATTCCCTTCAAATTGACAGTATCGGCCGATTGTTCTACTAACAATGAATTTGGTCTATTTATCGTCTCTTTATATATAGGAAAAGACTAGAGCTCAAATCTTTCTTCAATAAATAATATGAATCAGGAATGTATATATAGCCAAATGGCACACCAACGCAAGATGATTGAGACTCAGCATTTCACGGACCTACAGTAGATAAATTTTTTATTTCCTTTTTCATGTTAACGACTTTTGGGGCCACTTTGACGCTATTTTGGCGATTAACAAATCTAATGTTGGTCAAAATTTTGATGGCGTGCAAGTTTGATCATGCTTACACTGTACCAAAATTGTTAAGATGTTCTTTTCAAATTTTTTGTACCTGAATTTATTCTTAAGAATATAAAACAATATTCAGATTACAAATAAAATGATCCTGATTAACTTATCCACTCACCAAATTAGGCAATTCTTAAATTACAGCTCACGTATCTTAATGTTTAGTCAATCTCAAACCGTTAGATATCTTCAATTTCAATCCAACGGCTGAACTTTAGTTTATGCAGCAGTACTAACAATAAGGAAACCGACTGAATTGATTAGGGATAATTGATGGGCAACCAGACCTAACAGTTTCACCTTTCAACATCATTTGAGAAGGCCAAAATCACTTTGAATGGAAGAGAGAATGATCAGATTTAGGAATCGCAGAGGAAAAAATGCTATATCGAAATGGTCAGATTTAGCATAATAATCAAATGCTAATTGATTCCTCTACAAATCGTTGCTGTCGGTGCTTCTTAATTTTTCATCTGCATGTTGAGTGACTTGGGTTTATGACAATTGTTTTTCCATTGTGCTATATCGAAATGGAAGGTGTAGGTTCTGATTTAGAGATTTACTCAGGAGTTCAATTTCGTCCTATCAACTATTATGCCTTGTGTTTGGTTGCATCAAAAGTTCACCAATTGATATTCTATTGGTGAGAAATTATGAGAAATGATAGGTAAATGTTTTGTTGTTCTAGTTCTGGAAACTGTGGATTCAGATGGGTATACGATTGATTTTGCTAGTTTCCCTATTTTATATTATTCGTTACTTGAATTTTTTTCAAAGATTCTCCTGTGCGAAATTTGACGTTGAACAAGAAAAGTGAAACATTGTTAAAATGAACTGAAATTTTGGGATATTGTAAGGCAATGTGAGTCTTAAATTAAGATCTGGAAATTTTGACATGATTTGAACTCGTGAATAATTATGTGTCAATTTCCAAGCCGGTTTCCCATGTGGGTTTTGTTTGGAATCGGATAAAATAACCGACTTTAAAGTTGGATTTGAATGATGATGATGATTATCATTGATGTGGGTTTTGAGTTTAGCTTGAGAACTGAAGACTGCTTCACTTGAGTGATTATTTCTTCTATTGCTGACTCCTCGTCTGTGTCCGAGAAGTTTCTAAAATCCACCACGATTAGTGTTGCTACTTGTGACTCTAATTTTCACCAAGTTTTGTGATGAATTGAGTTTAAAGTGCGGTTCCTACAACGGCTAACTCATGCTTTTGGCATTCTGTCCTTCATTCTCATAAGCTGCTTTTTGGCGTTCCGTTCTTCATGCTCATAAGCTGCCGAAATGAGTTTGCAATATGCGTTGCTGCAATTCAGTGGGGGACAAGAAAGAAACTCTTTGGTTAAAGTTTTTGGTAAGGTCCCTGCGCTAGCTTTTTCTATTGACCAGCTGCTAACCGCTTGAACCAGTTTCATTTTTTTGTTTGTTGTCATGTTCACCTGACATACGCTTATTGATCAGTTAGTCATATCACTAGCTGTAAGATACGTTAAACGTAACCTGGAGAGGTCCATCAAATTAATTCATTTATTGCGCGACATGCCAAATCACTCCTAGAATAGCATCCTCATCTTATAAATATTATTAAACTTACAATCAGAAAAAAGAAAAATATAAAGTAACAGTTATGTTGATTTAGATCTCAACAAGAATTCTTTTAACTTTACCTGTCTATTTTTAACAAATCAATGATAAATTTTATGCAATTAGAAAATAAACTAAGCGCATATTGTACAAAACACAAGTTAAATTAATTAACTTCTCTAAAATCTACTTTAAACTTGCAAATACCAAGCGCGACATATTCACCTCAGACAATGAGCAATTCTATATAACTTTATTCACAACTAGAACAAAGAAAATTTACGCTTAATTTTCATACTTTTCTATGAATTTTTATTTCAAAACAAAACCTTTAATCGAATCGTATCCAAATATAGTATTGTTCTACTCCAATATCCACGACGCATTATTATTTTGGATTGATTTTAGCAATTTCTTTCATCCAGCTTTTATTATGGTATTTACTCATTCATGATGTGATGCGAGTAGCAAAAACTTTCGAAAGTGAGCATGCAGAATGGGCCAAGCCCAGCCCAATATAATGGCAAAGGGCCAACAACAGCTGCTGCCGAGCAGCTGAAACAAACTGGGTGTGGTCTGGTGCAAAGCACAAGTTAATTCAACCATTGCTTTAAACATATTTACACTTAAAACGCGATTTACTTCTCTATTCAAATACTAAATTACCCATTATTTTCTACCAAACTTCCTCAATAAACTACCTTTTCACCTACTTTCCAGTTCTCACTTTCGAAAGTACCATGCAATCCAGAGCATTTTGATGTGCTTATAATTTATATATTATTCTATTACTTTCTAACTTAATTTTATTTTATTATGTTAATTTTTATTTTATTTTTATATTTTATTATTTTAGGTATAATATGGGAATATAGAGGAATTTAATTAGGATATTTAAGTACGAAGCATTTAAAGAGGAAATTAATTGGAAATTTAAGGAAAGCAATGGAATGAAAATGGAAAAAATTGAAGAAACCAAGCCTTAATCCCGTAAACCACGTTAAAAAAAAAAAAAAAAAAGGGAAAAGGATGCTTGAAGGAGAATAATTGGCAAAGCATTGACCTTTAATTAAAGTGGGCCTCACTTCCTCGCGTGCATGGGCTTAAAATTGGTCATGTTTGGTTTGTTTTAAATCTTTTTTATTTAAGAATTTTGTGGTGCGGCAGTAGTATATAAAGAAGATTAGAAGAAAGCAGCGAAGACACAAAATAATTGAAGATAAGGCGCCACTCTAAGTTGCAAATTTGGGATCAACAATTTGGCGAAATCGACTGTAGAGATTAGAGAGAGACAGCCTCTTGAGTTTACTCTTTCTCTTTCATTGCTCTATTATCTTACTTGAATGTTCCCTATAATATTTATGGATTCTCTTTATATTCTCATTAAATAATTTATTTATTGTACTAGGACTAGGATATAGCCTAATTATGAAATTTTAATTCTATAAATTTATGTTATTTTTAGTTTATTATTCCATGATTGAATGTTCATTATTATACTTAATACTTTTAAATATCTAACAAATATTTAGATGATTTGAGAATATATAACTGAGACCAAGAGAAGTGTTATATTTTTTGTTCTGTGTAATGGATGCCATAAATTGAATGAAAGACAAAAATGTGCTAACGTAATTTATGCAGTTTTATCTAAGAATTTTTATAGAGCCTAAAGATATAGTAGGTTAATATGTTAAGGTATTTTTAATATTATTCGAGAGATAATATTGAATATATTAGGAAAATTCACTATCAATATGGGCAATAAACTTTAATAGCATAGATGAAAAATTAAATTAGATTGGTTATAGTGAAATCGAATGTCCTAGTTTTAATCTCTTAGTAAATTTTATTACTGCCTATATTTTTATTTAATATTTATTTTTTTATTTTATTTTATTTTTATTGTAAGCACACTTATTTGATTGTTCAAATAAATTAGGGTTAGAGTAATTTCGGTAGCTAATAGGATATGCAATTTCTATGGGACGATACTCTACTATGTATATAGTACTTGTGCCGACTAGTTTTTTTGCTAATTTATGCATCGCATTTGTTTGTAAAAGTTTTAATATGCAAATATAATCTTAGCAGCCACAAATGAGTTGTTTGACAAAATTGATTCTAGTAAATTCACTTAATCACTTTTCCTTTGTAAAACAACAATATATAATATCACCTAAATTACATTAGATTTTTTATTATTTGTTTAAAATTAAAAATACTCTTATTTTTTCTATATAGATTAGATGTCATGATTATTTGTTATTGTTAATATATAATAACAGAAAAACAATTGTGTATTTATTTTCTATTTATATTATGAAAATTATTAAACTAATTGGTATGTATTTATTAAAAAAATTAATTCTTTAAAATTATGCTTGAATAATCTGTAAGTTTATACGAAAATCGATTGCTTGCATTTACAATGCTAAATTATATATGCAATGTTGTTTATACTTTTCCTTTTTTGTCTTTAAGTAGTCATGAATTTACAGTTTGACTTAAATATAAATTTGGATCAGTGCGGGAAAGTGATTGATGGAAATGTAGCTAATGAAAGCACAGTGGATGATAAAGATGAAAAGCATTTAGAACCTTATACTAGGTTGGAGTTTGATGCACAAGATGACACATATTTTTCTATCTAAAGCATGCTAAATATATAGGGTTCAGCATCACAAAGAAATCTAGCCGTCGATTAAAGTTATCAACAGAATTTATTGATGCAAAATTCATTTGTACAAGGTACGGGATAAAACAAGAAACTAATGCTATCAATGAACGCCCATGTTTGAAAGCATATTGTAAGGCTTTGTTGGATGCCAAAAGAAAGAACTCTTGTGGCAAGTGGTATGCTCAAAATTTCATAAAAGAACATAACCATGAATTTTATCCTAGCCATGCACACTATTTTTCCATGCCATAGAAGTACTGCATTTTCTAGTAAACAAACTATTAATATGTTACATGCTTTTGGTATAGGTGCAAATAAGATTTTTTACTGCGATGGAAAAAAAATAGAGGATATGAAAATATTAAGTAAACAAAGAAAGATATTAGATACCATTTCGACAAAGAACATCGATTAGTATTGGAATTAGGTGATGTTAGAGATATACTTAATGGCTTTATGCAAATCTAGGAAGAGAATCCTAATAATATGCGTTCTTCAATCTCCTGCTGCTTTTAATGTTCCACTTTATTTTATACTAAAGCAATGGAGTAAGGATGCAATGAGCTTGGATTCTACAAGTAATGTTCCAAAGGGAATGCAATTCAAAAGCAATGTTCTAATGAATTGTTTCATCAAGCTACAAAATTGAGGAAGGCTCCTTATCTAGTGGAAGTTTCAATGTTGCATAGTGTGCATTATAGGATGCATTGGAAAATTGTACAAAGGTGAATTGTTCTCTTAAAAAACATGAAGTTAAATTGGATGGAGCTTACGTTGCATACAAGGAAAATATTGCTAGCAGTTTGTTGTATGATATCTTATTACTTGATTCACAAATATATAGCAGGAAAGGAACTCCTAAAAATATGAAGAAAGTAATTGAGAAATATAAGAAAAGAAGACTCAACGCCAAATTAAGAAAGGTTATACACCCACACACACACACTTATAAATATATGTATGAATTTAATGACACATTTATAGTATTATATTTTTACTTATTAAGGATAACATTCTTTTTTTTTCTTTTTAATAGGTTTTAAAGAACATTGGGACAAAAGTTCCTCTCAAAAAATGCTTTCTTATATTGAAATTTTATTTTATATTTCTTTTTGTATTATTAGAAATTTACTTGTATTTAATAGCTTTAGTTCCAAGAACATTCAACCTTAAGGAGTGAAAATGTTAATGATCTTTATGATTCACAAGATTGCTTGCAAGAAATGGTATATTAAGTATATGATTTTGCTTTTTGCTTATATTGTATTGTATTTTATCATATACCAATTTTTTGTACTTTTTGGAACCTATACTGATTAAATTAAAATGTTCAGTAGGAAGATTGTGAATTCTTAAAGAAGTTTTCTAGTGAATATTTATGAGATGCTAGTTGTAAATCAATCATGCTTAACAATAGTAATACCTTCTTTAAATACTCATCGGTTGGTATAATTTATTTATTTTTACATGTACATTGGAATATATTTATGTTCAAACAATAAGGTTTCTAGACACTTTCAAACAACAAATTAAGATTCCAAGATAAAATTTTGTTCTCTGATGTAGAAATTGTTCAATCCACAAAGAAGAATTATTTTTGTGATCAATGTTCTTTGAACAAAATTGTATCAGTTTAAGTAGTTATAAATTTTGTTTCTTGTTTTTATAATAGAACTGTACTTGAAGAACCATTCCAGACAATGAAATTTATAAATTAAAATTATTTCAGTTAAACAGTTGCAAGTGATGGTTTGTATTAGTTTGGGTTATATGATTTTTTAGAATTTTTAACTTATGAACAAAAGGAGGAGGTAATTTATTATTTGAACATAAAAGTGAATGGCATTTGAGTGTAAATATGCTCAAAATGATGGGTAAATATATCCAATGACTTATTGAAAGATCAAAATTATTTTCTATAGGTCCCAATAAAAATTAAAACTTAACACTTGTTGAATTCTAAAATAAGTGAGTGAGTCAGCCTTCTAAATGAGCGACTGACCATATCACTCCTCTTTAGATTTAGATATACACATACAACTATTGGATTTTTTTTTAACACATAAATATTGCAATTACGATCAACTAATATTTATAATTGGAAATGTTCTAAGATAATTAGATTTTTACCTCACAAATACTATAATGATAGCTATAATTAATTTATACTGGAACTCGAACATCTAACTTTAAAGTATGAGGTTATAAGGGTTTACACTGAGCTATGAAGGCCCAAGGGTTCATACTAAACAACTTGAGGACTTTCAGATAGTCAAAAAATTTTGAAAAAAAAATCTAGTTATCAAATGGTGTCCAAATTGTTGGGTAATATACTTATAAGGTGCCATCGTCCTAACCTTAATATTGATATATGATTATACAATAGTTCTTTTTTTAATTTTTAATAACTCAAGCACTTATTGGAACTCAAACTCAAATTTGAACCCGAAGAAGAGTGCTGGTTGTCACGAGCCACTCGATTACGCTTGAATAAGAGGCTAATTCCGCACACACACTTTTGCTTAGCAAAAGTCTGCCTAAATATAGTGTGTACTTAGAAGTGAATTACATTTAATAAGAAAGGTTGAGTGCACTTAGAAGCAGAGTGTACTTAGAAGCAGAATGTGCTTAAAAAAAAGCCGCCTAGCATAAGTGATTAGCGGTCATCCAAAGCCCGGTCTGAATTCTCAATTTCTTTATAATTGTAATTAACTAGAAATTTTCAACGCCTTGCACTTATGTCCTAGGGAGATATTTAGCCAAGTTGCCAACTTGCATGATGAGCTCTAGAACTAGTCATCCATGCATATAAATATCATATCACTCTCGTCATTTTCCTCACTACACCAGCACATTCCAACACACATATCTTACACACACGATCTCTCAGAGTCTTGTAAAATAAGCTCTCTTGTATATTATTTACTTAATGTATAATAAAATTATTTTGGTCCATATTATTCTCACTTCTTTCTAATGTTTCCATAATCAGTCTTACTTAGCTAGCTTAAAAAGTATTTTAAACTTATTTAGCAGCTTACGTGTTAGAAATTTTTTAAGTACCGCACAGAGTTATTGCTCGAAAACTCTCTATCTCATGACATTAATGTCACTAGAAAAATAGCTTAATTCATTGAGACAGCGTATCGATGAGAAAGCTGACCCAGTTGATGAGCAAAAAGAACGGTCGTATCCAATGTGTCCCAAGTGGCAGACCAGCGGCCCCTCTAACTGTCCTCTCTTTGTTTCCTTAGGTTTATCATGCATGCAAGTTCGAAGTTTCACACCATCCTTGACTTTATATTCCATTTTCTTCTATGGAGATGTTTTAGAACCTCCACACTCTAGTATTTTTATATCTTTAACCTTGCCTAATATGGCTCATGTCCCATTGCAAGATTTAATTTCGGTGAAAGTCAACAAGATTTTGGGAGTCTGAAAGATATGACACTCTATACATAATTAATGCATCAGATGACAAGATGAAGTTTTTTTTTTTTTTCCTTTTTTTACCCTTTCAAAACAATAACCTAGTCTATAAAGAGAAATATTTTATATTTTTCGTATCATGCTTATATAGATCTTGATTCCCCTGTAATTATTGTGAGCATAAAACAAATATTTTTTTTATAGTCTTGTTTACTCGATCGGTCGTGGCATGAGCCATCTGTTTCCATTGTGCATACCACAAGTTATATGCTTATATGCTTATCGTGGTTGTGTCCCTTTATTTTTTCCGTTAAGAAAGTCAATTTTTTATTAATTTAAAGAGTTGAAAATACAAGCAACATCAGCGGGAAAAGAGGCCAACCGGACAACAGCGTCTTTGCCTCCTAATACATACCTAGGCTAGCAAATGGACAGTTCCATTGGCAGATCTAGGAACATGCTGAACTCGTAGTTGTGTCACTAATAACCCTAAATTGCACAGTTAATCAAACAGATCAACATTGCATTTGAGTTTTAAAAAATATATATGATCCCGATTAATCAAACAGATCAACATTGCATTTGAGTTTTAAAAAATATATATGATCCCGATTCACCATAGGGAAGTGTGCTAATCAACCCGATTGTACATATTAGTAATTAAATGTGTGATCACAAGACAACAAAAGAACTCGCCTGTTATGTTTGACCATGCATGGCATCATTATATATATATCACGCATCATCATAATTGCTCATAAAAAAGCCATCGATCTGTTGTGCATGCGAAGTTGTGAGAGAGGCTGGGAGAGGGCTGTGTGTAAAGCAACTGCTCTCTCATTATTTTCGTCGAGAGAGCAAACACGCAGCATGTTCAGGGCAAGTGATATTCTTGGGAAATTCAGTGAACAATCAAGAGGAAGATCGCTTTTGTCTAAGGTATGTCACCTAATTTGCCATTGCAATTCCTTTTTTTTTTTTTTTTAGTGGATGGAAAAAAAGTGTAATTATTATAGTGCACTATTCGGAACATATATGATATATATAATTGTTAAGCAATTCCTCAATTTCTTTAGGAATTTAATACTTCTTTGTATTTGTTTCTCCAATTTCACTTCTTAAATGAAATCAACAAATTAAATAGAATTAGCAGTACTTTATAAGAGATGCCATTTGTTTTTATCTTTTGTAATGTATAAAGGCAAAACATGAATAGGAGTTAATCTATATATGTGTGTTATATGCATTTGTATTTTCTTCATTCTTTATCTCCATAATGCCATTTTATAACTAATGTTAATTTTTGTTCTTAATTTCATTTTTACGTCTTTTATAAATTATATATGATCACTAGTAAACAGAAAAATTCCATTATTATTACTACAATTCAAGATATATTACTCCTGCCAAAAAGATTTTTTGTCTCCATTGATTATTTTATTTTCACCCCAAACAATTTTGAATGAGATCTTCAGCAATTAAGCAAAATCATAAAGATGCCAAACCTTGACTTATTTATTTATTGAATATAATTTTTTTTTCCGTTGCTTCTGTTACAGCTAAGGCATGGCAATCGGTCCAAACATGGAAGAGCTCTGCAAGCTAACGAAGCAAGTGTCTACAGGTAATAAGGTATTTTATGATCCGTTTTTCGATGGATAGTAGTTTAATATTGTAAGTCCCATTAACTGTTTAAGCCGATGCACATGGTTGTCAGTGACAACTTGTCACTTTATTTCTTTATTATTGTCTTTAATAGAAAGAGAGAACGTAAGTTACAGATGTAATTTATATTATTTATATAAATAGGCAGCGCTTATGTTACGTTTGAGGTAAGTAACAGCCGTATAAAAAAGATCGTTAGATCTTCATCGAACGGCTATTTTACATTTTAACGGAAAATTGAGTACAGGTAAAAGTGGTTAAATGATTAAGAACCGGCAATTTATCCAAACGGTTCTTAAATAAAGTTGTTAAGGGGTTATCCGGTAACAAAATTTAAAGAGAAAAAAATAGAATTACGAGTTGCAGTGTTTAATTCACAAGTGATAACTACAGTAGTTAGGTTAATAGAAGAGGGGAAAGTAAAAGTGGCACCGAGATTGTGAACGTCCTTGTTCAAGTTTGCAGATTCACTAGTCGGGAAAATCAAATAATTCGTTGCACCCAAAACCGAAGCTGTATTTGAAACTGAGTGGAGAGCGTATATCAAAGGCTGGCAATGGAGTGAGACAGCGGGGGGGGGGGGGGAGTAAGGGACAGTGCAGGATCGACATGTAGTGAGACGGCAGGGGGCGAGAGATAGAGAGAGACAAGGGTTTTGTTGCGTGGCCAGGGAGAACGCCGCGCTGGGAGCATTGCTTTCAACATTTTTCTTTAATTTTTTTTTGAAATTTTAATTGATAACACTTTGCAACCGGGTACAACAAGTAATAGAAGAATTGACTTTACCAGTGATTTCTTTTTCAACAAGTTTACCGGTGATTTCTTTTTCAACAAGTTTACCGGTGATTTCTTTTTCAACAAGTTTCTAACCGGTTCGAATATATTTTTTATGGTGGCAGTACCTACCACGTGTTGTTTTCATGTTTATTCAGTAGTCATGTCCTGGCTGTTTCTTACATTAAATGTAACGTAAGCTTACCCATATAAATAATATATAATGTAAAATTTATTTATTATTATTAATATAAGTGATGTAAATTATATTAAATGTATCTTAATATTTGTCATTACTGCCAGAAGACGATTTCACACTGCACTATGTTATATGAGCTACAAGACGAAGTACTTGGGTCATACAAATGACTAAACTTTTAATTTGGACTGGGCTAATAGTGTCATTAATTATCTTTTTTTGTTAAAAAACAATATTATGTATACCAAGATTTCTTGTATAATCCGTTTAGTACATTATATCATCAAAGGGCTGATATTATGGGATCCACAGCTTCATTCCATTAATAAAAATTTATCAGGCTTTCCGTCGTGTCGTTGCATACCTGATCAAAATTCATCATTGTCATATGTTTTATAGAGGTATAGAAATTATATTGTAGCGTTGCTGTATAGTCTTGTATCAGGATCATATGTTTTACATAGTTGTAGATTAAAGAAAAATAATACTATACTGTCACTATTGTTATTATTATACTCTGCAACCCAAGACGTATTTACTATTTAAAATTGTGAAATTCAAGGATCAGAAACTAGCCTAGCCACGTGTTTATTAGAAACGTGAAATACAATACAATCCGATACTACCCATGCCCAAATTTTCTTTCATACTCCGTAATTTCGTATTGCACGACACATGATTTGAAGTTAGTAATAAAAATTTAAAAAAAAAAATCATGATACTTGTGGTAGGAAGTGGATAAGAATAAATGACCACAACCTAAGATTGCCCTATCCCTGACAATGATATAATGTTTGCAGCGCCATTCCCTAGAGAGTTAATTTGCACTTTATTGGTTGTTTGTTTTTGTTTTTCTAATTATTTTTTCCGAATTTGTAATTCGATGCCCATTTGTATCTCTTTGGATCCATTTAGTTTTAAAATTATCATGGTAACATATTGATTCCGGTCTTATGCATTATTTTTAAATATTTTTTGCTATGTGTACACTTAAAATAACATACGATTTAAAATTTTAATTACTTATCAAATAACCGTGAATTTTTTAAATTTTTGTTTGGCCTCACAGCAGTCATGTTACTGGAGAATATACAAATTGCGTCGGGGATGAGCTTGGACAGAAGGATGCAATTTTAAATTATGGACAGGTATATGATTTTTTAAAATTTGAAATTATATAGACCTATCCTTTTCTTTTCTTCTTTTACTATGTAAGAATTTGATGTTAGGCAGGCCCTTCTGGTTATTAACGTTCGCCGAGATTGCTCCATTACTTATTAGCTATAGATTTTTAACATGTACTAATATTGTTCGGTTATCTACTGGCTTAAGTTTTTTTAATCTATTAGTTTAAGATTTTCTAAGCATAGTATCAGTCGAAAATATAACATTTCATTATCAAAATTATAATACTAATTAATCTATGAAATGGTGGTATCGACGATATTGCAGCTTGCCCGCCGTTTAATTAATATATATAAAGCTAAGTTCTGAGTATTGTAAATTATCCTTCGCTCTCTCAAATTTTCTTAGGAAACAAACACACTATGTTAAAAGCAAGTGATTTATTTTTCGGAAAATGCAGCTTACCTTCAAGAATAAGAGGATCAATTTATCCTAAGGTCTGTTAATAATCTACTTTTTTTTACCTCTTTGAATTTTGTCACAATAAAAAAGGAAAAAAATTATGTTATATTACCGGCCGAACCATTAAAGAATATTTCTCCATTTTTTTTTTCGAATCTTCAGCAAATAAAATGTGTTGAGTTCTTTAACAATTTATGAATTTTAATCTTTAATTTCCTTGCTTCGTTTCAGCTAAGGCTTCAATATTCCAGATTTGCAACAGCTGCTGCAGAAGCTTATAATATCGAACCAAGTACTGATGGTGTCGGGTAATACGATAAAGAAATAACTTGCTGTATCTTCTGAAGTCTGAACCCAGTTTCATTTTTTTAATACTTAATTAAAGGCTTAAGCTTTTGCGTCAAACTACTAAACGAATACATTTAATTTGATTCCTTTTTTTTTTTTTTTCCATTTTCTGGCTTGACAGCAGTCATGTTAATGAAGAATATGCAAATGTCAATTGGGATGGGCTTGGATTTGCCCTAACTCCAACTGATTATATGTACGTAATGAATTGTTCTAAAGGTCAAAAATTCTCGCAAGGCACTCTCACTCGATTTGGAAAGACAGAGATAAACCCTTCATCTGGAATTTTAAACTACGGACAGGTAATTAACTAATTAGCAACATCCGTTATTTAGCAAAATTAATTTGATTAACAAAACAATTCTTTTTTTTTTCTTTTTAAAGGGTTTGATCGAAGGTCTAAAGGCATACAGAACAAGAAATGAGCGAATTCTACTATTTAGGCCAGAAGAAAATGCCACGCGCATGCAAATGGGTGCAGAAAGAATGTGCATGCCTTCACCTACAACTAAACAATTCGTTAATGCTGTCAAGCAAATTGTTCATTCCAACAGACGTTGGGTAAGCAACTTTACATAAAGAGTTTATACGTTTATTACATAGTCTCAGATGTTACCTAGAGTTAAATACAGCTAATTTCCGATCCTTTTTAAGGTAATATTAATATTTTTGTCTCAATAGGTTGAGATTTTTATGATTAATCGTGACATACATATTTTATTATTATGAGTGTTTATTTGTGGAGTGGTGGAATCAGAATCTTGATTTTGCAGAGCCATAATACAGAAACATCAGACTTGAGAATACAATATCGTATTAAATAAACTTAAGAGAGCCAAATACAAATTTTTATATAAAGAGGTTAAATTTCAATAAAACCCTAAACACAGTGCCACCCCTATGTTTTCGTATTCCTGTTAGTTTAGAAAGTTAAATTGTTTTACAGATACCAAAAATCTAAAGTTCGAACCCCGCTTTTCACATGTGTGGAGAATGAAATTAAAAGATAATTCAATTGATTTAACTTCTTTTAAAAAATAAATAATAATGATAATAATCTTAATATTAAATTATGTCATTGGTTCTTGTTAACTTTGATTTTGGATTGGCAATCTAGGTACCTCCTCCGGGGAAAGGAACATTGTACATCAGGCCTTTGCTGCTGGGAAATGGACCGGATCTTGGCGTTGCGCCGGCGTCCGAATACACATTTGTAACTTATGCTTCTCCTGTGGGCAATTATCACAAGGTGATCACAAATGCATTATTATCTTCTTCCTTCTTAAAAAAAAAAAAAAAGGGGAAAGTTTAAATTCTGTTAAGAACTAACAAAAATTTGATGTCCTCAAATTAGATTTGAGTTAAGATATTAATTAAATCTAAATTCTGATGCCATCTCTGTTCTTGAATGAAACTTTCATCCTTATTAGAATTTATGTTCATTATTTGGGTCCCTAATAAATTTTAATATCAAATTTCATCACTTGGTATTAAAATAGTAGCGTAGCACAGGAAATAAAAATATAACAATACCACATACAAAATGATTATCTGAGATCTCTACATATTAAAATTTATTTATTTATTTGTTAGAACGTCACTTTTGTTGTTCAACCTTGTGTTTTTTATTAATTGAACTGTACTGATAAAATAAGATTATATTAACAATACATCAGGACCTAAGGGGTAAAAATAATTTATAATGATGACCAAACTGTCATTCTCCGATATTGATAATAACAAGAACAAAAACAAGAGACTTAAAAAAAAAAATTATAATGGGTTTGTTTGGAACGGCCTTGTCTATATAGGGTGTCTTAAATTTGGTGGTGGAGGAAAAGTTTCGTCGAGCCACTCCTGGAGGTACGGGAGGAATCAAAGCTGTCACCAATTATGCAATTGTAAGTTCTAATAATTCCATTCCAATAATAGTACTACAATTGCATA
Organism: Aegle marmelos; assembly: GCA_030449875.1. Lineage (NCBI taxonomy): Eukaryota > Viridiplantae > Streptophyta > Magnoliopsida > Sapindales > Rutaceae > Aegle > Aegle marmelos. Next base: position 5,026,854 of record JASUUL010000058.1, read on the forward strand.
ATATATATAAATTGGTAAATAAATGAATTATCATCTTTTTATCAATTTGGCTGTAGATTTACAAACCTATTTCCCAAGCAAAGGCCAAAGGGTTCACCGATGTCTTATTCCTCGATGCAGTGACCGGAAAATACGTCGAGGAGGCTTCCACTAGCAATATTTTTGTTGTGAAGGTAAGATAATGTAACAATGGAGCATAAATTTTAAATAATTATGAGATGTGGACATCTATATTTGATAATATACAGACTTACTTTTTTAGGTTTTCAAACCTAAAGCGTAGGCCTTGTATAAAAGGGTAAGTCCATACTTTATACGTACAAATATCCACACCTAAAAATAACTCATAAATTTTTATTTATTATTGTTACATTGCCACCTTGATAAATTTACATTATGATTTTTGTTTTCGACACTAAATGTCAAAACAATATTTAGGAAAATGTCATTTCAACTCCACCAACAAATGGAACTATTCTACCTGGAATTACTCGAAAAAGTATTATTGAAATCGCTCGGATTCTAGGTTATCAGGTATCACTTTATTTTTTTCGTTTCTAACTATATATATATATATATAAGAGATGTTATCAACTCGATAATCACATTCAACTTTAATTAGGTTGAAGAACGAGCCGTTTCGGTGGAGGAACTATTTGGTGCTGAAGAAGTTTTTTGTACGGGAACTGCAGTGGTGGTTAATCCAGTTAACAGCATAACCTATCAAGATAAAAGGTTTAAAACAACATTATTAGTGTTTTGATTACATGAGATTATAGATTGAATCCATATTAACTTAAAACAAATAATATCTATTTTCTCTAAACGCAGGACTAGGTACAAAAGAGGAGTAGGGACTGTGGGTCAAAAGCTATCTGACATTCTAACAGGAATTCAATCTGGACATATTGAAGACGAGATGGGATGGACAGTGGAGCTTGATTGAGTTTCTTCCTCTCTTTTATTGTACCACATACAGTAGGAATCAGAGATTATGCCATTAGTGCAGTATATTTATTTTGAAAACTCACCATGTAAAATCAGTAGTTATATTTAATTAAACTGCAGGTGATATATAAGCATTAATTGAGTGTAGTATTTCTAATGTATTCTAAAATTTCTCCACAAAAAAAAATTAAGAAATGATGGAAATAAATTAATAAATAAAAATTATTGATTATCTCCATTATTAGTATAGATTTACGAAGATTGATCGATTCAATTTTTGTTAATCCTTATTTTCAAATTATGCTAATTATGTTATTTTCTTTTTTTAATTATAATCATTTATATGAATTGAGCCTTTTGCCTAATATGAACTATCAAAAGCTATAACTATCTTATCTTTATCTATAAATTTGTATCATATTACTATATATTCAAGATTTTTGCGATGTTAATACTTCATCTAGTATCTTTTATGAATTTGAGTATGAGACTGAGAAAATATTTAAATATTTAATCCTAAAAATTTCTTGTATATCCTAATAAGTTGTTCAATAATAATTTTCATCAATGGTAATATTATATCTAAAAAATAAGACATTTGTGGATTTTGAAGAAATAAGACATGTGGTAACATGCTCAATATCTAAACATCAAAATATCTTAAAGACAAGGGAAACCACTTTTATAGTCTCTACGGTGATATTTACATTGAAAAAAGTATCTGAGATAATTTTTTTATTGGAAAAATATTTGAGATGATCTTTATTGATCTCCACCCTCTGTTTTTTTTCTTTTTTTCCTCAATACAAGAGATTATAACAAATCATATCAAGGAATCTCAATAATTAATGAAAACTCGATACATTTTCAAAAGATGAGCCACGAATAAAGGACGAGGGATATACTACGGAAATATTCCTCTTTCCCTATAAATAAGAAAACAAATAGGTCTTCGGACTCCTTAAGAAAAGAGTGACTTAGACAAATTACCCAATCAAATCACTTGGACAAGCTAAACGGGGCTTTTGACTTCTAGGAGAATAAGCGAACTAAGGAGGCATAACTTAACTGTATAAAACTTCTCATGTGCATAGTAAAGGGGCTTTTTTGGGCTCTCAGGCCCTCACTGTCTCTCCCTCCCTCCCGCCCCCTCCGGCCCTCCCAGCTGCTTAACATTTATATCCATTCATCTCTCTTATTTTCTTCTAATCTCCATATATATCCTTAAGCTCAAAAACATTATTGTTTGTCTCAAAATCTAGTGCAAACCTTAAAGAGTCTTTTTGACCATTTTTCTTCTCATGCCATGTCACGACCCGTCCCGAACCCTGGGACGAATCGCGACTGATCCTCGAAATTCGACTAATAACTATTCTAATATTAATCACAATAATATTTCTACTAAAATTTCCAATAGAATTTCACTAAGATTCTGAAATTTCCAATCCTGCAATTAATAAGATAACACTCCCAAAATAATTTCCATATACAACCAACTCCGTCAATCAACATCTCAATAATTACCAAATATCATTCGAAATATTTTAATATCAAACACAGTAAGTTACTCTAAATTGTAATATTATACAATCCGAAATATTCTACACAGAACTTCACAAATCTTAGGACAAACACGTGGCCAAATACACATAACTAGCGTTCTTTGAGTCAATTGTTGACTGCAAGTCTCTGTGGGTGAAAAAATATAATAAAACGAAAAAGAATGGGGGTGAGTATAAAACTCAGTGAAGGTCAGTGAGTGGATAATAGTTTTTCCGAAAATAATTTTATTCTTAAAATAACTGTATCAACTTTAAATACACAATTCCATCAAATCATAAACGAGAAATATCAATAAATCACTTCACATTTATAATTAAATTACTAACTTCGAAAACATATATAATAACATGTGAAATAACCAAGGACGTATATGTCATAACATCGTATAAATATTCAATGTGAAATCATCACCAAATCTTTGCGTAGAAGAAGAAGAAAATTCGCAACATATAATATCAATTTCGAATACTAAAAACTTTCACCAAACGAGTACCCGGGGAAATAATCTCATCCTATCCGGACCTCAACGGACAGGTAATCAAGCAACCATCATGCCCCGGAGCTACACGGATAACCCGGACCTCAACGGACGGGCAATCAAGAAACCATCATACCGGAGCTACGGATAGACGGGAAATAATATCTCATATGTCATCTCATATCGACATATCTCATCATCATAATTATGCATGCATAGTCCCCAAAGGACAAAAGCGCCCAAGCACACGGCCCAAAGCCTCTATGTGTACTCCGACGGGCCCCAAAGGCCTATATCTCATATCATCACATCACAGTGTACAGGGAAGGGTACTGTCTAATGACTTGAAAACAATCGAAAATACACATGTATACAAACATCTGATCATTTCCGAAATCACATTCTCTTTTATTCTCAACAACATTTAAAATCCATTTCTTTTTTTTTTAAATATTATTTATACGCAATTATTCAAAATTAAAGATAAAATCATTTATCATACACAATTCCGATAATAAACAACATTATGCCGATAAAATCCATTTTCCACAAAATCATTAAATTGGACATTTAAAAATTCATTTGTAATCGTACTTATCATAATCAAAAATCATAATAATCCACAGAGAAAATAGGTTTTGTATATTCCACTCACTGTAACGACGATCAAATCCGGTATCGTCGATGTCCGTGGGTTGGTTCTCGTTCACAGGTCCTCCTAATCAAATAAATCGCATAATAATTATTAGTTACGTAAACTACAAATAATTGTAGTTAATAAAACTCGAATTCTCATAATATGACTCCCGAATATTTAAACTTATAAAATTTTCCTTATTCCCAAAAATTATTAATGATCTCAATATCAAACTTTATTTAATTGCCCCCAATAATATATTTATTAATTTATCCATAAAATTCTCAATTTCTGAAATATCCTCAAATCCTTTAAAATTACCGAACTGCCTTGAATTCAAAATTATCGAAATATCCCAAAAATCATAATTTACCAATTTAATCCTCAAGATCATAAATTATTACTTATCCTTAATTTAATCAATTAATAAAATATTCACATATTAGGAATTATTAAATTATCTCTGAGGTGTAAAATTATCGAATTACCTCCAATCACTTAAATTATCAATTTACCATCGAAATCTTAAATTACCTAACTATCCTTATCCATAATTATCAAATTACCCACAACTTTCAGAAACTACAAAATTAACCCCAAAATTCTCTGTCTTTACCGAATTGCCCCTCACCGGTCAACGGTGACCGGACTTAGGTCAACAGTGACGGGAAGCTTAGATCTTGTAGTTCCGGCCTCGGTGAGTCCAACAGTACCGGCGGTGACCTTCCACGCGCGGTAACGGAGCCGGATCAAGCTTCCTAAGGCCGCGGGTTGCAAGTTGCCGTTCACCGGCAATCCGGCCGATTCAGATGACGAGACCGGTCGGAAATGGAAGCTGGAGGTGAGAGCAATGGAACCCAGCCGGTGGCGTGGCCAAAATCCGGCTGAATCGACGGCGGCAAGAACGAGTGTTTTGGCCGAAACTTTCAAGCTTCACCGGCGACGTTCTGGTTGTTTTCCGGCAGTGAGAATGGCAAAGATACGACCAGCGTCTCAAGAGCTTCAAATCGATACCAAGATCGTCAGAAACGGTGGCCGGAATTGGGAGATCCGGCCGGGTCAAGATTGCGGGTCGCGGTCGGATCCGGGTCGAGTCTCTCTTTCTCTTTCTCTTTCTTTCTTTCTCTCTCTCTCTCGACTTCTCTCTCTTTATTAAAATATAAATAAATAAATATATATATATACACGTAAATATTACAATCCTCCCCCCTTATAAAAATTTCGTCCTCGAAATTTACACATCTGATGGGAACAACTGGGGATATTGAGCTCTTATTAAGTCTTCGCGTTCCCAAGTAGCCTCTTCTTTTGTGTGATTCCTCCACAACACCTTTACTAAGGAAATGGTCTTAGAATGCAAAACTTGATGTCTCCTTTCCAATATTCCTACTGGCTCCTCTTCATAAGTCAAATCTTCTTTCAACTCAATTGGTTGGTTCAATAACACATGACTCGGATCATATATGTACTTCCGAAGCATCGAGACATGGAATACATCGTGAATCCTGGATAACTCAGGTGGTAGAGCTAATCGATAAGCTAATGGACCAATACGCTCTACAATCTCATATGGCCCAATGTAACGTGGGCTTAACTTACCGCGTTTCCCAAATCTAAGTACTCCTTTCCAAGGTGATATCCGTATAAATACCTTGTCACCAACTTCGAACTTAAGTTCCCGTCTGCGCTTATCAGCGTAGCTCTTTTGTCTATCTTGGGCTACCTTTAACCTATCCCGAATAACTTGTATCTTTTCATTCGTATCCTGAACCAATTCGGGACCAATTAGTTTTCGCTCACCAACCTCGTCCCAACACACTAGAGTTCTACATTTTCAACCATACAAAGCCTCATATGGTGCCATCTCAATACTAGCTTGAAAACTGTTATTATATGCAAACTCCATCAAGGGTAAATAATTATCCCAACTACCCTTAAATTCTAAAACACATGCCCGAAGCATATCCTCCAATGTCTGAATAGTACGCTCTGATTGGCCATCAGTCTGTGGATGAAAAGCAGTACTAAAATTCAATTGAGTGCCCAAAGCCCTCTGCAAATTGGTCCAGAACTTAGAAGTAAATCGAGAATCCCTATCTGAAACAATCGACACAGGCACTCCATGAAATCGAACTATCTCAACCATAAATATACTGCCCAACTTATCCATCGAATAAGTGGTCTTACATGGTAAAAAGTGTGCTGATTTCGTGAGTCGATCAACAATCACCCAAATACTATCATGTCCAGTCTGAGTACGAGGAAGTCCTGCTACAAAGTCCATAGTGATATGCTCCCATTTCCATTCAGGAATAGGAAGTGGCTGTAAAAATCCTGCAGGTTTCTGATGTTCAGCCTTAATCTGCTGGCAGACTAAACATCGAGAAACAAATTCTGCTATCTCCCTCTTCATGCCCTGCCACCAATAATGATCTCTCAATGTACGATACATTTTCGTACTACCCGGATTCATCGCATAAGCTGAACAATGAGCTTCCTCCATAATCTCCCTTTTCAGATTCTCTATATCCGGTACACAAAGTCTATTTCTCATAACTAAGACTCCATCATCTCTCACTGTAAAATCAGTTCGCAAGCCTTTTTGCACATCTCCTCTCAACTTTGCTAGCTGCGGATCTTGATCTTGCATTTGATGGACTTTATCAACCAAAGTCGGTCTAATCTGAAAATTAGCTATCAAAGCTTTGCCATTGTCAACTTCTAACTCAACTCCCAAGGATCTCAATCTGATCAACAGAGGCATGTGAGCCACCCATAAATGAGCTACAGAACTCGAGGACTTTCTACTTAGTGCATCTGCTACAACATTTGCCTTGCCTGGGTGATAGTCAATAGTGCAATCATAATCCTTAATTAGCTCAATCCATCTCCTCTGTCTCAGATTTAATTCTTTCTGAGTGAACAAGTATTTGAGACTCTTATGATCAGTGAAAATCTGACATGTTGCTCCATACAAATAATGTCTCCATATTTTGAGTGCAAATACCACTGCTGCCAACTCTAGATCATGTGTTGGATAATTATGTTCATGCTTCTTAAGTTGTCTAGAAGCATAAGCCATAACCTTTCCATGCTGCATTAGTACACATCCCAATCCTTGTCTCGAGGCATCACTATATACCACAAATCCTTCATTCATTCTTGGATGGAAGTGTAAGGCAGTCTTTCAAGTCAAACGTGCCTTAAGTTCTGAAAACTCTTTTCACAATCATCATCCCAATGGAACTTAGTACTCTTTCTAGTTAATCGTGTCAAAGGAGTGGCAATCTTGAAAATCCCTCCATAAATCTACGGTAATAACTTGACCAATCCAAGAAAACTTCTAACCTCTCGTAACATTTTGTAAGTGTTCCCATTTCACCCTTTGCTTCAATTTTCTGAGGATCAACATACATACCTTCAGCTGATATCACATGGCCTAGAAATACTTCTTTATCCAGCCAAAACTCACACTTGTTGAACTTAGCATACAACTGCTTTTGCCTCAAGATTTGCAGTATGGTCCGCAAATGCTTAGTGTGATCCTCCGATTCGAGAATATATCAAAATATCATCAATAAATACAATCACAAATCGATCTAAATAGGGTTGGAATACCCTATTCATAAGATCCATAAAAGGCTCTTTGGAGCATTAGTTAACCCAAATGGCATCACTAGGAACTCATAATGCCCATAGCGGGTTTCTAAATTTTTTTAGGAACATCGGTCACTTTAATTTTGAGTGATGATATCCTCGATCGTAAATCGATCTTAGAAAATACCTTCGCTCCCTGAAGCTGATCAAACAAATCATCGATGCGCGGAAGTGGATACTTATTACGGACCGTGACTTTATTCAACTGCCTATAGTCAATACAAAGTCTAAGTGTACCATCCTTTTTCTTAACGAACAAAACTGGAGCTCCCCACGGTGATACACTAGGTCGGATAAACCCCTTATCTACTAATTCCTGCAGTTGAACTTTAAGCTCTTTTAATTCATTTGGGCCATCCTATATGGTGCTATAGATATAGGAGTTGTTCGGGAATTAAATCAATAGAAAACTCAATCTCCCTATCGGTGGCATTCCGGGAAGTTCATCCTAAAGGAAATACATCGAAAACTCCGAACTCTTTGGAATATCCTCTAATCTCGGTTCTCGAACTTGAGTATCTATCACATGTGCAAGATAAGTGAACATCCTTTTCTTAACAAACGTCTCGCACTAATGGCCGATATGACACATGAAGAAGGCAAAATTCTGCGCTCCCATAGAATTTTACTTCACTTATTCCTGGTTTACTAAATAGGACTTCCTTATTAAAACAATCGCGATTTGCATGGTGAGATTCAAGCCAATCCATACCCAGAATAGCATCAAAATCATGAATATCTAAAATAATCAAATTTGCCCCAAACTCATACTCGCCCAATCTAATCATGCAATTTCGGTACACCCTATCCGCAAGTAATGACTCTCCCATAGGTGTGTTAACAACCAAACCACAATCTAATAGTTCAGGTTCTCGCTCTATATGCATAGCAAAAGTACGGGAAATAAAAGAATGGGTGGATCCAGGATCAATAAGAATATGAGCCTCACGGCCAAAGATAGACAGTGTACCGATAATAACTTCTGGTGTGGAATGAGCCTCCTGTTGTGTCAGAGCAAAAACTCGAGCCTGAGTCTGAGGTCGATTAGTTTGACCTCTCTGACCTGGTGTGGAAGATGAAGACCCTCCTGGTTGTGTACCTTTGTGACCCTGAATTTGTCTCGGATGGGACTGATATGGTGGGGCTATCCCTCGGCGAGTTATCACCTTGGGATAAGGTGGGACAAAATCTCCGATATGTCTGGTTGTCCGCATGAATAACATATTTTATCTCGCAAACACTAAGATCGACCCACGATGGTGCCTACCACACAAGAAACAAGGAATCTGCTTTGAATATTCTTAGAACGATCATCCCGATATCTCCCACTACCTCTATCATCTTTGTCCTCGTGTTCGACATTACTCCCCATGAGATGGTTGTATAGAGGCATGATTAGTGGCTTTGTCTCGATCTCTTAAAGTTGGTACTCGACTCGTAGGCTCCGTGAGAAAAATTCATCTGTGAACCTTTCTTCAATGGCCTACTACTCGAAGCACCCTCTGTCCAACTTTGGCTGCGTCTCTGTTTCAAAGCCTGAACTCTACGGGACTCTGAAATACTATGCTCCACTCTCTTGGCTGCCTCTACTACCTCAACAAACTCAGTGTATCGAGATGCAGTAATAGTTGTGCGGATCTCAAATCGAAGACCCCTCAAAATCGCATCTCTCCCTCTCATCACCAATGGCGGATATAGCAAATCTAGAAAGATCTAGAAATTTCTTCTCATACTCTCTCTCATCGAGATCCTCGAACTAATCGAAGGAATTCACTCCGTTTAATGTCCTGGTACACAATCTGGAAAGTACTAATCATAAAATTCCTTCCTTAGAAAAATAGCCCAGTGATTACTGACTTGTCACGATATCGTCGCTCTACAGTCTGCCACCAATAATAAGCTCTATCCTCAAGTAAGAAAGTGGCAAAAGTAAGTTTATCCTCCTCTGAGCATCTCATGACATCAAATATACGCTCTAACTTGACAAACCACGACTCTGCCTCAGGTGGATCCCCAGAACCATTATATCTTTTGGCACCCAAGCTCCTCGCGCTCAATAGTATTTGTGGGCCCCGCATGTGTCCGGGGTCGATTCTCGTACCACCATTGTACTCATATATGAGCGATCATCAATGGACTGCTCAATGTTCGGAATATTTTCTGGAGCTTGTTGAGCAACTTCGTGCGTCGAAGACTCAACTGCTCCCTCAGATACGGGTTGATTTTCCCCCGCTGGTACAACATCTGGAGTCGACTCAGCTTCAATTAGTCTAGGAGGACGACGACCACGGCCACGTCTAGTGCTACGACGGTACATGTTAATCCTACAAAATATTAATTTAAACTTTAATAACCGTACAAATTATTCTAACTAAAGCAGTAAAGTCTACAGAATCTAAAACCCTGCTCTGATACCAACTCTGTCACGACCCGTCCCGAACCCTGGGACGAATCGCGACTGATCCTCGAAATTCGACTAATAACTATTCTAATATTAATCACAATAATATTTCTACTAAAATTTCCAATAGAATTTCACTAAGATTCTGAAATTTCCAATCCTGCAATTAATAAGATAACACTCCCAAAATAATTTCCATATACAACCAACTCCGTCAATCAACATCTCAATAATTACCAAATATCATTCGAAATATTTTAATATCAAACACAGTAAGTTACTCTAAATTGTAATATTATACAATCCGAAATATTCTACACAGAACTTCACAAATCTTAGGACAAACACGTGGCCAAATACACATAACTAGCGTTGCTGAGTCAACTGTTGTACCTGCAAGTCTCCTGTGGGGGAAAAATATAATAAAACGAAAAAGAATGGGGGTGAGTATAAAACTCAGTGAAGGTCAGTGAGTGGATAATAGTTTTTCCGAAAATAATTTTATTCTTAAAATAACTGTATCAACTTTAAATACACAATTCCATCAAATCATAAACGAGAAATATCAATAAATCACTTCACATTTATAATTAAATTACTAACTTCGAAAACATATATAATAACATGTGAAATAACCAAGGAAGTATATGTCATAACATCGTATAAATATTCAATGTGAAATCATCACCAAATACTGCGTAGAACCGAAGAAAATTCGCAACATATAATATCAATTTCGAATACTAAAAACTTTCACCAAACGAGTACCCGGGGAAATAATCTCATCCTATCCGGACCTCAACAGACAGGTAATCAAGCAACCATCATGCCCCGGAGCTACACGGATAATCTGGACCTCAACGGACGGGCAATCAAGAAACCATCATACCTTGGAGCTACACAGATAGGCGGAGAAATAATATCTCATTTGTCATCTCATCTCAACATATCTCATCATCATAATTATGCATGCATAGTCCCCAAAGGACAAAAGTGCCCAGGCACACGGCCCAAATCCTCTATATGTACTTAGACGGGCCCCAAAAGCCTATATCTCATATCATCACATCACGATTAATACGGGGAAAGTCTTGTCTGTCTAATGACTTGAAAACAATCAAAAATACACATGTATACAAACATCTGATCATTTCCGAAATCACATTCTCTTTTATTCTCAACAACATTTAAAATCCATTTCTTTTTTTTTAAATATTATTTATACGCAATTATTCAAAATTAAAGATAAAATCATTTATCATACGCAATTCCGATAATAAACAACATTATGCCGATAAAATCCATTTTCCACAAAATCATTAAATTGGACATTTAAAAATTCATTTGCAATCGTACTTATCATAATCAAAAATCATAATAATCCACAGAGAAAATAGGTTTTGTATATTCCACTCACTGTAACGACGATCAAATCCGGTATCGTCGATGTAAAAGGGTTGGGTTGGTTCTCGTTCACGGGCCCTCCTAATCAAATAAATCGCATAATAATTATTAGTTACGTAAACTACAAATAATTGTAGTTAATAAAACTAAATTCTCATAATATGACTCCGAATATTTAAACTTATAAAATTTTCCTTATTCCCAAAAATTATTAATGATCTCAATATCAAACTTTATTTAATTGCCCCCAATAATATATTTATTAATTTATCCATAAAATTCTCAATTTCTGAAATATCCTCAAATCCTTTAAAATTACCGAACTGCCTTGAATTCAAAATTATCGAAATATCCCAAAAATCATAATTTACCAATTTAATCCTCAAGATCATAAATTATTACTTATCCTTAATTTAATCAATTAATAAAATATTCACATATTAGGAATTATTAAATTATCTCTGAGGTGTAAAATTATCGAATTACCTCCAATCACTTAAATTATCAATTTACCATCGAAATCTTAAATTACCTAACTATCCTTATCCATAATTATCAAATTACCCACAACTTTCAGAAACTACAAAATTAACCCCAAAATTCTCTGTCTTTACCGAATTGTCCCTCACCGGTCAACGGTGACTGGACTTAGGTCAATAGTGACGGGAAGCTTAGATCTTGTAGTTCCGGCCTCGGTGAGTCCAACAGTACCGGCGGTGACCTTCCACGCGCGATAACGGAGCCGAATCGAGCTTCTTAAGGCCGCGGGTTGCAAGTTGCCGTTCACCGGCAATCCGACCGATTCAGATGACGAGACCGGTCGGAAATGGAAGCTGGAGGTGAGAGCAATGGAACCCAGCCGGTGGCGTGGCCAAAATCCGGCTGAATCGACGGCGGCAAGAACGGGTGTTTTGGCCGAAACTTTCAAGCTTCACCGGCGACGTTCTGGTTGTTTTCCGGCAGTGAGAATGGCAAAGATACGACCAGCGTCTCAAGAGCTTCAAATCGATACCAAGATCGTCAGAAACGGTGGCCGAAATTGAGAGATCCCAGTAGCCAAGATTGCGGGTCGCGGTCGGATCCGGGTCGAGTCTCTCTTTCTCTTTCTCTTTCTCTTTCTCTTTCTTTCTTTCTCTCTCTCGACTTCTCTCTCTTTATTAAAATATAAATAAATAAATATATATATATACACGTAAATATTACATGCCAAAGGCGCCAAGGTCAACTGTACATCCAGACACAATATCGATTACCCTCATTCTAATTAGTTAAAGCAACAAATAATATTGGCAACTATCATAAATCAACCCTCACTTTAAGTAAATATTAAAACTGTTAATCCAAACTAGAAAAGCACCAAATATCGAATACCTCATCAACTTTACATGAAAATGTACTTCTTATTTTTTATTTTTTTATCAATGAAATTTACTGCAAATATGAGACATTTATACTAATGAGAACAATATTTAAGTGTAAGTTAATAAAATCATTGATTAGTTGATTGTAATTTTTAATATTACATTTTAAATTTTATTATTTTAACATTATAAATTTTATTATTTTACATAAGAAATTATAGGAATATTTTATGAACTTTTTGATCATGTAGTGCAATCAGAATATCTAGACCCATTTTTTGAATGAGATATCCGGCGGTAAATTTATAAATCAATTTAATGGTCCAACATTTTTACCACTTAAACTAAATTCAATTCCTGAGCAGCCTGCTCCAGTAGCTGGAATTGTACTTTAAATTAAATTCAAAGCTGCCACCAATTATGCAATTGTGAGTACAAATAATTCGATTCCAATAATAGTTCTACGTTTTCATTTTTCTTTTTGGGCTAAATAAATTATTATCATCATTTTATTAATTTGGCTGCAGATTTACAAATCTATTTCCAAAGTAAAGGCCAAAGGGTTCACCGATGTCTTATTCCTCGATGCAGTGACCGGAAAATACGTCTGTTTAACTGTCTCTTAGTTAAACAGAAAATTTGATGTGAAATCTAGTACTCTTTGCTTTAGGCAATCAAATATTAAACAAAGAAATTCACTAAATAAACTGACTATTTTTCCTTATTAATATATATATATATATATAACATCAATTAATCCTATTTTTTTCTTTTTCTTTCCACTAGAGTGTTTGAACTACAAACTTCTTACCAATTAAACTAATTGGCTCAATAATATTTATTTTCTCTTTCATTAATCTATTGTACACAAATAAGAATAGGGTACGTAATTTAATCGTGCATGATATAATTTCATAGAAAAAAAGAGCAAAAAAAACTGTGTACAAAAATTCACATATGAGGAAAGAACCGAGTATTTTTCACATTGCAGTGGGGACAAAAGTTCTAAAATTGTGATTCGTTTGATCATATCACGATTCATAACAATGTAATGCTAAATGCAATTTGAACCGTGAAATTTCCCCATAATCAATAAACTTTTTTTCCCATTTCTTTCAAAAAGGTAAAGTTATTCTCAATATTTAATTTTTGAGTGCGGTTAAGAGTATTTAACAGAATATTTAAGACATTAATTACTTAATCCGGAATAAGAATATTGAACAAACAATTAGTTCTCAATCAAGAATAATAATTTATATTTATATGAGGGGAATTGGACTATTGATTTGATTTTAAAAAATTTAAGGAATCGCCCTAAAATCAACGTCCTTATTAGCTTACATATAAAGCTGGTGGGTTTGGATGCAGCTTGTGTTAATCAATTAAGTAGTAACAATTACAATTTCTGCTTCTTGTGATCCAATAGGGTTTCCTTTCACTTTGCAAATCATTTGCTCTCTCTCGTTCGCCACAAAGACAACTCGTGCTTCCCGCAAGTGGTTGTTTCAAAAGGACTTATACCAAGGTATGCTAATGCATGTAAATGCGAGAATTTTTTTTTTCTACTTTTTATCCTCCTTTTTAAAATTTACGGGAGAGTGACACTTTCATCCTTTAATTTGTAGAATTTTTTGGCTACTTAATTTCATTATGTAAGCATAAGTATTACTCCGTTAAAAGTAAATATCACAACTTATTTTATAAATTGATATTAGACAAAAATTTGACATAGTTACAAATCGAAACTAGTCAATTTCTATGTTTAAATACTACCACATTTTTCCTTGAGCAATTTGACTTTCTCATTAATATTTTATCGCCAAGTAAATGGTCAAAAACCCACTGCTGTTCGTCAAAATTAATCATTCCACGCCCCGTGTTTCAGAATCCATGAAAATTTCACTGCCAAACTTGTTAACTTGCAACTTTTTTGTATCTTTTATTATTTTTACCCTTATGAAATTTTGGTATAATGGAATTTATCACGTGAAGCTAAAATAGTAAAATACACGATGTTGCAAGTTTGCAGAATCTTTCGAACTTTTGGGGGGGAGTTTTGATGAGTTTAGAAACACGAGGCAGGTGAGAAATAATTAATTTACAGAAACAATAGAGTTATTTGATTATTTTTTCTTTTAGCTGAAATATTTTACCCCCATAACCTTTTTTTAAACCAATCCTACTCCACATAAATAATTATAAGAGTTCACATTTTTTTTTAAAGTTACATACAAAAAAGAATTTTATAGAAATAATTATAAGACCTTGGTACTTACTAAGAATATGAGTTAGGCCCATGAATTAACTTTTGATTATAAGTTAGGCTTATGAGCCTTAAATGGTATTAGAACAAATTCATAATAAAAAATTAGAGTCTATACTACCTTTACAAGAGATTACAGAAAAGAGTAAAAAATATTGGCTCGCATGTGGCATGAATGTTAAGATAATAAATCTCATATGGGTTGAAAATATTTCTTAAGGTAAATATATTAGTTTGAAGTAACTCTCAACTTATGAGATAATTTTTAATTATGAGTTTGAACCATGAATTTCTACACTATATATTAGACTAATATTGTGTTTTCCGTCGAGTTAGGTTGCGAGGATATTTTAAATGATATATTTGAACAAAGGGTAACCGGTTTAATCTATGAAAATAAAAAATTACTAGTGAATTTGGTGTTTCTAAAGCTACTAATTTTTGGAACTTCATGTGGAGAAAGATATATATCGTCACCTTTGCCTAACATATATATATAGTAGACTATATTCCATTGGTTGCCTAATTTTGTTAATATCAATTAGTTATATTTCCTTCCAAGCGAGTCTAAGTCAACTATTCTCATTTCAGTCGTTAATATTAATTTATATATCAAATCTTAAAACTTTGTTCAATCTACCCCATAGTTAAAGATCAGTAACAGCGGCCCTTTACGAACAGTAAAACTTATTAGATACATGCATCATACAAAATTTTATATATATTGAAATAACAATATTAATACCATGCTTATATAATTGTGATATTTAGTTTATACCATAAATAATATGTTAGGTAAAGTAATTGTCATGTATTATGTATTGATTTTAAATTTATTATATATCATTAGTGTCTTAGTTTTGCAAGCAGTTCTCACACATGGATAGGAAGATATTCCTAGATTGGTCAATAAATAGTTCGCAGGCTAAATATACAAAGCTTAAGACAATTCTCAAATTTCAAATTAGCTTTTCATATGGGTTAGTCCAAAGGACTTTTGTATAGGAATATCAAAAGCAAACTCACTGTTAGAACCAGTCTTTAAGGGGTGTTAAAGGGGTATCGTGTGTAACACGGCATGTCATGTCATGAAAAGCACGATGAGAAATCAAACCGTGTGTAACACGGCATGCCATGAAAAGGACGATGATTTCTTAATTTCCTTGTAATTGAACCAACTGAATTTTCGCTAGGTTTAATTTCAAGACGTCAAATGAGCAATTTTGTTATGACGTTTGTAGGAAAGAATATTATGCCATCGTAGGACGGCGTGAACTTCGGCTTTAATTTAAGCATTGCGATTATTTCAAGGAGCAGCAATGTTAAGACAGAAAAATTCAGTAGAACATTGATAGAAATAGTGATAAATTGATATCAATTTACTGACTTAATTATAAAATAAAATAAATAAATGCCGGTTTATTATTATTTCTATATGCGCTCTGTCAATATTCTTCTCGAACATTTTTCTTGTTAAAACCTACAAAAGGGTGGGGAGAGAGAAAAAAAAAAAAAAAAGTAACGCTTTGATGTTGCAATTTCAATGCAACTCTTAACGTCTGAAGGGGGGGGTCATTTTTTAAAGTTATTTGACTGACTTGACTTGACTTCATGTCTTTCTAATTTATAAATCGATTACAATTACAATTATTTCTTTTCGCGGATTACAATCAAAGTGCATTGATACGTGAAATACAATATCTACCGGACCGGAGATCATTTTTATTATATCAGAACCATAATTTTTTACCTATACTAAGGTATATATTTCCACTAATATTAAGTTTGATATTAATTTAAGAGAAATATCTATCCCACATATATGTATGAGAAAATTTATTCTGATCCAATTGTGGGAGGAGAGTAGAAATTCTAGCTGTTACACTTGCAAGGGCTCGAACCACTTGGACTATTAAACTTTTTTTTAATAAAAAAATTATTTTCACTTTTTTTTTTTTTAGAATATAACTTTGGTTGACATTCACCATCATCTTAAAGAGAAAATAATGGCATAAAAAATTGACAGGCACCAATTAAAGTGTTAATATTAAACCAGTGATTACCCTCCCGTGTAGCTTATTGATTAAGTGCATGGTCTTTCTTATATTCCTTGGAACCAAAGCCTAACCATGTTTGGAGCAACCGATTTTCTGGGGAAATGCAGCAAACCTTCAAGAATAGGATCGCTCTCATGTAAGGTAGATGACTATGTATTAATTAATTTGCTATTGATTTTTTTATTTTTAATATCGTTGGAATGACGGATGCACAAATTTTGTGTCTCTGTATTCTTAGGGTAATCATATTTTATATTAGATTAGAAATAGAAAGTCAAGATAGCCCCTGTATAAGAGATTATACAGGGGGAAAATATAGAATAAGCATGCGGTAATAATTTTATATTGATTCAAATCAATCCATATGCTTCCATTTTTAATATATATATATATATTGTGTGTATGTTTCTCCAGTAATCTTTCTTTTTATTTTTTAAATATTTTTTCTTTTTCATTATAGATAAGACATCGTCCTAGAAACACAATAGCTATGTAAGTTTATGAACCAAACGTCAATAGGTAAGCCAATTAATACAAAATAAATTTAATTATTAGAAGTTTAATCATGCTTATTATATACGGTCTATCTTTCTTCGCATTTTAATGCTCAAAGAATTTTCTTTTTGGGGTTAAGTATCATATTTGTTTTTAAAATCACATAAAGTTTTGAAGTTAAGCACCATGAAAAATTGAACATATATAACTTCTTGGAATCTCTTTTGTAATCGGCGAGGGTGCGTGGGCCAAAAAATGGCCCTTAGTCCAAGTCTATATGACTAGGCTAGTTATTTACAAAAGCCAGTCTATTTCTAAAATGAATGCAGCTATTAGCACCCCACTAATAAACCCATAAAACTCCTATTTCGAACGCGCCCATTAATTCAAGAACTCAAATTACTCTTTTTATTTTAATTCCTTAACCAACCTTTCCTTCTCATTGAGGCCTAAAATAATTCCACCCCCCCCCCCCCAAAAAAAAAAAAAAAAAACTCATGGAAAACAGTAACATTTGAGTATTCAACTAGATCCATAATTCAATTAACAGAATTTTCCATAACCAGTAAACTAACTTTGAAGAAGTAGCCCACATGACTAATATAACCCCACGCTCTACTTTTAATGAAAATATTAAATATATGACTTCTTTGCTTAGGTTCGAATATTTTTATGGCTCCATTAATTTTTATTTCTTTTTTCAGTAAATAATTTTTTTTTCAAATAATATTGGGTGTGAAGGCTTTTTCAATTTTAATCAAATTTAAATGTGTAAATACACAACATTGGAATTTTCTCAGAATTTTTTTGGGGTACCAATCGTGTCGTTCTTCTAAAAGTAGTGTCATTACCATATAATCCACATGTATGTGTGGTATATCTGCTCTCTTTTTTTTTTTTTCTGATACACGTCCTAATTTTTTATCACATGTATTAAATTTATTTATCTTATATTAATTTGCAACCATAATGAAAATTTTGAAAGTTATGCGTAAAAAAGGACTAATTATGAAAGTGGGGGGCTATAGTGTTGTCCGACCCACAGGAGTTGTGTGGTACATACGTACCCGTACACAGTGATTTTAGTGTATCTGATCATCAATCTGCATGAGAAGAGTGTGTACATGTACGTCTGATCTTGTTCCTCTTTCAAGCTCGCTATCAAACTTAATTATCAGTAGTAAAAGCTCTAAAAAGATCGATTCTGGAGTCGTCGACCCCATGGAATTGCACTATGCATTATTATTATTATTTTTTTTTGGTTGTGTCCAGAATCTTTTTCTTATTTGAGCTGACAGATCCCATAGCAACGGAGAATATGCAAGAGTCAACTCGGGTGGGCTTGGAAATAAGGAAATGAGCCCTTCTTCTGGAATTCTAAACCATGAACCGGTAATAAGCATGAACTGTCCTTTAGTTAAACAGAAAATTTGATGTGAAATATAGTACTCTTTGCTTTAGGCAATCAAATATTAAACAAAGAAATTCACTAAATAAACTGACTATTTTTCCTTATTAATATACTTTATATATATATATATATATATATAACATCAATTAATCCTTTTTTCTTTTTTTTTCTTTCCACTAGAGTGTTTGAACAGAGTATTTTTCACATCGCAGTGGGGACAAAAATTCTAAAATTTTGATTTGTTTGATCATATCACAATTCATAAAAATGAAATCCTTGCATGCAATGTGAACCATGAAATTTTCCCATAATCAATAAACTTTTATTCCCATTCCTTTCAAAAATGTAAAGTTATTCTCAAATTTAACTTCTGAGTGCGGTTAGGAGTATTCAACAGAATATTTAAGACATTAATTACTTAATCCGGAATAAGAATATTGAACAAACAATTAGTTCTCAATCAAGAATAATAATTTATATTTATATGAGGGGAATTGGACTATTGATTTGATTTTAAAAAATTTAAGGAATCGCCCTAAATCAACGTCCTTATTAGCTTACATAAAAAGCTGGTAGGTTTGGATGCAGTTTGTGTTAATCAATTAAGTAGTAAAAATTACATTTTCTGCTTCTTGTGATCCAATAGGGTTTCCTTTCACATTGCAAAGCATTTGCTCTCTCTC
This sequence comes from Aegle marmelos, assembly GCA_030449875.1. Taxonomy (NCBI): domain Eukaryota; kingdom Viridiplantae; phylum Streptophyta; class Magnoliopsida; order Sapindales; family Rutaceae; genus Aegle; species Aegle marmelos. The sequence goes on from JASUUL010000058.1 coordinate 5,046,212, forward strand.
GTTCGCCACAAAGACAACTCATGCTTCCCGCAAGTGGTTGTTTCAAAAGGACTTATACCAAGGTATGTTAATGCATGTAAATGCGAGATTTTTTTTTTGTTTTTTATCCTCCTTTTTAAAATTTACGGGAGAGTGACACTTTCATCCTTTAATTTGTAGAATTTTTTGGCTACTTAATTTCATTATGTAAGCATAAGTATTACACCGTTAAAAGTAAATATCACAACTTATTTTATAAATTGATATTAGACAAAAATTTGACATAGTTACAAATTGAAACTAGTCAATTTCTACGTTAAAATATTACCACATTTTTCCTTGAGCAATTTGACTTTCTCATTAATATTTTATCACCAAGTAAATGGTCAAAAACCCACTGCTGTTCGTCAAAATTAATCATTCCACGCCCCGTGTTTCAGAATCCATGAAAATTTCACCGCCAAACTTGTTTACTTGCAACTTTTTTGTATCTTTTATTATTTTATCCTTATGAAATTTTGGTATAATGGAATTTATCACGTGAAGCTAAAATAGTAAAATACACGAAGTTGCAAGTTTGCAGAATCTTTCGAACTTTTGGGGGGGAGTTTTGATGAGTTTAGAAACACGAGGCAGGTGAGAAATAATTAATTTACAGAAACAATAGAGTTATTGGACTATTCTTTCTTTTAGCTGAAATATTTTACCCCCATAACCTTTTTTGAAACCAATCCTACTCCACACAGAAATAATTATAAGAGTTCACATTATTTTTAAAAATTACGTACAAGAAATAAATTTATAAATTTAATTAAGTAGAATTAAACATCTAAATTATTAGATGTAAGAGTTTCTATTTTTTTAGGACAATTTAATCATTCTGTTATTATAATTAAGTAATTAAATAAGAATTATCTAAAAGTAATCTTGACGGTCAAAGTTATCTTCAGTAAAAAAAACATTATAGAAGAATTCTATTTGAATTTTTTTATTGATTTTTATATTTTAAAAACAATGAGAACTTTTTAATATTATATTTTGAAAGTTAAGTAGAGTTTTTACAAAGTCGTAAGATTTTGGTAGAGTTTTTACAATCCAAAGGTGTTAAAAAGTCCTAAGATTTTGGTAGAGTTTTTACAAAGAAACAAAAGTTTTTATAATTTTCCTGTTGAGGCCCTAATCATATTGATTCTTTACAGGCAAGCCCTCAATCTGCTGTGAATGGTTATGAATTGAGTAACGATCGCAGGTAATAAAATTAAGAAATATTGTGAATTGAGTTACGATCAGAGGTTAAAAAAATAAAAAATCCTTTGGCAACCACTTCAGCTTTTTTGGCTAGCGTTGAACTGGCAGCCTTCATTTCCCCGTAATTAATTACCAAATACTATTATATTTTATCGATTATTCTATGAGTAGCTTGATCAACAATACTCATTGCCATGAGACATGTCCATTTGTCCCATGTCGATTTCTCAAATTTTAATGCTATCAAGCTAGTTACCCTTTATTTGTCTTTGCTTTGCAATTTTATTATTTATTTTTAATGGCAAGAAAAACAGTGATGTTGTTGAAGAAGATGCCGATCTGAAATGGGATGAGCTCGGATTCCGTCTGATTCCGGTAGATCACATGTACGTAATGAAGTGTTCAAAAGAAAAGAATTTTTCACATGGGATTCTCACTCGATTTGAAAAATTGGAAGTGAATCCTTCGTCCGGAGTTTTAAATTATGGGCAGGTGAGTGCCATTAATCAAATAGTTAATAAATAAAATTTAAAATGGACTTCTATTAGCTTTCAAAGAAATAAATAAAATACGTATTCGAAATAACAAATGTTATATCACATCAGTTAGAATATGTTTAAATTTTTATTTACTATATGGAGCTCATGTAGCCACTACGAGTGACAGCATATTTACATGGTATGTATTTAGGGAGTATTTGAAGGTCTGAAGGCCTACAGGACAGAAGATGGGCGTATTCTACTGTTCCGACCTGAGCAAAATGCCTTGCGTATGCAGATGGGAGCAGACAGATTGTGCATGCCCTCGCCAACAGTAGAGCAATTTGCTGATGCTATTAAGCATACTGTTGTTGCTAACAAGCATTGGGTAATTATATATAAATATTTCATCCCGATGATACATAAGAGCTGCGACATTTATTGGACGAGGTTGCTCATTATTAATAATCTATATGAGAATATAAGGACGCTGTTGATTATCAATTCGATGCTTTAATTCAAAAACCCACTGCGTTCAATGGTCTTCAATGAGAATTATTTTACGGCCTCATAAATCTATAACTTATTTTATGATGGCCCACTGAACCAAAATCCAAGCTCGGCCGCTGATTTTGCTTGATTTGCGAATTAATACATATCATAGGTTCCTCCTCCAGGAAAAGGGTCTTTGTATATTAGACCACTGTTCATGGGAAGTGGACCAATTCTCGGTGCGACGCCGGCGCCTGACTACACATTTTTAGCATTTGCTTCTCCCGTTGGCAACTATCACAAGGTGTTGGCAAATTATTTTTGAATAATTGGATTTTTTTTTTCTTTTTCGTTTTCGATCCAAATATGTACATAACAAACCTGTATACATTTTGCATTGGCTATTCATAAATGGGAAATTTCCCTTAATAATTGATATTATGTTTCTGCTGCTGTATAGGGTTACCTAAACTTGGTTGTTGAGGAAAAGTTTTATCGTGCATTCGTGGGTGGAACCGGAGGAGTCAAAGCGATTGTTAACTATTCAACGGTAAGAATAATTGATCCGGATTCGCTATTAATTAGGCATTCGCAATTAATTATGCTTGTATTAATTTACTTCAACGTTAATACAGTCTTCCTTTTATAATCTTCTCTGTCCAGGTTTTCAAACCAGTTGCTGAAGCAAAGGCAAAAGGGTTCTCAGATGCCCTATTTCTAGATGTAAAAACTGCAAAATACATCGAGGAGGCTTCTACAAGCAATATCTGTCTTCTCAAGGTAAAACATTTGATGGCTGAATTAGTCAATTTAATGTTAGCATCACATCTCTTGCTGAACTCTATTACGCCAAGGATTTTACAAGATCCTGTCTCACGTATGTATTCATAATATATGATTAAATTTAACTGTTTATAAATTCTTATCTAACAATATCGATTATACAAGGTCAGATTAGTATAGAATTCAAATCTGCATGGTAAATGATAATTTATGTATAACTTATTGAGTTTAAAAGCCATTTTTGTAGGGAAATGTGATTTCGACCCCAGCAACCAACGGCACAGTTCTTCCTGGAATCACTCGAAAGAGTGTCATTGAAATTGCTCAAACTCTGGGTTACCAAGTCTGTATCTCTTTAATCTTTACATTATTCTTATCTAAGAGATTTTTCCAGCGGAAAGTAAGAATTAATTCAAAACAATTTTTCATGGAGAATTCGAGAAATATTTTTATGATTGAAAATTTTTATCAGGTTGCAGAACGCGCTGTGGAGGTGGAGGAATTATTTGATGCTGAGGAAGTTTTTTGTACGGGAACTGCCATGGGAGTCAATGCTGTCAATAGCATAACGTATCAGGGTCAAAGGTACACCAATTAATTAAATACAACTGATCATTAGCTAAGAGTGTGTGTGTGTGTGTGTGTGTGTGTGTATAACACTTGGATTTCGCAAATTAAATTAAGGTTATTTATCGCGTGAATCAATGCAGGATCGAATACAAGACAGGACCTGAGACTGTGGCTCAAAAACTTTATGAAATGCTAATAGGAATTCAAACTGGTCGAATCGAGGACAAGATGGGATGGACTGTGGAACTTAATTGAAATTTTCCTCCAAGTTTATCATAATGCAACAAAAATTAAAAGGAAAATTAAATAATTTTTTAAAAAGTATACTAAAAACTTAAGTGGCACAATCCCACCATATCATAGTATTAATATAATAACGGTGCGACTATCTAATCCAAATCTATCATTTGTGAGATAAAAGCTTGACCTACTCTTAAAATTTATATTTTGGCCAGTTGATCCCCTATTCGTCTCACAAATGACGAGCTTGGATTGAATCGTCCCAATGTATGATGAACTAATGGTGGAAATGTCCCGTTAAGTTTCTCTATTGAGATATATAATCAATTAATCATGAATGAGAATGTGTGTAGGAGCGAGGGAATCTGCCACTTTGCTTTTTTAAATAATAATAATAATAAGTGATTACAACTTCCTTTTGCGAATAGTATGATGATCGTTTTAAATGTCAATATATGTTAAAGGGTAAAAAATCAACTGTAATGAACTATGCAGTTAAATTTTTTATTTAGTTAGTTTGTGAATTAGACAAATTAAAAAATTTTTTGTTTGTAAAAAAAATTTATAAAACTATGGATTGAATATGAATTGGATTAGAAATCGAATGCACAAATATATAAATTGAATTTGAATTGAATTTGACCAATCTATGAATTAGATTGGTTTATAAATTTATAATCCGTAAAATTATATATTGGATATAAATTAATGTTTAATCTACAAAATCTTATCTGCAAACACCGTTAATCCAAACCATGGCATTTTCTACTATGTTTAGCGATCATGAAGAGGATACAATCAATTTCTTTGGAGTGCATTGCACGGCTTTACATGAATCAGGGATTGCTATAGTTAGTGGAATTGATAAGTATGAGAATGCAGAAGGGTATGCCACCATTGAGACACTTCACCTCACCAATCAGAACACCACTGTTATGGCATAAAGAGGGTAGCAGCAACTACAAAAATCAGTCCGTAAGAAACGAGTCCCCAACCCATAATTACATCTCATATCTCTTTCTCTCTCAAATGAAAATTTTAAGTTCAAATACACAAAATGTCTCAATTTTTTAAGGGATAACATGAGTTCCCAATTCACATAATTTTGTTTTCAAATCAACCCAAAATAATATCTCATATATATTTTCAAAATAGTCCTAAGTACATAGGCCAATAACCAAGAGTATCCACAATCTAAATAGAAATAATTACTCAAAATTTTGGTATGGATAGAGAGAATTTACAATATAACATGTTTTAAAAAATAATTACTCAAAATTTGCTAAAATAAAAAAATATCAGCAAGAGTCAGAGTCGAAAGAAAGATGCAACAGTTCAGTCGATTAAGACAGAGCAGGGGTGGCTACCCAGAGATGAATAGCAGTGGCTACGTGCAAGAGGAGCAACAACGGCCATGGCGGAGAGAGAACGGCACACTGAAAGACAACGGTTGAAATAAAGTTGCAGCGGCGGCAGAGACGAAGGATAGTGGCTGACACACCAAGAGAGAGTAGGTAGGACAAGATTAGGAGAGAGAACGTGTTGTTGGAGGAAGAAAAGGAGAAAGGGTGTTGCTGCCGTGACTAGATTAAGAAAGATGCAGAGGGAGAGAGGATTGTTGCCAAAGAGAAAAGGATGATGAGATAACGAGCCTCAGTTTTATTTTTTAATCTATTTTTTTAGTTTAATTTGTAATATTTAAAAAACATGTTAAATATATTTTCACATTTATAGCTATAATATTAAATTTAGATTTGTTTTTTATATTTTATTTTTAAATTTATCCTACCGAACATATATTACATTTGTGTTATGAAAACAAAAACGAAAACGATAATTGAAAAAGGGTTCCGATCGGGCCCTAAAATTGTATAAAAGCTGAAATGTTTTCCCGCATAAGGACAAAATTTGCCGTTCGCTGCCGCAGCGAGAACATGGCTAGAATTGGCCCATCTTCATCATCTGCTAACCGAGAACATGGATGGGGCCTTAAGCATCACATGTGAAATAGAATTAGCCCATATTCACTATTTATTAACGGGGAGAGTGACGCTTTGGTGCGTAACAGGTGTCGTTCGTATCACATGGGTTTTTGGTAAAATTTTTAAAACCCTATTTTAATTTTTAGCTTTAAATCGTAGCATAAGAAATACGTTATTAAAGGGTAAATACGATTTTTTAATAAATAAATCAATTATTTTGTCTCTTGTTGTTTGAATTCCAAAAGTAAATAAGTTATTAAAAAAACTCATTAGAGACTCAAATGGTAAAACAAATTTTTACTTGAACAGAAGTGTCTTTCTAATAGGTTGGCATGAGCGAATGCTTTAATATATATATGAAGGCGCTCATCTGATTTTGACAAACCAACCATTCAAAGTGCTCATAGAACCCAGCGACTTGCATGCAGCTGCTACACATAAAGAGAGAGTTTTGTGTACTGTAATTAGATACTTGCTCTCTCTAATTTTCTCAGGAAACAAGCAGACATGTTAAAAGTAAGTGATTATTTCAGAAAATGGAGCATGCCTTCAAGAATAGCTGGATCGATGTTGTCTACGGTGTGTCAATATTCTCAAAATTTATATCTCTTCTTCATGATCACTCTAATACCGTTAAAGAAGTAATGCGCAAGATACGAATTATAATCTCTTTTTTGGGAGCATTGTTGTTGATAAGCAATTATTTTCTCCATGAAATTTATCATGTTCTTTTTGTATTCGTTTCTCCGACTTCATGAACTTTTTTTTTTGGGTGATTTCTTTTTTCAATTCTCAAAAATAATATAATAAATATCAAGCTTTGAGTTTCGGTCCAATAAAAAATAAAACAAAAACAAAAAAACGTTTAATCATATTAAGATATATGATTACGAATAATAACTATCATCATTTGTCATTTTGTTTTATCCCACCCCCCCCCCCCCGACCCACCCTGTAGATAAATTTTCTGACCTTGATTTTTATCCTTTTCTGTTCATTTTAAAGATGGAACAGAATGTCAAAAGAATTTTTTGTTTTGTTGGGTTCAACATAAAAATTATTTATCGCTTCCCAATTGATTATTTCTGCTACTAGGCTCCTTTACTCTTCATCTCTTTTCATTTCGTATATTTTATGGCAGCTGGTGCAGACAATCCCATCGATGCTCGCTAACATGCAACGTTGATTGCCCAGCTATGTCATTTTTGCCAAAATAATTAAGAGTGCATTTGAGAGTAACGTGTGGTAGTTGAACTGTCAAAACTCAACTGCTAGGGTATTTTTTCTCAACTGCTGAGTTTTCGTTAGCTCTACCATAACACTTTTTCTCTTAACTATACTGTCAAACTATATCTTTTACTCAACAACAACTAAACTTTAAAAGTTAAATTACCACACCTCCAAAAATCATCCTAACACTTTATTTCAAGGCTCTTTTAGTTTTATTTGAAAATTTGTCTCCACCCACAAGTTGGGAGATTTTACCAGTTACAACCCATAATTTTTATAATACTCAGTTATCCCCTTGAAAAGCAACAATCTCCCCTTTCGATTAACATTTTTACAAAATCTTGAATGGGATAATAACTTTAGCAATTAATACAACTTCTGTGGTTTATCTTTTTTGTTCTTTTAATTGTATTGGTGGGTATTAAGGTGGATATATTCGTGTTTATGTTATTAGATATTTTCCTAAATCAGGGGCGTAAATTAGTTTTTTTTTTTTTTTTTTTAACAGACAAGAGGTCAATATTGCAGAACAGCAGGAGCAGCACTGGAAGGTTACAGAGAACCAAGTGCTGATAGGTATTAAAAATACAAAGAAGTTTATCGCAGCAATCCATCATGGCTGGTCTGTCTTCCTCGTGTACTATTTATTGCTCTCGCTATTAATTTTGTCAGCTGGCGCACCCACCGGCTTTTTAAATGTTTCTGAGTGCTGTTCGGAAGTTAAAGTTTGTACATTTAATGTTTCAGCGTCCCTCAGAAGTTACGTTGCACTCACATTTAAAGTTTAAAAATTCTAAGTTATAGCAACATGGCCCCTGCCACTCCATGAAATTGTTAAGAAATCCTTAAATGGAACGACACAACACCTCGTTTGTTAAAATGTTTGACACCTACACTTATATTTATTCAATTATAAAATGAAAGGATAAAGAAATTTAGACTTTAATTTCTTATAAGCAGCATCATTAAGTAACATCCTCTTAAGTTATGTTCTTATTTAGTATTTGCTTCTCGTTTTCATGTCATTAGATTTAACTTAATATTAATATTAGTTAGTTCTTTAAAGATAGTTTAAACTATTGACTAGTTGTTAACACAATAGATATAATACTAGTGAAAGGAAATAGACTTTACCGTACATAAATGATAACAGCGTATGTAATGAATACGACTTTTAAAAGCTTCAGTCGGGAGAATATATTCATGTACTTATGGTTCAAAGTAACAAATTTAATTAGCATATCAAAATGAATTTCTTTCTTTTACTTGTTTTCAGCAGCCATGTCAATGCAGAATATGCAAATATCAATTGGGATGACCTTGGATTTGGCCTAATTCCAACGGATTATATGCACATAATGAATTGTTCTAAAGACCAACACTTCTCACAAGGAACTCTCACTCCATTTGGAAAGATAGAGATGAACCCTTCATCTGGAATTTTAAACTATGGGCAGGTAATAATTAATTAGCATCCATCATTTAACACGATCTTGGTTAGCAAACAAGCACATTTATTCATATTCAGCAATTACGAATTCTTATTTAATATAGAGGGTGGGTGAATTTAGGGTTTGTTCGAAGGTTTGAAGGCACACAGGACAGCAAACGGGCGTATTCTACTGTTTCGGCCAGAAGAAAATGCCGTGCGCATGAAAATGGGTGCAAAAAGAATGTGCATGCACGCACCAACTGTAGAACAATTTGTTAATGCAGTAAAGCAAACTGTGCATTACAACAAGCGATGGGTAGAGCAATGTTAATTTGTAAAAATGTCTTATCTATAAGTTAATTATTACTCGAATTTTTCCGTCACCTGTCTAAAATTTTGCTGATTTAAAAGTTTGTGCATGGATTGATGAATATATATAGGTGCCTCCACCAGGGAAAGGAGCAATGTATATAAGGCCTTTGCTTGTGGGAAGTGGACCGGTTCTAGGAGTTGCCCCAGCCTCCGAATACACCTTCATAACCTATGCTTCTCCTGTGGGCGATTATCATAAGGCAAGGTACCTGTGAAAAATAAAAAACAGATTACATAATCTCAAGAATAATAACTTGAAAACCATTTCGGATTATGTAACAGGGTTTACTAAATTTGGTTGTGGAGGAGAAATTTCGTCGAGCTACTCCTGGAGGAACTGGAGGAGTCAAGTCTGTCACCAATTATGCTATAGTGAGCATAAATTTCAACATTGCAGTTTCCTGGAAATTTTTGTTTAATTACCAAGCAACACTATCACTATTTGAATTAAGAACCTTGCATGTATTCTGGTGGTAGATTTACAGACCAATTGCTGAAGCGAAGGCCAAAGGGTTTGCCGATGTCTTGTTCCTTAATGCCGAAAAATACATCGAGGAGGTTTCTACCAGTAATATTTTTCTTGTAAAGGTGAGATAACTTTGTCCTTATCAGTTATCACCTGGATAAATTCACTTTATGTTGGTTTTTTTTTTCTTTTTTTTTTTAAAAGAAAACTTAGTTTTAACTCAGGGAAATAAATAATTTTCTCAGGGAAATGAAATTTTAACTCCTCCAACGAGTGGAACTATTCTACCTGGAATCACTCGAAAAAGTATCATCGAAATCACCCATATTTTGGGTTACCAGGTATCTCTTCATTGGCTGCTTTTTTTTTCCTAACTAAATCACTTATGGGAACGAGATTTGTTCTCAGAACCTCTTATGCTGTTCTAAAAGGTTTTTGCAACTAACCATCCTATTATTAGGTCCAAGAACGTGCCATACCGGTGGAGGAATTGCTTGATGCTGAAGAAGTTTTCTGTACAGGAACTGCAGTGGTGGTTAGTTCTGTTAACAGCATAACTTACCGGGATAAAAGGTATGTAACATGCATGCTAAAAACATATTATCACAGTTTAAATTAAGGTTTTACAACAGTATTTATTTTCTAATCGCGTGAATTATGCAGGATCCAGTACAAAAGAGGGACAGGGACGGTGGGGCAAAAGCTACGTGAAATGCTGACAGGAATTCAAACAGGCCACATTGAGGACAAGATGGGATGGACTGTCGAGCTTGATTGAGTTTCTTTACCCTACTTTTACAGTGTTATACAATAAATGACACTGCTGAATATATATATATAGTTTTGGTAAATTAATCCTTATCTAGATCGATGTTACAGCGTGTACCTTCAGGACATTGTAGCAGCATTTTATTTCCTTTTATTTTTCTAATTATTTCGATCACTTTTGTATTTGAGAAAAACCTTCCAAATAACCCAAAAGAATATAATCAGACTATAAATAATTCGTACATCAGATTCTAACCTTAACATTGTTCAGAAGTGTTGTTACAAACAAATCATTCCAAGTATCTGTAATTCCTGGTAAGCACCAGTGCATGCAATCATCATGTTTCTTGCCGCCGGCTGCAGAAGGATGAGCATCAGCTCTGAACTCACTCATGTGGGTGATGTCCAAAATTTGGAAATCCGAGCCCTTAAGTGCCTCGTACAGGTGCTGATTTACCAGGCGCGCCTCTACATTTGTTCCATTATTGTGTACAGAGAAAAGTTCTTCGACCTGAAACAAAATGTGATAAAACCTCTTAAATCATTTCTGACACCGTGTAACAAAAGTTTAATAAAGCACAGTCATATAAAAGAGACTGATGCTCGTAGTGATTCAATTGTATGTAAGTATGCAGATAGTTTTAACTAATTATTATATGCCATTTAACCTATAGCTGTTAAATGTGACTCACTTGCTCGAGCAATAAAGGCTGTAGCCGTTGACATGAACCCCCTTGGTCCCAATCACCTCCTTCAAAATGCCTTGGCGACTGTGTACGAAAGAGTTTGATCGAACCCAGCCGTGCAGTTTTCTCCACATAATGTATCTGTCACCATATCATAAGTATCATATGAGAAAATATACACATCTAACCAAGGGTATACCCATAACTCCAATTTTTCAACACACTAATGATGTCTGCAGAGTGAAAAAGGACACTCATGGCTTGTTGTAAACCTCAGCAAATTAGACAACATTATTCTGTAACTAAAAGCAATGAGTTTCTTTGCCTAACCAACCCTAAGAATATCTGACATCACAAGATTGCACACATTCACATCGTAAGCTTATCATTTTCTAAGGGGCAACTACTAAGTAAATAAATAAATACATTCAATATAATACCATGTGTTTTAAGACCATATCCAAACCAACATTGGGTTGTACAGGAGGGACAACAGGCTTATCCTTCTCAAAGAAAAGCATAGGTGATTTCACAGGGTCAAACTTCGCAGGTGCCCACCACCTATGTACAAAAACCAAAATTCCAAGTACAATGGATAAGCAAAATAAGTTGCAAAATAGAAACTTTTCATAATAAGAGCAAATAATAATAACACACATGAAATTGGCATTAATGGGAAACCGGTTAATATGGTCAAGGAAGTATAGATTACGTTTCACTATTTGCCACAGAAACATACCAAACACTGCCAGAAAACTTGAAAACCCACATATCAAGAGGGTGTCAACCACGATAGTCATGCACTTGATCCCACCATTTAGCAAAACATCAAATAATACCAATCTATAGGGATTTGAAAATGTAAATAATAGCATAAAGAAAAAGAAATTTACCAGTGTCCTGTGTTAAATATTAGAATATCATGAAAGCTTGCAGCCTTTGCCCATGTGCTGTCAGGAACATCGACATCAACTCTGTATCCCTCCTTATATCCAAGCGCTTCTAACTCACCACCATTAGCATTAGCAAACCACCTGCTTTGAACATGAGTACCAGTCTATTAAATGCAACTCAAACATCAAAAAGTTTTCACTCTCGCATACACGTGAATCAAATAATGTAACAACAAAGATTAAAACAAAATATGAAGTCATGTTGAATAATTCATACGTTGTAGATATCCATGAAACCTGGGGCAGCTGATACCCCTATAGAAGAAGAGGTAAACAAAGCACTATCACATCAAACCTTAAAAGTTTAATAAAAGAATGTCATAGAATGATGACACCTAATTTTACACAATGTGTTGATAAGCTAACACATACAATAAGACAGCAGACATGGCTTACCTACCGTAACGTACCAAAAGGTTCGTTCTATGATAAGCAATGGTCAGGTTGTGCTCGAGAAATGTAAAGCCACGATCTGCCCCAGCTGGGCGCCACTTCTTCACATGACTTGCCACGCGTTTCAAAGTACAAAAAAGGGACACAAACATATTCCTATTCAAGGAGTCCCCAACAAATCCTGCACTGTTCAACATTCGTAAGCACCAAAAAAGCTGCACAATTCCCCATGAAAACAAAACCTAAATCACAAAAACGTTCATAATTACCCAAACCCCTGATTGACTAACAAGAAAATGTAACAGAAATCAGAAACTTAGAATGTTTCCAACAACTAAGGAGTGTACTTGCTAAATGTTCTTTTGGTCATTCAGTTGTAACAGGAATATAACTGTATGGCTTATGCAAGAATTGTGTCTTCAGTATTTCCACACAAGGAGAATCTCAAAGTTTAAGCTTTTGAAAATAGAGTACGGAGCTACTCTTTTAAAGGATTTGATTCCTCTTTTTCTATAAGAGTCATGCTAGGTAGCTAGAAGCGCGAGAGAAAGAGGAGAGAAATGGCAGCCCATGCTGCCATTTCTGCCCCCCTCAACCCTTGCGCCTTTAGCAAAAAAATTAATTAATTAATTAATTAAAAAATAACATAGCACAAGTAAGAGATCGAAAAGAGAATCTGAGCCAAAGTCACTCGCCTCCTCTATTAGCTTATCCACTCTCACACTCCCTTCCATTGCTATTTTCGTCCCTCTCTCTCGAACGCCATCGCCGACAACACAACCAAATCAAAATACTCACTAAAAAGACCAAATATTTTCAATGTAAAATCGATATAACAAAATCAATTATAAAAATAATGCTTGGCTTAGAATCAATTTAATAGAATCAATCTATCAGCGACCTATCATGACTCATTCATTCTATTCAAGTATATAATAGAATCAATTTCTAATTTGATAGAACTGTGCAAGTAAGGAAAATGCTTGGCTTAGAATCAATTTATGAGAATCAATTTAATAAAATCCCTCTATCAGCTACCTAGCACAACTCATTCTATTCAAGTATATAACAGAATCAATTTCTAATTTGACAGGACTGTATACGGCAGAAAATCAACCTATGATGCGAAATTATGTATAAGTGCATGAAATAGTACATGTCATCGGTCGTCATGCTGTCAGCAATGGCGTTCGAGAGAGGGAAGAAAATGGGAATGGAAGGGAGTGCGAGAGTGGATAAGTTGATAGAGGAGGGGAGTGGTTTGGGCTTAAATTCTCTTCTCAATCTCTTATCCGCACTCTGTTATTTTTTATTATTTATTATTTTTTTGGCTAAAGGCACAAGAGTGGAAGGGGCCAGATGCCGCCGTTTTTCTCTTCTTTCTCTCGCGCTTCTTGCTACCAAGCATTTTCCTTTCTATAATGAGTACAATCTACTTATTTTTATAATTAGAAGTCGACTAGAAGATCAATTTAAATTATCTATTTCATTTCTTTCCTAACATTACACTAACAAATTTGTCTAAAAATTAATAAGAATGCTACACTTCCCGTATAATGTCCCAATAAATTTTATCCAAGTGATTGGACGTTCATCCATTATAATGTACAGTAAAAAAACTTATACTAGAAGGGTTCGTTCACAACCAAATAATCAAAGCTTTGCTTGAAAGCCTATACTAAAGCAATCTTAAAAAGCCAAGACAACTAAATGCACGTTTGTTATGGCTTTTACAGAGGCCAAAACTGCTTTTTTTTTTTTTTAATTTCAAAAGCACTTTTCAAAATTTGTGGTGTTGCTTGGTTACTCCTGGAGTAAAGCTTTTAGGCTTTCAAGAAGCTATTTTGCCTCTATATGCAATGTCAAAAATGCCCTAAGATGATCACATTAATTTTACAATACATTTGCTTATATACTGAGGTCAGATCTGAACCTCTTTGAAATGATGCTTTTTAAAAAAAAAAAAAAAATTTGACCTCATGCAGGTAGGCCTTGATTTGGATCCGCTGCAGCATAAACTTCATATGGATATAAATCGCCTGGTGGGTAATCCGCTACTAGTGTGGTGAGTGGACTGGTTAGGATTCAACTGCTGCTGCCGCAACTTGAAGAATGGCAGTGCAGGCCTCATTTCTACTTGTTAATTTACTAGTATCCAGAACTCATAGCTTGATTGCCAGATTTGGAAAATAAGTAAGGTTATTGTGGAATTAATGAAATTATCTTAGCTATTTTTTACATTTGCACATATTTTGGAAAAGTTATTTTGCCTCTTAAACTCCCAAAAGCTTTACTCCAAAAATAATCAAGTACATAAAAAATATTGAAAAGAGTAATAGATTTTATTTAAAAAAAAAAAAGGCACAAGGCACCAAGTAAAGCACCTCATTATTTGGCTTATTAAAAGACTTGATATTGATACATATCATTTCAACAAGTAGCACATGTGCACACAAACAAACACACATCTTATGTGTTGGCAAGATAAGAGCTGCACAGCTCAAACACTTCCCAGGTGAGATTTGACACAAAAACATTAAGGATAAAACAATGGGGGGTGTTGTGAATCGAGTGGTGGCTTCACCACTTAATGTTTTTACCCAAGATCCCATATGGGAAAAGGGTAATTTGCACTAGCCTTAGCTTGTAAATGAATTTTGGCGTCCAGGAAAGAGAGTTTCTTCCAGAATCCTCCACAGCCATTTTTCAAAAACCTTGTATAATGGCTATCATTAAGCCTTTTCAATTAATTGATTAACAGCACAACAAAACACATATATGCTAAAGGAAGCGGGGTACACGTCCCTTTCCGATATGGGACTTTCTATTCACAAAACTAACAAATGGTGAAGCTACCGCTATTTACAACACTCCCCTATCATTATCGTGCTAATAACATGTTATAAATAAATAAATTGAAAAAAAAAAGAACTAAACACAAGGTACTAAGTAAAGCACCTCATTATTTCCCTTATTTAAGAGCCTTGATATTGGTACATACCATTTCAACACATAGAATACATTATATATGGGCAAGCTAACGGCCATGGAATTCACACACTTCCCACGCGCGATTCTGAGCAAAATCATTAAGTGATGAAGCCACCAATTGATTCACAACAAAAAGGGCTTTCAGAATAATAAAAGCTCATTTGTCCTCAACAAAAGCCATACCAAACATATACTAAAAGCTCGTTCTACTAAAAAAAAAAACTCTATTCAAGAAGTTCCGTCAAACAGAACCTACATCCACTCTAAATCTCAAAATTTACAAGTGCTTTTATTTGAAAGCACTTTGCTGTAAGTAGACAGGCTCAAAGAACTTAAAAAGTAAATTTTTAAAAATTAAAAAGAAATCAACAAATTCAATGAGCTTTGATAATTACCAATGTTCGTATGTCTGTAAGCCCGCAGAAACTGGAGAGGATCCAAAGGCTGAAGATCACAGCCATGAGGTTTCCATCGCCACGTGGCAATTTCCTTAGCGTTGGATTTATTATTGAGTAGACAATTCCATCCCCTGAATATCTCCTTACACGAGCTATCGTACTTGTGATTGAATCTAAACTTCGGGTCGTAGATCCACTTCCCCTCGGAGTAATTGCACACCCCGGATCGAGAAGAGGAGTATGTCGGGTCGGGCTCGGACCCGCGTTCAAGTCTAAGTGCTTGTGAAGAAGAAGAAGAAGAAAAAGAGGAAGTGGAGGTCTCGTTCGAGAGAGAGAGGAGGAGGAATATAGAAGCGAAAATGAGGAGCGAGAGTAAAGGCAAAAGTGAGAACTTCTTTCTGTTGTTTTGTAGGTGGAGGTGGTGGCCTCCAGTGGCCATGGGAGATGGAGTTTGATGTTGCTGCAGAGATGGATCGTGTTCGGTTTTTATGTTTTTTTCTTTTTTAATTTATTTTTCCAATTTGCATTCCGGTCCTTTCTGTTTGTTGAAAAACCCAAATAATCCAAACGTTTTTAAAATCAAAGTTTTTAACTTTTTCTCAAATATTTATAATTGTGTCTTATATTTGTTAGAAGAGTGATAAATAATTATAAATTTTTATATAAAAATTAATGTAATATAATTTAATTAATTAAATTAGATATTTTTTAATTTATATAATTTATTTTAATTTAATTAATAAATAAATATTATATTAATTTTTATAAAATAAATTTAAATAAAAATTTATAATTACATTATCCCTGTTGTACAAATTCACTTTGCCTCTGCCGCCTTTATTTTTTTAAATGAGTTTCGGCTTCGTAACTAGCAGTCATACAATTAGATTTAAAAAGGCCCGATAAATTTTTCATTTGAAGACTTCATCAGCTGATCGCAAGCCTCTTTCTTCCAAGAACTGTCAATACCAATATACAGCTATTAAAAGAATTATTAAATTAAAACAACTACGTTACAAATTACCAAATAAAAAGGATTAGATGTAACACTTAAAAATACTTAATTGACCTTTAGAAAATTTGCAGACAACGAAATAGTACAGCCCTTAGTGGGAGGGCTGAGGGCACGGCCTTGGAACAATGGGAGGCCCAGATCTAGATTTTTCTGGATAAAGTGAAATTATTATAACATTTAAAAAAAATTAAAATGAGATTTTATTATTTATTTAAAATTAAAAAAGTATTATATTATTTAAAATTTTTATTTAGAAAAAGTTTAAAATTTTTAATTTAATATTATATTATTTTTTATCTCGTAATTTATAAAAACATAAAAGTATTATAATTGTTATTACTTTTATAGAGAAAAAAAATTGATGAAAATAATATAAATTAACTTTTATGTAAAACATCTTTCAGAAGATAACCCCTTTCTCACTCTTTTATTTAAGTATTCCGTCTATGCTCATTTAATTTATAGAAAAATCTAAAGTCTGAAATTTTGAGATGCCTGGAATTGCCTTGTCCCGACCAAAATTGGACTTGCTTTTTAAAGCCCAGCCCATTCATCATCCCCACCTGAAATTAATTTTTTTTTAAAAAAAATAAAAGTGAATAAATATTGTACAATACCAAAGCAACAAAATTAAACAACTGCTCGATAATCAAAATACTAAATGGAGATAACTATATGTCCAATTTTATTAATTTAAGCGTTTCCATAAATGTACAAATTCCAGTTGCTAATTACTTCAATCCCCGAATTTTTAAAATGCCTCATCGAGTTACATGTTCAAAATTCTTCTAACAGAGACAAGATGACCGATACCAATTTAATTTCTAGCTGGCAATGTATGTAATTAATTGGTTTTCCTTCTCTGGCCGTAGAAAAATTAATTGGAACTGAACTTTTTCTCAGTCGTGTGATGGTGCAGTCTTGTATCCTCATATAAAATTCTTTTTTCTGCCTGAAAAGTTCGATGTTGAGAGCCCAATGTTGAGAGCATTCCCAGGAGTTTTCTTGTAAAAAACTAAAAACCAAATTTTTTTCAAAAAAAAAAATCTAATTCTTTTCAAAAAAAAAATCTAATTCTTTTCAGCAGAAAAATGTACATTGTTCCCGAAAGAAATCAATAGATAATTAAAATGAAATCTTATGAACTTTATTAATCACAATACTGTAATCGTAGAATTTGGTTGGTTCTGATTGTAGAGCACATCAGATAACGAATCCATTTTTTTTTTTAAATTAAAACAATGCGATCCTTTATTTGCATAGAACTTAGCCTACTCGAAGTCAAGATCATAAGAATGACTTGAAAATTTTTTCTCAAGTGAGAACACTTCATCTGATCTCACACTTCTTCCCTTCAGGAACTGTGAATACCAATGTGCCGAGAGCTTAGGGTATCTCTTCAAATCCGGATCATCCCTGTCAACATAGTACAGGCCGTAGCTTGATTTATAGCCATCCAACAACTCAAACGCGTCCAAGAAGGACCACACAAAGTACCCCCTTGTATTTGATCCATTTCTTCCGTTTTTCCAAGAATAAAATGCAAACGGTAAAGAAGTCAGGTCATACAGGCAGATCACGCGACTTCATTTCAGGAAAAATGAAAAGGAGATGAAATGATGAACTTTGTAAAAGTTCAACATTTACATAACCCCAACAGTCAAACCCCATTCCATATTACACTAATTTTCTGTTAAAATATTTTGAGTTGAATGCGTGTGAGCTCTTTCGTGGCCTCAGGAAAATGTAAAACACGATCAAGGGGTCTACTTTGGCACAAAATAGGCATACCTCATAGCATCAAGCATGCTTCCAATGTATGCACGCAAATATTTAACCCTGGATATATCTTCCAATGATGAATTGCGCGGGGTGGCCAGACCTGGTAAAAATCATTTGGTGATAAAGCAAAACAAATTAGAAAATAAAAAAAGTGTGAAACAAGTATTGATCATATCATATTAATATTGCATATGACAGCAACTATCTTTTGATCCAAGACCACAATTGCTACCACGAGAATTGTTACTGCAGGTCTTCCTTTCCATTTTTATTTTTTTTCCCCCATTATGCATGCTACTGTAACTGTAGGACTTTCTTTCCTACTTTATTTTTTTCCCCTTTATGCATGCTATTGGAAGGTACGTTTTCATGTGCAATTAGCCGCTACCATATCCTGTTGCGTACTAAAATAAAGAGAGCGTAAAATTTTTTTCAAGTTGCTGACCAAGCAGCATGATTAGTGATTTCAGCTTTTTGATTCTTCATCTGTTGCCTTTTCAAATACTTTATCGGTTAAAGAAGACGATCAGCAATGCGAGTTTCCTTACTGTAGTTAGTCATCAAGACCATCAACAGACACACGAATAGAGAGAGAGAGAGAGAGAGAGAACCATTTTCATGAATGTAAATGGGAGGATTGCCATAGACCTGCTTAAAATACTCCAGCACTATTCGCAGGCTTGAGGGCTGCATTGGAAATTGTGTCAAACAAAGAATTAGGAATGTAGTGAACTAAATCAAGTAAATTAATCAAATACTTTGATTATCTACTTAAAAGTCCCACCTCATTTGATGATGGAGCAGTATCCGGTTTAACTGCCACAATCAGTCAATTGTCTTAGTATCTCAATTAGGCAGAAAATGAGTTTTGAACCCCCCCCCCCCCAAAAAAAAAAAAAGAGAGACTTGTCAACTTGGTAAGTATAATGAGTTTACACGGTTACCGGACAGTGAGTATAGAAGGGCCACTATGTAGAAGTTCTAGATTGAAATTAAGATTAGCTTGACCAAGCGAACTTGATTGAGTCAAAGAGGAACCGACTCATGTATAATTCAGCCATTTATCAGCAAAGCAAGACTAATGAAATGTAGAGAACATACAAAAAAATTTTGTTGCTGAGTCTGCACTCCAGTCTCTGAGGTCCTGTTTCAGACTGCTGGGATTGTCCTTGATGTAAACTGTGTAGTAGTTTATCACTCCAATGAAGTCAGTTGAACCTTTAATCTGTTGGGATTCACGATCAGTGAAGGCTGGAAGTCTTGAGCCAGCATTTTGTTTCATTATTTTGGGATAGTCTCCGTACACTAACGGATTTGCAATCCTGAAATTCAGTACATATATAAATATTAGCTGCAGATGAAATTTGAACTACTCAGATTAACGGTAAAAGTGACATTATATGGAAGAGGAGCCAAACTGAGAACTCAAGACATATAGATTCTTATCATACCAACCAATTAGGAAATCATAGTATCTTCGGGCTGCAATTGCGTCCTCCTTTGAGCTTGTAAGAGGAAGAATCCCCCATGTAAATATGCTTAGACCTATATAGCCATGTTGCTTGTCCTGCATCGCCATGTGTCATGATTATTCCAATTTTCTTTAGACATGGCTGTTATGATCCAACCTAAACCTAACAAGAAATTGTCCGCATTGGACCTAAGCTGTTACGGATTTGTTTTCAGGATGCCCAAACACCCAAAATGCATATTACCAATTAGGTAGTGGATTACACCTTATAAGCACTAGGCTTCTCCCCTAGCCAAGCACTTAGAACCTAGATCCTCATTTCCCACAATTCTTGTCAGGAATGGCTTTGACACCATCATTTACGACTCAACCTAGATTTGGCAACAAATTATCCACTTTGATGGTAAGCCCTTACGGATTTATCCTCAGGGTGCCTATAAACACCAGAACGCGTCTTGTCAATTAAAGTTTGTATCACCTTTTATAAGCACTAGGCTTCTCTCATACACTCAAAGCAGTATGCGATATTGCGATGGCAAAAATTGACATCTAAGGAAGTAATGAGTAGACAAAATTTCCATTTTAACAAGAGGGACTATAAATGTTTGATGCTCAAGCCAAATACTTCCTGTTGAACTCAATATAAATAACTGAAAGGATAAAAAATTAAGTCATATCCTAGATGGAATACTGAAGCAGATGAATGAAAATTTTTTGGATATTACCTGATAATTCTTTTTATACAATCTTGCAGCCGATGCATGTGCCAACAAGAGATGATGAACTGCCATGTATGGCTCAGTGGAAGAATTGCCTATGGAGCAGTTGTTGAATGAAGGAGAACACCGTTTAGGTGGTCCACGTCCAAAGTCATAACCTAACATTGCAAATCCATTTGGCTCATTCAAAGTGGTCCAGTATGAAACCCGATCGCCGAACTCTCTGAAGCAGACATCTGCATAAGCTGTGAAGTCTTTCCTGCAGTCAAAATGGAGAAAATACAGACACAGTCATCAACACTTTTATTGACATGGGTATTTAGCCAAGCACAAAAGGGTAAGCTAAAACCACAAGGAACTGAGAAATATACACAATCATTTGGTTGGTCCATCCGCCATACTCATCCTCCAGTGCCTGAGGAAGATCATAATGGTATAATGTGACATGCAGTTGGATTCCTGCTTGATTCAAACAAAAGTGGTATATTGGAGATAGTGGAAGTACTTTCCTTAAATATATGCAAAGAAATTGAGTCACTATCAGAAATGATGATAAACTGGAACCAACCATAGCTAATTATCTCATTTATGAGGTTGTTGTAGTACCGTAGACCCTTTGGATTGACAGCTCCTTTTCCATCTGAACAGGAAAGATAGAGGAAAATGAAAATAATCTGTGAGAACAATTCAGAAATTGCATGATCGTTATATGGTTCATAAAAGCCAGGAGTATGTTATCATACCTGGAATTAGTCTTGACCATGAGATGGAAAATCTATAGGCATCTAGGCCTGTGTCCGCCATGAGCTTCACATCTTCCTGAAAAAAGGCACATGGGTTGCACAGGTATCATTGTGCTACAAGATGCAATGTTTTGCATGTACTAGCAAAATCAACGAACAGTTGGTTGGTCATTGGTCATTGTAGTATAACCATTTCAATTAGTTTCAATAGACAAAATGAGGATGAACTGTAATTGAAATTTTACTCAAGATGTATGTGAAGAATCATAATGATCTGAGGGATGATGCATCCACCTTGTACTTATGATACTCATCGCATGCTATGTCTCCAGTGCCAGGTACATTCCCTGGAAATTTAGAAGAGAAAACCCAACACAGCTGTTAGAAGATAAAATTTTGATAAATATGGTTGAAGTAAATCAATGAAAAATATATTAGGCGTGAAGCTCTGATATGTATATCTCATAAACAAGCATAAACTCTTGTTAATTTCAATTCCAACCTCAGCATATACAATTATGAATACAACACGGAGTGATGATAAACTAAGGGGTTTGGGAAAACTCATGTTCAATCTGAAAGGACAAAACCGACCGCCATGTGCAAAGGTATCCCAAATGCTAGGAGTCCTTCCATCTTCATTTGCTGCTCCCTCTACCTATTACGGGTCACATTTCATGAGAATCTGATGTGTCTGTTTTCTTTTCCCCGCTCGAATTAGCAAGCTAAAGGTGTAAACTGAAACAGATCAGATAGCTGAGTAAAAGAAGTTAGAACTGGTTGTTGACCTGATAAGCCGAAGTGCCAGAACCAAAAACGAAGCCAGGTGGGAAGTCATTTTTGGTATACTCGACAGCAGTGAATGCTGATGTTGCCAAATTAAGCAGAAATATTAGCAGCAAAAAGGGCCTCAACATCACAGACTGAAGTAAGCTACGATCGTTGATGTCGTTTTTTTTTTTTAATAACAATTTTGATACTGGGAAGTGGGAAATGCTTTTCAGTTTAGCAGTAGTACACAGAGGAAAGCCCTCTTCTGGATCCTTCTTACGGAGAAATCTCCAGATAAGCTAACCAACCTGTTCAAAAATGGAAAAATAAAAACGACCTGTCACAGTCCCCAAGCTGTCGGGTTAGTCGTGTAGTCGTTTACGACCAGTCAATCACCCAAATTAAAATTCAATACAGCTTTCGATAACCGTCGCGTTCTTTTTACCATTTTGGGAACAGAACTAAGAAAACCGGTTTTATTGGCCCTGGGGCCTTCCTTTTTCCACTTAGTGCGTACGTGCTGTCGTTGTCCGTCGATTACGATGAGTCAACACCGGATCCGCTCTTTTCTAGCTGAAGACAAATGTAAAAGACAGACGACAACGAAAAAAAATGACTAAGCTGGTCTTTGGAGAGAGTGCTCAGGTGGATTCAAAAACTATACCATAGCGTGCTGAAGTTCAGTACTGTCCATTAGATCTGTTCGCTGAAACAGAAGCTCAGATCATTTGAAAGCCTCTTGGATAAAATAACCCATCTTCTAGCCTACTTGAGAACTCAACTCAACTCAACACGTCAAGTTCTACGTTGGCCCAAAAAATCCAGCTTCCTCAAAAGCTCAACCAACCCCATTTCTAAGGGAAAACATACAAAACTCAACTGACACTTAGAATTGCAAATTACATCGAGACGCAATTAAGTCGGATGAATTTTCACCATTAACATGAAAAAATAATGATAATTAGCAGTCGTATAATTATCAAAACAAATATGGATCTAGGCATACTAACAAACTTAGCACAGACCTATAACAAGCAGGAAGATAAGAAGCAAACCAAAATCTAAAGAATACATAAATGCGGAAGGCATTCCTTGGGAGCTCGCACCCTCAACAAATATTTGGATGAAAGATTTAACGTCTCACGATTGGTACACAACATTATTACCCTTCGGGTATATGCTTGCCAGCATGGTTTTCAGATGCAAAGGTTCAATAAGTGAGTATATGTTGCTGAGATTCTCAATGATTTGACTTCAAGTGGAAAACTTGACAAGCCGGCTTATAAGATCTCTTAACTGAAGCCTGTTCAAACTTCTTTGCAGCTGCTTCATTCTCTTCCAAGCTATTCTGAAGAAAATACCTTATCCACCAAGTTGAACTCCGCAATTTGGCCTACAGAAAAGTAATGCCTGTAAGGCCAAAACTTAACAGAATATTTTGAACCCAAAAAGAATCGGAATAATCCCATATAAATTAGTAAGCAAGATATCCGTCGTATTTTGACCAATCAAGCATCTGACATGTATGAATTGTGTTTCTCAACAAACTAAAAGCTAGCATGTGATCAATCTAAAGTAACAAAGGCAGCATTCAAATGACATTTTTGAAGTCCACAGCCTAGCTCAAATCCAACCAATATATAGGAAAATGGGAAGCCCTATGCAGACTAAGAACAAATTGAAATCCTGCAAAGAGTAATAACTTACAGGACGACCAAATTTGGATAGTTCAGAAACTTTAGCTCTATGCTGACCTGGATAACCTTCACAAAAATGATATATCAAAAGAACTTAAGAATGTCAGTAGTTTCATACATATATTTTGAAAAAGCTAAATAAGGGATTTACCAGCAAATATTACTACTCCGTCAGCAGATACCCTAGCCAATTCTGGAAGAGTTCTGTTAAGGTACTTTGGAGACAAGTAATCCACAGCATCTGACACTATCACTACAGAAAATGACTTTGCTCGATAGGGCAGAGGAAACTTAATATCAGCCACCCGCACAATGCCTTTTCGCACTAGACTCCTGCAGTTAGCATCAGCATCGTCTAAATCATATGGTTCAACACCCCATGCTTCAGTATCCTCCTCTTTCAACAATTTAGATACTACTGAACAAGTTTCGGGTCCTACATGTAGTACTTTGAGCATGCTGTCACCATATGCCTTCTTAAGAACAGGTAATGCTCTCTGGACTTCTAAGGTGCACGAAACACCACCTGCATAATTGAAATCATGAGCTGCAGAAAAGTTTTCATATCCGCTCCGTTTGCATGCATTTGGTACCATGCAAAAATTGAAAGAATGGCACAAACTAACACTTTCTTGCGAAGATATCAGTATTCCCCATTTGCAAAAATAAAAAAGGTAACAAAACGTGTTAGTTCTAGTGAGTTTGTTATCATTGATCGTCTGCAAATTTATCAATGTCATTCAATACCTTCGAGAAGAAAAGTGCAGACACAAAAGAATAAAAAAGACATCATAATTAAATGGAAAAATTAACTAATAGGTTCTTGAACCATTATGAGCTGATCATCTACTGTAAGAATAAAGCAGGGAACTGCTGGCCATTATCAGCAGTAAGGACAAATATTAAAAGTGAATACTACTTGAAGCGGGGAAAAAAAGAAAAGCATGGTGAAAGAACATCAGTTGTTCAAAAGATTATTCACTTAAGAGTTCTCTACTTGCCTACAAGTTAGCAAGCGTAGAGTGACCAACGCATAATTTCATGCTAAGGATGCCCATCTTTAGCCCATCAAATCCTAGCCTCTGGCATCCATGGTGCGAAATATTAAGAAGCACGAAAACTAAGAAAATAGAATAGAAAATCAACTTTACCTTCAACTTTACTTAAGGCCTCTTTTTCAATGGTTGTTTTACCTGTAGCAGAAATGTAAAGAAGTTAACACAAAACATGCTATAGAAGATAAAATTGAAACCAGAAAACTGCTGCTCTAATCAGTTGCTGATAATGGTAGACTTTAATCACACCAAAGTTCCCAAAATGAAAAGTACATAAAATCTGTTCATAAACATATATATTTTCAAGGCTTTGAAAGAACAATGGTGGCTGGATATAAACAAACTTCCCCTTTCAGATCTTGGTTGTGGGAAAAAGAAAAATTTCATGGACCATCACCACAGGTCATGAAACTAACAGAGAGAATACAAACCTGACCCACTGTATAAATAGCCGATAAGCAGTACTGCACCCTGAAAATTCACAAAAGTATAGCAATAATTAATTACTTCCATATTGAAAATATGGTCAACATGGAATTTATGTTCAATAAGTAGGTGGCAGTAATAGGGATTTATCTGTAGAGTGGGGAGTAAATGCACGGAAGCCAATATTTCTTCCTCAACAAAGGAATACCAGTGATTAATGTGATAACCGCTAGAAAATGGTAAGCAAAGTGAGAAAATCATGGGGAACAATGATGCAACAAAACATACCACAGCCAAGAGTATCACAGACAGCAAAGGTGATGAGCGTGACTTTGAATGTGTTGAACCCACAAAAGGGATGCTTCCACCATCAGCAAGGCGTCGAGCAGGATTCACTGGCCTCCTAGACATAACTATTTAACAATGGATAGCCTTCAAAACCAAAAATAAATTAAGAAACAATCTAAAATGAATTCTCTTTTCCAAAGTTAGTTCTACTCTTTTCCATTTGTATACTCAGATATAACCCCAAACTCCATTACATTAAGTTTCAGCTTTCCCAAAAAACCACAAAAATAACCCATCTCTGGATTCATTGGCATTTCAACTACAGCAAACAGTTAAGTTTCTTAAATCTTAAGCATACCCATTTCTCTTACAAGTGACTACTACAACTAGAAGCTAAATTTAGTTGGTGACAAGGAATCACAAGTGATACGAACATATTCTAATAATAAATTGAAGCCAACGATTCACCATAAATCAAAAACAGTAAGCAAATTACCTGAGATCAACGATCAGTTGGGTCGAGTTTAGAGCACGATCCAGATCTGTTCGTAGTGGGAAAGAGGGAAATGGGAATCGTTTTTCAACTTGGCTTTGATTTAAATAAATTATTTATCCGATACTTGATAATTTTTAATTCGCGGAAGAATCTTTCTCGTTCTTTTTCCTTTTTTTTTTAAATTGTATATATTAGTATTCTTCGGTTTATAAATGGGATAATAACATCTGAACCCATGAATTTTTTTTTTTTGGAAACTTTATACTTACGGACATAATTTAGAATTTGTTGCGCACGGATCCCTAAATTTTACTAGCTATAAAGTATTCCAAATATTCTATTATTTTTAAGAAAATTACTAATTTTATAAAGTTCAACGTTTTCGCTCGGTGATGTCATGATCAGATCATTTTCTAGTTTTAATTACTTATTTAACACTCACCTTTTAGCTTAATGATTGTGGCCTCCTCACATCATTAGTCGAGATTTTGAATTTTGTAATTATAATTTATCCCATACTTCAAATAAATTTTCGGATGTATAATCATAATACCAGGGGTTTACTCCTAAAATTGATTTTATCTTTCAAAAAAGAAAATATTGATTAAAAAAAACTCTGAATTATTTGCCTCTCAATTGAACCCTTCAATGGGCCCAGGCTGAGTTGTTTCTGTACAACTGTTAATCGGCTGGGCCGCAATCTTCGGATAATGGCAAAATCGAAAACAAAAATAGTGAATAGGCATTCGGTTCAGTTCAGTAAGTAAAAACTGACTGGCTCAGAAAATATGAGTTGATCGATTTTTTTTTATTTGAATCGAAACGATTAAAAAATAATGTGTTTAGCGTTAAAATTTTTAAAAAGAATGATTAATGCTTTTTATTAGTATTTTTTTCCATAAAACATGAATGATTAATAATTATAATTGAATTGCACTTAAAAATAATAAATGAGAAGTATAAAAATTGGGCTAACATAAAATAAAAATGAAATTTCATAAACTCAATCATGTAAAATTAATTCGACCCAAATCGAAATAATTCAGTTTGGTTCCTGAGTTCCATTTATATTCCGTTCATAACTTCTTAAAATGATCAAGTTTGGTTCATTTTGGTTTTTCGATAAAACTGAACCAAATCGATTAATATCACCCCTACATGAAACAATAATATATTATTGTTTATAAGCTTATTCCTTTATGTAATAATTATAATATATATAAAAGATCAGTTACGTTACAGTTAACTATAACGTACGCCTAATCTAATTATAGTATTAGATAGGTTTCTAATAATCTTGATTTGGATCGGGGCGACGTTACAATTGCCTAATCGTAACGTAACATTTAATAAATATATAAAGTGAAAAAATTTATATTTTAAGCTAGAATAACTCAAGCATCTTGAAAAATTATTATGGGTGTCATCTAATTGAGTTGGTAAAATTAAATATTTCAAATATTTTAGCTAAATTACTTGATTATATGTTTTCAAACTCGAATGACTCATCATGTTCTATAATTCAACATGCCCCCCATTTTTTGTACCTATTAAAGACAATAGAAAGGGAATTTTTATCAACCGATTTTAATTTCTGTAATTATAACGTTGGGCATGACACTTCTGACAAAAAAAAAAAAATTCCTAAAGTCTAAAACTAGATAGGGTGGAGAATTGTGTTTAATAAGGAATTACAAGGAATTATTATTTATTTATAAATACAAGTTTTATGTTCATATATCATTTTCATTGTTTTCACATGTTTACAGTTTTTTTTTAATAATTTTTCTTTTTAGTGAAATTGCATTACGACAAAGCTAGGCATTAACGTACTGGTATTTAATAATAAAATTGTTTCACTTGTATAGTTTAAGAAAACAAAATTTCCGAGAGTACATTTAACAAACTTAATAATAAAATAATAAATAAAAATATATATATTTTAGTGAATGCCAACTGGGGGTGGCAATAGCCACATGTAATAAAACTTAATAATAGTAAGTTTAAAAAATATTAAATTAAAAAGAAGATATTGTTTGTTGTCACAGAGATAACGACGTTGGGGTAACGTAAAGATCAGAGCCGCAGATCGTGGATCACGACAAATAACACGCCACATGTCGCAATCAGAAAAGACCAACGAACCACTATTTACGGCTTTTTCTCTGTCCCCAACAGCCGGCAGCAAATGCTACGGCCCTTATACACTCCGCGGTCACACATTTCTCTTATTCTCTCTCCATATCTCATAAATTATTTGTTATTTCCTTTCTGTGGGTGAATTTCAAAACTGTCCTTGTATTTTGAAAATATAACAAATAGGCGCATAAGTTTAGTATACCGACACCAGTAAAATTCAGAAGTTTTAAAACCTCCGGAAAAGATTGAGACTTTCACCAAAATTTAGCCTATTATATCATAATTCACATTGAACTTAAATCTTGATACTGCCACTAAATATTTGATTCTTTAATTCCCAGACCAATCATTTTATCAAATTTAATTGTGTTTTCAACTTCATAACTTATCTTTCACTTTGTCATAGGGTAAAAATACTTGATTAATACTTTACTTTTTTTTATAATTAAAATTATAGATATAGTGATAAATATGTAGCAATTTATTGACATTGAGAACCTTATAAAAATACGTTAGAATTAGAGATAATTAATAACATTAGTCTACTTATTAAGTACATATATTTTATTTATTATCAAGTAGGGATGAATATTATATGGCAGGGGTAGAAAATTTTTTAACACTGAATCAGGGTAATTTGAAAAAAAAAAAACTTGTTCCGACTCAATACCGTGTTGTTCTTACTTTATTAGGAAAACATGTATTTATTTTATATAAATACCTCAAATGTTTTATATTATTAATCATTTACTGATAAGTCGCACTAAACAGCAATTACGCGTCCACGGCTTATCATTCATCGGCTGCTTGTCTGGTAAGAAATATCCGCTCTTGACTTCTAAAGTGAAAAAATTATAAATGGATAGGCCTATAAATTAGCCTTAATTTTGAGTTAGTTTCATAAAATTCCCCTAAACTTTCGCCGCCATAGTTAGTTAGAGAAAGTGCTAATCTGCGGGCCTATTTATAATTTTGCAAACGACAGGTACTAATCTTAGTTGTGGCTGCTCATTTTCCCTTCCTTCAACGACCGGGCAAAAGGCAAATTGTTCTCCATATTGAGGTATAACATGGTTAAATTTTTAAGATAATTAAGTACTAAAAAAAAAATCAAAATTTTTCATTAAAGGAATGTGCGAACCTTTTTTCAGTGCCTTGCGTACAGTGAGTTAATCCTGTTTATTTATAGAACCCCACCTCTCTCTCTCTGTTTATTATTCTGTTTCTTTTTCTAGAAAAAGCTCAGTGTTATTCTCGAAAGCGCAGTCGTTTTGAAACTGCAATTTGTTCGTTTGGGGTTGATTCAGTGATGGGTCTGTGACAAAAGAGTTTTGTATTGAGAGTTTTGAGCTGCGTTAAGGAATGGCAGTGGAGTACAGTTGTTGTGAGACGGGTTTTTTTATTCATATCGTAGTAATAGTGCTTCTGGTTATATTCGCTGGCCTCATGTCTGGTCTCACTTTGGGGCTCATGTCTATGAGTCTTGTTGATCTTGAAGTTCTTGCTAAGTCTGGTACTCCCAAGGATCGCAAGCATGCCGGTAATTCTTCATTTGTCTTTTTGTGTAATTTTTTTTTGTTTTGATTGTACGTCCTAGTTAGTCGATGATAAAATTTAATATGTAAAATTTCGTTTCGATGGTACAAGAGGTTTGAGGTTCATGTCCCGAGCCTATGTTATAATAACAATAAAAAAAATCAGAGTGCTAGTTAATTCAGTTGGTATGGTTTCAGTTTGGTTTTTATTCATATATATTGCTTACACAAGCGATATAATCTCATTTTGATTGTGTTTTTGGTGGCTTAGAAAATGGTAGAAAAGGTTGGGTGGTGAAGGTCCAAGAAGCTGTTTAAGTAATTGAGGCTACCGTGTAGTGATTATTATATTTGAGAAATACTTTCTTGACCTTTTTTATGTGGTTTATGTTGGACAATGTTCCAAGTCTTTTTGGACTGGTTTTAGGAAAGCTTTCAATTGTGGTTGTGGGTTTATGAGAACTTTCTTTGGAAGTTTCAAAGCAAATTTAAAATCAGGTTTTCACTGACGATCTGAAGTCATGTAGTTTAGCTTGGGAAAATAATAAAGGTTTTTGTGGAAAATTCCATCTAATTGGTGTATGTTCGTTGGCAACAAGTTATTTGCAAATAAGCCTCTGGCATTATGTTTCAATGTGTTATTTATGTTTAGTAAAAGCATCTTACGGGACAGATGCCTTTCATCTTAAAGATTTTCTTATGTCTATCAATGTAGAAAATCCCGAGGTGCGTGCTGAACAGTATGATCTTTAGAAGTTTCATAGCATGAAGCATATTTCTCAAGTTGACTGTATGTTCCTTGTCTTAACAGCAAAGATATTGCCGGTTGTCAGAAAGCAACATCTGTTATTATGCACCCTACTTATTTGCAATGCTGCTGCCATGGAGGTATGTTGATTTGAATATGTAGTGAAGAAGCTATTTGGTTAGATGTGTTGGAAGAGGCTAACGGATCTGGAAAATGACTACTGTTTTTCCCTTTATCAGGCACTTCCCATTTTCCTTGATGGTTTGGTCTCAGCTTGGGGGGCTATTCTGATTTCAGTGACATTGATTCTTTTGTTCGGAGAGGTGCAGGATTTAACCTTGACTGTATTTTCATTTGTTCTATATATGTGAAATGAGGATAAATGGTCAAAGATATGGCTAAAGTAAAGCCAATGAGTGTGACTTGTTTGGCATATGGTACGTGTGCTATTAATCACATTTTAGGCAACACAGTTCTTCCTGGAGTGTCTCACTGAATAATGGCTTTGGGTTCCTGCATCTTAGATGCATTGTGGACGGCGTAATGTTGTTTTCTGTACAGACATAAAACATGTTCTACTGGAAACAATGTTACATATCCTGTGGCTACTTTGATTTATTCATTTATGTTTCAGCATCATAATGCTTGTGCATGCTCTGTTTGCTATCCACTTGTGTCTACAGATCATCCCACAGTCTGTTTGTTCTCGATATGGTTTGGCCATTGGTTCAACTGTGGCCCCATTTGTCCGGGTTCTTGTTTGGGTCTGCTATCCTGTTGCTTTTCCAATAAGCAAGGTAAGATATGTTGCATTAAACTCTTCCATCCTTAAAGTTTCTGCATCAATAAAATCGATAGCAATCTGGTGAGTTCGTGTGTACAATGTAGTAACATTGATCTATTCTTCTTGTTTCCCCTTCTTTTTGGTGATTTTGCAGCTGCTGGACTTTTTACTGGGCCATGGACATGTGGCACTCTTTCGCAGAGCTGAGTTGAAAACACTTGTAAATTTGCATGGTAATGAGGTATGTTTGACACCTCTTTAATGTATTCAAGTGGCAAGCAGAAGCTCTTCACTTATTCGTATTTTTTCATAAATTATTCTATGTATCTAATGCTTGTTTAGCCCTTTTTTTTTCCCCACTTGTTATGCTATTCATTTCATCTGTTCTTACATTCCATGTTTGCTAAACATATCCAAGGTTTTTTATTTTTCTCCTACTCGTACTACAATTTTTAGACTTCCTTTTGTCTATCTTCCTTTTTATTACGTGCAATTACATTTATTGCCATGTTATTGATTTTTATTAGGCTGGAAAAGGTGGAGAACTGACACATGATGAGACAACAATTATTGCTGGAGCACTTGAGCTCACAGAGAAAACTGCAAGTGACGCCATGACTCCTATAGCCGAAACTTTTGCTATTGATATTAATGCCAAGCTTGACAAGTAAGATGTTCTGAAAAGTATTAAACATAAAGCCACTTGCACCATTAGCATAAGTATCATCCTCATTGGCATTGGCATCCACTTGTAATGGACAGGGATTTGATGAATCTAATACTGGAGAAAGGACACAGCAGAGTGCCAGTTTATTATGAGGAACCTACGAACATAATTGGGCTCATTCTGGTAATTTGAAAATTAATTTTTGTAGTTGATGTTCATTGAAGATTATTAGTTCTGGCGATTGTTTTATTTGAAGTTGCATGAGTTGAATTGATGAATATGCTTCTGTTCTGATGTGGCCTTTTTACAATATGAATTTTATGGGACGTGGTCTACCCAGAACTCATCTAGTTTGCTTGATCTGATGAAATATTTGGTAACAGAGAGATTTAGCATCATTCTTTGAAGTGTTAGATAGGAGGGTTGGACACTAGAAAAACAATCTCCAAATATTGGGAGCTAATCATTAACTCATTTGATAATAGAGCTAAAGAATATCTTGGTAAGGTGTTAGGAAGAACCTGCTTGCCCTAGGATTTCAACTGTGTCATGGTTGGTTGCTCTTGCTCTTATATGGATAAAGTAGAGGGTGAACCAAGCATAAATAGCTGCACTTCCTATTGCTTGGATTGCATGCCAGAAATTTGATCCACCAATTGTCTTCCTTGTAATTGCATATCTTTCAATCTTGATTGTGTCAAAATGTACAGTTACATTGGGCATTTGATTAGCAAATGGCAGGTTAGAATGGATGGGAGGAAAGTGCAGGCCAATATCTTTTTTGCATCCTTTCTCTTTCTGACATTCAAATTCTATCCTTTAGGTGAAGAATTTGTTAACAATTCACCCAGAAGATGAAGTTCCTGTGAAGAGTGTTACCATACGCAGGATTCCGAGGTATCTTATTTCTCTGGCAAAATTGTTCATGTGCATTCTTTTGGTCATCGAGTTTATACTCTACCTCTATTTGATTATAGGGTCCCAGAAACTTTGCCATTATATGATATCTTGAATGAGTTTCAGAAAGGTCATAGCCATATGGCTGTTGTTGTAAGGCGGTGCAACAAGACTGCAGAACAACCTGCTAGCAAGTCAGCAGATGGTAGAAGCCACTTATTTGTTGTAGTCTCTCTTGAAAAATTTATTTACCCAAAATGTCCATGCCTCGAAGTTTACTTATGATAGGGTTTCTTCCTTTTCTGCCCTCTTTTGTATAACACTTCTGCTCTCACATTATACGTTCAGCAAGAGATGTGAAGATTGACATTGATGGTGAAAAGCCTCCACAAGAGAAGGTTTTGAAGACCAAGAGACCACTGCAGAAGTGGAAGAGCTTTCCCAACAGCTCAAATAATAATTTATACAGGACCAGTTCTAGGAGTAGGAAGTGGACAAAAGACATATACTCAGACATTTTGCAAATAGATGGCAATCCACTTCCAAAGCTGCCCGAGGAAGAAGAAGCTGTTGGCATAATCACAATGGAAGATGTCATTGAAGAACTTTTACAGGTAAAGGCCAACATAATTTTTGGGCAAGATTTCCATCTTTATTGTTTTGCACGATTCCTCATTCATAGTTTCTATATTTGACCAAATTGTGCAGGAGGAGATATTCGATGAGACAGATCATCATTTTGAGGACTCATGACGAATGCCTTACTAGTAGTTAGAATGTACTGCAATATAGATGACAATGCAAAAATTGTTGTATTCATTTTGGAAGCTGGATGGTTTCCTGGGATTTAATTGAAATGCTGAAGCTATTGTAGTGCGTAATCAGATAGTTTGTACTGCGAGTGTTCAAAGGGTAATTGTATGTTTACAAGTGATAAGGAGAATGTATTGTATTTTGTACTTAATCAGACGGAAGATCTGTAAGTAGAGTCATCAGAGATGTAAAACTTTTTTGCCAACCAAGATGTAAGAAGGGTTGGTACCATGATGATACATTTCTTTATCGTTGTACGAAAAGAAAGTTTTAAGTTTGTTAGATAAACCTTGTTTTGGCTGGAAATGTACTACTTCATCTGGTATAATCTCTTGTGACTGCACCAGGGATGTGGGACATCATCGTAGTCGCGGGAGGAAAGAACCAGTACGAGGGAGAATCAACTACAGTTGTTGAGGCATTCAGCCATCAGAATCAACGGATTGAAATGCAAGGTGTTAATGCATTTAGGCTCAAACCTAAGCCAATAAGTTCCAGAGTTCAGGCTGAATCCAATGTTTAAATTACCCAATGCATCATTGAAGACAATTCAATACAAATTCAACATCATGCACAGCCCATCATCAAGTGTAATTGGTTATAATGTTTAAACAGGAAGGCATTACTTAACCACTTGAATCCAATATACTTGTGTCGATTACCCAATGCGTCATTATTATGAATATTATTAAAGATGTTTCAGATAATTCAATTCAAATTCAACCTCATGCATGGCAAATACAGTCTACTCCCAAATTATTCATCATTTGGGGAAAAAATTTTAAAAATCTCTGTACAAAAAAGTGCGTCTACAAAATTCTAGCGTGTTTAACTTTGTAACTCTCATATGCGGCCACGCTAAAATACAGAGTCGTACAAGATTCTAGCGTGCTTAACTTTGTAAATCTCATATGTGGCCACACTAAAATACAGAGATGCACTTAGTGATGTTTACTCCTTTTTCCTTCCCTTTTCTTCTTCTTATGCGCGGACTTTTCTTTGGATTTGTGCTTCTTAGAATGCTTCCTTTCTGAGCTACTCGATCGCTCCTTTCTCTTCTTCCGCCTGTCCGCATCATCGTCATCATCTGAAGATTTGCAAGGCTTCAGTGAGGAAGGCTTTTCAGGACCAAAAACACGATGTTGCCAAACATCATAGCTTGTTGAAAGCTTCCTGTTAGAGTCTGTAGACGGGGCAAGATAAGGACCTGTTTCATCCATTCTTGAACCAACAGCACCTCGGCCGCGTTTGACCCTGCCATTGACAGTAACTTCAATTTTAAACCATCTAAATGAAATCATAATGAGACGAGCGCAGCATGTCCCTAGGACTCCTGCATGCAGAGAGATAAAGAGAGAAAAGACTATCTTATTACCTTGAGTATAGAAATTCCTCGACCTCTTCATCTCTTAAACCTTCATTGTCCTTTGAATAGTGACTTTCACATCCTCCTTTACTTGATGAGGCAGTAGCACCTTTGTTATCTACATCATGCTTCTTAGTTAAACTTCTTGAGGAGTAATCAATGTCTGGATGGCTACTGCAGCTACTTTGATCTTTTGATCTCCGTTTATGCTTATCATTTAGCTCCAGCTCTTTCTGCCTGACACGCCACATCTCATTCATTTCCACAGCTCGATTAGCTGGGGGTAACAGAAATAAAATCAATCAGACAAATAGGTTATAAACATAGTAAAATATTATATAGAAGCAATAAAATCCTTCACTGTGAACAGGTCTAAAGAACAAACCTTGCTGTACGCCAAGAACAGTAGCAGTGAGGAACCGTGAATTTGGCCTACCCCTCATTTTAGGCTGCTGAAGATAAACATGCACACCTTCCTTCTCAGCTTTTCGCCGTAATTCTGCTGCTTCCTTCAGGAGGATTGCAGCTATCCTGTTTTCAGTTTCCAGATCCATCTAACCCTGCAAAGAAGGTTCCAAATAGTATGAGGAAGAAATCATGAAAGCACAAATCAAGACAGTAGTATGGAAGTAAGAACAGGAGGAACTTAAATATACGTCAGTAATCTTTCTGGAAATCTAGCATGTGAGGTTTTAGTGCAATATGAGATGATGTACAATGAAATAGCCGTAAGAGTGCAAATACATTAGAACAGGTCCCCAAAGAAAAACAAAAATGAAAAAACCAGAAATGCATGTGAAAAAAAATAAATAAAACAAAAAACTCAAGGCTGCAAAGGAATAAGGAACCACCAAAACTCCAAAGTACAGCAGCCTTTGTGGCCAAAATCTCCAAGCAGCAGAGAATTACATCTATTGGAACTTTCTCAAGAGCATCTTCAAGCCCGGACAAATGATCCTCTAACTTTATGACAAAAGAATAATGCATAAAATGCCTAACTTTTATACCTAGAAATGAACATCCCAACCTGTCGCCTAAATCAGCTGGACAGTTGCTGGCATCTCAATTTCTGAGTAAAAGCATAAAAAGTATTCCTACCAATTAGCCAAAAAACAAAAAAAAAAGGGATCTTCAAATACATTTCTCCACAAAAGGGATAAAAAGACATACATCAGGCATGAACAACATACACAAGTGCTAACAGACACTATTGACCTACAAAACGAATTTTAAAATTTCAGCAAAGTTTACACAAAAAACTTGCCCAACTCTTGATCAAGATTGAATTTTTTTTGGGTGGGGGGGGGGGGCGCGGGGGAAGGAAACAAAAACTAGAGACCGAAACTCAAACTTAAGCAGAATTATGAAGATTTGAGTAAAGTTATTCACTTTCATGTCAATTCCTACACTTTCTCAGCAACCAAACAGAAAACCTAAACCTAACTCTAACCCTAACCTAAAACAATTTCCAATTTCAGTCAGAATCAAATGACATCGTTACATCAACTGATTCAGCTAAAAAAATAAAAATACAATTCAAGCCGAAGAGTCTAATTAAAGAGAAATTAAACCGAAGAGTAAAACAAAAAAAATTAATAATCTTACCCGCAGCGAGACGGAAGAAAATCACTTCAAGAAGAGTGATAAAGGCGAAACTCACAAACTGCCGCTGGAGAGCAAATTCGGCAGGCGTCTCGGAAGGACGGCAACAGCAACG
The DNA here is from genome assembly GCA_030449875.1 of Aegle marmelos. NCBI lineage: Eukaryota > Viridiplantae > Streptophyta > Magnoliopsida > Sapindales > Rutaceae > Aegle > Aegle marmelos. The sequence continues at coordinate 5,082,803 of JASUUL010000058.1, forward strand.
GCGTCGGTGATGCTGAGCAGCGAGCAGGCAGGAAGGAATTTTTGTCCCCCTTTTAGTGGATGGAGAAAATATTTAAGTTAATATTTGCCGTAATAGTTTCTATTAAAACATTTATTCTTTTAATAACTCTTTTTTTTTTTTCAAAAGTAATGTAATGATATGATAGCTTTTTCCGTTCTCCCTTTTCCGTGCCGAAATATTTTCAACAATCCCATGTAATTTTGTTTTATTTTACTGAACTTGAACTTCGTGAGAAAATAAGCAAAATAGTCCTTGGCTGAGTGAACAATGACCGGGACCGTCATTGATCCAATCATGGGGTCTAATTTTTCACCAAAACATGCGCAGCTTAAACTTTTGAACATCTCGCCTAAATATGGGCTCTAACTACCAGGCCCCGTAATGCCCCTTCGTTTATGGATTAGGAACATGATCAACGAAGGTATAAATTACCTCAACTAAAAAGAGTTTAAAACTATCTTTAACAAAGAAATAAGTTATTATTTGGTCGTTAAATTAATTTTGTGCGTGTATTTATCATCATCAAAGTTTTGTTATACTCCAGAAATATAATTAAGATTCTCAGAAACATAAATACTTGCCATTCTTTTCTTTTTTTTTCTTTTTTTTTTTTCATTTTAGGCCTTTTTTCCTTTTTCTTTTATTTTTTGGGTTGGGGGCGGGGGCGGGGGGGAAATTGTTACTTTGGTAGAAACAAAATAAACATTTGTATATGGAGGGTTTTATATATCAAGTATCTCTTTAACATAAGAAACTCTAAAATGTATTAAAGGAGTCGCTATAGTTAAGCGGATTGATTTTCTCCAAGCTAAATACACAAGCACATATAGAGAGAAAGACACAAGACATGCTTACATATAAATATATTCAATTTAGTATATATTTGTCCTTAAGCATGATTTCAAATTAAATTTTTTTATTTAATTTTACCTAAATAGAAAAAAACATAAAAATATATAAATAATTGAAATTATTTTTTATTTTATTTAATTATTAAAAAACAAACCATCTCTTACTTTTGATAAATCATGTGTAATTTAACTTCGACAACCAATTCACAGAAGCTCAAGAAAGAGAAATATTTTATTTTACAAATTTTCAGTTTACTCTTACGAAGCAATCCCAACCAAAAAAGTCCACACTGCCTATTCCCGTAACTTTGAAGCCACCAAGTAACTCCCTAATGCAACAGATTACTTGTAGCATTTAAGTGCGCTCCGGTTTACGGTTTCCCACACTTCTTTGTGTCGCGGTCGTCCATCGTGCTTCATGCCGCAGCCGCACTCCAACGAGGCAAATGGCCAAATACTAATACTAATAAGCACCAACTCATCTTCGGAACCCACAAATAAATTACCATGCCGACGTGTCGAGATCAGACAGGCCCAGTCTTGCGCTGGACTCCCACAAGGCGGCCATTAGGGTTTTAGATCTCCCACTCTACATATATTATAAATCTCAAAACTCGATCACTCGGTTAGTGACAGTGCTCCCAAAAGCAGCCTGTTTTGGTGATAGAAATTAGTTAGTCAAAATTAATCAAACATGTCGCTGGCTCATCAGCCCATTTCCACGTCAATGATCTCTTCTTCTTCTTCTGCCTTCTTATCCCCATCGAACTTGAACTTCAATTCAAGGTATCATTTTACCTCTTCACTAAACGGCTCCGTTTTTGTTGCTGCTAACAAAATTTGCAATAACTTCATTTACTTATACGTTTGTTTAATTTTTGTGAAATGCTGCAGAAGGCAGCATGTTTGGGTTCAAGCGAAGAGAAACAGTGTTTGCAAATGCGTTGCCGCGCCTCAAGAAGAGAAAATTGGTACCTTTTTATTTCTGTTTCTTTTTTCATTACTGGATAAAACTTGGAAATTTTGATCTGTTTTAGACTCCAAATTTTACCAGTTTGAATTCCATTTTGATTTCTATGTTAATTTGCTTTTGTTGTTAATCATGTGTATGGTGATTGCTAGTGCGTCAATACTATTTTTGGAACCTTTACATTTCAGCACAGTATTTTATAGAATTATTGGCTGTGTCTTAACATGACATTGAATCCCGATTGACCAAGAGGTCTTATGTTCATCTTCCTCGACATATCTACAATTTCGTGTCTGCTTAAGTATATGTGCAGTCTAAATTTGGTTTATTGGTACATTGATTTGTTAAGTATGAACAAAAGAATTTGTTCAAAGACCAACACCAATGGAGTTGACTGGACTTGGTTTGATAACATTGAGATGGCCCGAATTTCATTTCATTGAAACATGTGGTAAGAGTTAAGATAACCTCTGTGTATCTTTTTAACTACTTTGTCCATTTTCCCAAAGCATGGTTCTTTATTTATAATTTTCGTCTGGAAAAAAAAAATAAATAAAACACTAGTTACTGGATTGCTTTTACTGCATGATGGTGTTAAACGATCTTAATAGCAGACGTAAGAAAAGTAACCCTAGCAATGGGATGTGAGAATGAGTTAGGTTAACACGTTATTTTCTGATTTATGTTTAGTGTAAGCACTTGTTGATGGTTTTTCTTCTGTTATTATATTTGATCACTAAGATATTTCCGGGTTTGTTTTGAAGCTTACAAGACAAAGGTCTCTCGTAATGGAAACTTGGGAAAACTTCAGGCAGGATACCTCTTTCCAGAGGTCTGTAATGGTGCATTAGTATTATTATCATTATTATTTTTTAAATGAATACTTTTTATTGGTATATTATTACTTTACTTGCTATTGGCATTACAGCATACACCTATTTGTTGGGCTTGAGGTATCTTCTCTGTTTTGCATTGCTAAACAACTGAGATCTCTTGGTTATTTGCTTGCTTGATTGGTGTTAGAGGAGGATATCAACATTTTTTGTTACTTCTAATTTGCTCTTCTTTCCTTGAATATTATGTAAATTAGATTGCTAGAAGAAAGGCTGCGCACATGCTGAAATACCCAGATGCACAAGTGATTAGTCTTGGAATCGGTGACACTACTGAGCCCATTCCTGAAGTTATAACTTCTGCAATGGCTAAGGTACCTAAGAATAGTCTTTATTGGCTAATATCATGACTATCTATTAACTGTTGAACATGAAATTAGCAGCTATCCAATTTAAGCGTCACTGGTTTGGTCATACTCAGTGGTTTCCCATTTTCAAAGTAACTGACATCACTTAACCCTTTTGCTGAAGCATACTTGAACTTTTCCCCCTTTGGCAGAGATCTTATGCATTGTCCACACAAGAGGGCTATAGTGGTTATGGAGCTGAACAAGGTGAAAAGGTATATGGGAAACTTCAATTTTAGCGGGCAAAATGTTAAATACTCAGTTTCATCTAATGTTTTCTTAGTAGGCACCCAACATCAGCGTACTGTGATACTGTTTAGAAGCTATATTTTTAATGTGCAGTTAGTTACTGTTTAGTAGTTATCTCTCTCTCTCGCTATTTTTTTGCTCATCTCTTTGTCCCTTCATCCTTAATTTTGAGAAAAAGGAACATATTATGGAAACATGTCAAAACTCTTCATTTCTTTACCTCTTTCATTATGCATTCAAGAATTTAGTTACTCAAGTCATTTAGGGTTCTTGTTATAATGTTGAGCACTGTCATAGTTATTTAATAACGCAATTTGTTTATCTGTGCAGCCATTGAGAGCTGCAATTGCTTCAACATTTTATAAGGACCTTGGCATAGAGGAAGGCGATATATTTGTTTCTGATGGTGCAAAATGTGACATATCCCGCCTTCAGGTTTGTTAAGATTTAACATCACTGATTTTAGTATTCCCATTGAGTTATCTGCAGCTTATTTTTATATTCTTTTTCAATTTTTATGTTTCAAGGTTACCTCCTTTGATGGATATGATTTTCCTAAAAGTTTCAGAGAGCAAATTGATTTATTCAAAAACAAATAAAGTTGCCTTTGGTTTCACTTTGTGGCAGATTGTTTTTGGCTCTAATGTTACCATGGCAGTTCAAGATCCATCATACCCGGTAATAATTTTTTTTTTTTCTTTTTCTCTTTCTTTCTTTCTGTTCTTCTACTTCTATAGAAGTGGTAATTGAATTAATGTGTCTCCATTTTCATTTCACTGTGTCTACTTTTTTTATAATTGAGTGATAGGATTGTGTTGGTTTCAATATATGATGGTTTCATTCAGCTTGTAGAACTTTTGCCTATTGAAAGGTTTTGTGAATACTCATGGCTTAATAAACTTCTTACGTATTTGATCCCATCTCCTCCCTCCTGCCTGTCTGGTTCTGCTTTAGTTGACCATGTTAAATTTCCCATGTTGTCAAGTGATGCAATGTTTTCCTTTGAAAAAAAAAATAATAAAAAAGTTCAAGATTAGTTGGCTTCCTTTATTGTGCTCCCTTTGGTTAACTTAAGTGTTAAGAGGGTCTGAAAATTTAGATAAGTGTAATTTTGGTAGGATTGCCTAAGCCCTCACGATATCATGTGCTTACTATAAATGTATCGGGCACTTTCCGGAACATAACCTAAGTAATCCAAACAAACATCTTTGTTGGATTGGTGTGTCATCTACTTGCAATATGTTGGATAAAATGGTGTTGTAATTGTACACAAACTTGTGCACAGTGCCTTTCTCCAATGGCACTGGGTGAAAGTATGAAGAAAAATAAAGAAGAGGGGGAAAGGAAATATTTATGTCGCTCTTGACAGTGACATTTTTGTGTTAGTTCTAATGAGATTGTGATAATGTTGGAGCTATCTTTTCTAATATGCAGGCTTATGTAGACTCGAGTGTCATTATGGGTCAAACTGCAGATTTTCTAAGGGATGTCGAGAAGTATGGAAACATTGAATACATGAGGTGTACTGCAGAGAATGGTTTTTTTCCTGATTTATCAACTGTTGCTCGAACAGATATCATATTTTTTTGCTCACCGAATAACCCTACTGGTGCTGCTGGAACACGGGAACAACTAACCCGACTGGTTCAGTTTGCAAAGGACAATGGCTCGATCATAGTGTACGATTCTGCATATGCCTTGTATATGTCAGACGATAATCCACGTTCCATCTTTGAAATTCCTGGAGCCAAAGAGGTATTTCTAGCGTCGATCATTTACTTGTTCGGTTGCGGCTGCACTCTTCCAGTGTTCTTTCTGCCATCATTTGTATCCACTTCGTTGCTTAATCCAGCAAGATTTTTACATTGTTACAATGAGAATGAGTTTTACCGTCTGTCTTAGAATTCAGCTTGGTTGAATAATCTTAAAATGCTATCTATCATGCATCTCGATCCAAATTGATTTAATTAGTATTCATGCCCAATGTATAAGTTTCAATGTTGGTACTCCAGGTTGCAATTGAGACTTCATCATTTAGCAAGTATGCTGGGTTCACCGGAGTTCGTCTTGGTTGGACTGTGATCCCAAAGGATCTTCTGTTTTCAGATGGATTTCCTGTTGCAAAGGACTTCAACCGAATTGTTTGTACTTGCTTTAATGGTGCATCCAATATTTCCCAAGCTGGTGGTTTGGCTTGCCTTTCACCCGAAGGCCTCAAGGTGAGTATAACTCAGTTTCTTGGGGCAATTGGTAAATGCCGTGAAAGCAACTAAAAAAGTGATGTGGAAAACTTATTTCTTTTCCTTTCTTCAAAGACCTGGCATGCGTACAGCATTTTGTAGTGAATTTCAGCACTTGAGATTTATGCATTTGAAAAACTTGCAGGCTATGCATGAGGTGATTGGTTTCTATAAAGAAAATACTGATATCATAGTGGAGACCTTCAATTCCCTTGGCTTTAAAGTATATGGCGGGAAGAACGCACCATATGTGTGGGTGCAATTCCCTGGCCGGAGCTCATGGGATGTGTTCAGCGAGATTCTCGAGAAGACTCATGTGGTTACTACACCTGGTAGTGGCTTTGGACCTGGAGGTGAAGGCTTCATCAGGGTTAGTGCCTTCGGCCACAGAGGGAATGTTTTAGAAGCCTGCAAAAGATTCAAGCACCTATACAAGTGATTTCTGCATCTCACTGATTCCTTCACATTTTTGGATCTAATATTGAATGCCAAACTGCTCCTTGTTTCCATCAGTTTTGGCACTAGACATTTTAAAATGCTTGACGAGATGCTAAAGCATTCTATTAGTAGTAAAATTGATATTGATGGTCGAGTTCGAGCTTTCCCTTTGTGGCTCCTTGCAGCAAATGTTGTTTCCCTTAAATTTTGTAACAAATTGTTAAGAATCTTATTTGAAGTCTGGACAAGTTTCTTGTCTGGGCATGTTGAGCCCCTTCAGTCAGCACTTAGGATAACTCGTAATGGCAATCCTAGATCAGGAGACGGAATTGCTCATAGAGGGAGGGGCGTTGCAAGTTAGAACATGATGCTGTACATTTCATTTGCTTATACCCTGTTAATATAAAATAAATATGTTGCTTGGTTAGCAATGTGCCTGGAACTAAAAGCGCTGGACAGTAACAAATAACTATGCATTTTTATTTATTTATTTCTTAAAATCCGTCCCTCCAGTCTTCAAGCTGCCCTATTCCATGCAATCCACTCCATTTTCCATTAATTGAGACACAAAGATGCACTGTGTTGAATGCGCCAGAAAGTGCCATCTCCAGATCACAAAATCTCAAATCCCAGAAGACAGTGCATATGGTAATGGCTGCAACCTGCAATTGGAGTGAATCAACAAAAGAACAAAAGAGGGAACCACAATGGCTAATCTGATCAGCAATATCTCAACAAAGGTAAACTTGTATGAGCAGTGTTTCAGCAAAGGTAAACAAGTCACGTACGCTGAGAAATCCTTGTTCGTAAACTAGGGTACTGCATAAGCTGAGTACACGAAAGCCATAGTACAAGCTGTTGAGTAAATGATACAACATAAAATAATAACTATGCATTTCCAAACTTAAATGTATAAACATAACATCTACCATTGCCCAAATGTTCTATACGACTAAAGACATACATTCTAATATAGTCAATAATTCCAATTTTACGACAAGTATGGCCCAAACATGGCACTGGTAACACTGTTCTCGTTAACAAATAAACTGCAATGTTCAAATAATGTACAAAGTATATGTTAGTACCTAAAACTGTTCAATACTCTTCATACTCTCTGCCTTGCATGTTGTCTTGTAATGCCCGGTTTGGTTACACCGACTACAATGCACTGTATGTTTTTCACGATTAAGATCCTCTACACAAATTCGTTTCTTTTCAGGGCGTCCTGGTGGCCGGCGGAACTTGGGCGGTCGCACAACTTGAGTTTCCTCATCGATACCCTCACCTGTCTTTCTCCATTCAATTCTTCCAGGGACGGGATGTATCTCTTCAGCATATGTTTGACGGTAACTAGCAACAGTAAAACAGTTCTCAACAAAGGCATACACATCTTTTCGACATGAGATGAGTGCAGCAGCAGCATGAGAACAAGGTATTCCATAAAGTTGCCAGTCACGGCAGGAGCAAGAATGTGTTCCAATATTCACAATGTCTGATCTCTCAGCTGAAAGAACTTCAAATTCCACTTCATCTGATCTAAGGACTTGATACATAGATGCATGGTTGATGGCTTCGATCATACGCTTCTCAGCAGATGGGGCAAGTACAGAAAACCAAGAGCTGCTTTTCAAATGCCGGGCCTCAAATTCAGCCAGTAGTTTACAGTGAATTTGTTCAATCACCTGGATAATGGGTAATTCACGAGCTTCTAGAATCCATCTATTAAATTCCTCAATGTTTGAAGAGAGATGACCATATCGTGTCCCTTCAAAATGCACTAATGCCCACCGAGAAGAAGGAAATTGTTGTATCCATTTTGCAGCTTCAGAAGAAACATCCTCTATTTCACTCAGTCTTTCTTTAAAAGCCATGGTAGTGGTAGCATATGCAGCTTTCCAAAGAAGATGGGTGAGCCTTGAGTTCTTAAACTCCTTGCCAATGCTTTCACTCAAGTGGTGCATACAAAAAGCTTGAGAAGAACTAGGAAACTTTCTCCTTACTGCATCTAGAATTCCTTTCTGTCCATCTGATATAAAGGTGAGCTGTGGCATACTCTCAGCATGTATCTCTAAGGCTTTATGAAACTCCGACAAGAACCACATCCAACTCTCATCATTTTCTCCATCGATGACACCAAATGCAATTGGAAACAACCCACCATCAGCATCAAAAGAAGTGGCTGAAAGTAAAGTACCAAGGTATTTGCTTTTCAGTTGGATTCCGCCAAGGCTGACAACAGGTAAACAACCATTCAGAAAACCATATATCGATGCATTAAAAGAAACAAAGAGCCGCTGGAACCGATTATCTGCACCGGTAGTGAAAACCTCTGCTATGCTTCCGGGGTTAGTTCTTTTTATTTGTTCACAGTATGATGGAAGTAGGCAATACCCTTCTTCAGAAGAGCCATAAATTGCTGCAAGGCCCCTTTCCTTTGCTCGCCAAGCTTGCTTATATGGTATTATGATCCCGTATTGTTTGCGAATGTCTTGCAATATATCTTTTGGCTTGTAATTAATATTATCTCGCAATCTTTCCTCAATAAAACTTACAATCCAATCAACAGAAGCTTGATGGTGGCCGATTTGTGCATTCTTCCCGCAAGTGTGTGTCCCTTCCAGACTTCTTATAGTAAAAGTCGGGGCATTAGGAAGCTTCACCGCACGAATGCGCCACGGACAACCTTCAGTCGCACACTTAGCAAAGTAGCGAATCAAGTCACTTTTTATAATACGAAGCTCAAAGTGCTGTGCAATGGCAGCTTCTTTAATTGCATTCCTGAAGGCCTTGACATCAGGGAATTCTTGCCCAACTACAAAGTTATGGTCCTCCATGCATGCAGATAGCTTATACAAAATCAGAAATCCATCTCCTTGATATACCATTCATTTGATCAACATGCTGCTACCTGAGTTCACAGAATCTTTGCGAAGAAAATGACTAAGGAGTGAATGTACAACTTTATTCAAAATGAATATCAAAAGAAGCCTGCAAGAAGCCAAAACAATAGCATACAAAGTCACACAGATGAAAACACTTCTTTCAGTCAAGGCAGAAACAAAAGATTCACCAAATGAAAACTACTTGATCAGAATAACCAATAAGATAAAACTGAAAATAAATTCTTAGTTAAACCGGCACTATAGAAATCCATAGTAAAATATAAATATACCCAAAAAAGGCTTTTATATATATATATATATATTTCATTTCTTTACGGGTTGCTAAAAATTGCCATGACTTACTTCATTCACTAGCTTTGCATTTCGATACCAGCCAACAAATAACTAAATTTTGATCACAAATTTATTTCAAATAAGTTCCAAAACCAAACCTGAAAGGCTGAAATGGAAAATTCTCAGTATTCATTGCATAGAAAGGAAACTTCTTTATTTCCAATTTACACAAGAAACCCACAAGCATACCCAAAACTCAACAAAATATGAAACCCAGAAACAAGATAATTTAAATTTTTACAAGAAGACAACAAAGAAAAAAAATATCAATAAGAACATGCTTATATGTGAATAGTATACTGACCTTAAAACTTTGAAAAAAAGCGGTAAAAATCAGTGCTTGATAGAGCAGGATCGAAACCTTGAGAGCCCATTTGTCCTTGAGAGTTGAAGGAGGAAACCGAGTTCTACATTCGGTATTCTGACGAAAGATTAGGGCTCATTATGTCACATCGAGGGTATGACAGTGGTTTGTGCCTTTCATGTGGGGGTATTTTTGTCAAGTAATTTTAACGACATTTTCTTTTTCTCGAAATGGGGTAATTTTGTGATTAATAGATTAGCTTTGATCAAAATGCAAATTTAATTTTTATTATTGTGTTTAGTAACTTTTATGGATGATTTAGGTATATAGTCGATCAATTCAAATAACCATGACTAAAATTTACAAAAAAAATATTGTGGGATATAAATTAATTATCTTTTAAAATTAAAATGTACTAAAATAAATTGGTGACAAATTTAAAATTTACGTAAATTAAACTTTAAACTTAAAATATAAATAAAAAAAATAATATTTTAATAAATGACATTACTCACGGAGTAAGTACTTTATATGACATATTTATTTAAATTATACAATTTCCTCATTTTTCTTACAGGGGACATAATTATGTGCAAATAATTATATTTTTGTAATTGTTAGAGGAGTAATATCACTCACTGACATAATGGAGGAAATAAAAATGCACATAAAAGTGATGCGAAAACAAATGATTTTGAATTTGGCCTCGTAAAAACATCAAATTTATGAAAAGACCTCAATGGTAAGATGCTTCTGCAATTTTTCTGACAGTAAAAATAAATTAAAATATTAAATAATGCCCGAACAACACCTTTCGCTCTAACGGCTACTTCCACAGATTTAAAAATCTCCCTCGGCCACCTCACCCTTTCAACTTCAACTTCATCACCCCCAAAGCAGCGCAAAAACCACACTACACGCTCCGCTCCTTAGAGTTAAAACTAAAATGGATGAGATTCCGACCGACGGCGGAGATGACTTCTACGAGAAGATCGAAGCGCCCAAGTTCGTCGACCTCACCGCAGCCGATCACTACCGCTCTGACAATGACGACCGTTACTGGTTCTGCCTTCGCGTCGGTCCGTCTCCTCATGTTCTCTTTCTTACTGTTGATTTTTTTCCTTCTTTTTGTGAATTTGATTGCATCAATTATGCAATTCCTTGGATAATTCTTTCATTATATACATTAATTCTCCTTACGAGATTTCGTCGTGGCCTGCATTTTAAGAAAGTGGGGACTTATTCTTTTAAAGGTCTGTTTCAATGAAACGACGTAGTTTCACTAAACTTCGCTTCACTGTACTATAGGGTGTGATCAAAAGCATGAAGAGGAGATGGATTCTGAAGCTATCTACAAGAATTTTGTTCTTCGGGTTAGTTATTTTTATTTTTGAATTGCAATTGAGAATGAGAGTAATGAATCTTTGCTTACACAACAGGTAATGGCAGCAAGGAGTCCAAATGTAAGGCTGCGTAAGGCACTCTATGGGAAAGATCCAAGGTTAATATTTCAAGGCTTTTATAATGAACTTTTATTAGGCCTTAGCAACAAGATTTATCTACTGACTTAGATTTATTGTTGCTCATCTGATTTTGGTAGTGCAAATGTGAAGTGCCCGCTTACTGTTCCTGCAAAAACTTCAAAGTCTAGATTGGCTTTGGTTTCTTCAATTTCTCAAAAGATGGTTGATGGGAAAGTGAAAGGAAGGCCTCTTTTTAAGCAGTGTGAAACCCCAAAGAAGAAGGAGAAGCAACCATCCGCTGTTGTAGCTAAGGCTTTGAGTGCACCGTGTAACAAGAAGCGCCTCTCGAATTTGGGTGCATTTCGAAGTGTTAGAAACCCAAAACCACCAGCCCTTGCTGTGCCAAAGAATGGAAGGGTGGCTAAGGCTTTGGTTTTTCACTCACCGAAGAAGACTCTGAGGATGAACTTGAGCAAATCCACAGAGTTGAGTGTGAGAAGATTATGTGCCAGGATGAAGAAGCTTGAAATCACAAGTGAGAAGAAGGATACATTGGGCAGCAACAAGCCGGTGCCTGTAGATTCTTCAAGAAAGAGATTTAGAGGTCGAGAGGTCAAAAGTCGGGTCTATGATTCTTTGCATCCTAAAAAATGTCAGGGTAAGGAAACGAAATTTTCAACACATCTGAAGAAAAAGAATGGAGATAAGGAGGTACAGATGCATTGTGTCCGTGCTCCTTATGAAGATACTGAAAATGATTCCAGTGATATGGAGATTGAAGAGAAATCAAGAAATGGTTCTCTCGGAAACTGCTCTATATCAGGTACCTCTGAGGGAGAGAATGGAAATGAACATAAGGAGTGTTCGGGAACTCAAAAGACCTCGGAACTTCCATTGGGTGAGAATAAAAGTGAAGCTGTGTCTGGCGCCTCAAGAAGTGAGGGAACTGTTCTTGAAAACTGTACGGAGAAGAACGGCAATGTTTCTCTTACTGAAGATCAAAATGGAGAGGGCAAAAGCACCAGTGAAAGAGGTGATATTCAGGAGCAAGTTAAATCAAGTCCAGCGACGGGCATTGTGCCCAATGTTGTTGAGACTAATCAAAATGAAAATGCTTCAGTCTCTGATGACAAGGAGAATGAGGGTGAAGTTATTGATGATAAGGAAAATGCTTCAGCTTCCAATGATAACAAGTGAGCAACGCTTTCTAGTTTTGAATGATTGTAACTTGGTAATTAAGTTTCTGACAAGTAATGATGAATTTTATGTCAAATGATTGCAGAAATTTGAATTCCAACACCAGCCATACGGTCAAGAAGAAAATTCTGGGCAAAAATGAAACTTCCAAGGGCAGTCAAAAGGTGAGTCCTTTACGAGAATATCATAGTTGTTTTTCAAATATCTAGTGCTAAATAGAATGCTTGTGTTACAGTTTCTGAAGCATCTAGAAATGATGCAGGTCACTAAAGTACTGACTAAGACATCTAAAGGAAACTCCACCCCCACTGTTAACTGTGCCGGAGTGAACTACAGAAAACCTAAGCTCACAAATCCAAAACCTTTTCGGCTAAGAACTGATGTAAGTATGCAGAATTATTTTGGCCCGCCAAATTTGGAGAACTGGAAATTTTCAGTAGTATCTGATAATGTTTCTGCTTCTTGTAGGAGAGACAAATTCTTAAGGAAGCAAACTTGGAGAATAAACTGCATCATCTTGAACTTGTAAAGGAAACCACAACAAAAAGGATACATCAGAGTGCAGGCCAAGTAAACATTTGGAATTAAGAATATTATGGTTTTGTCCATTATGAGATCGGTTAAGTTTTAGACTGATGATTGTCTCTAACTGCAGAGAAATGACAAGGCCTCTAAACAAAATGAATACGCTAGTGATGCTCATGAAGGTAGTGAAAAGGAATCAGCCAGAAGAACAAGAAAAAATCAACCAGTAAGTTATTACCCTGATCTCAGCTTGAATTGTACTTTCTCATGGTCGCTTACTGAGATAGTTTGAAATTCTCTGTGGCAATCTAACTTCGCAGCAAAGGGAAACTTCTTGTCCTCGAACTTCAAAAGCAGCAGCAGAACAAAAAGAATCTATAACTCCACAGAGAAATACTGTTTCTAAGCACCGGAAATCCAATCTTGCAGCTTCACGGCAGGAGTTTAGCCAGGACAAAGCAGCCAAAAAGTCTCAGGAAAGCTTGAAAAGAACCAAATCACTATGTATGAAACAGATAGCTAGACCTCAAGGGTGAGCAATTGTATATTCCTTGAGAAACATCAGTGGACAAGTAATGTAAGAATTTTGAGGCCAACCTCGTAACCATTTCATTCTTGCAGGATAGAGCCAAGCAAGAAGAAAATGCTCACTCCCACAACACCTAGTCGACTTCATATGATAAAGGAGTCACCTTCTACAATAATCAAGGCAATGACAAAAGCAATGGAGAAGGGTGCTTCCCCAGCAACCAAAGCTTCTGCTTCATCTGCAACTAGGCCATCCTTTATGGGACGTAAACTAGCAACCGTTCCAAAGGAGCCACACTTTCACAATGTTCATGTACCAAAGAGCTGCACTAAGAGAGCGGCTTAGGTCTTTTACGTGTATGGTATGTTCTTGTTCTTGTTCTTGTTCATCTTGTTCAACTTTTTCATTGAATTACATTTGAGCTGTCCAGCAGCTCTTTGTTTTCTTACACTTATTCTTCAGCTTCAAGGGAAGACATTAGTTCCTTAAAGCAATTGTCTGTAATTTGTAACATTTGGCATACGCCGACAATTTGTATTTTATTACTAATATATTAAAAGATAAGTAATATGTTTGTATTACTATTTTCGTCTCCCAATTTTGGTCTTACTGCCATCCTTTATTTTTCTTCTTTTTATTGCTTAAAACTTCAATATTGGAACCTCCTAGATCAACTCAATGGCTTAGTCCCAATATGAAGAACCAAAACGGTCTGGATCTGTTTTTAAATAATTGATGAAAATCAAACCTGCAAAGTATGCATAAAACTCAAAATTTCTTCCCTAGTAGGTATGACTTCGACTTGCTTGGTGGGGTATTTCATGATTCATTCACTGCATGAAACTTGATTGTACCAACCAAAATACAAATGGCAAATTCGGAAAATAGACAAAGACCTATTAAGAACTTTATAAAAACTTCAATTTTTTTACACTTCAACAAGGCTTTCTGTATTACCAATCTTCGGTAAACTTACTCTTCAAATATGTCTTGTAAGCTTGTATGATTACAGGATTTTGCTTATTGCCCAGGCAGTGTCTCAATCATGAAACCACTGTGGAGAATTGTACACATAAAATACACATTCAACCGTTTTGCAAGAATTATATTCCATTCAACTAGCTTAAAATGACCCATAGTTTCTAGTAGATGTCAAGGCACATCATCAAGAATGTGCAGTACATCTTTAATTGTAGTCATTGATCTTAAGGACATGCTGCACCCGGTCTTTTTCAACATACACTCTTGATGATGTTTTTTAGCTTCTCATTTGCAGCCACGAGTTCTGCGGCTATTCCTGGTTCATTAGCTGAATGTCCTGCATCTGCTACTACCTGTCAAAACCAGTGAAGCAGACTAATTAGCCAAACTGCAAATATAAGTTGAGAATATTTCACTAGTTGTTAAATAAGAAGAGTTTTATTCAAAGGAAAGGGATATTAATAATATTAAGCAAGCAATAGACTGGCAGTGATTACAAACCTTAAAATCTGCCTCTGGCCATGCCTTGTGAAGATCCCAAGCCGACATCATAGGGCAACAAACATCATATCTTCCCTGTTCAAGATATTTAATATTATCAGACAGATTCGAACAGAACCCTCAAGAGGCAAACCTTGTGCTATGTGTGATCTGCATTTTCCAAAAATATATCAGGTTTATATTTCTTTCTGGTACAAATGTATTGGTTTAGTATTTTGCTTCCTACAATAATCTTTCAACTTTGGGATAAAGTCATATTGAATTTCCGTATATTCATAATTCATGCAGAACTGTAAAGTATCCTATATTTGCTTCGGAAGATACACCACAATAGAGAGAGAGCAAGCATGTTCGAATTAAATGGGTGATCAAGGTGACAAATACCTGTACGATAGTAGCATTGATGTGCCTTATATTATCAATGTTATCCAACAGGAATGAATCCGAAGGGAAGAAGCCTTTGTTCAAAAAATAGTGATTTTCAATCCTTGCAAATGCCTGAATTGAGCAAAACAAGTGAATCATGAATTGACAAGTGCTACACATCTTTAGTATCCAGAACTCAAAAGAAACCTAATCAGAAACTAATACAATAGATCTGGAATATTATTTTGATTATTTTGCTGTCACATAAGAAGATTAAGGCACGAAGAAAAAAACTTAATTTCTGTTAGGCGACTCAGTTTATGCTTTACAAAGTAAAAACATCAGAAGCTTGCTTTTCTATTTTTAGCTATCGTCATATAGAGTGTCCAAATTTTCAATTAGGAGAAAAATATTTAAAACTATTATGCTTGTACTCCTCAACTTACCAATGAAAAATTGTCATCCTCCCCTCTCTTGATGTTTTCTTCGTTTGGAAGAAGATGGGCAGTCATCATCTCCCATTTGGTCCATGCTCTTGCAGCTGCATACTACGAAATAATGATAGAGTTATGGAAAGTATACAATTTAGTTCATCCAATATGTTCAAAAACAAATTTACAATCCATCAAGCAAAAGGAAATTGCAAGCTTTTTCCTGTACAAATACATGCTGAAAGAAAACCACGCGATCATTTGAAGAAAGCCCATTTAAAATGAATTGCTATGCAAGAAGCAGCTGATTTTTTTTACTTCCCCAAATGATAAAAGAAAAAAGTGGAATCAATAAGGGCATAAAGAAAAGAGTCGCATAACTAAAAACAGAAGATAGAATCCTTACTTGTGTCTCCTTGTCATCAGAGTTTAGCCTCCTGCTGTAGGCATCAACGAAACAACTCCTTTCATTTTCTGGAATGAGGTCTCTGAATGACTCCCATGCTGTACATGGAAATGTAACCCAAAATCGTCAAAATGCTTAAAAATTTCTCTGAAGTTTCATCAGCTAAAGGAAATTTTATTTAACATACCATCAGGGTATATAGCAGCAGCACCACCCTCATAAAACCAATCAATCTCTTTCTTTCGCAAAAGAAAGATCCCCCTGAGGACCAAGCCAGTAACCTTAAATATTGCAGAGGAAACTATCAAAAATCAATCAGTTATCCATGGCAAAAATTTACTGAATTAAAGGCATCTGAATTCAAGACTATGGGAGTTTCAACCCAAAACAAAATGGCAAATCATGCAAATTACATACCTTGTCGGGGTGTGCTTGGCTGTATGCAAGAGCAAGTGTGCTTCCCCATGATCCACCAAATACCTGCACAATCACACAGATGAAGAAGTTAGATCCACCAAGAGCATGAAATTGAACATGAAAGTTTGTTTCCTTGTAAAGGGCCAAAAGTCAAACCAGACCTGCCATTCCGGAATTTCTAAGTGTTGTCTCAGCTTTTCAATGTCATGAATGAGATCCCATGTGGTGTTTTGATCCAAGCAAGCATGAGGGGTACTTTTTCCTGCTCCTCGCTGGGCAAAACAATGTATGCTGGCTTAGAGAGATAAATTATGGCTGATAATGCTCTATAAAGGTTAAAAGAGTAACCTGATCAAATAAAATGATACGGTAAAAATCAGGATCAAAGAATCTTCGATTACTTGGTGTAGTGCCTCCTCCTGGACCTCCATGAAGAAACACAACAGGCTGCAAGAGAGGTTCACAAGAAAATAATAACCAACATAAATTTTTCAGCAACAAAGCACCTTCTTAAGAACACAAAACATTGCAAAGCATAAAGAGTCTCATCAAGAACTAGGTGATGGACAGATGTCCATATAGATATAGTATCACTACCGTTCATCATGTATTAACTAACAATCTAGAAACAAGTGATGTAAATGGAAGGATCACCATTATCATCAAAACTGAATAAAAAGGCATTATCTTCTCAATCTTCCAATGTCATTCGTGACCCTTAAAGAAGCAAATGACAGACTCCAACACAACATAAATACAACAAATTCAACTTCCATGGAACACTGAAATGCCACACAGCAGAACAAACCAATTACAGCATTTCAAATTACACAATGCAAAACATAGAAAGTGCATAAATAATCCAATAAACAAACGAATACCCACATGCCCCGTAGGGTTTCCGGACTGCTCCCAGTATATTATGTGAATATCAGAAACCTTCAAAAAGCCTGAACTGTATGGCTCTATATGAGGATAAAGATTCCTATTAAATTCTGGTAATTCCTTTCCTGATTCCATCATATCAATAAGCTTTGGTTCACTCTTAACACCAAAATTTTGTGCACGTATTAATAAATTGTTCCTCCCTGCACCAACAATGGCCACAAACATGATTTTGTTAAATTTTTACAATTACAAATCATGAAAACTACAAACTCATAGACAAAATGAAAAAGATCAGCCTTTTGGCAATAATTATAAAAAGATCAAGTCTTTAGAAAAACAAACAAAAAAATATAAAACAAACCCGGATAAGAATTTACATAATTTAAAGAGGAGTGAGAAGGACTGAGAGAGAGGGGGGAGGGGAGGGAGAGAGACCTGCGAGAGTGAAATTCTGATGGGATGAAGGGAGGAACCTGAGATGAGTTAACGAGGAAGTGTGAGGAAGTGTGAGAGTTTGTGAAGTGATGGTGATGTTTGAAACAAAACCTAATAAACTCATACTGTTTGGTGTGTCATCACATTAAAGCATGACATCCTGCTAATGTTATGCTGAAAGTAATAAGGTCCTATCAGAAATCATCCGTTGAATTTCTCGTCACTTTATTTATTTATTTATTTATATTGATAAACTTTGTTTTATTTATTCGCGGTATTTGTAGTGTTTTAATATATGCTTCAATAATGCGTATATTCAATTTCAAAGGACTATTTTTTCCCGGTTCTAAGATTTGTTTTATGCATTATGTAGTTTAGCGTTTGTCTTTGCATGCGGATAATAATTCTGTTTCTCAACAGCACCAGTCTAATCTCAACAGAACCGTTGATCTTTACAGAAATGGGTAATTTGTCTAAATAGAACAAATATGTTGCAAAAGTTACAGATTCTATATTCTCTAATACAAAATGACAAGAGAGAATGTAATTTTTGCTCATGACACTGCTTTTAGTGTTTTCTCAAGATATGGCACATGGAAAAGACACCCATTTGGCTTTTGGGATTGAGAGTTTGTAGAATTGCAGTTATATTACAGAGCAATTCTTCTCTCTTATGAGCTGAGACCTGGACACTACTAAAAGCAGAATTCAGCAACTTAGTCACCCTTCGAATTTATGGTGAGTTGTAGTGCCTTGAAAAACTTGGACTACTTTCTCCAACTTTCTTAAGAACAATGTTGGTGACTGCACAAGGCTCAGCTTCTTCTAGCATTTGAACTACGAGTCTCATTGATGGTCTAAGAGCTGGGATTTTGTTTGTGCAGTGAATTGCAATTCTCAAAACTTTGAGAGCATCTTCCTTTAGAATCTCTGAGATGTTTCGGTCCACAACAGTAAGCATGCTATCTCTGCTGTCCATTTTGCTGTATACCCAGTTCACTATATCTTTGCTTTCTCCAAACTCTGGCTCTATTGGCCTTTTTCCTGTGACCAACTCCATTAGCACTACCCCGAAACTGTACACATCACTCTTCTCATTTATCTTCCAAGTGTAAGCATACTCTGCACTCACCAAAAAACATAAAGAATTTGATCAGATTCATGCATATTGATTAGTTGAGTATTGACAAACTGATGAAAGGATTTCGAGGGAAAGCTTACCGGGAGCTATGTACCCGTGAGTTCCTGCAATGACATGAGTTAAATCCCCCGCCTCACCAGCCTGGACAATTTTTGCTAGTCCAAAATCAGCAATCCTGGGCTTCCACTCCAAATCCAGCAAAATGTTACTAGACTTCACATCACGGTGTATAACAGGCCTATCAAAACCATGATGCAAGTATTCTAATCCCTTTGCTGCCCCCACAGCGATTGCATATCTCACCTCCCACTCCATGTCGATCTTGTGACATGTGTGCAGCCGGTCCCATAAGCTTCCATTTGGCAGATACTCATAAACCAGCAGATTGCTGTCTTCACTTGTGATGCTACAGTACAGCTTCACCACATTTACATGCCTCACTGCACTCAACGTTGCCACTTCAGCATCATACTCTGATGATCGGGAATTCCTTTTTGATAGCATAGCTGTGCTGCTCCGGTAGTCCCCCCGGAAGCTAGAATTTGATGGCCAGATATGCTTCACAGCGAGTTCCTTGCCACTGTTAAGTACAACTTTGTACACATTTCCAGACCCTCCTTTGCCTATCAAATTCTCTGGCTTGACGGCATCAATAACTTCCTTTTCTGAGAAACTTAGCACTCTAAATGATTTCATATCCCAAGAATTCTGCTTTAGTGAACGTTTAAGATTGTTCTGTTTCAATTTCACAACAAAGAAACTAGCTAGTAACACAAGCAGGACCATTGTTACAGCTATAAGACACCAGACAAATGTTGAAACATGATGGGATCTACCCGAGCCTGAAGAGCACGACCGAAAATACTCATCAGATTTGCTACATAAGCCAGGATTCCCAGTGAAGCTATCAATGAAGGCCTTAATATTTAAAGGCTCGGGTATCGGACCAGCCAATTGATTATTCGACAAGTCAAGAAGGCTTAGCTTTGGATATGACAAAGAGATTGGAATTTCACCAGAAAATTTGTTATTGGATAAATTCAAGGCGTTCAAAGAGGGCAATGATCCAAGACTATCTGGAATTTTCCCGGAAAGTGAGTTTTGAGCAAAATTTATGTCTGTTAGTGAAACACATGAGCCTATGGAGTCAGGTAAGGGACCAGAAAAAGTATTGTCATGTAAATAAAGGCTACCTAGCTTCTTCAATTTGCCAATATCTAATGGGATTTGGCCAGAAAATTGATTTGAACTCAACTGAATTGAGACTAATGAAGAAGCTTCTGAGATTTTTGAGGGTAACTCACCAGAGAACCTATTGTTAGCTAAAAGTAACTGTGCAAGAGACTTGGCACTACCAATATCATCTGTCACTGGACCTTCAAATTGATTCGTGGACAGGTCAATAATAGAAAGATTTGGCAAGCTCCATATTCCAGGTGGAATTGTACCTGAAAGTGAATTGTTGTTTACACGAAAACGAATCAAAGACTTACAATTAGCATAGGTTTCCGGGACTGTGCCATTGAAATTGTTCTGCAGTACAAGAAGATCAGTCATCGTGCCATTCTTGCACATGTCTGGGGGAATTGGACCGGTCAACAAATTTTCCGAGACATCAATGTAATAAAATTCGGCCCAAGAACCAAGCTTCTGAGGAAGTGTACCGGTGAGCTTATTCGTGTAAAGAGACAATTCTATCAGGTGCTTGAATTCCCCAAATTCCTCTGGAATCTCCCCCGAAAACTGATTCTCAAAGAGATGCAACGAGGAAAGTTGATTCAAGAACCTCAGCTCTGAGAGGTCACCTTCAAGCCTATTCTGCGACACATCAAAGTTCGCAAGATTTGTGAGATTGCCAAACCCAACAGGTAGCTTCCCACTCAAGGAATTGTTGTATAGCTCAAGCTGCCGTAGTTTATTCAGCTTCACAATTGCTGCCGGGATTTCACCAAACAATTCATTATCTGAAAGCTCAAGGTTCTGAAGCTGAGTAAGATTTCCAATGCCCTCAGGAATCTGCCCCGTGATGCTACAATTTGTGAGATAAAGCCAATACAACTTCTCAAGCTTTAGCACCTCCATAGGGAATGGACTCGGATCAAAAGGGTTGTCGCCAAGGCTCAAGAACTCCAAATTGGTTAGATTTTCCAATGATTTCCATGGAAATTTCCCGGAAAATCCACTGCTATTCAAATTCAGGAAACTCAACTCATGTAACACAGACAAGTCAGGCACTTCCCCGGAAAATGAATTGTTCCCCAAGTCAAGAACTTGTAATCTTGTACAGTTTTTCAAACCTTCACTGATTGCACCATACAAAAAATTTATACCAAGACTGATCTTCTGCAGCGCCTGAAGCCCGCATATCGAATCAAAAGGCACAACACCAACAAGTTGTTGTTCAGGCAGATTGATTTCTGCAACAAGTCCTTTAGAATTACAAACAATTCCATTAAACTTGCATACAGAATTTGCTTCTGTCCATGAACTGAACACCCCTGCATCCGATTTTTCGATTTTAGATTTCAAGTTCATCAGTATCTGATGTTCATCCGATTTGGCAGGTGAAACTAGAACAAGAAACACAACGAGCACAAGCACTAGAGGTGGCCATTTGGAGGAAACTCGAACAAACATGCTGCTGGCCGGTGAGAAAGCCGTAGGCTTCGTGATAAGTCTTGTTGTTTATTGTTTATTGTGACTGTTCGAATGGAAGGCTAAAGAATTAAAAACATCAGCACGAGGTTGGCTTGAATTTTCATGTCTGCTCACATGGACAGAGAGATAAGGACATGTTATAGAGAAAGAAAATGTGTTTACGTAAGGTTGCAGAAAAAATTTCAAGCTGCAAGATTTTGAAGTTTAAGCAATTAAGTCCAAATTAGGAGCATGAGTTTTTAACCTTTTTAACTACTTTCCATGTGTTGCATGCAAATCCATAATATAAATATTGCATTGACTTTATCAGTTCTTTCATGTCTACGATTGTCGTATTATAATATTCCAAATATAAGCACTCAATTTTCATCATTAGCAAAGAATAGAGGAGGATAGAACATAAAAGTCGTTCGCTTTTTATTTAAATTTTCAAAATTGGTGATGTTGGTCGTGGGAAAATGGACTGTCTTGTAGCGAAGAGGTGGAAGGCTGGTGGCCGCCGCAGTTGACTGACTCTCGTTGGCTGCCACTTGGGAGGCAGGAGGCAGCAGCAGTAATTTTAGACAAAATAACGTGAAGTCCCCTCATTAATTCACAAATGGACATTTAGACACTTTCACTTTAGTAATAATAATAATAATAATAATAATAATAACAACAACAACAACAACAATTGCTATAATTATAATTATTATTTCTTTGTTGCGGTGAGATTCATTAGCGAAATGTAAATCATTGTCACTTGGTTTATATGGGAACATTATTCTATTATAACACCTACTAAAATTAATTATTAGAATGTCTTTATTTGTATTAGATGTACTGAATTTATTAACGAAGAGGAATTCTGACTATGGTCATGCCTGAATTTAGTTGTTACCTTTTAAATTGTGAGGTGTATTATTTATTGAGGTAAACTTTAAGAGTAAAGATTTCATTTTCAATTCTTAATTTGTACCTGGCAATTCTTTTTTTTTTTTTTTGGGGGAAAAAAAAAGAGAAAAAGGGCAAGAAAGGAAGGAATATTTAGTTGAAAATAATGTTTGCCTAACTTTAAAAGAGGGCAATATATATTATTTGATTCGTATTTATCGTTAGAAATAGATACATTCTTTATTTTAATTAAAAAGTTTATCATCGCTTTCGTTGAAAGAGTTAAGGTTAAGGGATTGGATTAGAAATCTCCATGCTTTGAAATTCCGGCTCCATTATTCTATAATAATTTGGGGTTTTGGCTTAATAAAGGCGGCAATAATGCGGTGCCATAAAGGCAACTAACTTCTAGAAGACTAATAAGGAATTATGAGCTTTGAAATGAAGCATATGGGAGAAAAATTATGCATGTTGGTAGGTTTTAATTAGATTAGTTTTAAGTCAAATCGGTTGAGGGAATCAAATCATATACCCTTATACCTAAGGCATCTGTATGTAAAATAAAGGGAATAAATAAAATTTTAGCAGATTCTGGTCTTTCTTATGAAAGATTTGGTGAAGCTAGAAATTTCGACATGATAACATTAACAAATACCATTGTGTCTAAAGCCACCACACTTCTAATTGGTAGTTTGAAATGGGAAAGAAGGTTTTTCAACCCAAAGATTGAATTTGTCAAATTTATATATTGGAATCCATGGAAATGCTTTCGGTAATGTTAAAAAAAAAAAAGATTGTTAGATAATTAAGAATAAGTTTTTGTATAAACTACACTATTTAATTCAAAACTTTTAAATTGGCTCTAAAGTAAACGTTTACTTTGGCGTTACTTTTTTTTTAATACTTTTTATATGAGAGGTCATTGTTGTATTATATATGATATGTTAAAAGAAATAAAAGAGAGAACACCTTAGTACATCATCCTCAAAAGGTCTTATCTGATGAGTTATTATATAAATTAAAATCGTACCATACCACTTAACAAAATTATAATATTCTCTAATTGAACTAGTATATAAATCAAAATCGTATCATATCACTTAACAAAATTATAATATTCTCTAGTTAAACAACCTTTGTACTTCCTAAAAGTTCTTATTATGAATGTAATATCAATATTATTTCTTTGGCAAATTAATTAGATTTTTCATGGTTTCAAGACCGTTAATACAATGAGGTTTTACCGGCAAGGCATCTGCAACAAAATACGAGGGGCTAAGAGTCACTTTCTCTGGATAATTTGAGAGGCCATTGTCAAAAAGTACTTTTTGAATAAAAGAAAAAGAAGAGGAAAAACGAAAAGTACTGATTTAGACAAATGATTTGCAAATAAGGATGGTTAGTGCAGAATACTGACAGACAGTGCTGCTATTGTTATTCTCCCAGCGGAGCAAAGACGACTAATGACTGATGAGTAATAAGTCAGGGACGAAAAGAGGTCATGGTAACTTGGACCATTCAACATTCAGTGCACCCTTACGACTGCAAACACTCAGAGTCAAAGTTGTGCCTGGTTCTGGGCCCAGGCCCAACAACCATGAATTGAATATAAACAACCACGAATTGAAAGATTAAAACGAAGTTTCTATCTTCTCAGATTAAGTTGTATCCCGTCTCTATCACAAGGATTCGTGGAGATCATATTGTCTGTGAATAATGTCACTATCCAATTGGTAAACGATATAGAAACTCACAACATGAACTTTTCAAATGAGTTAGAATCTAAATTTAATTACACATGAAATGTAATATTGATGAAAATCCTGGGATGTTTTAACTGTTTCAGAAAATTAGAGCCCATGCAGCTTTCTTTCTGCCGTTTTACTTTTCTCAATTTGAAGTTTCTTGACTCTTTGCACAAGTTGATTAGTTCGTTTTTAGTAGATTTGTCTTTACTAATTGAGAAAGGAAAATTGGAGTGTCTCTCTTACCCGAGTTGGATCATTTAAGCCCAAGAAATGAGTGAGTAAAAGGATTTCATTGGATCATCACCTGTATGGGCATTAGCATTACAGCCCATACTGCTTCTCTAGTCCCTGCAATTTGTTATAATTATCTATTTAACTATTTATTTCAAAAATTATTTAAACTAGCTCCGTCGCCACTTTGATTGGACATTTCAAGAATAAAATAATAATTTTTTTTATCTTATATAATTTTAAATGTGAATAAATATGACATGCCACACGTAAAGAATAGATGATAATTAAATAAGTTAAAACTACAAAGATTAATTAATTGAGTAATTAAGTCAATATGTAAGGGCAGAAAAACATTTAAGTCATGCAATATTTTCATCTCCAATTTTGTCCCATGCACGTCTCTGTAACAAACAACGGACGTCTCGGGCTTACGGAGGACCTGAAGAGTAAAGAACAAAACCAAGATTGTGATTTGTGAAAGCAGTTTTCGATTTTTTTTTTTTTTTTTTTTGGTTGCAGCAAAATTGAGAGCCACATATACACCCGCAAGCTTAACAACAATTTTAGATAGGATAAGGACTCGAGATAACTAGTTGATTTCCACATAAAAAGATGAAAACTATAAAAATTTGAAAAAAAAAAAAAGAAATTTCATGCGATTATGTCAACTTCTAGCTTTCATCTCCTTGTATTTTATTATTCTCATTTATCGCTTCATTTTTATATTCCAATTAAATCCATTCATTCTTAGCATGTATCATTATTGATCGCATTCACAGCTCAACAAACAAAATGGAGTCTAGCTCAGAGGCTAACCAGCGCATTGCTAGAATCTCTGCTCACCTTTACCCTCCAAGTCTCCGGGTATTTACATGAACTATTGTCTTTTAATTTTGTGTTTCATCTGTGAATCTTTTATCATATGATGCGATGAATCATTCTTTCCATATGTTTGTTTTTTTTTTTTTTTCTGGGTCATGGCTGCTGTTGCAGTTGTACACATATATACCAAGAGTAGGATTGCTGTCGCATCGTGGCTCATAAATATCGTAGCTCCTTAATTTCCGCTCAAGCTGGCAGAGAAAAATTTAATGAGTGGTTTCATAAATACCTCCGGATGTCACTTTTAGCATATTGAAATGTTGTGCCGTTTTTAATACAGAATGAAATTACTCGCTGTCAAATATAAATGAGTGAGTATTCAGCACAAACATTAGCTGCTAAATAAAAATTATTGGTAATCACCCTTTAACTGCTGTGTTTTTCAATGTCAGAGTAGAAGTAACTCTCGACCTGTAAGATTATCAATAACAAATAAGAATCCTCACTAGAATCGCTTTGTCTGGGGTCAGTTCATATATGTCAGGAATTGAATAATTTGAGACTGGATTATTTGTGTCGTGTATAAATTTTGGCGGACTTTGTAGATCAAGTTAATTACTAATGAAGTTGTTGGATGTGCTCCGTGGGTTGTGTCCTGACAGATGGAGGAGAATTCTTGCTTGAGGCAAGCCAAATGCCGGGCAAAAGGCGGGGCACCTGGATTCAAAGTAGCCATCTTGGGCGCTGCTGGAGGCATTGGTCAGCCTCTTGCACTGCTAATGAAGACAAATCCCTTGGTCTCAGTCCTTCACCTCTATGATGTTGTCAACACCCCTGGTGTCACTGCTGATATTAGCCATATGGACACCGGCGCTGTGGTAAGAACATAACACATTGCATTGTGTTTATGCTGGGTTCTTCATTCAAGAAAGTGATCATTTTTTTTTTAATCTATTTTGGTGTGTTTTTAGGTTCGTGGTTTCCTAGGCCAGCCACAGCTTGAGAATGCTCTCACAGGGATGGACCTTGTTATTATCCCTGCCGGAGTTCCGAGGAAACCTGGAATGACCAGGGATGATCTTTTCAATATCAATGCTGGAATTGTCAGGACACTCTGTGAAGGCATCGCAAAGTGTTGCCCCAATGCAATTGTCAATTTGATCAGTAATCCAGTGAACTCTACAGTTCCTATTGCCGCTGAGGTTTTCAAGAAAGCTGGTACTTATGATCCAAAGAAACTCTTGGGAGTTACAATGCTTGATGTTGTAAGAGCCAACACATTCGTGGTACGGACCTTATTCATTGACTGAAGTGAGCTCATATTTCTCGTTTGATGAATGAAGTCAACCATTCTTATGATGCTTTCACATTATGTTACAGGCAGAAGTTTTGGGACTTGATCCTAGGGATGTTGATGTTCCTGTTGTTGGAGGTCATGCTGGAGTAACAATTTTGCCTCTTTTGTCACAGGTCTTTCAGAATTTTTGAGTGAATTTTAAAAGCTGATATGACATTACTAATAGTATCTTTGACAGCTTATCCGTAACTATTACATCACGTTAAATACTAATAATTAATGTTGACTAACCCGATGTAATAGTTACAGATAAGTTGCAATAGTGGGATCCATAGCATTATTGTTTTATTGCGAAGTACGAACAGCATTTCAATGATCATTGCACTTGAAATTCTTCTCAGGTTAAGCCTCCTTGTAGCTTCACTCAAGAAGAAACTGAATACCTGACGAACCGCATACAAAATGGTGGAACAGAAGTTGTTGAGGTAATGCCACCCTGATATATTTTTCTCACACTACATATAGAGATGGGATATCAAATTCTTATTGTTAGGGCATTAGATGCATGGTGTTATCACCAAAATCGTTCGATACCATTTTGTAGCAATTCATTGGTTAAGTCACAGTCTGAGTTAACAAAGCTCATGTCATTTGCAGGCAAAAGCTGGGGCTGGCTCTGCAACACTCTCAATGGTTTGCCAACTCGATGAACTCTTTTAAGTTGTTAATTAATATATGGTCTTCATTTTCAATAATTAATCATAAAGCGTCTACTACGTACAGGCTTATGCAGCAGTTAAATTTGCGGATGCATGCCTCCGTGGGCTGCGAGGAGATGCTGGTGTCGTGGAATGTGCATTTGTATCTTCTCAGGTTCTTCGCTCAAACCTTCGCCATGAACACTTAACATTAACTTTTAAGTTGCATGTCCAATTAACTAAAAGACTTTATTATTTATAGTAAAAACGAAGATTTAAATAAATAATTTTTTTTTTTTTGGGTATGAAAATTATAAATTGGAACCCTTTGGCAAAAGAATTGGATATTGTATCATGAATTTTGAATTCAGTATTCTAAGCACTTTTATTAACAAAAAATTATCATTATGTTTTGTGTTTATTAAACCTTTAAACTAAATGTTGATTTTGTGCATTTTGCTTACGTTATTTCACTTTTTAATGCGTTCTTCCCAAAATACCCATAGGTTTGTAAAATTTCTTCAAAATTCTTGTAGGAAGTGAACATTTTGAGAGAATTTTTACAGTAGATCATTTTTTTTTGTTTATATACCCATTAGCTTTACCAACTAAGTACTGATTTTGTCAGTTTTAATTCTTTTTATTTCAATTATTTTAGTAGCTTTGATCATATTATTCATGGAAAGAAGTTTGAAGCACGGTCTTAAATGGTTCCATTCGATTTATTTCGGTTTATTCTCTTTTCTTGGTGTTTTTACTCATTTGATTATTTTTTTCTGGGGGGAAGTGGGGAGGTCTGAACCAAAAACCGAACCTGTTTGGTTGAAAAATTCGGTTCGGCTAATTTTTTTTTTTTTTTTCTCAAGTAGGAGCCTACAGCCGGTTCCTAACCTCAAAAGTCATCTTCAATTAAAGAATAAATGAGATTTTCTGTCTCTGTGTTGGTGGGCTAGTGAATCCAAAGGGTAATGCCACTACTAATGGTCAGAAAAACCGATTCCTGCTTGACATTTTTCGCTTTTCGGGTTAGAGTTGCTACTACATTCAATTAGTTAATTCTTATAACCAATAGAGAAGGATCAATGCAGTTGCTAGTACAGCACAGTTTATCGTTTCATCTCTAATTAAATTAATCGGCTAGCAAAATTACTAGAGAGGACACTTCGAAAGTTCGCACTTTTTTGCCCGCAATTCTTAGAAGCAAATAGACGCTGTAGCAAATCATCCAAATTCTTGAAGCTTATAACGATGAAATGCCCTGTTCATATCAGGTGACGGAACTCCCTTTCTTCGCATCCAAGGTGCGGCTTGGTCGCCAAGGAGCTGAAGAAATCTTCCAACTTGGACCTTTGAATGAATATGAGAGGTACTAAGGCACAACAACCTCAGCCATGACAATGTTTATAGTTGTTAAAAGGGCCTATGCATTACGAAACTGTGGTTTCTTCCCTTTGTTGCGTCTTTGTTTCCAGGATTGGCTTGGAGAAAGCGAAGAAAGAGTTAGCTGAAAGCATTCAAAAAGGACTTTCTTTCATTAAGAAATGAAGCAATGCCAAGAAGAACTTCATCCATTAAGTTTCTTATCGCTTTTGAGAGTCCCTCTCTCCTGTAATTAGCAAGCCTTAATGTTATACCCAGAACAAGTCGGAAAATGTATTTTTCCGCTAAGCAACGAATTGGTATGTAAAGCAGTTTGAATGAGCTCATAAAACTTTTAACATGTTTGTGAGAGATGCACCACCTGACAAATTACACCTTGACGCTGCATTACCTGTTGCTGAGAGGCTTGTGATTTAAGAAACCAAATCAATAAGCCATTCTCCGAGCAGTGAGCATTATTTTGAGAGTATTTTAAAGCAACTAACTTCTTTATACCTGAAAACATCACTGACAGCAATTTACACCACCGCAGAGAGGTATCGGCATGTTCTTTATAGATCACAACACTAAGTGGTAAACGAACAGAATGTTTTTATTTTCAATTAAGATTTTTACAGATTACATTTCTTCTAACTCATGGTATTTTCAGAGTATCTAAAATGGATTTTATCTTTAAACTTATTCCAGCAACTGAGTCAAAAATGAAGACGCCCCATGCACCCCCAAAAATTTTTACAGGTCAAAGGGGCTCTGAGGAGGGTATATGATAGGGGTTTCAGACATGGTCTTGTTCCCAATGAGCACATTTGGTGCAACAGTATCCTCCACATCAAATGGGTTGACCTGCACTACTCTTTCTGGTATAACCGTCTCACCGTCAACCTTAGCCAGAACCTCAAAGTGCAGTTTCACAGTTTCAGGCTTAGTCCTCCATTCGGGAAAACCCTCAAAGTCAAATCCGTCTCCCTCTTTCAATTTCTTCTCAACCTCAAAACCAATCTTCAAAAAGGTCTGAGCAGACACATCAGCCTTCAACAACTTGAAGGAACCTTTCTGTTTAGCCTTGGAACCTAGAACTGAAGATAGCAATGTCTCAAAACCAACCAAGTTACGGTTTGTGCCATTGACAGAAGCAACAGGCCACATTGTGGTGAAGTGTTTTGGAGTCAGAAGGGTGGTGGCTCCTTCTCGAAGATCTATGGTTGAAAGGGCATCTGTAGCTTTAGTTTTTGCTGGTGAGGATAATTCCACGAGGCCAGGTGCTAGACGCTTAAGCTTCAGCTTGTTACTGGGTGATGGCGAGGACGCCGGAGGGGCTGCAAGAGAGGAAGGCCCAACAATGCGAAGGGAGAGGAGTGGGGCATCTTGAGTACAGGAGGCATGGCGAAGTTGTTCAGCCAATGTTAGCAGACCAGAGGCAAATCCATTATTGGATTGATTCAAGGGAAGAGGAAGATCAATGGGATGGCGCAGGCTAACTGATCTGGCACCCTTGATGGTGACAACTGCACCGTCTGCTAGAATAACCTTCTTCAGGACTCCCGCATCCACATCATGCTGCAATCATTAAGGCAATAAAAAAAATACCATTAGTTCCAAAATTAAACTCTGATGAGCCACAGTTAAAAAATTACAGACAAATGGACAGTTAGCTTGAAGGATTGATTCTATATTCTCATTAACATAAATCAACTCAATCTTGCACATTACATACAACAACCTTCTCGGCAATTGCGCCCGGGCACGACTGTTCCATAATAGAAAGAACACATCAAAATCCTCAACTCAACACTTTGGTGATCATATTAACATGCTTGATAATTTAAACAAGCATCAGCTCCAGATTATGATCCTAAACTAGTTTTCTACGAGAACCATTCTTTCAGCTCCAACTATTCTGATTATTCAAATACAACATAGAGTTTTCAAGAATATAGAACCTGATCTATTAATCACATAATTTCAATGCTAAAACAAACTGATGGTGATTGTCAATTCCACTAACCTACCAAATTGTGATATACTCATAAAACGCAACACAAGACTGATTCAATATCGTCCAGCAAGGTCTGAATCACCATAAAAATAAACACAGTGCAATACTAACCCAAAATGTGTGGGTGTGTGTGTGCGTGTGTGTTGAACAAGCAATTACCGGCAAGGAGATACGCATGTCCTTAGCATCCTGAACCCAAAGCTCTATGGGACCAGCCAGCTGAAACGGAGCCAAAACAGGCAACCCATCATCCAACTTCCTTTTCTCCACCAACCAATTTTGGCCTCCAGGCTCTTCAACTCTAAATAGCGGCAAATCCACATACTCCCACCGATTCACATCCTCTAAAAGCTTAAAAGGCATTACCGTCTTATCAACTTCTAGATCAAATTCGTATGCCACTGAATGGCCCACCAAGGCATCCAGTATATCAAACCCAGATACCTTAAAATCCTCCGCTTGAAACCCTAGTCCTTTCACAATTGCCTCCTTTAAATCCTAATTTTACAAAACAAAATTATTAAGAAAAATTACAACTTTGGTTCGCTTAAAAAAAAAAAGCTTTTTTATTTTCATTAATTTTTTATTTATTTTCAACAGCTAATAAGAAATTAAACAAAATTCATCCACAAAACAACTTTCAATTTACAAAATTTATCAAAAACCTTCTTGAATTACAAAATTTCAGTAGCACGCTATAAATTTCTGATTTTTAATGAAATAGAGATACTAATCCAGCAGTTAATTAATTACCGAGATGGCTTTCGGGCTCGGGTGATTAGAAGTTGAACCCAGGGCCTTTGACGACGATAATACTGTAAACAACACCAAAAACGAGGTCAAGTAGCCAACTGATGATCTGAAAATCATTTTTTTCCACGGAGAATCAGAGCGTATCGGAGGACAAAAAAAAAAAAAAACACTTGAATGGAAGAGACCAAAATCGGATGTCTTTCGGCACCGATTATTTTATGACAAGATATAGATGAGTGTTGTTATAAAAATAGGAAGGGCTTCTCCACTAGTTCTTGACGACTGGCTGAGATTCCAGGAGGGATGACGTGGCAGATTTGGACCAATCAAAAGAGAGGAATTGATGTGGCTGGAAATTTGATTGGTTGGTTGATGCTGGCGTTTGAGGAACGTCCGTTGTGATCACGTAGAAGTAACGGCGGTAATTTAGGATGGAATTTCGGGCGGGGCCCAGTTTGCCGCGTAGCTTTAGGTGTGGACTGCGGACAAAGTTATTGTGAAAACGACAGCGTATCCTTCAAAGATATGGCAGTGAAAATTAGACTTTCCCTATCGTGTGAATTTATATATATTAATTTATATTAAGAGGCTGCTAAGGTACAGCAAGCTGTCCCTCAGTCAAATCCTTTATATTAAACTGGGTGGTGCTGCGGTAAAGATCTTATCCGTGACTCTTGTAGTTCTTTTGTAGCAGCGCGGTACTTAAATTTTCAAGGTAGTTACTCTCCCTGTGATGCTGAAGCGCTTTGCATTCGTGAAGTTCTGAGTTGGGTGAAGACTTTGTCGATCTCTTGAATTGTGGTGGAAACTGACTGCCAAGTAGTTTTTAATGTTTTTTTTTTTAATCTAATATAGAAGGCCAAAGTGTCTTTAATCTCATAATCTCTTATTGTAAGGCTGTTGCTTCTAAGATTGGCAATGTCGTTTTTTCTTTTGTTCGTAGGCATGCCAATACTGCTGCTCACGAAAGTACTTTTCATCAAAAATAAAATAAATAAAAATAAAAATTTATTAAACTGTCTTTAGCTCCACCCCCAACTAATGTTAGTGTAAGTTTCTATTTGAGATGTATTGTTTAATAATTATGAGTACTTATTTAATTTTATAAGTTCTTATCATAATTTTTATTATTATTTAATTATTTTTATAGTAAATTTAAAGATTAAATAAGTTATTTTATCTCTATTAGTAGAAAAATTAAATTTTAAACTTTTAAAAATAGAGGTTAAAAAAATTATTCATGTTAAAATATTTAAAATATTCTTTACTTATTTGACAATCTTATTTTGTTCTTTTCATAACATAACTTTAAAAAACTTACCTATTAAAATAATTTTAAGAATTTTTAATAAAAATTCCTACTAATAACTAAACAACTAAAATTTTTAAACAAAAATTTTATTTAAAAAATCTCTACTAATAAAAATTTTATTTAAATAACTTTTACTTAAAAAGTTATACTAAACTGGGTCTAAGTCAAATTTAAACTTAAATATAAAATAAATTTTTAAATGTTCTACTAAAGATCAAATGAACCTAATGAATGAATCTTTATTGTTGGGCATTATTATTTATGTTTATCAATCTCTAATTTTTTCTTTTGAATTACAATTATACAAGTCTATTGACATTTACATTAAATGTTTATTAAAATAATCTAAATTATAGCTAATATGACATAATCTAAATTTTCATCCTCACAAGTAATTCTATTCACAAAATATACGATAAATATTTATATTTTTAGAAATTTTATTTTCACAAATAACTTTTTGATGAGATATCTGTCTCTGCTCCATTATTTAATTAAGAGAAAAAGTTAATATCAATTGACCAAAGTTATCAGACATCAAGAAATTATGAATGATAATGATCAAATACTCCCAAAAATGCATAAGGTATGCATGTTTTTCTTACCAAGAAACGGCAAACCCTTGGAGATTCCGATTATCAAGTGGCTGTTCACGTGTTAAATATAACAAGCTATATAGGAATGTCTTTATACTGTTAAATGCATACTTCAATTAGTTATTAATAAGTAGCTGCCCACTTGGGAACAATAAATAATTACAAACGCTAATACAATGTTTGTGTCTTTGTAATATATTAGTGTTCATAATCTTCTGTCATTTTAAAACTAGTTATCAATAACCAGCTAGAATTTGAATTTGACCACCTAAGAAGAAAGAGATGTACGAGAAGAAACAATAGATACAGACGTTATTCCATGAAAACTTCACCAAACTTATGAAGCTCCTTTGTACCGTACCACAATTTAGCATCAATGGAATGAAACAAAAGTGGTAAATCAATTAGATTGCTTCTGTGGTGGTGTTTTTTGCCACTAACATGAATAACATTATTCATCAAATCAGTTCTCTCTCTCCCTCTCCCATGTTTTGGAATTTTAATCACATAATATTGAGGAGATTCAAAAACCCTTTACTATATAGATAATGAAAAGAGATATAAATATCAATTAAAGATTGACATACCAACCTGCCTCCAACAAAATAGTCAATGATTCACTTCGATTCTAAAATTAATAAATATTAATTCATTTTAAAAAATAAAAATAAGAAAACACAAAATACAAAAGAATTAACTAAAACATCATAATCAAATTAATTCGATTCGTTTTAATTTATATATTAACAAAAAACTATTTAATTTAATTTAATTTAAAACCAAACTGACTCGAACCGTCTCTTATCTATTTTTAATATCAATCAACTCAATTAAGAAATCGTAAACATCAACTTAGTTTCTTCATATGAATATTTGTAATTTTTCATGCAAAAATTACTTTGCAAAAAAACTCAAAACTTTTTTTAATCTACAAAGCATATTTCGTAAACGTAAATTTCAGTTTATAATAATAATAATAATATATTTGACAATTTCATTTGATGACCAATGATTAATGATGACATAACATAGACTTTTCTTTTTGCTTAAAGACCCCTGCCTGTTCCGCCCCATTTCTTTTACCAAGTCTCGCAAAACGAAACGAGGAATCGTCGTTTCAACGTTCCAACGGTCAGCACGTCATATCTCATTAGCCACCAAATTTACTTCCATTTAAGTTAAATTAATCAAAATCATTTTGTTTCTCTAAACTCCTTTCTGTCTGCTTTGATCAGCACGCCATTTCTCTGTCTTCACAACTCATCTTCTCTTTTGGATCCATCGATTAACTGTAAAAACGACATGTCGTACTCGGATTCGGACTCCTCTTCCTACGGCGGCGACTACAAAAACTTCAAACAAATCAGCCGCGAAAGTAAGTTTCCCAATCACTATCTATAATTCTATAATTATGCTTAGCTTTAATAAACGCAGCGATTCAGCTATGGAGGAGACTTCTTCATCACTGAACTCTGATCGTTATATCAGACACGAATTGCAACTAGAACGGCACCGTCCTAGTATCATTTCAATTTTATTGCTTATAGATTTCTGGACAATTTGTCTAATTTGTTTTGTAACTGTAAAATGGGAGCTCAGGATTGTTGTATGAAATGCTTCGCTCAGCAAAAACAGGGAGCTCGAAATCTACATGGAAGGTATATTATGTGTATATTCTCAGGTTGTATTGAGATGTCATTTGTGTTTCTGAATTTCGTTTCTGATTTTTGTGGAATCTTGAATGCCTAGGTACTCATCATGGATAAACTTACCGTTAAGATAATGTCTCATTCGTGCAAGATGCCTGACATCACACAGGAAGGAGTTTCATGTAAGAATCAGCAAACTTTCTTTGAAAGCTTAATCTAGTAGTGTCGTATGGAAATTTGTTAGGACTGGAGTAAAAAACTTGTACACATGTTTGGAAACCAATTTATATTCCTTCTCATTCTTGTGTACAAGTACTTAAAAGAAGCATATAGTTGTACCGTGAATCCCACTGCTGCTGTTTCGAGGTCAGAACTCAGAAGGTAATAGTGAAGGGTCAACCAAGGCAAGCTGGTAGACTAAGTGAATGAATCCATAATTCCACTCCATTACTCGCTGAAGTTGATAGATAGTTGCATTTCTTTTTTTGTTACATTTTGTTCCAGAATTAGAAATTGGGAAATTTAGCTGTTAGGATGATGAATTAGGTGATGAGACAGACGTTAATAAGCTATCGGATGGAAACAGATTTTAGAGTTATATATTTGATTTTTGGATTTGATCCTGTACATATATCTTACATTCATTGTTTCCTGCAGTGGTAGAAGACATACACAGACGAAGGCAGCCATTGCCCTCCATGGAGGCTATATACTTCATTCAACCAACCAAAGAGAAGTAATTTGCATCCTCTTCTCAGCTTAGCATAATTACATACTTTTGTTTTGTTCCCCCCCCCCCCCCGCCCCCCCAAAGTTTGTTACTATTTCTTTGTTCTTTTATATTTGTTTTTTGCACTTGTATGCCTTTCTGTTTGCAATATTTTGTTATTGATGGTGGTGAAATACATATTTAATACTTTTTTTCTGAAGTAACTGCTATAAAGGAGGGATGCCTAACTGTTAGATTATTGAAGTTTTCATGTTAGGGAAATTGAAAGGAAACTCTTTGTAGTTTAAATATCTGTTCCCACGAAACTGACATTTTTTATTTATTTATTTTTGCATGTCCTGTCTTCATCTGAATTATGTCACAACTTATGCCTTTATTTGTAAATATTTGATGAAAGAGTTAACTTAGATATTGTAGATATGCTATTTTATTGTATTTGTGAAGAACCTGTTAAACTGACTAGATATATACTGCTATTGCACAGGCTTGGTTTTTATATTTTTTATTTTAAGGTTTGTTTATTAATCTCTTTGTTTTGCATTTTGGCAGCGTTATCATGTTCTTGTCAGATATGTCTGGAAAATCACCTTTATATAAGAAGTATGTGAAAAGTTTACTTATTATCCTAGGTGTTTGATGTGTGGTTTCCTCTTTTTAACTCTCAAACTTTCCTGCTGTTTTCAATAACTTGTTTTTGTTTTTGGAAAGGGCATTTGTTTTCTTCAGTTCACCTATATCAAGGGAACTGGTGACTCATATCAAGAAGGATTCAACTGTTATACCTCGCATAGGTGCACTAAGGGAGGTTAGTTTTGTTGCCTTGCAAAATTATTTGAATTGATTATTGTGCGTAAGCAACTTCATTTTCCAATAAGTTTTTGTCATTTTCTCTTCTTCCATTGTTGGCTTGGAACATAAAAATACATGCTGATTTTTTTTTTTAAATCATTTTGTTGGTAATATGCAGATGAATATGGAGTATTTTGCTATAGACAGCCAGGTACTTGACACTACTTCTGTTGGTTGAATTTGTACACATGACATGGAATACATCAGATGATGTGATTTTTTGCTTCTGAACTGCTGTGTTTTATCTAGTTTTTACTGTCAGCATCCTTGATTATTTTTTCCTCATCTTATAAGTAATATTTATCTGTTTGCTCATCAGAATCCAAAAGCATATTTCAAAACTATTGATGGCCAGTTAACGAAGTTTATGGATGCTCTTTTTGTTCCTGAAAATTCAATGCATTATTTTGTGGACCTTTTTCTTTTTCTCTCGGTCATTGTCGGGTTACTCATTTTCATCGATGCTTATTTTATAAAGTTATCATTCTTTAGTCAACTGTGATTTTCTGAAAACAGGGCTTTGTCACTGATGATGAAAGGGCCTTGGAGGAACTCTTTGGAGATGAGGAAAATTCTCGCAGAGGTGATGCATGTTTGAATGTGATGGCTAGCCGCATTGCTACAGTTTTTGCTTCATTAAGGGTATTCATAGTGATTTACTCGTGTTGATTCTCAAGTATTGTTATTTTTTGGGGAATGTGTATAATTTTTTTGTTAACAAGAGGCATGTTACAGGAATTTCCATTAGTGCGCTACCGCGCTGCCAAGTCACTTGATACAATGACAATGACAACTTTTCGTGATTTAATTCCAACAAAGCTCGCTGCTGGAATCTGGAACTGTCTTATGAAATATAAACAAAGCATTGAAAATTTCCCTCAGACAGAAACATGCGAGTTGCTTATCCTTGACCGTTCTGTTGATCAGGTTTCTTGATGCATGTATCGGACATCAACTTTCAAAATGCTTAATATTCATGCTGTCTGATTTAATAATATGTTAAT
Organism: Aegle marmelos; assembly: GCA_030449875.1. Taxonomy (NCBI): domain Eukaryota; kingdom Viridiplantae; phylum Streptophyta; class Magnoliopsida; order Sapindales; family Rutaceae; genus Aegle; species Aegle marmelos. The sequence goes on from JASUUL010000058.1 coordinate 5,120,234, forward strand.
TTTGCATTTTTAGGTTGCTCCTATCATTCATGAGTGGACATATGATGCCATTTGCCGTGATTTACTGAATATGGAAGGAAATAAATACGTGCATGAGGTAAGTTTTAATTTTAGAAGTTTTATGCGTTTTCTCATATCTGTCTATGGATGTATTTTGGTTACCAAAAACAAGGATAAATACTGCATCAGGTTCCAAGCAAAACAGGTGGTCCACCAGAGAAAAAAGAAGTTCTTTTGGAGGAACATGATCCTCTCTGGCTTGAACTTCGGCATGCACATATTGCAGATGTATGTTTGGTGATTTTATCTTTTCGATATTTATCCTTTTCTTTCTACCGTTCTATATATGAATTATGTGAATGCTCTTGATCCTTAGGCAAGTGAACGGTTGCATGAGAAAATGACCAGCTTCATATCAAAGAATAAAGCCGCGCAAATTCAACATAGTTCAAGGTTGGTTAAAATCTGTCAGTAGGCATATCATTAGAGAATAAAGCTTTATTAACTTTCAAATGTGAACTCTGTTACTTTTTAATTCTCACTCAAATCTTTTGTCAGAGATGGAGGTGAACTTTCTACAAAGGATCTGCAAAAGATGGTTCAAGCATTGCCACAATACAGTGAGCAAATCGACAAGCTTTCCCTCCATGTAGAGGTTGGTTTCTTCTTCAACATCAAGTAATTTAGTATTTGGTTTTGTGACGCAACCCTGAGCTCCCACTAGGGGCACAGATTTGTCTCTCCTGCATGCAACCTGGTGTAGAAATGTGTTGTGCCGTGTTATGCTTTTTCCACGAAATTATTGGTAAAATGCTATGTGGATCTCTGTCCATTTGCCAACTGATGTTACCGCAAATTAATTTGACAGATATATTTTGTTCTTTGTAGCTGTTGGTAGGCATGCAATCAATATGGATAACAATGCTCTTTTGTTAACATTCATTCATTTGGGTATCCTCTTTCAACGATAGTTTTTTTTTTTTTTTTCTTTGATAAGAGATTATTAGCCTTAAACTTCCCACGGAAGAGATACTGTTCTAATTAAGAGGTCACTGGTTCGTAGTCTGGTAGTGCTGAAGCATCTTTTTAGCTTAACACCTCTCATTTCTTCTTATGTTTATTCCATGCTACCCTGTACTGTTTATTGAGTTTTCGGAACATTATTTATGCTTTGGTCAAATTCTGTGTCACAAATGAATTAAATAGTTAGATTGACTTAAAGTCTCAGACTTTGCTTAATTTGTAATGCAATGGATACTGCTATTTTCTCAGTCTCATCAAATTCTTGAGTGACATGAGAATAGTAGCCACATTAACATCATTTGCCTTTTTGTTTCAACACCAATGAGATCTCCTTATTTTTCTGCTATCTTAATTCACAATTTGCTTGTAGCTTTGGTAACTTCTATCAAAAATGTGATCGTACTATTTTGTCAAAATGAAGAGACATACATGTACACTTTAGCTTAAATTCCTCCCAACAGGAAATATTATTTTTCTTCTAAAGATTTTGGATATATTAGCGATTGACTGATTGAAATTTCTGTCAGTCAAATTGTCATGCAAGTGGATCTGGTTGTGCAGATTGCAGGAAAAATCAACAGAATAATCAGGGAGCTGAGACTTAGAGAACTTGGCCAGCTGGAGCAGGATCTTGTTTTTGGTGATGCAGGACTGAAGGATGTAGTTAAATTTTTTACTACAAATGAGGTGTGAACTCGTTGTACATATAAGTTGATACATTACAAACTTATCAGTGTATCTTATGAGAAAAAAGTATCACTTTCTATGCAGGATGTAACTCGTGAAAATAAGTTGCGTTTATTGATGATTCTTGCAGCCATTTATCCTGAGAAGTTTGAGGGTGAAAAGGGTCAAAATATTATGAAGGTTGGCATCTATACCTTTGGGGGCTCTTTTTTTTTTTTTCCCCCCTTCTTTTTCTTTTTCCCCCATTTTATGCTCTATTGACATCAAACGGTAATTTTTTGATAATTCTCTTACTAAGCATAGTTTTTAAGGTTTTTTCTTAAATATCCTTCTCCCTGGGTTCTAATTTGGATGAATATCTTTCAGCTGGCAAGGTTGCAGTCTGATGATATAACCGCTGTAAATAATATGAGATTGCTTGGGGGAGCATCAGATATCAAAAAAAGTTTGAGTGGAGCTTTTTCTCTGAAGTTTGATATTAATAAGGTATACATTTGCATACCAGTTGAAATACTGCTTCTAATGTCGGGTGTATGTTTCTAACCAAGAAGCTCTACTTTTCTTTCCCTTCTCTTCCTATCTAACCATCAGAAGAAGCGGGCAGTTAGGAAAGACCGCACTGGTGAAGAACAAACGTGGCAGTTATCACGCTTTTACCCGATGATAGAGGTACATCTAAAGTTAGGTTTATCCCCATGAATTGTTCCATGCTTATTTGCAGTGATTTTGCGAGTTATCGTTTAATCTTACTTTCTCGAAAGATTCTTTAGTGTCATGGTAAACAAAATAAAACTTGCAATTTCTATCTTTACATCTAAATTGGTTTCCTTGGTTTTCCATCTTCTATATCTAACTGGCTTTTCAATAAATGTTAGAAAGATGTGTATCCGCCCCCTGTATTCACAGCGGATTGCTAATGCAATTGATTTCACATTTTCAGGAGCTCATTGAAAAACTTGGTAAAAAAGAACTACCAAAGGATGATTATCCGTGCATGAATGAGCCGAGCCCATCCTTCCAGGTGAAAAACCAGTCTGCAGCATTTAGTCAACCACCTGTTGCTCATTCAATGAGATCCAGAAGGACACCGACATGGGCTCGTCCTCGAAACTCTGATGATGGGTATTCAAGGTGCTGTTGTTGCTCTTCTCTTCATAGACCCATAGGCTTCATAATCTGCTGTATTTATAATTTCATGCACTGTAGACCTCATTCTCTTAGTTCTGCTGCCTGTTTGGTGAAACCTAACCCATTACTTAATGAAGACCTTTGTTGTGAGACACTTGCATGCTTGAGTATCCATTCATCCTCTTATTCTCATGGCTGGTCATTCTTATACTACTATGGTTTTCCATGCCCTGGAAAGTGTTGGTATTTATCTTCTGTTGCCATACAGCAGTGATTCAGTACTAAGACATGCATCTAGTGATTCGAAGAAGATGGGCCAACGTATTTTTGTATTTATTGTTGGTGGAGCTACCAGATCAGAGGTATGAAAAGTTCTTCGTTTAATATCTAATTCACATTATGATGATTGCCATTATAACTTATTCAACATTACCAAATGTTTTTAATCCCCAGTTAAGGGTGTGCCACAAGCTCACAACAAAGCTGAACAGAGAAATCATTCTAGGCTCCACAAGTTTCGATGATCCGCCTCAATTTATCACGGTATTTTTATAGAAACTGAAATTACTGGCAAATGCATCCCCCATTCATACCAAATGCCTCGCCTGATAATTTGTCTTGGTTTGCAGAAAATGAAGATGCTAACAGTAGACGAACTGTCATTGGATGATATCCAGATCTAAACCTGCTGGGCGGAGTCCGGAGAGTCAAGTTTTGGCTACAGTCCTTGGTCCTACATCATTCATGTATATCATTTCATTCAATCCATTTTTTTCAACAATTAATGCAATGTGTATGTCTCCAGCATTATGTAGCGGCTGTCTAGAGTTAATGCTATTTGAGCACCCAAATGGCTCCGGTGTGTGTATTATATAATTGATGTACTGGATTCACCGAGAAACTCACGTGTAATATAACTGCAACCCTTTTTTCTTTCAAGGAACAGAAATTTTCAAGAGACAGAATATTTCTTGTCATTTTCATTTTTAGTATGAAATATAGTTTCGTTTATTTATTCTAGGAAAAATTAGTTTTGAATTAATTTCATTCAGTTTACTTTAACTTGAATAAATCAATTTTAGGGGTCCTGGATGAAATTTGCTACGGTGGCTTCGGGTGATATTTTTCACCGGGGCTTGAAGGATATTTGACTGGGTGGGATATTTTCACTGCGAGCCCGCCTACATAATATAACTACAGTTAGTTCTCTTTATTTTACAAAATTACAAATTCATACTAAGTTTGAACGATTAATTGATTAAATTATTTTGTCATATTTTTTTTCTTTTTTTAACTTAGGTCTTTTAAGAATATTTGACGTTGTTTAAAAATAAATCTAATTTTACCATTTTAGCTTTGTCATAAAAAATAACTAAACTACCTCAAGAAACATGTGTTATTGTAGCTAATAGTTAAGGCATTTAGTTTTATGTTCAATAATCTAAGATGTTTTAAATAAAATTTAAAATTTTTAATACTCCACATGTCATAAATATATTTTCTTATTTTAATTGAATATTAATAATAAATCAGTACTTTGTATAAAGTAATTATTGAAGCAAAATAATTTTTTTAAAATATTTTGGTATTTTTACCTCATGAAGGTAAAATAATCATATTAAATTTATGTTAAAGTAACTTTCATGGTCAAATATAATAAAAAAGATAGCAGTGACTCAAAAAAAAATATAATAATAAAGATGGATTTAATTGATTAATTCTCAAAATTTTTTCTTCGTTTGATTTTTTTAAAAAAAATAATGTGAATTTATTATAATAATTTTTAGAGGTGGATCGTATTTTTGATGAAAATATCACCGGCCACCACTCAACTCCACGATCAAAATAAATTCATGCTTCCACCATCTTTAGGTCTCTTCGCGGGGGCCACGCCCTATATTATTATAAAAGAGCTACACCTCTAAAATTCTAAAAGAATTCTCCTAATATATAAGAGATGGATAACACAGATGCTGTAAATAAACATCTCTCTCTCGGCAAAGCTTACGTTACTGTATTACTGTTAACAGTAACGCTAGAAATAAGAATAATATTACGCAGATTTTACACGAAATTATTCTTATTTTTAATATACGTTACTACAAACAATAACATAACAAGACTCCTCTCTTAATAAAAGATTAAGATATACAACTTTAAATATTTATCAGCACAAATGGTTACAACACCTTACGTAAAGTTTACCTCTTTCGATAGTTTTCTAAGGAAATTAATTATAGAGGGCTGAATGATATTATTCAATTATTCTCCCCCAAAAAAAAAAAAAAAAAAGTCAAAGACAATGTGAAAGAATAACTCCGAGGTAGGTTCGGTCAAAACAAACAGAGGTATTATTAATACTCTATTTTATAACAAGTAACACTTGACATTCTTAACTCTGTAATTTTCTGCCCCCCGTTTGTTCGTTTGTTTTTTTTTTTCAAACCTTCCTTTCTGTCTCTTTTATTAGTTGTTACGTCACGGTTGGAAGAGCATGCTTAATAAATTGCAAAGCTTCTAGAAACCCTCCAAGAAATAAGAGTCGGTGCCAACGTCGGTACCAAGATTCAATCTTTTTCTTGTCCCCTTTCTCTGGTTGTTAGCATTATTGGGATAATTAAGAATCCTTGCTTGCTTAGTGCTTCCTACCGTACACAAGACCATAGACTTTCTAATTGTAATCATGAGGCTGTTTAATTTGGCTCCCTATTCCATTCTGTTGCCTGTACAAAATTTGTAGACACCCTAATTCCTTCTCTTTTGAAAAACAAAGCTACCAATCAGGCTCCATTTTTGGCACCACTTGTGTGAGAGTGAGAGGTTGGCCATAAGTTTGAATTTTTCTTATCAAATACGATTAAGAAAATGTGTTTAGTTGTTCTCTGCTGCGTATTCTCTATATTCTCTAAGCTGTTGAGGATTCTTATTATTCATATATTTATTATCTGGACTTGATTTAATCATTCACAATTTTTCTTTAAAAAACCAAGACTTGTTTGTTAAATATTTAAAATTCTGTAAATTTATAAATTTTAAACTTTTTTTTAATTTTGATTGTTTATTGATTATAAATTATGTTTCATTTTTAAACATTTATATTGGAAAAATTGAAAGACATTTGTAAAAGTTTGAATGAGAATAAATAGTAAAAAAAATATCTCTATTAAATATATATATTTTTTAAGTTATAAAACATAATCTCTTTATTGGCTTCACTTGTAAGGGTATAAATGTTAAACAACTATTTTTTAAAAAAATTTTAATTTAAAAAAATTAATAAGATGCAAAATTCACCTATTTATATTCTAGACAAAAAAAAAATTCATTAAATCCCATTGTTTTAACATCCATTATTTCAAAGATTAACATCCATTCTTTCTGTTAATAAACTCCGTCTTTTTGTATGGAGAATTGGAGACAAAGTTATTATATCTTATCCTTTTTTTTTTTGTCCCTATATATTATCCTTATCTCTTCTCTTTCTTCTCTTTCCTAATAAACTTTATTTTGGTAAATTCACACAATCAGATCTCAAATGATGGAAGATTAAAAAAAAAATAAAAATTTAGGTGTAATCAGCATTATATTTAGATTTTATATTTAGAAAAAAAAAACTAAAATGAGTTATGAGTCCATGCCCTTATCTTAATGTGAAAGCTGTAGGCCGATGAGAGAGAAATGGCGATTCTTTTGGTCAACGTACAACTTCTGCCAATGAGAATACATTTTCCCAATTTGCGGTGTTTTAACAATTTTTTTGCCACAGAAATTAATAATCTCGACTGTTACATCAAACTTATAATAAAATTGTTTTGTATTCATTTGGAAACAAATTATCAATGCCGATTTGTTTTTGCTTTTTTAAAGCATTCCCATTTTTTAATGCTATTTTTTAAAAAAAATTACTAACTCAAGCCTAATTTGCATTAGTTGTCTGCAGAAAAATGTGGATTGGGTTTTAGTTTATAAGATTTTGGCTATAATACGACATTCGATGTGGATAGAAACATGTTATTATCAGTAGAAATATTAGAAAATATTGAATCTAAATTCTTCTTTATCAAATAATTCAAAGAATTCATTCTATCCCTAATCCATCTATTATATTTGATTGAATGATTGTTGCTGGCCCCAAGCATAGGTTATGGTTATTATTTTACATGTGGAATATTACTAATTAATCACTCTTTTAAAAAAGGAAAAAAAAAAGATTACAATCTTCTGTGGGGCTAATTAGCCACCTAATCGTGGTAGTTAAAAGTTCTAATTGCAAATAAATTAGCATCCTCCGAAGAATCTTGGAGATTTGAAGCACAATATGTCTCAAGGTTCAGCATAAGATAATATCAATGTTGCATAGAACAGTATTATTAATTCATTAATACGAACCAAACTCTCACAGACGAGATGACATTACAAATCAAAAGAGGCCCAAGAAAATAATTTCAAGATGCCTCTAAAACATTGACCAAACGAAGTCGAGACAAAGGCCTGCTTTCCATCCCACCTAAAAAAAAAAAAAACCTTAATTTTTTCCCCCTTTCTAATTCCTTTTCAACTTCTTAGGTATGAAATTGAAAAGGCATAATTTAGGGTTGGTTGAGTTTTCAACATCTCCCTTAAAAAAGGGGGAAAAAAGGGAAAAATAAAAAGGCCTAATAAAGCTGTGAGATCATTGGTCTAAAACAAGAGGGTGAGTACAGAACATGGTAAAAATATTTTTAACCATGCAAAAAGGAACCGAAAAAACCCTCTTGCAAAATGAGCCTCTCAGCAAACAAAGCTTCACGTAATGGTCTAAGTTGGTGGAGAACTGCACGCTCTTTTGTATGCAATAAAAGTTTGAAAAAGCCGAACTTGAGCTGATTCCATAAATATCAGGATTATTTATCTTGTAGTTGCAGCTATCAGGATTATTTATTTTGTAGTTGCAGCAGCTGAAAAGAAACTGAAAATAATTCCTTCACGCGAGCAACTGGAAAGCTGAGTGCAGACTCTTTACAAGATCCTTCAGAGTCATATTGAACTCCACGTCCATCTATTGAAAATGAAAACAAAATTATTAGGCTTGAAGATTTTTAAGGAGGATTGTATTTTTTTTTTCCTTTTAACCGCAGACTAGCAAGTCTTTGTTAACGCATATGCATTGATCACAAAACTCTTTGTGAGCATTAAGAAAATTTGCTTTTTCTATTATTTCTTCATAGAAAGATAAAAATTTTAACAAAATACGGATGTTTGCAAAAGAGTATTACCTGAGCAATAACGGTGACATCAAGAACAGAGCTCCCAAACGTCATGACGCTGCTATTGATGACTGTAAGATGAAGCTTCTCTATTTCAGCCACTATTTTCTCGAAGACACCTTTTCTCTTCTCACAGTGAACCCTAATGAGGACATTTTTGTCACAAAACCTTGCTTCAATTTCTGGCAGTGCCTCATTGAATGAACCATTAGAGCTGTCACCTTCATCAAAGAGCTGTGTTTTCTTAACAAACACAACTGATTCCATTGTCTTCTTGTTCGCTTGCTCCTCAAGAATCTTAACTTTCTCTTGAAGCTGCTTCAGGTACTTGATTGCATCTCCAAGAACGGAAGCCTTATCCATCTGTCAATAAAAAGAAATAATCAAAATTTGGCTCATAATATAACCACAGAATAATTTCGGAGGAACATATATATGTCTGTACCTTCTTTAGGCCAGGAACTATAGCAGATAGAGCTATAAACCGCTGACTGAGCTTCTCGCGCCGCTTCCTTTCTGCTATGATGTGATCTTGTGTGTTGGAGAGTCTGTTTCCTGCTCCAGGGCTAATTCTTTTAGCTCCTTGGCTGGCTTTGAACACGTAGTTTTGGTTATTTCCAAAGGAACCTTGAGAAGCCAAAATATCAGAAGGGTACCCTGTCCCTGTCTCTTCTTTAGGCTTCAAAATGCCCATCTGGTTCATGTTGATACTAGAAACATTATTGGGATTAAACCCAGTTTCTGGTGAATTCCAAGTGCTTGTTTTGAGCTGTTTCTGGGGCCTATCGATGCCAGTGTGATTGTTGAGAGATGGGAGCGCGTAAGAATGCTGCAAATTCTCTCCGAATGCAGCTGCTAGAGGTAGTAAGTTGAACTCATCAATAGAATTCATCATGTGCCATTGATTCATGAAGCTGAGATCCTCCATTCCCTGCAAATTTATTATGCAGAAAAAATTTAGCCAAAATTTGCTATTTTAGTAAAATTTCTGGACGTTTAGATGACCGTGATTATCAACATATTTAAACTAATATGATTAAGGCTCCCCGTTTTTTGTAAACATTTGCATCTTGGCTTTGTCAGCACAGTTGATTATCTTCCCCCGCTGTCAAATACATACATCATTGGACAGATAGAGCCTTCATCACAGCACCAAGATTCCAAACCGACCCATCGAAATTGTTTCAATGATCAGAAGATAATAGGCTTACCAGTTCTGGCAACCCTTTGATTGATGAAATCTCCGTTGAAGAAGCTTAAATTCCCTCTGATGGAACGGCCTGCAAAACAAGAGACAACCACCGATGATACCTTAATATTAAGACCTGTTTCGTATTTACGAAATCATCAAAATCAAGCAAAAGCAAATAAGCACGAGAATAATTTACACGTAGAAGCTCAAGACTTTATAGCAGTGTGAAAGTCCTCCCCCTGCAGTTAATCACCAAATGGGTTTTCCCTTTCAGAACCTCCTCCACAAAAGCAGGAGACCGGCTCATCAACTTTATAGTTTTGATGTGAAAATGGCGTTTGAAATTTGGTGCCTAGGACGGATGAGTTAAACTTGTGAGACAATGCAACAGAACGAGAATATTTTATGTTAAGTGGGTCTGTCTTTGCTGACAAATTAATGCCGTAAACAAGCTCCACCTTGTTGTTTTGTGGACTTTCATCACCAACTAAGCGTTGAAATTTCAATCAAGATTTGTCATTGACCATAGAAAAAACCCAGCGATTATTAAAGGGCAGGCGTTTTATTGGAACCGAACCGAACCGAACCGGGATGATATTCACAAATTGAAGCCAATAATTTGCTGATAAGCCAATGCGCGTACCGGTTTTGATAAATAGTTGTTGGTACATGTGAACTGAGAAGCAAGAATGTGTCACCGGCCCGAAAAATATTAATTTAGGAAAACAAACAATGCTTTGCCTATGAAACTTTTCTTTTTGACTTCTCATGTTCATAGGCTGCCGACGTGTGCTTCAGGCAACTCAAGGTTCAAACTTCACCCTTTTGATCATTTGTTGATCTTTAACTTCATCTCTATTTTTTTATACCCTTGTGACATGAACCGACTATTCAACCAAATGGTCGCTCGGTTAAAGTATAAAAATAAAAATAAAAGAAGGAGAAAGTGCATAAAAGAATACTTTAAAGGAGAAAGTGCCTAGAATAATAATTATAAATTTTTATATAAATTTATTTTTTATATATTGATTTAATATTAATTTATTGATTTAATAAATATAAAAAATAATAAAAATAAATTACTTGGGTCAAGAGATATTTAATTCAATTAATTCAATCAAACCACATTAGTTTACACAAAAGAAAAATATATACAAGAATTTGTGGCTATATTATTATTCTTAAAAATAAATATAATGTAGGTTGATTGCGTAGAATGAATAAGTATTTGCAAAGGTCATAATTTGGGTTACAAGCTTTTTTTTTTTTTGCGTATAATATACTTTTCAAAACTTATTACGAGAGGAACGAAAACAGAATGCTTGTATTGTTATGCCTTTGATTGATCTAAAAATTTCACTGTTTTTCTAATGATTTTTCAATTTTAAGATATTTTCTTATATTTCCTATTTTTCTTAGGATCTTTGCATTTTTTTCTAGCTATTGGATTTGAACATTGCTTGTTTTGCTTTTTTTTTTATTTAGATTAGGAGAATTTTATTATAAAATAATATCTCAAATTTCCTTAATTCATGATATTTAAACACAAATCCTTTATTATATAAAGGATTCTCAAACCTTAATTTTGTTAATTGAGACTTATTTAATAAACTTCATTATTTAAAAACTAGTGTTCCTTCTATCATTCAACTTTAAACATTTGTGTTTCGTCAATATGTCTACAATACGCTGGTGTTTGGAGTAACACTTTCCATTTTAGGCATTAAGTTTTCCATTACTAACACATAATTAATTGCTCTCGTACATTGATTAGAGAAGGGTGATAAATGAGCTTATATACCAGATATGATCACTCTAATTTAAATTGAGGTCACGATCGATGATTAGGGAGAATATATATTAAAAAAAAAGAAAAAAGAGAAAAACTTGAAGGTTTTCTAAAGTAACCAAGAAGATGAGAGTTCATGTTAAACTGTTGATTCCAGAACTGAATATGCTGGATGCAATTTACAATTTATATTAGCTGGGTCGCCCATATTATTTATGATCGTCTGTGAAATGATTGAGAAGCTTCCTGGCTCTTATTCGCATAATCACTTGACAGGGTGCTCCTGGGTGTAACACACTAGATTCTCCAAGAACGATGCCTAAATTGGTAAAATATAATATAAGTGGGTGGTTACGGGTGGCTTTAGCACCGATCCGATTTTGAATTTTTGTACGTGCTTGTTGGTTTAGGAGACAAATTGTTCTTATTGTGAACAAAGTTTGTGCTAATATTCAAAGTAATCATCTCTATCCATTGAAAGATTCCCTCTGGCTGATGGAGAAACCCTAACAGACAAAAACCTAGCCCCCTCAAAGTGTCAGCCTAAGTTGCATTCAGCAAGTAGGTCAAAAATGATGGAAATTTCTTGGAACCTATGCACTCTGTGTAATAATACCTACTTTGTACTCTCTGTAATAACCCTTTGGAGTGATGAAAGGAAAATGTTAAATTATATTTTTATATAATTTATAACATATATATGAATAGATGTGAATTTTACATCACACACCATTTATGTATTTATATATTATTTATGTATGTATTAATAAGTTATATAAAAATATAATTTAGAGATTCAATGGTAAAATTTTATTTTATTAAGATGATAATAATTATCATTCAGTAATAAAATAAAAAAATAATAAAATTTAAATAAAAAAATATAAAGAATGGGTGACTCGATTGTTTTTAAATTATTATTTTTTATTTTTAATTATTAAAAAATTTTATTTTATCTTTATAAAATTTATCATTGTAAATTAAAATTTTAAGCTAAAAAATAAAGATAAATTTACTGGTCATTATACTATTAAATCCAGAATTATTGAGCCAATAATTGCATTTACTTGTACAATTAACAATGCAAATCTATTATATCTTTTATCCACCGGACAATTGGATAGAATACCCACAATCCACTAAAAGGGTCCCACAAGAAATTTCCTTCCAATCACACGTGAACAGTTAAAACCCACTTTCATTCGAATATTCTTTTAAATGTTAAAAGTTTTCCCGGGGGTAAAAAAAAAGTAAGTGATCAAGAAATTACACTCTCACAGAATTTTCCTACTTCCGAAACACCTCTCAAAAGCCCTCAACTCAATTCAAATGGCATTCCCACTTCGCAAATTGGAGCTCCGACCATTGGGCAACACGGGCCTCCGCCTCAGTTGCGTGGGCTTCGGAGCCTCGCCGCTCGGCAACGTTTTTGGGCCAGTATCCGAGAACGACGCCGTTGCCTCGGTCCGCGAAGCGTTTCGCCTGGGCATCAACTTCTTTGACACTTCTCCGTATGTGTTCTTTCTGTTATCCCATTTTATTGATTTATTTTTTGATAAATAGTAGCATTGAAATTTTTTTTAAATTTTTTATTTGTAGTTTGGTCATTATTTGTTGAGCCAGGAAGGGGAAAAAAAATCTAATAACAAAAAATGACCTGGAATTAGCTTAGTTAATGTTGGATATGAAAAAGAGTAGTCTGTATGAGTTAAAAATGAAATCCTTATGATGTTTTTATGTAATTACGGGGAAGAAAATGAATTAAAAAATGTATTGCTTCATTTAAATTTTATGAGAAACATATTTGATTATGAAATGGGGGATATTCATTTGGGATGGAAATGACATTAATCGATTCATTTGGGCAGAAAATTGTATTTGAATGTTGTGCTTAATTTTTCAATTTTAATTCTAATTTTCGTCTTTTTCTCAAATGTTGAAGATATTATGGAGGGACGTTGTCTGAGAAGATGCTTGGTAAGGCACTGAAAGCTGTGGGCGTTCCAAGAAATGAATATATTGTGTCAACAAAATGCGGGCGATATGTCGACGGCTTTGATTTTAGTGCTGAGAGAGTGACTAGGAGCATTGATGAGAGCTTGGCGAGGTTGCAGCTTGATTACGTTGATATACTGCAGTGCCATGACATTGAATTTGGGTCTCTTGATCAGGTCAGTATTATGAATCTTACTTTCTCACTTATGATTTTGATTTACTTTTTATCCATTGTTTTCACTCTCGTATGTTAAATAAATGTAATCGTGATGTCTAGACTGCTTTTATTTGTTTCTGATAACAGATTGTGAATGAGACCATTCCTACCCTTCAGAAGCTGAGAGAAGCAGGGAAAATCCGTTTAATTGGTATTACCGGACTTCCCTTGGAAATTTTTACATACGTGCTTGATCGGGTGCCACCTGGTGCAGTTGATGTAATTCTTTCATACTGCCATTACAGTATTAATGATTCAACATTGGAGGATTTACTGCCTTACTTGAAGAGCAAGGGTGTAGGTGTCATTACTGCTTCCCCTCTTGCAATGGGGCTTCTTACAGATAATGGTCCTCCAGAATGGCACCCAGCTTCACCTGAACTCAAGGCATTCTTTCTCCCTCGAGTGGATCACATCTTATTTGAATTCTGATCAATCATTTTTTATAATGTTGAGACTTTGTTCATTTTGACAGTCTGCATGCAAAGCTGCTGCTGCCTATTGTAAGGAGAAAGGCAAGAACATTTCAAAGATAGCCATTCAATATAGCTTGTCAAATAAGGATATTTCATCAGTGCTTGTTGGCATGAACTCTGTTAAACAGGTTTGCTTAATTGACACATTCCTATACTGCCCAACATAAAATTCTTTTTGAGTAAATATCTCCCCTGATCATCTTGAGTCTTATGGATCCATTCCCTCCCGCTCTCAAGCTTTCTCCATGTCCTCAATCAAAAAAGAGAATATTGAATTTATTTTCTGGCCTGTTAGTTAAACATTGCTTTTTATAACCAGGTTCAGGAGAATGTCGCTGCTGCATCAGAACTGGCACTTTTTGGAAAGGATCAGGAAGCTCTAAAGGAGGTTGAAGCGATTCTCACACCTGTAAAGAATCAAACATGGCCTAGTGGAATACACCAAAGTTAACATTTTTGCTGTTGAACAATCTGCATCTTCTACTTACTGATCAAGTTTTGAACTGTCTGTGATGACCTAGCTGACCTTTATTTGTTTAATGGAAGGCAGTTTAGATCTTATCAAACTCTTATATTTATATTTGTTGACAAGAGAGTCCATCTTATTGAGGGTAAATCAACTTCTGGTATTGTAAGCATATTAGCCTCTGTATTTAGAAGAATTTGTTGAAGCTTTTCGTATTTTATGCATATTGCCCTCGAATTTGTTGAAACTTATTTGTTCATTTCCTATGTTAAGGCAAATAGACTAGCCTTGAAGCTTGAGATATTCAGATTCAACCAATTCTCTCTTGATCTTCAGAATATGGACCACCTATAAATCAAATTGTACTCTGATATTACAGAACACATTTCCTTGTATGAAAAAAAGAATCAAAATTCAAAGCTTTCATTTCTTTTCAATTGATGTATATTGCATATTTCAGATACAGCAATTCAATAAGCACATGATACAATTCACTGTGGAAACGTTGGTTTACATATATCATCAACAAGGATTCCTAGGGTCAAAAAGATGACAAGGATTCCGAACAGTGCAAAGGGTTACCTAAGTATTATCTACAACCAAGAGCAAACTGCCGAGCTTTGTAGTAATAACCAGTGTGTAAAAGTCAATAGTCCTATCTTGCAGCCAGCTGTAATGGTGGCCAAGCAAGCTCATCGTCATTTGTGTAACCATGAATGAAGAAATCTGCACAATTCTTTTGACACCCATGGTTATATGGGTTACGAAACTGGCCATCTGGGCCACGGAGATAATCATACCGAACAGAATTTGCCAGCTCATTAGTTGTGATATTTCGTGCTATCTGCGATATCAAAACGAAAAGTTTATTCATCATAAGTACAAGCAAATCAATTGTGGACATCAACAATCTTCTATCAGAATAGGTGCAACAAATTTGACGTGTGCAAGAGTGATTTCAAATGTACATAAGGAAACTCGAGTGATATTGTATGGTATATGATCATCAACTAATATATGAGTGATAACACAAAGGTATTGGTTAAATTGGACCGGAAACAAGAACATTAACTGATGAAGAAGGGACAATAACCTCATGCAGATCTGCACATTGTAACAGCATATGCCCTTGAAAACTGTTACCACAAAATATCAAAGATCTAGAAGTCTCCAGTCAATTACCTGGTAAGCCTGTATTGAGGTCAAAGTTGTTCCGGCAATCAAAATAATAGTGTCTAAAACTAGAAACAAAACAAGACCAGGATGTTGCACCAGCACATAGTGAATCCATGTTCCATCAACAGGCAAGTGTGATGCTGTCCAAATTCCTGGCATAAATGAAATATTGCCATTATCTTGTAAAACATAGAATATTAGGTACAAAGCACCTATACATGTCCTTGAAAATTTAAATAGTGGGAACATGAATAAATCTACATACTATGAATTGCAATGCCGCTACCAAGGTACGAAGTCAAAGTTCCCAAGCATAGGAAAATAAAGAAATCCCGTTTGTTCCTCTGCAAGAAGAATCGTGAAAAATAAGATTAAAGATAAAACATATATAGGTGAGGCAAAGAGAAATGAAAAATGCTAAAGCTTGAAGCAAAGTCATTCATGACATCTTGAGGTCAATTATTCAAGCGGACATTACATCAAATGAAATGTAGACAAGTAATAACCATTCTTGTAACAACTGGTAAAGAAACAAATACAAAGAGTATGAATGTGATGCAAAACCAAAGAATGTCAGAGATCTTGAAATCAGGTATAATATTGAAGACTCTATGTTAGGAAATATCCCATTTTAATATCATTCTTGCGAAATCAAAGACTATAATGGGTAATACACTGACATAATATAACTTGGATAACATCATTTTTGGCATCACAACTGCTTTAGAGAAATTGGTTTCAAAGTGTGGTATATTGCATTAAGAGGTGTGCTTCAAGTTCTATATTAGCATAGACTCAGAATTAGTAAATGCAAATTTGGTCAACTTGGAAGGAATGGAGAAATGTGTAGACAGCCCCCAAAAGTGAGTTCTTTTGTTGCGTGGTTGAACTTTTGGTCAGGAATAACTGGAATGCCATAATCCCAATCCCATCCTAGCATGGTTCAAGCCAACTGCTTACCTTCCCAACACAATTAGATATCCATGGGCAGTGATGATCAAACTGCTCCACACAGCATTTACAAGCTGGGCAGTGCTTAGAGCGAACAGGTCTAATTATCTGAAAATAAAAATAAAAATAGAAATAAAAAACAATTTAAAAAAAAAAAACAAAATGAACATGCACCACTAATATATTTATTATCTTCTTTACAAAGAGAAATGTCATCAAGCAGACCTTACAAGTAGGGCAGAGTTGGGACCAATTTCCTGTCCATGTGGGGTAGCTGTTTAGATCAATAGTCAACAAGCGATCCTGCAAATGACAATACATCGCTAATGGATTGAGCAACTCTTAATGGCCACCAAATGTCAATGTCCCACTCCAAAACTAAATAAGCAGCCTTCCACCCCAAACAATCACCCACACTCTACGTGCAATATGCGGAAAACTAATTTATGGTAATGCATAAAACAGACTCTTAGTGGATAACAATAACAGATTCACATTTTGAATTTTGACTTAAATATCTCTCAGATTATTAGATAGATGAGCTACAAATAACTTTGGTACAATTAAATTTCAGTCCCTCACCCAGTAGTGTAGAAAACACTCAACCATTATATGGTTTCGAAGCTCTCTTTTTCAATAAGACATACGGTCGATTAATAATCACAACCAACAAATTGCAGTCCGCTATGAAGAAACTATATGAAAGCAAATACAAATCTCAGTAAAAAATTCCACAAAACACCATGATCATCAAAAACCACTTTCCCTTCTTGAATGAAAAACATTCAGGTCTCCATTCACCAAATATTTGAAGCTAGATACAATTCTAAGAGTTAGCCTTGGCCCATAAAAGTTCACAATCTTCAACTTGAGAATCTTCAAAAATACATCTATTGCTCTTCAACTAAAAGCCAAAAAACTTTAGACACACCAACTTCCCATAAAACCACCATCTTTCTTCCCCCAGATATGGAATTAAGACTCCTAATTAAAATAACAAGTGCCGAACTTTTGCTGCTAATATTAAAGGTTGAATGGTATGTGGTGTAATCCAATTCGAAGAGAAACATTTCATACCTCCGAATCTGTATGATTATCAATATCTTGTGGCCTTTTAATATAACCAGGATCTTTACTGCAGGCAATTAAAAGATTTCATTATAAAGTTAACTTGAACATTAAGAAATAAGAAATAAACAGGGAGGGAAATTATATTGAATGACATCAAGTTGAAGAGAAGCAAATGCCAATATAACAGTAGTAGAAAAGAAACATCTATTTCAGAATCATAGATTGAAAGGGCACAAATATCAACTCATGTTGCCTCTTTCAAACTTTAGGCTGCTTATACATAGTCAGGAAAACACAGGAAATTAGTCAAAGCCTGCTGATTAAGTTGACTACAAGTCACTTTCAGGCAAAGAGATTAATGATCCCAAACCACCAGAGAAACACAACTTGGAATAGAAGCGCTTGATAATTCCAATTGTTTCAATTGTATACTCAGGTGACAGTATCATCCCAGACAAAGGCACACATAATATTTCCTCATTTCACATACTATATAATTCAATACCAAAGATAAAAGAATATTTCTTTATAACCTTAACATTAATAACAGCACAAGAAATTACCTTGAACACCTATAGAACATTATAAGTGAACCAACAGCTAAAGAAACAGCAGTCCATGACCAAAGTCCAAGAACAGCAGTTACCTTGGTCATACTGGGAGCTAGCATGACAGAAAAGGATGCAATCGGGATTAAAATATCAAATTTCCAATAAACCAATCAAAACCATGAAATATTCAAATAATATAGATTTCCTACCAGCCACAACTGAGTTGATGAAGAGGATGATGCAAAGGATAATGACAAAGAACAAAATTGGCGCATAACCAATATCACCTCTCTTCCCACCACAAATTTTGTCACCCCAGTGGTTTCGATGCATGCGCTGTGCATTTGACTGAAATGAATCCCGACAAAATATGTATAGTGTCAATGATTGCCAAGCTCCAACGATGACGAAGATATAGATGATATGAAAAGAAAATGACCAAACGTTTTTCCAACACCAAATTTGGGAGTAAAGAACAGACATACTCCACAATTGATCAACCAAAAAATATGAAGTGCCAGAAAATAAAATCTCAAAGTCCAATAAACCATGCTTCTAGGTGTACCCCTTATTTGTATTTGTATGATATAACAAAGATTCCATAAGAAATTTTCAAAATTCAAATTAGAGGAAATTCTTCCAATTTCTGCATGATTATTTCCCTTAAAAAGTCTCTAATCACTCAAAATCTAACTTTGGAAGTCATCAACAAGAAAAATGAAGGACTCCATAAAAACTGATGATAGTAGTGATATCATCTGACTTCAAAAAACAAAGAACAGAAAGAAATCACAACTTGCCTAGACACAAAAGAAAACTATCCTCACTTATAAACATATTCAAGAAATAAATATCTCCTCAAAGATAAACTAGTACTAGCAGTTTCCATAAGCTTAAAATCCTACAGATTCAACAAATAAGACTTAATTTCAAATCAATCGAACAAAGGTAAACTACCTATGGCAAACATCAACACAGAATCACGTACAAGGTAAAGGGCGACTTGCCGATGACCTTTATCATATGCAAGCTGAGGTGGAGTAAGCCCAGCTTTATCTTTCACTGTCAATTCTTGTTTTGTGCCGCCATGTACTAAGACAGTGCATGCTTCCACATGTCCTCTTAATGCAGCCCAGTGCAAAGGGGTACACCCTGAGAACATTCAGAAATTCACTTCAGTGTCACTACCAAAATGATTATCACAGCCAATAAGCTTGGTACAGTTGTGAAAAGATAAATAGATAATAAATGAGCTAGCTCTTTGGACGTGCATCAATTTTATTCTCTTGTCTAGTAATAAGCTTGTCTTCATGAATCTAATTTGTTTGGTCTGATAAAACTATTGCCTCACCCAGCTGCAGTCATGGATTTTTTATTCCATCAAATTTAAATATTTGTAAGTTGGGAAAGCACGTTAAATAAAAGAGCCAGAGGATACTCAAAGCCCACATACCATCTTTATCTTGTCTGCCTTGGCTTGCATCTCTGAAAAGTAGTAGTCTGATTGTATCTGCAAATCCCTTGTATGCAGCCCTGGTTTATAGCACCATGAGGAGAACAATGTTTAACAGGCATTTTCTATTTTCTGATCAAATAAAACCGAACATGAACATCCTTGGCTAGTATTGACATGTTAAACATTTATAACCTCAAGCATCCAAAGATGGCCTAGAATCAAACAGTTTGAAACAGAAACTAATATCAGGTATTACTGCACTTGTCAAAGGTGTAAAAGAGTAGAGAAAGGGATAAGAATCTCAAGCACAATCAAAATGGAGAAGGAACAAAAAGAAACATTTCATTGAAAGGAAAAATTGACTTGAAATGCTTACATCTGTGAGCAGCTGGTTCACTTTAGGAGTCAATTGCCAAGATTTAAAAGTTAGACACATCAAACATTCAAAAACATATTCGACATGCAAAATTTCATAGAACCTCAAGCACAAAAGCAGCCGTATACTAGATACCTGAAACAAATTTAATGGCATCATTAATTAATTTTCTTATATAACAAGTATACTATTCTACATAGGCAATTATACAGTTAGGAGCTTGAGCAATGTTCATTACATTTTAATGAAAATCAGAAATTTTACTGTCAACTTGAACTTCTAAGAAAACATCCTAAAGTAAAGGATCTTCTAATCTTCCAGTTAATTGCAACAGAACTTGAAAATTAAAAAAACTTGTAAAGTCAGTGATTATCAACATACCAGTGAAGAGGGCTCCTCCCATCATTATCCAATGCATCATAATCTGCATGATACTTTGCAAAAATGTGATTTAAGAAAGCTGTCTGTCCATATTGAGCGGCAACATGAACTGCCTGAATTAAAATCATATAAGCATATCTTATTGGAAATATACTCGTCTCAATTTTTTTCTAAATAGTATCATTACTACACACATATTGTCTGATTCTCAACTTGCATTCAGTATAAGAACAAATAAATTACCCACAAAAGCTTGGGAATTTTACCCGATACCCATGTACATCAGCTGCCTCGACTCGAGCTCCATATTGCACAAGAACATCTGCCACTGCAATCGAACCCCTAACAGCTGCCCAGTGCAAAGCTGTCTGCCCATTGTTGTCAGTTGCATTGACATCACCCCCATGCTGCAACAACAGCCAAAACAGCATAAAAACAAAATTTTCAATTAGGTCAAATAAAATTCATAAATATTCCATATAAAACAAGAAAAACCAATTCAACAAAATATAAAAACCCGTATCAACATAAACTTTACCATTCAAGCCCAAAAAAAAAAAGAACACAAAAATACTAAAGATATTTCATCAATCAACCACAAGCAAAAATTAATTAAAACCGTAGAAAAAATGTTTTATTTAATCTATTTCCTCTTCCGACCTTTTCTTTTCAATCCGTACCACATTTAAAGATGCAAATCAACAGTGCCTCATTTATAAAAACAACCTTCAAATCATTGGATCAGTGAATTTTTGTCAACTCAGATTTTATCCAACACGTGCAACAAATACACCTTAGAAACAACACATATTAAATGCAATATCAACCATTCATAATGCATTAGTCCAGTAGCCACAAGTTGTACCTTAACTTGTATCACATGTTCCTATTAGAGTTCCTATATGATTTGTTGATAAAACCTGTTCATATCACTCAAATATAAAAAGAAAATGGCAGCCTTTGAAATATAACTAAAATGCAACGCGCAGAGTAGCTGCAAATTAAAGCGAAATTGAGAAAACTTGCATTACGTCAATAATGTACTGCGCGATATCGGCAAAGTTGTTAAGCGCAGCCCATTGGAGAGCGAAATAGCCGTTTCCATCGGGTCTGGAGACGGAAGCGCCGTCTTCTTCTACAAATTTTCTCAGTTTCTCGAAGTCTCCGTAAGCGGAGGCGGAGAACACATCCGTTATGGCAGCTTGGTTGCCGTTTTGGTTCTCATTCGGCTTCGCTTCTGTTGATGAAACCACTTCGATCTCTGACGAAGCCATCCAAAATGATCGTCGAATCGAGAAGAATTATTTCTCTGTTTTCGAGGTTTAGGGTTCACAGCCAATTGTAAAAGAAAAAAAAAATTGCTCAGAAACTTTTTTATTTTCCATTTTTTAAGAAAAATAATGCATTATTTTCAATCAGGTCCTCAAAGTTTGTAGCAGTTTTTATAATTACAAACCGTTGAGCGAAATAGGCAAAACAGTCCCTAATAATGGTGAGTAATGCGTAATATCGATTTTTTTTTTTTTTCGGAAAAAAATTGCTTCATTATCTGGCACACGAAGGAATCAAACATGGAGATCCTATTTGATCTCGAATTGTGCATTATTTGTGTTATACAGATACCAAAGAATTGTTTATACAGATATATGGCTATGCAACCACTAAAAAATCATCTCGAATTGTGCACCTTTGTGTTAGAGATCCTATTTGATCAGCTGACAATATGTGTTCGTGTAAAAGAACTTATTAAAAGGAAAAACTGCTTCCTTAAAAAAAAAAAAAAAAAAAAAAATATATATATATATATATATAAACAAAATGCGTAAATTCATAAGCTCGTGAATGAATATCCTCGCAAGTAAATATATTTATATATATTTACACATTAACTGCAAAAAAATTCAAATTTCATTATATACATATTTTTTGTTAACTATCTAAAGAGTAAAGAATATCAAAAGTGTAAGTAATTACATAAATTTTCATTAATATCTCAAAATTTATTAGCCGCCATTAAAGAATATATTAAAACAAAAAAAATATATTTCAGCCTCTCAAGCTAGACTTTTCTCTTCTTAAATAAATTAAGGGTGAAAATAATATTTTATCTTAAATTCTTTAATGGCAGTTAATAAAAAAATAATTAATTGATATAAAAACAAAATTTAAGGTAATTCTAAAATACTATCAAAAATTTACGGTAACTTATGGTAACTACTTGCAATTTCAATATTCTCGAGGTGATTAGAGTTAATTTCCTTTCATTATAATCAATTTCGGCAATATAGTCAATCGAAATCCGTATTGTTAATAAAAACTTTTATTAGTTTATAAACCGGCAATGTTATACTCAAAATAATTCTATAACTTTTTTTTAAAAAAAAAAAAAGTGGCTAGCTAGCCAACTTTTATTGACTGGCAAAGTGACTGCGCCTCAGAATAAGTCTACGTCGACATGACTTTACCCATAAACCAACAACGTATAAAATTAATTTTTATTTCGTTAATATATCACCAAAATATAAAAAGATTTACCAAATAAGACTAGATTCATCACCATTCCGATTACTTAATGTAGACCCATATGTTAACGTGATTCACATAATGAATGAACTTCAACAAAAACGACAGTCAAGATTCATCCATGTCAAAATCAATCAACTCGCGGTGAATCACGGGGATTTGGTCCTCCCGTTTTCATCTTCCCAATGGATTAATAACATACGGATCCCTAATGTTCTACAATTTCTTTAAATATGTCATTTTCAAATTAATTGAAACAGGTCGTCCTTCACTTTTCATATTTTTTTTCTAGATATTCACAAATCATAGTCCACTGGAAAATAAAAATATTTTTGTTGTGACATAAAATATATTGTAAGAGGAGCGTATGAATTTTTGCAGCGATAGGATAAGACATGAATTGATCCCTTAACATCAAGATGACAAGCTTTAATTATATAATATATAGTTAAATAATCATTGTTTAGATTTGTTAAAATAAGACGATTTATCTCCTATTTGCATGTGAAATGACTTTTAGTATCCTTCTATTATTTAGCTATAAGTTGTTACATTATTATTGTCAAATTTTAAAATTATTATGATAATTTAGTCAATCAAATATAAATAAGAATTAAGAAAAGAATGAAGCTATTTGAACTCACTAATTTTTTTTTGTATTTTTCTTTAATTAAGAAATTTATTATCTAAATATTTTTTGATAAAAATTACTTAATTAATTCTTTCTACTTGATTAATTCTTCCTTTTATTTTACATCTCAATTTCACAAATTCTCATCAATTCATTCAAAAATATTTTTTTAAGCTGTAAATAATTAATATCACAAGATAAGAGAAATAAATACATTAATTAGAGTTGAATGTCAATAAACCTTTATCATTTATTAAAATTAATCAATATTAAAAAATTAATTTTTACTAAACATAAAGGTTAATGAATAACAAGAAAAATTCTTATATATATGATTAACTGTTTAGTTTATAAAATATGAAAGTAAAAATAATTTGTTAATTTTGAGACAAAGAAATTAATGAAAAATAATTTTTAGATTTTTAAATTTTAAATTTTTAATAATAAATTTAATTTTTAAAATAAATATAAAAAAATTTAATGGATTCAAATAATCAAATCTTAATGAAATTAGTTAACACCCACAGATGAACTATATTCTAATTTGAGAAATCCTAAAACTCAGGGTGCTATATGTTATTATTAAAAAAGACAAAAACGGACCAACCTGTTGGGACTCGCCGCCTGTGCTCCTGTGGCCTTGAACTCCTCCAAGTCAGTTTTCCAAAACTCACTGACTTTCGCACTCATTCACTCCCGCTCACAGACACCAGTCAGCAGCCATGGCAGCCGCAAAAGCGATAAGCCAAACCACTTCTTGCTTGCTGTCCAGAACAACCTTTGCTCTGAAACACAAATCCCAAATCACAAATCTTTGCTTTGGTATCAAACGAGTTGCCTTTCCGTCAAAGAGGCTGTTTTCATGTAGGGCTATCTATAATCCTGAGGTTCAAATCAAAGAGGAGGGTCAGCCCGAAACTCTAGATTACAGAGTCTTTTTCGTTGACAATTCTGGCAAAAAGGTTCTTTTTTCTTTTATTTAGCAGAAAATTTTCTATTTTTTGTGTTTGGTTGCAGTAAAATGTGGGAAAAGAAAACTATTCACTGGGAAAACTTGGAATTCAATAGGTTTTAGAGTTAGGCTATAGTTGGGATGAGTAGTTGTAGCTTGAAATGTTTCTCTTATGCTATGTTTGGCTGCTGGGAAATGGTTGGGAGTGAAAGAAAAAGGAACCTAGTGACAGGTCGATGCTAAGTCTTAATTTGTTAAGAGATAATTTTTGGCATTTGGATATATGTTAACTTGGGGCAAATTTGTCTTCAAAAATTCCAAGTGACTGTCATTGTTAGTGTACATATAATTTTGCTTCTGGCTTCCGTTTAGGCGATTAAAATTCAGATGGAAAGTTGAAAGATGAGTGTAATTGGGTTTTTGGGTTTGATAATTGCATTTTGAATGATTAAATGACTTGATTGAAAATCAGAAATTTGGTCTTATTCATCTGCCAATTCTCAGCTGTCGTGGTTTGAGTTCATTGAAATTGGATTAATGTCACTTGTTCTCATTTCGCAAAATGAGCAAATAGAACACACTGTAAATGTGGTTGAAAATCTGAGGTTCATGACTAATTTTGGTCAAATTTGGTGGCTGATTAAGGTCGGGCCTATAATGAGATATCACAATTATGATTGAAAGAAATTTGTGATTAATTTATTCTATTCTGGAAAACTACTGGGATCTAAATCTTGTGAATAAAATGATGAAAGTTGAGAAATAGCAAGTTTCCAGGAACTTAGTCTATGAGGGAATAAGGGTAGAACATTGGATAGCTGGACAGCCATGCATTTGTCTTTGATGGCAATTATGAATTACGTTTTAACTTTTCTGGATTCGCAACAGATGAATGTTCATTTTCAATTGAGTTTTATGTATGAACTTATGAATTGAATTTCTTTAACAGTTAAAGCAAATAGTTACATTCTGTGTGCCTACTAAAACAAACATGTCCTTGCGATGCAGGTTTCTCCCTGGCATGACATACCACTGCAATTGGGTGACGGTGTTTTCAACTTTGTTGTTGAAATACCCAAAGAATCAAGTGCAAAGATGGAGGTTGCTACTGATGAGCTATACACCCCTATTAAGCAGGATACGAAGAAGGGGAAGCTTCGATATTACCCGTAAGATTCTCTAATTTCTTGTGGGATATAGTTTGTTGTCACTGGTTAATGTGATTGAACATATAATTTCCTTGAGTGAAAGCTGCTTTTGCATTACTTCCAAGATTGCTAGCTTGCTACACCTGATCAGAACATGTCTTTACCGTTAACATGTTCAAATATTTCAACTCATCAGAATAAAATCCTGATTTCACTGTTTGGATTGGCAGCATAAATCCATCCCCATTTTTTCTCCATTGCGGGCATATTTTGAACTGAAGAATAGGGTATACAGTTTTCTGTCAAGTCTCAAAACCCTTAAAACTCATTTAGCTTCCAGGGGACCTTGTGTATTAGACTAATTTGTACCTCCTTGGTAGTCAAGGCATTGAATTTCTTTGTTTCACACACACAGTATGTTTCCTTGTGCAATTTTCAATAAATTTTCCAGAGTCTTTCTTAAAATCTTTGAACACACAAGTGGTTTCTACCAATATAGTTAATACTTTGTACAGCATGAAGCCTTATCTGAAGTCTGTGTGGAGCTCCTATTCGTAGCTTTAATCAATGTGAAACAATCAACTCCACGGGCGCTTCGAAATGAAATGTGTTGTTTTAAGTTCAGCTGTATCTTCTCTCTCTTTCCTTGTAACCAACAGTCCGTTTACTGGATCATGTAAATACGTTTATTTGAGTATTAAATAGTTGACAATGTTTTCCAATTCTTATGTGTTTGACCCTTAGATACAATATAAATTGGAATTACGGATTGTTTCCACAAACATGGGAAGATCCATCTTTTGCAAACTCTGAAGTTGAAGGGGCATTTGGGGATAATGATCCAGGTATTTCACTGCATTTGTGTTTCA
Source organism: Aegle marmelos (assembly GCA_030449875.1). Classification (NCBI taxonomy): domain Eukaryota; kingdom Viridiplantae; phylum Streptophyta; class Magnoliopsida; order Sapindales; family Rutaceae; genus Aegle; species Aegle marmelos. Next base: position 5,146,538 of record JASUUL010000058.1, read on the forward strand.
ACTTTGGCCTTTACTTTCACACTTCTGCCTTTGCTTGTGCTACATTAAGTTGAGATTCCTATTCATAGCCCTTCTCCGCTTGCTTTATTTTTCAGTTGATGTTGTTGAGATTGGTGAAACAAGGAGAAAGATTGGTGAAATTCTCAAGGTCAAGCCCTTGGGTGCCTTAGCCATGATTGATGAAGGTGAACTTGACTGGAAAATAGTGGCAATTTCATTGGATGATCCAAAGGCTGCCCTTGTAAACGATGTTGATGATGTCGAGAAGCATTTTCCTGTAAGTACTGTTCTAAATAAGTTGCAAAAGGAAGTGATTATGAAAATGATAATAACAGCTACAAATATCAAGTACATAATCTATTGAAAGAATGCAAAAATGGGCCAGCTGAACTGGAATGTTGGCTCTTGTTGAAGTAGTGAATGATGGATTCATGATCAAACTGTTGACATTTTGTTTGTTTGTACAAGCTTGATTATAATAGCGGTTAGAAAACAATCTTAAGTTATTCTGGTGACTCGTTTCAGGGAACTCTCACGGCAATCAGGGACTGGTTTAGAGACTACAAGATCCCCGACGGAAAGCCTGCCAACAAATTTGGTCTCGGAAACAAGGCTGCAGACAAGGTAATCCTGTATTTGGGTTGATAACATTTTACTCCCATCATTATTAGTATGTACATGTGGAGGACCTTCTGATCTTGAAAGCGCGTGCGTGATAAACAGGATTATGCTTTAAGGGTGATCACTGAGACAAATGAATCATGGGCTAAACTTGTAAAGAGGTCGATTGAGGCTGGTGAGCTATCGCTTGCATAACTGCAACTCATCCGAGTTGGTGCTTCTATAACTGCTACTCATCGGCGTTGGTGCAGCTCGGCTAGTTCTCTCCCACTGTTGAGTTTTGGATTGTCTATTGACATGTAGCTGCTTGCATTATGTACTACACGTGATGAACAAAATTGAAGAACCATTTTTTGCGGATTTGAACATTATTTTGGACCCTTTAATTTCAGCCACGTTGTGGAATAAAATATTTGGAATGTAGCTTGGATAATTCTGTCTTACATAGGAAAACATGGAAGTTCGGAGTCATTGCCTACAGCATTAGTAACCAAATATTTGCACAAAATAAATAGGGTATCTGATTTTGAAAAAACAAAAAGAAAAAAAAAACTTTGATAATGGTTAACGAAAATGTATCTGAAAAAAAGGATTAATGGTTATATACAAAATGGAAGGATCAAATTTCTTATGTATACGCATTTGATGGTGATTGGGCAACTCAAAAACCCTGATGCTTGATGCTTCTACTTCACCAGCAACTGAGTTGAAGAGCATCTTCAAAACTCTTCTCCGAAGCAAAAGAAGAAGATTCAATATCAACAACAGTAGATGATTCTTTGGCCTTGGCTCTTCCTTGGAATATGGCATAGCCTTGTGACACCCATTTGACCGCTGAAACTTTAACCACCAGAGAAGATGCTGCTGCTGCTATAGCATGTGGCCTCGGACCGGAAGGAAAAGTTGGCGATGAAGAACAAGAAGAAGAAGGCTTGTAACCGTCATGGTAACACAATATTAACATTGCTGCTGTTGGTGCCATTGAAACAAGATATAAACAAGAGCTTATTATTGATTAGCTCTGATTTGGAGGGGACCAAACAAAAAAGAAAAAAAGGGCTTTTCGTATAAAAATTATCAAGCGAGGAGTGAGGACGTTGATGTTTGCTGCTTACAATCTGATATAAAGGTTAAAGAGACAACTTTTGCAAAACAGGCAAAAGAATCCGTGGGCCTGTTTGCCTTTGGTTTTTTAGCATAAACATATAGAGAGCCAATGGATTATAATGGTTTCCCCTAACGGTAGTGGTTCTTTTAGCCTCTTATCTTACGTTTGAATTGAATCCTGCCTTTGGCAAATGAAGTCTCCGTGGGCTCAATTGAACCTGGTTTTCATAATACTACTACTACAACAGTTGTTTTAAGTTTTTCGAAGGAGGAGACTCACTTCTGACACGTGTCTAACACGTGTTGGACGTATTCCCCTTAGCCGTTTGTCGAGGGAGTTTATAGCAGACAAAAAAATATCTATTATAATTGAAGTGTGTTAAATAACATGGCACTTGTACGCGCTCACAAAATCGACTCAGTAGGGGCCACATCATATATATATATACATTACGTGTGCGTGTGTATTCATATATATATATTTTGTTTTTGACATTTGGTAGTGAAAAATGGTCGACCTTTTTCCTCTACTAAAACGACCAAAATGGCTAGTGAGTTGCTATTGTAAATTGACTAACCGGGGCTAACTTCTATAAATTTCCATTACTGTTATTTCCTAAAACATTAATCTGCAAATTGCTCCACGGACACAGTCTTGGCAATTTCCTTTCTATAAAATATTACTTACATCGGGAGAAAAATTAAAACCTAAAAAGAAAAGAACATCTAACCTATACACTCAAGAAATAATGCCCCAAAAAAGGAAGGAAAAAAAAAAAACGAAGAAAGTTATTAAGACAATCTATGGTTCTGCACAAGCTTGTGTTGTTTCTGCTTTCTCATCATCAAGCAAAGGAGTTGTCTTCGATCTTTCGATCCTGGTCGCTTGATCCTCATTATCTTCACTAAATTTATCCACACTGTGGAGAAATATTCCTGTTACATCAGACAACTGTCAGAACGATATTGTGGCCACTGGATTTCAAGGTAAAAAAGTCATATCATTAAGGTTCTGCAAACTAACAAGGAGAGAGTTGAACTGTTCCTCGCAAGGAACTACTGGAAATAACAAACAAGCACCTACCTGTACACCAAATTGCAGCCGCTGGAAACAAAATAGCTGTTAGAATAAGAGCAGTCTCCCTCCAATTGTTAACTCGGTCCTGTCATGAACATCAGCAAAGTTAATCCATCACAGAGACATTTGAAACATGTATACGCACCAATGCAAAGAGCAGGAAATCTTACAGCTCCGAAATGTTCACCTCTTATTAGAGCACAACATTTCACCATCATCCATACCAATTTCATTTAACTGTACAGACATGGAATATGAATGCAAACCTGAAGGACCCCAACAAGTGGTGAGGAAGGAACGTCTCCAAAGATATGAATGCTCACAGTCGAGATAGCCATAGACAGTGGTCTGATACTTGGTTTAACACAATGGAGACATATGAAATTTACAGGACCCTACAAATAAGACAGACGTTTGTTTGGAAGGAGTATCAGTAGAGCTACAACAACACAAATTTTACATCTTTCAGTTTTTGGAAGGCAAAGCTTGGGCAATTTGAATCAAGATCGCCACTTGAAGTCACTGAAAATGAAACTTATATACTAGCAGAACACACAATCTCACTGTTCATAAGATTAATGCATTGTCTTTTCCTCATAGTGAATGAAAAGCATGTAATAACTGCTGTAGCAAAATTAACTAGAGGCTCATACGGGTAAAGACAGGTATTTTCAGCTTGGGAGAAAAAAATACACCTGAGTGGCAAAGACTAGTAGTTCACCGACGGCGAAAAGGGCAAGAAAAGCGTACATGCTCTTTAAACAAAAGCCACCGAAACAAAATGCTGCCCCCAAAAATGTTGTTATGGAAAGAAGCTGCAAAAACGAACCAGTTTTTTGTTATTCCCATATGAACAACTGGCCAACTGAAAAATATAATGCATGAAGCAATTGACAACCAAGTATATGAAGAAGGAAAATTTTTAAATGCTGGAGCATTTACCTTAAAAGCATTACAGATTGTCGAATCTATGAAATCCAGAACAAAACCTCCTGCTAGTGTACCGAGTATACCACACACAACAGTAATTCCTCCAAAGATCATATCTGCATTGTTCTGCAAAAGATCATGTGTTATGGAGCTTCAGTTCGACTAAAAACTCTATCAATATATGCAAACATTTGAGGTCACAACAGAAGAAAACATTCATATTTTAAATTATATAAAAAGCTCTGATATCACATGAAAGGTAAAAAGCTTACCATGTTATAAATGTTTTTACCAGCCTTAGGCCCCCAATATGAGTATGCCCCTATAACAAAATTGTATGCTATATAACCTGCAAACGGCAACCTATGTTCTCAAAAATATTTTACAAGCAGGGACATAGTAGAGCAATACATTTATGGAAATTAGTACATCCTGGATCATCCAAAATGAAGTTTTTGAGCAGAGGAGTTCTCCTGCAACTTGCTATTAATAGCTGATTTTTCTGAGAGAATCCATATAACACAATGAGAAAATAAGCCACCTAAAGAATCCTATGAAAAGATGGGAAAAATTACCTAGAACATTGACAACGAAAACCTTATCACTCAAAAGCACTTTCATGTCTTTAAAGAATCTTACGAACTGATTCACATTATTCGTTGTATCTTTAAACCTGGAACATGCAGCAAAATATAATCAATATTTTCCAAGTACAAATATATCAAATGTCATCAAATCTAGAATTACATGGAGTGGTTATATAATTCAGATTACAAAATCTTGTTAAAGTTACCAATTAAATCAACAAGAAGATGTTGAGTTAGTTGTTTTGAATTTTTATCTTTCTACAAAACCCAATAATTGAGGCAGTTCCACACTTAATACTAAGATATCATGGTAGAATTTCTGCCTTGAAACTCAACTCAATACAAACACACACTTGGAAATGCAATCATGGACTATAAAATATTTTGAGATTTAAGGTTTACAGCCTCACCTGTATCTTGAATCTTTATTTAGGCCTTTGACATCCTGCTCTCCCTTACCTGCGTCATCATAAACTCAGAAAACTAACAGATACGCTATTTAGCTATACACCAATTTTCTACAAGAAGATATTTGTAAGGCATCAAAAAACTAATCAACCTATCATAAACCTACGGGTTCTAGTTGAGATAAAAGAAGCTATTCTGCAAATTATATTTAAATATCATTTTTCACTACTGCAACATGTGTCACCTTGGGCTTCTGGAAAAGTTGTCTCTATATCTATCAATGCCTTTTTTGATACTGCAGGGGAAAAACCTGTATCCAGAAATTATTTAGAAAGAGCTGGAAGATGTCTGCCAGATCAAGAGAAATCTGCATGTAAAAAACATGCACCTTTCAGCTGCAAAGGCTTCATTACAAACCCTAGGATGGCAAATGGAAACATCAGTATTGCCTCACCCCAGAATGCATACCGCCAGTTATAATGACCAACCTATTAAGATAAAAAAGGGAGAAGATGATTGTATCTTAGTCCTTATAAGAAAAAGCATTCTGAAAGGGCGACAAGAACAAATGATGATCAACAGAAAATATGAATGATACAAAAGGCTAAAAAATGATAACCTGGAGGGTTGTAAGAAAATCTAAAGTTATTTAGAACATCTGACAAGAACAGTAGTAATCATACTTGAATGGAGAAAAGAAAAATAAAAAAACCTACCAAGCCACCATAAACATAGCCAATCGCATAACCAGAGGGTAAACACATGTAGAATACTCCAAGCCATGCAGTTTTCTGAAGCAAATGTAGGGCATAAGACACAGGTTATACAGATGAAGAAAGCAGATAGAAGAGGACCACTCTGATTGTCAAAAATGAATGCAGAAATTGATATTATATTAGAATCAGAAGCCATTAAGATTTTGAGGAGGGCTTAAGTTTCAAAAGATCTTGAATTAGTTAATCACATCAACAACAGCAAATAGAAATCCAAAAATACACTAGCAGAAACTTTTTTGTTCACTACTTCCGAATGCATCACTTCTGAGATGGGCTTATATTCTTCAAATTTGAAAATAAGATGTGTAACTCCACTTGCCATGCCAAAAGGAAATTGAAAATGTAAAATAATATGAAAACGACTTCCCTCTGTAGAAGTTTGGATTCTCTTTCACTCCCACAGAATACTCCTTTGCAAGGCACGGACAAACTTCATTCAACCCTACAGCCTCCTCCAAGTCATGCATTGCAGGTATAGGGAACAATATAAAATCTAACAGGCCAGAGCATAGCCAAGAAAGAAAGTAGAAAGACTGAGGATTGGCCATGGCTGTTCCTGGCTCTTCAGTAATTTTCACAATGTGTACTCGTAGATAACTACAATAACATAATTCTAAAGTTTTAGGAAGTTGGGAACTGCACACATTTTGCATTGTAATCAGAGGATCAAGTCTACTGCGTGTTAGTTATAAAATCCAAAATCTAAAATCTTTATGTGACTGATTTTAAGGAAAGAAATGATGAAACAATCCAAGATAGTACTTTTTCCATCCCGATGGAGAGTAAACAACTGAGCTAGAGAAGCATTTGTGCTCAGTCCGTATCTAGATAAATGGCAGCCTGCCCTTCATCTAGCAGAAATGTATGGATGAAATAATACAACATTGTTAAGTTCCTATAAAAAGAACATTTACTAACATAGAAGCTCCTAATGAAGACTACATGACTTCATCCATGATTAAATTTTATTCACAAGTAACCCCCTGAAGTTAAACATAAACAGCTATTGCTTCATTAGTAAATTTTATGAGGAAAGAAAACCTTCGCAACTGGAGCGTTATCATCAATAAATGGTGCTGCGAGACTTATAAATGAAGCCTCACCTACTCCAACCATCCTGAAGAGACAACAATCAATAAAAGATTTAGTGAATATTTTAAAACTGCCCCTCGGTAATAAAAAGAAGAAAGGAAAATGGATATGTCAATAGCTTACATCCGGCAGATTGCAATCATCCAGAAACAAAATGAAAAACCACAGCCAACTACAGCAAGTGTCCAAACTGTTAATCCAACTCCAATGAGTCTAAATGGATTTACACTGCAAAAGTTTCATGAGCATATAAGGATTCAACCGAAAAACCATAATAGTAAATCAGAATTCAACATTTGGAAAATAATTCAAAAGCTGAGGAAAAAATCCCAAAAAGTTATTCTTACAATTCTCATGAACCTGGCAAACTATATTCACTCTAGGAATAAGATTCGCTTCATGATTACACTAAAGCCCACATCAAGATACAAGAACATTTGACAACAACACCTCTCACTTAGGAAAGCGAATACAGGTTGACAGCCATGCTCCTTATGAATGTTATTACCTTCTTGCTAAGGAAGCAAATATTGGAGAAGCCACAAGAAGTCCAACCATAAAAGCAGATGACAGAACACCATCCTGAAAGTTATTTAAGCCAAAATCCCCCCTGTAAGTTGCAGTAAACCAAACATTAGTTAAAGAAGTTGCAGATTCCAGTAATATCTCAGAGATGCAAACGTAGCACACGTGTGCAGATAGTTGAGCTTGAGTTGACTAGTTGAAGGAGGACATATAAGGCAGTCATGCACTATACAATGCAGATTAACTCTACAAATTCAAATGAAATTACCAAGTAAATCTTACTGTATTCCGGTACCAGGAGTGCAAGTACCATTTGCAGAGCAATTTTTGGGGCTTCCATTCACACCATTGCTGGCAATTGCCCCTCGATCCACATAATTCAACAAGTTGATGAAACAGAAAATAACTAGAAGCCTGAGAAGAATTGCAGAGTCAGTTATAATTTGCAAACCCGAAGAAAGAACCAAATCATCCATGTCCTAGCCCAATGTCTGAATTAATTAACAAGACTTAGAAACAACAACACAATCGACTCCACAGTGACAGATTCTTATGCCTCAAAACGGAAGCAACAGCCATTGTGCTCTTACTATATATTTCACCGCCTTTAAAGGTTAACTGTTAAAAAATACACCAATCTTGCTGTAAGTTGTAAAGAACTTGGCCCATGACACAATGCAGCTAATCGTTAGATTGGAATTCAAATAAATTCTAGTTGAATTCAACTGAATGCAAAGTATTCCACTTCTGCTGTTCATTTATAATTCGACTAAATTAAACTTCATTTAACTGAAACAAACCCAATTCCTCCCAGCAACCCCAAAAACCCACCGAAAAAGCAAATCACGAGAAAACCAACATTTTCCCTTTCTTTCTCTCCTATTCCCTCCTTTTTTTCCCCCCCACGTTTCCTCAGCAACCAAACAGGCGCCAAACACAAAAACCCAAAACCACCATTAACACCCAATAAAAACAAAAAAGGTACCTGACGGGTGTGAACCATGATGGCTTTGGAGGTGATAATGTGACTGAGTTTCTCACCATCTGTGTGTCCTCTGCAGATGGGTTTGTTCTTGGTTCTTCTTTTGTTCTTGGTTCCTCTAAAGAAGCAGCAGCTTTTTCCTGTTCTTTGGCTTGCTTTTTCGCCATTACAAAAATCTTACGTAATATTTTATATTTTAAGTACGCTTATTATTATGATACCTGAACGGTGGTTGATTTGAAGACTGAGGGTTGATGAAACCACCCAACGCCTTCAGCTTTTTTATAGGTTACTTTCTGCGGGTGGTAAATGTGCTTTTTGTAAAATCATTTTTTGGAATTTTATGCGTAGTCCCCGAAAAATAAGTTAAGAGATTCTATAACGCAACCGTAGTCCTACATTTTGCCAACGTCTTGTACTCGGATGCCAATTGTGCACATCTCATTATAATTGTACCTCCGACTGCTTCCATCGTCTGATTGTGACACGTGGATTACCCCCCCAAAAAAAGAGATTTATGATCATAATAACTATAATTTTTTTTTCCCCAAATCTGGGCGAAAGGGGATATCAATAATTAGATTAAGTTTAGACCTATTTTTTTTGACATATCATCTGTTTTGTATTTCGGATAGTTTCAGTTCCATTAATTTGAATATGCCCTCCAGCTGTTTGTGGCTGTATTTATCCTAATCATATTTTTGGAAGCTAATATTTTACTGCTGTTAAAAATACTGCTATCATTTTGTTTGTACTTGGGAGTGATAATCAAGCTATCATCATCACATTTCACTACCTTGCTCTTGCCTAAGAGAAGCAATGTTGTTGAGTCTTGCTAATCACTGAACTTGCAAGTCAATATGGGTATTTTTGATCGATAACAAACATTTCATTACTAGTATATATAACAATTCTTTTGTTACACTTTTCAATTGTTGCTTTACCCATCTTCTTAAGCAACATCATCCCTATAAAGTAAAAGTGACTAACATTTCAATTAGTGATTGAGCACGATACAGTGTTCAGTATAGTAGGAGTTGTGGTGATAATGCATATACACTTTTCATAAAGGCAGACAGGTGAGAGCTTCAGGAACAATATACATGCAGGAAATTTTTGAAATGGTCTCAGTTCTGGTTTAGCTTCTGCTTCTTTCCTAGTCTTCTAAGCTTCTCCTCGCTCTCTTTACGTTCAGCTCGTAATTGGTCAATTTGATCCTCTTTCCTTGCAAGTTTTGCACTTTCAAGAGATACAAACATTGAATCAGAATCCAAATGCACACATAAATAAATCAAGGAGAGACTGGGAAAGATGCAAAGTTATTTTTGACATTATCACTTGAGGCATGGAAAGTGCCAAATATTACGTAATAGTAGTCATTTACGGTCGTTTGAGTGACCCTCTTTACCTTTTTCTCTCTTCTCTCAGGATGTCATTGAAACTGGAAACTCTGCAGTCACCGTTGGGATCACGATCATCAAGTACTTGCCTTGCGTGGCTACGCCTGGAGAAAATTATAATTCAATTCATCGCGCGAGTGCGACCTAACAGGATAATAATGAAGTAAAATCTTAGTTGGTGAACTCAAGATATTATCTAGCTGTATAAAATGAAGACATGGGTGACAGAACTAACTGTTTTACAGAAAGGAGAAAAATGAGTTCAAAACCAAAGGGAGTGAAATGATACCTGAATAAATTTTGGCACAAGGAGGAAATGTACGACATGTCAATTTCGTCGTCATAACAAGGTTCTTGTGTTGGGGGTTTAATCTGCAGATTAGAAATAATCAGAAGCTGGTTATGCATAATTAAATGTACCAAAAAAAAGAAGAAGAAGAAGAAGAAGAAGAAGCGTAAATGTAGCATATCTCTGAATAGATGACAGGGATTGGACCTGTTGCTTTAAAAGAGTTTTGTGCTGTGAAGAAGACTGAAGTTTGCTAGGCATTGCATTTGGCTTGTTAGGTACATGAAGTTCCTTCCCCAGCTTTGGTCGTTTCTTGGTTACAGATAGAGTCTTTGAAATCGAAGCTTTATGCATATCAGGAGTCTGAACTTTCAAAGAAGATTGCAGCTTGTTTTGCATCAGTTTTGCCTTCTTAATTTCTACCCAATCAATCTTCTCCTCTGATTTCCGCTTCCTGGCAATCAAAGATCCTGAAGATGAAGCTTTTTGCCCATCACGAGTGTGATATTTTGTAGTTGACTTAACCAGTTCTGGCATCAATTCCGCATCGCAAGCTTCAGACTTTGACAGGGCAGTTTTCTGCTTATCAGGGACCTTATCTCTTGAAGAAAGAAGTTGGTTTAGCATCAGCTTTTTCCTTTTCAGTTCACGACTCCCTTTTGTTCCATCCAAATGCTTCTTTGTTACAGAGCTTGAGAAAGCACTTTGCACACCAGATACAGAAGTGATATTTTCTGTACCATCAGAAAGTATAGAAGAGTAATCCCGGGAGACCTTAAGTTCATAAGGTTTTGGTCTCCGAACAAGCACGACAGGCTTGGCTTTTGAAGCTGCTGTCGGATTCATAAGCCTTAATGCTGCTGGTTGCTGCACCTCTAACGTTCCTCTGCTTTCTAGTAACCTTTGTGCAATAGAAGGTTGAGATTGGCCAAAGAAAGATCCAAAGCTGCAAGTACAAGAGCCAGCGTTATGAGTTTAATGTCACATCACATTTGATAACAGACTCAAAATTATGCACAAGGGAACCTAACATCAGATAATGGATAGAAATTAGAAAAGAAACCTTAATCACTCACTCGTCATAAGGCATTCTCTTCTTTTCACGGGAACTTCTGCAAAGAGAACCCGATTCCTTTCGCAATTCCTCTCGAAAATGTTCTTTCAATTGCTTCCTAAGTTCCAGGAATTGTGACCCCTTTCTTTCGAGCTTTACATTCACAATAGTTGCACTAATAGCCGCCATTTGCTAGTGTTTAATCTCCCACCAAATTCAATTAAAAAACACTACTTTTCCAATTCCTTAAAACCTGAAAATCAAGAAACCGTTAGTGTTTAGATAATTGAATACAACAACATCCATAAAAAGTAAGTGCAAGCAATAAACAGCAAATTGAATAGAACTTGAAAAATAAATCTCTAATTAACGAAAAGCATGAACTAGCGAAATTTTTGAATGACATTGCCAGGGATTATTAAAACCCAGAAGCTAAAAAGAGATATGAAAAACATACCACTGAAAGACCACAGTGAATGGTCGGTGAATGAAGGTGAGAGAATAGAAAACTGAGCAAGAATTATTAAAGAGGTAGAGTTTTTGGCGCTTATAGAGTTAAGAGTGATCAGTGAACGAAGTTGCGAAGTAGGTTACTTGGAAATAAAGAAAGCGTGTATTTACAAATTACAATGCCTTTGTTCGAAGGTTTTTTTTATCACTGGAGTCCTTTGTGTTTGTCAAAAAATAATTCGATACCAACTGTTCTGAAAATGCAACACTTTACTCCTCCATAAATCGTAATCAATTTTTTTTTTTTTTTTTTTACGTCCTTAATACGGTTAAAGAAGCTAATGATATCACACTTAAAGATCGAATCGAATTGCGTTTTTTCTTTCACTATCCAAAATCATAATAGAATTATGGTATCTAAATTTCACCAGAATGAATTTGGAAACCTGTAATTATTTTTTTTTTCTGGATTGATATGATTTATATAAAATTAAAACAAATAATTTTTTTTTTCATTAGACATATGTTACTTGAAAGCCTATATTAACACCCGCAAAACCTATGAGATTTTCATTCTCAATTTATGACAAAAAATATTGATCTTTCTGTGTTTCCAAGTTTCAACACACACAATGCATGAAAAAAAAAAAAGAACAAATACTTGTTTTTTCTTTTTATTTCGCCATTTTATTATTTTCTTCGATTTAGAATCATAACCTTCTGGATTTGTTTTATTTCATGAAGTTTTTGTGGATTAATTATTTAGATCACCTAATTAAATAAATATTAAGTATTCTACCGAGACCGTTATGTATAAGAAAGACTTACAAGTGACATGTTTGTTCATAGGATAAAAGCAATTAATGAAATTTGTATATGCATGTAATTTCAGAGCCGTATGTGACTTCCAAAGCCATTGTGGTGAAAACGAACAAGATTCAGAAAAATAAATTTTAAACGGCTAGGTCTCAATCAATTCTAGTGATCTGCTGCTTCTTTGCTTGTCTCCTAAGCTTCTCGCCCCTCTCTTCGCGTTGAAGCCGTAACAGCTCCATTTGATCCTCTTTCCTTGCAAGTTGTTCACTTTTTCTCTCTTCTTTCAGGATGTCACTGAAACTGGAAACCATGCAATCGTCATCGTCGTCTTCATCATCATGTACTTGGTTCTTATGATGATTACGCCTGAATAAATTTTGACACAAAGAGGAGATGTATGACGCGTCAACTTCATGAGTTGATGAAAAGGATTTTGCCTTGTCAGCCAGCTTTTGCTTCGGTCTCATGTGTTGCTTTATCGGAGGAGGCTTATTCAGTTCTGACAAGGAAGCAGCTTTAGTAGCAGCCTCGTTAAGCTCCTTGTTCTTGTTTTGCGAAGAAGGCTGGAGTACTTTGCGAGGCACCACGTGATCCGCGTTCGCCCTTGCCTTACCCGTATTGGGTTCTTGAAGTTGCTTCCCCTGTGTTGACAAAGAAGCCGCAGCTTTTTTCACATGATCAGAAGACGGCAGCCTGTTTTGGGTCACTTTTGCCTTCTTCGGTTGCACGGAATCATCAATTTTCTCTTCTGATTTCCGCTTTATGGCTCCGGCAATCAAAGATCTTGAACAAGAGGAAAAAGCAGGAGTCTGATCAAATTTTGGAGTTGAGGTACACTTAACAAGCTCTGGCGGCATTTTAATGTGCTGATCAGGAACCTTGTTTGTAGACATCAGCAGCTTTGTCCTTCCAAGTTCACAACTCTTCCCCTGAAATTCATCCAATGGCTTCGGCTCCTTTGTTACACCATCAGAAACAGAAAGTAATATGGAAGAGTAATCCCTGGAGGCCTTAAGTTCATGAGCTTTTGGCCTGCGGACACCAAGCATACGATTATGATCAGTTCTGTTCGCTGCTTTACTCGAATTCATAAGCTGCAGCCTTTTTGCTTTGCTTTCCAGTACTCTTTGTGCAATTGAAGGTTGAGATTTTCCAAAGAAACATCCATAGCTGCAAATTGAAGACCATCCAAGGCTGGAGTTCGACGCCATTGTATTTGCTGTACAAATGAACACTAAATTTCTTAACCCGGCCGGCTTATAAATATAGAAATAGAAGGGATGCTATGAAATCCTGTAGCAATGGAGATTCCTTGCGCAAGGACTCGGAAGCTTTCAACATAGAGGACTCCTATTGTAATCGGGATTCGGACTTGTAAAATGCCTCTTCTACCCTCATTAAGCTAGAACATCTATGAAACCATTATGCACATTTACCCCCGAAAAAGAAAAATGATGTAACGTTCTTGGATTATTTTATCAACCGAGTCGTTTTAGGAATATTTAGTTTATGGAGCAATAATCCAATAGAGTTTTGCGACCACGCACACTGCTTGGGCAGCTTGGCTTCTCAAGTCTCACCTTGCCTTCTTTATACAAAATTTCTTTTAACAGGGAAAAAAGAAAAAATTGCAGCGGCTGCTATGACATCGTCACAATTCTAATAAAAATTCTAAATCAAGTGAGGAGCTTCTTGCTTCTACAACTTAACAAATGAATATGCAAAGTTAAAATGAAGATCAAAAAGCAGAAACCGGCTTACATCAGTCAACTATTTACAGGAAATACAATAATGTTTCTTGGTGGGTGGTTCAAAAAGAATCAATACTATTTGAATGTCTATGCTGTTGTTAGCAAAAAGACCAGTCCGTCCAGCGGTTGCATAAACTTTAGCTATCTTCTATCAGTGCCATCTGCTATATAGTCGGACAAATTTTTGAATTGTTTTGCTGCATGGAGCAAAATGTCTAACAATACAAGAAAATTTCAATCATCTCTCTTCTCAATATTCCTCAGTGGTTGTTATCAAAGGCATTGACGGATTTATCGTATCCATTCCCCCAGCACCATTAGTTTGATCCAGAAAATTGTTTGTTGCATTTAGTTCACAGTATAGTACCCCTTTCCCATCTTCACCAGCAGCATCTGTGTCGTCCTCTCTAGATAACTTGTCGTCATTTGAGGCTGATGGGATTGTTTTTTCAGCCTCAATCATGTCTGTTACTCTTACCTTAAAAGCAAAAGCAGTAATTCATTCAGCAAAATATAATCGTCTATCAAGTCACCAGAAGACACAACAGACGCTTCAACAGGAAATGACAGCAAATTAGGAAGTTCTGGACTCTTAATTTTATGCAAGTAGAATGGAAAGTTACTAAAATAAAAAATCTCCTGCATGTACTGGAGAGTTCTCCATGTTGTCTTTGGTGAATGATCAATCAAAGTTGTTGGAAATCTTAATATGGATAAGCATGTACCTGTAATGGCTTCATAACGTCAAATTCTTGATCATCTTTTTGGCTAAGCACTTCTTGAGCCTGTATCTCCATGGAGTTTCGAACAAGCCGACTGAGAAAACTGACATCATCGGACATGACACCAAACCCTTTCAAAAGCTTAGAGCCAAGCTGTAAACTTGTCTGCATGCACAGAAACGTATATCTAGTCGGGGTGAGCTAGCCACATTAGGGGGGAAATGCTGGCCATAAAACAAATTTGAAAAAAGTATTTATTATTATCTTTTAATACCTCTGCATTTTCCAGAATGGCATCTGTAGCTCCTGCTTTCTTCAAATCCAAAAGATGCATCATGTCTTGAGCTCGAGCATAAATGGGAATCTGATGAGATTAATATTATTAACCTTAGATTACTAACACCAACTAGGAAATAAAAGATGCACAGATTTAAAACAAACAATAAGATAAAATGTATTTGATATAAAACCAATATAAGAAGGACATACTTCATGTCATTTCATGTAATATGACTTATGAAGAAATAAAATATGGTGTAGTTTTCCTTTTCATGTTAATTTTCACTACTTGCAGCATTGCACATAAAGACGTGATATCATAATTGATTGTCCAGATGACTGACCCACTGACACATGCAAACACACACATACACACAAAGCACAGAAAGCCTTACTGCGGGGAAAGCAAGCCGAAGCCTTTGAACTGCCTCAATTGTCCTCTTCTTGCCCGTGTACATGATCATGACAGCTTTTGGAGAAGTGATGCCAGCGGACAGCAAAACTGCTGGACGTGACGCATCCCCATACAGAATGGGAAACCCCAAGTTTCTAGATTCCTGAAAATGCAATGGTGACTAAATATAAGTTCCATCACTTTGAATAAACTAATAAGCAACACTGAATCATATAATGGAAGTAAAGAAGTGAAAAATAACTAAAGAACATATGCATATGATAAAAGATGGCATATACTCTCTCCTTCTGACATCAGATCCATACTGATCATCTTAAAATTTTACATAAAATTAGAATTCTATAAATAAATATGCCAAAAGTGAAATATAATAGTTGAAACGCGCAACTCTTCCTGACCTTGACTACAGAAGGATTCAGATCAAAAGCCACATAAGGCCATCCAACAGTAGCGCCATCTACTCCAGAAGCCAACGGGGCGGACAACAAATTGGCAAGGACCTGCATGCACATAATAAGAGGACAAGACAACAAAATTTTCAGCTTTAAGAAAATGATAGTTCTCACTGCAAAGTAACTTTTTGATTAATATACCTGGCCCATTTGTCCAAATCCAACAATAACAACAGGCTCACTACCCTCATAGCTTACCATCTCTTCAACTTTCTGAGAAAAATTCATATGTAAATATACCAACTCTAACAATTCAGAAGAATTAAAAAAAAAATACATATTAAGTATGGATGCTTGTGTGTCCAGTACGATGAATGCACATATACTTTGAAACAGAAGTGCCAAGATTCCAAAAACATACTATTTACAAAATGAATCCAATGATCTAGATATGATCTGGGTTATTCAAAACAATTTTTACAATTCCATCAACATTGATTGTAACATTCATCGCCCTACCTGAAGTCACAAAAATGCAAATAATCAAATTCAGAAAGTTAAAACCGGAAGGAGATACACTGTATAAACACCCATGTCACAAAACCTAAATTCAAACATCATTTCTAATTAAACTGCAGAGCGAATCTTAATGTAAGAACATACATCCTCTGAGGCAAACTTGTCATCAATGAAATCAGCAGCCCATCTTCCAATTTCATTAAGCAATGGAGTCATGGCCATTGACAATACAACAACAATTATGAGCAGCTTGTTAAGCTCAAGTGGCAGCACCCCCAGCCTGTTATGCACACATACAAGGACTGAGATTTCATGACCCGAGGCAAATCTTGTATGTTTAACTGCCTTTTTGATGCAAACTGGTGGAGTATACGGCTGACCTGTTAGCTAGAGAAAATACTACAAATGCAAACTCTCCTCCTTGAGATAGAAGCAATCCTATTCTCACACTTTCTTGCAGAGTGAGGCCAACACGGGGACCTATTGCTGATATGATCAGTGTCTTGATGACGATTAAACCTGCCAGGAGCGCAAGTACATTTGGCCACTCTCGGAAAAGAAGCTGCATAGGAAAAGAAGAATAGTGGAAGAAATGCAGACGAGAATTATTAGTGAATATGCTATTTTACAAGTATCAATGCATATCAAATTGAAAAAACCAAGCCTTATGCTTCATTGAAATATAGATCCAAGGAAACATAACTTCACATTATTTTCAAGTACCTCAGTATCAATAGAAGTCCCAGTCGTCACAAAAAATAATCCTAGAAGTAAACCTCTAAATGGTCTTATATCAGCTTCAATCTGAGTCCGGAAATTTGTTTCTGCTAATATTGCCCCAGCCAAAAATGCTCCAAGCTGCTCAATGAAATCAAATTCTGTTATAGTATGGACTGGAAACCATCAACCAAAAATGTTTTCCAACATAGAGAAGAGTTAAAACCGTATCACTGAAGCCCAGTTTCTGAGTAAGAAGTGATGTCCCTGCAACAGTTAGAAGGCAAAGTGCAACAAAAGCTTCTGAGCTCCTTGCTTCTGCAACAACCTAAATTTCATAAGTTTAGCATAGTTTTAGAAAGATATAGAAAATAAGGAGTTTCAGTAGAAAGCAAATTGCCACCTCAAAAACTCGCCGAAGAAGATATTTTCCTCCAAGAGAAAGTAGACCTAATCCTGCTAAAGCCTTTAAACTCTCTTCAACAAGCATTGGCCAGATACTCTCTTCTGCTAAATTCTGCCAAAAAGTTGAAAAACCAATGCATGAGATATAAAAGTGAGAGAAAAATAGATCTCCCAATGACCAAAGTTTCTTCCAGAAGCACCTAGAACACTTGTTTTACATCACCTTCATTGCATAGAAAGCTATTTCCAGTTCAATAGATACTAACAAAGTTAACGAGAACAATTCCCTTAAAGATAATTATGAGTGTATATAGTTTAGACCTTTTTTTTAAAAAAAAAACTCAATGGAATTGTATTGCAAACCAGGTCTGGAACCATAAAAGTACGGTTATTTTAAAAATAGAAAGAAACAACAAATGAAGCAGTTACTAAGAAAATGAAAGCATGTAATTATGAGGGGAGAAAGTAAAAAATATCTATGCTAGAAGGGAAAGATAGAAAGTATCAACAGAAAACGGGGAAAGAGTAAGAAAGAGAAAAGATACCAGCAAATAGTCTCAGTTCATGAGTTGATAAACTGAGCAGGAGATGGCGGGGAAAAAAGAGAATATAAATAAGAAATTATCATGGATATCCAAGTTAATAATTAGTTTCAGTTATTTAAGGATATCAGAAATTATCATTGGTATTGTATTCAAAAGCCATTTCATCATTTAAGAAATGTTCCAGTCCATCTTTGATAGAGATTTAGCTTTTCCTAGGAAAGAAAAGCCTCTCACTTACCTGGCTTTCTAACACTGGAAGTATGACTAAGAGAGGGACGACTGCTATGTCCTGCACATATCAGCCAGCAAAAGTCCAAAAGGGTTATTGATGTCATAGGAGAGTCCATGTCCATCAAAGGAAATAATACAAATTTTATAGCATTAATCACATATGAACCAAAAAAAAAAAAGAATTGCTGAAGCAAAAAGCAATAAATATAACCTGTAGCAGCAGTATTCCCAAAGTTGCTGAGCCAAATCTTGTTGGAAGCTCACCTTTCTCTGCAAGAAGCTATACATACATTATGCATGATAAGCTCCACAATGCTTTATCCAATACAGTTAGCAGAAATCTCATTATTCACTAAATAGCAATTTGAGAAAAGCTTTTTGTAGGATCTACAAAATCATTTATAGATATTAACAATTTGGATACCTGCAGAACAAAAGCTGAAGATGACAAAGACAAAGCAGCACCAATGACTACAGCTTCATCAATGCTTCTGATGTTGACCTGAGAAAAATTATCACAATTCATACAAACGAACACAAGAAGAATACCATCACAATATTTTAATATCAAGCTGCAGTTGGAAACATTAAATGGTAAATAATTCCTTGAGAAGCATTTATCAGGATCAAGATTCATAAATCATCGACTTTTAGAAAAGTTTTATTAAAGAATGAAGAGATTTACAAATCACAAATTTATTAGGACCACTTTGCTAATACAAAAAATTTCCAGCAGCTGACTAATATAAATCCATTAGAAAGTGTGTTCATGGCTTCACTGAATATGCATTATTTATGTTCCATGCTCCTTAGTTTCATAGATTCTTGTACCAAGTTTCATAGATTCTTGTACCAAGGCAAGGCCTTAGGAAGTCTCTAACTTTCTTGCTCCTTAAAAAATAGAGTTATTTGTAGTCATCCCATAAAAGCAAGGCTCATCAACAATTTTCAACCAAAAAAAAATATATATGAATATATGTGGGTAAATATGAAATCACAAAAGAATGCTCAGCTCACTGTGCTGCTTAAGAATATTAAGATGATTAAAATTCATATAAAAAACAGGAGATATGCAGGAGATACTTGACTGAAATCACAGTCCAAATATAGGACTGAATAAAGATAATTAAAAAAAAAAAAAAAAGATGGCGTGAGACCATTTTTAATACGAATAGAAGTGTGTTCTCACCAAATCAGACCTTGAGTGGAAAAGAAACTCCAAGATTCTTGTTCCCAGAGCTCCATTAGGAGGAAGTTCAAATGCTGTGAAAGCAAGAGTGGATAACACAACCTTCCACAGATAAGGAGAATGAATGGTCAGAAAAGGATATAAATTCAAAGTGTGCTATGAGACTTCTTCCTCTCACCAACATAATCTTAACTCTGACAGCAAAGTTAAACATTTAAGTTTGCTTGTAAAACATAGATATGGGAATTAACCTCCAAGCTGTGAAAGTGCAATTTAATAACATGCAAAAAATTCTTAAGATACTGTCACAAATTCATCCAGCTTGTTTTTGCAGGATCATGCCAAACAACTTAAACTTTGTGCACTGTGTTATCCACAAGATTTTAAAGCCTAGTAATTTTTGGATCACAGTTTAATAGTTAAGATAAAACCTGGGTCAATCCCATTCCAAAGGCAAATTTTGCAAGGGCCTTCAGACGTGCAAGTGATAGCTCCAAACCCATCTCAAACAGCTGAAAGGAACATGAGTAACAACATGAGAGACATCAACAATAATAATTTAGTGATAAATTTAAATAATAATTTAGTGATAAATTTATGCTCGTTAGATTGATAAACAATCCATCAGAAGAACACAACGCAAGTGGCACCAACAGAATTGGCACTTGTGCTTACCAAGAAAAGAATTCCCCATTCAGACAGAACTTTAACATCTGTAAGGTTTCTGATGATACCAAGCTGATTGAGAACAACTCCAGCAAAAAAGAACCCAAGTATCTGAGAACAATAGAGAATTCAATAATCATACAGGAACGTCAATCACAAGATATCAACCACAATCTTAAAGAAAGAATCCCAAGGTGGGAGGACTTGCGGAAATGAGAAAATAATGGAAATGTGAACGATATTCTTACAGGGCTAGCTCTTGCAATCTTGAATACAGGAACAACAACGACAGTCACAGCTAAAAATGTCAGAGTATCCAATCCTAAATCATTAATGACATCAACAGCACCAGCAACTTCAGCTGCAGCATATACCCGGAATCCTTCCCAGTGGGTCTGCAGTCTATTGTTGGAGAAAGATAAACCTTTCCAACCAGATACTGAGGGCGCTAACAATTTCCTCCCTTCAAAAATATTTATGAAGGCGAAAGGACAATGATAAGCCTTGTAATTTTCAACATGGGAGTGCACATGAATTTTCTGCTTGCGCAAATATGGCAAACCATAAGAGTCATGACTGTATGCTCTAATCGAGCTAGTTCGTCCAAAGATATCATATACCTGCAATTTATCAAGACAATCTGGGATTAGCTGATGACAAATTTTCATAAAATGTGACAGAAGGAGACTACTACTTCAAACACACATTAACATTGGAATTAATAACAACCTCAACAACTGTCCCGCACAAGAAGTTAACTTACAGCACTGTGTTTTACAATGGATATATAAATTTAAATAAAAAAATAACAAAGTTCAAGAATCCATTATTATTTATTTTTTAACATGTTTACTAACCACCAACAAAATGGTAACAACTAGCAGTAATAACAGAACAAGAAGGGTTACCTTAGGGCTATGATGATAACAAGCTAAGCTTTCCAACATAGTAGCTCAACTAAAGAAACTGAAATCAAGAACAACAACAGATCAGAAGGGCATTTGACTTTTATTCTTTGTTTTTATATACATATATATATATATTCTTCTTTTCAATAAAACAAGAGTTGTTGTGCTTGCTTAAATTGGATAGCTAAATTAAACAAGAGGAGAACAAGTGAGCACACGTTCTAATCCCGTGAATTAATATTATAACTATTTGGGATGCTGAGAGAAATTTAGAATTTAGAGGGAAAAGATTTTATGCAGAGTTTGTTAGTTTTGTGGTGGAAATGCAAACGTTTGGGCAATAACTGGCTTTTAACGTCTACTTGGTATTACTTTAATCCTAATGTACACGTGGCACGCCTCACAGCGAGTTGTAGTTTATCCGCAAAGGAACTTGATAGTTACGACATGTGGAAAAATCCACGTCGATTTATACCAAACAAGGACCACATTTTATCAACACAAAGGAAATATTATAATCTGAAATGCCATCATTTTAAAAAAATAGAAATTCCTATAAAATTTTTTTTTTACTTTTTTAATAAGTATTACATACAATTCTATTATGATGAAATGGGAGGAAGCTACCATAAATAAAGGAAAAGCATACCCATCCGAATTTCAAGCGCTCCTCTCAAAGTTCAAGTTACCGCCAATTTCAAACAAGTTAATTCACTTTTCATGTATCATAATTATGTTAAAATTAAATAAATAAATTGATTCTAAAGTGACAGGAGCTTTAATGCAGAAAAAACCTTTTTTAAATAAATGGGTAACAATCCGTCACTTAAAGCATCACCCGAATGGTAAAACACGTCTTGGCTCAATGTCGGAGAGCGGAGATCAGGTCCCCATCAAGACTCGTTCCTCCCTCATGGCTATTTATGTTTTATAATATTGATTCCAGTGTCTCCAAAATTTCGCTGAGGAGCAATTGTCACCCACTCCCAGACGATCAAGGCAAGCAACAGCCCTGCTTCATTTGAGAAGCTAGCAGGCTGCAGCCGTGTCATTCATTTGAAAATTCTGCAATCCAACAAACCGCAGGCATCCAATTATATAAACACATTGAAACATCGAGCTTTCTTCTCTTTTGTTCCAGAATAGGTAATATACACATTGATGGTAAGTGAAAACAAACCTACAGGCATCTTAATCTTAATACACTGTATAGTAAATATATAATTGTAAGCCAATGTCGTAGGATTAGCATAAAAAGAGAATGGACACAATTGCTGAAAGTATAGAAAGAAGTTTTCAGTGATGAGCTAGCATCACAACTTTATTTGGGTTACATCACTGGGTTACCACATTTTACACAGAATCAATGTTCTTGAAATAACAGTTGTAATTTTACTTCACACAGATGAACCGGAATTAGCTGGAACAAACTTGAGGGAAATACTATTCACACAATGCCGTTCATCTGTGGGCGTTGGAAACCCCTCGCCTTTGAAAACATGGCCTAGATGGCCACCACATGCTGCACAGGTAATTTCAACCCTCATACCATCTGGGTCCGGCTGATAAAATGATACAATGTTGTTAAAAGACAGACTAATATGGATATTAGAGAAAGAGTAATAGTTGAGGCAGCTTACACTGCGATTTATTGCTCCAGGGAGACCCTCAAAAAAAGCTGGCCAGCCACAACCAGAGTTAAATTTGGTTGTGGACCTATAAAGTGGAGTCCCACAACCAGCACAGTTATAGATACCCTCTTCAAAATGCTTGTCATATTCTCCTGTGCCTGGATACCTGTGAAGGACCCAAAACAACGACAATACTCCATCTAAAAGAATGTAATAGGTAACTTTTCAGCTTCAATATTAGATTCTCAGATAAGGATAAGCATTTGCATTCCATCTTTGAAACTAGAGTTAGTATATAACTGAAGCAGACGGTTGATACATTAGCAAAATAATATTTCTCTAGTCCTCAGACTTAGTACATGAGAACCCCCAAAAAAAAAAAAAAAGGTAAAAGGAAAAGAAATATTTAGATTTCAAACACAAGTCCTCCCCATCTACTAATACAACTAAAACACCCTCATCCTTGATCAAAGTATGCTTCTGTAATCAAATGCCACCCGGAAATAACATCAACATCAGTTAATTAAGGTGCATGCTGTTTAATTGACTGATTACTCCATTTTTGCCATCTTGTAATGTGTTGGCAAATTAATGACTATTTCTGCTGTAAATATAGAAAAATAACCATTTATATACTAGATAACGCAGCTGCAGCCCATATTTAGTATTCTGACAGTGTTAAACTTTCATACTTCCACGTCCTCACTTCTCACAGCATATGCCTCCACCACATCACCCCTTATGTTACAAGTAATCAAACCAGTTACTATGGAAATTTACAGACTAGGCCTGACTGAAATGGAATATAAAAGCCTACACAAACATCACAAGTTTGCAAAACCCATAATCAACTAAAGTTTTGAGTTTCAAAGTTCCAATCACATATCAAAAGTCAAAGCTAGAAGCTTGTTGACATAGGGATACCCAATAAATATTCCTCGATAAGGAAAGGTTCTACTTCCAAATTACTCAGATACATGCTAATATATTAACTTTGAATGCAAGAGATTAGCAAAGGAAGATCTAACTCCAGAAAAGTAAAGCACGTTGATAAATATTATCAAATGGTCACAATTTCAGATGAATCTAACATGTCAAACTGTCAAAGACACTTGCTCACACAACGCTTCTTTTGTTCTTTTAAAAATTTAAGATTCTTTTTTGTGTTTTTTCTTCACACACCACACCAATGCAACAAAGCTAAGCCATTTGAGTAAAAGTTAAATCCTTCACCGGTACCAACCTATCTTTAAGCGTTTAAGCATCCATTTCCATTTTCATCTCCAAAAAGAAAATTCATATTTCCGATTTTCAAATAAAATCACATACTCGGTGCCCTTTTGGCGCAAAATTCGAAACTGCTCCGGTGAGAGAATAGCGCGCCACTCCTCCTCCGTTTTATTGACCGAAACAGGCCCGGCAGCCATGGCTAGAACAACCCCACCCCGAAAACTACGCTTATTCTGCTCAAAACGCAGCGACCTCAAGAACCCAGATGACGAAATGCAGCCAGTGCCAGTGACAGTGAGAGGCTTAGGCTTAAGCAAAGAAGAAGCCGAAGAATTCAAGCGGTTTGTTAAAAGTGTCGTTGTCGGCGGAGAGTGGATAAGATTAAGATTAGAGAGGACTGAGGAGAAGGTTCTGGAAGAACAAGAGACAGGTGAAGTTTTCAGAACGTTGTAGCCCATTGTGCTCCGCGAGATTTCTGCTCTTTAGCTTTGGACTTGTTCAAGTAGCCGTGGCCGTGGGATTGGACTTGGATTAGCATATAGATGACATGTCATAAATATCTAAAGAATGTGTATGACTTAAGATTTAGATATTTGGAATACATATGACAGCTCGTACAACATTTACGAGGCATGAACACTGTATGAGTTATCGTAGATAAATTTATCATATAGATGACATATCCTACTATTTGCATAATTTGTACGACATGATTTTTCGCACTTATATTTGACTGCCTAAAGCATACTTGAGGAGCAATTCAATAACAAAAGTGACACGTTTGTTTGTGTCGTACGAATACCAGTTTCGTCTCCGGGAGCTCTCGCCCTCTTTAACATTCTTCTCCCTCACTCTCGCTCCAATTTCGATCTGTTAAAATTGGTACGAATTTTTTGCGAATTTCAATTATTATAATTCTCAGTCTCTTACCTTATTACATCTTGTAATTTTATAATTTTATGTTCTCCGTTATTTACTCTGTGTTATAGTTTAGGAAATTAATAAAAAAGAATTTGAATTTTAGGTTTTGTGTTATTTTTGGTATTAAAAACAGCTAATATCGCACGGATTTTGCAATTCTTTATATTTGTATTTTATTTTATCTTATTTTTTGCTATTTTAATGAGTTTTGATTTCTTTATAATTCGTTGCTTGGGGCTTGCAGTATTGCAGGATTTAAACTTGTGTTGATTTAGGATTTTTCAGGCTTTTTATTGATACATTGTAGCAATGATTTAGATTAGGATTAAACTGATTTTTCAATTTATGGACTTTCTGTTATCATTTGTGTTTTATTAGATTTCTAATTTGGTTCAACCGTTAAATTCTATTGTGGTGGTACAAGAGGTCTCAGTTTGAACCCCAACTAACTTTGGTGAGGAGGGGACTTAGTTTCTGCTGATGCAATGCCAGGAAAAAAGGGGGGAAAAAAATGGTCTTATCAGAAATGCTGGTTCTCAATGAATTTATTTGTTGTATAGGGGTTCTGAGTAAAATTAGGAGGATGTATTTTAAACAAAGGAAATTGCCTAATAAATGGTTGTAAACTTACAGTTCCTTTTGGTCGAGAAAGGACTGTTTGGTAGGTTTTCAGATGCTTGGGACTTAAGGAACTACAGCCATTCATTAATGATTATTTTATTGGATGCTATCAGAAGCATTATATTCTGGCTCTGGCATTGTATCATAGGCTTTTCTTGGAAATGTGGACTTTTTTGTGTTTCTCTTTGCATACGATTGCAATGGGGTAGATGTTTGTGTTATGTGTTTGAAACTTCATGCCTTGTCATCTGTGTACAGCATGGCCTGTTGATGACATTTGGTTAGGCTGCAGAGAGAATTCTGAAAGGTCTCAGATGACTCATCAACTTTTAGATTACTTGGTGTTATAAGTAGTAGCAAGGGAAAACATGTTCATCAATTTACCTTGAAGGAATTTAGTTTTCGATAGCCTTTCTTGTAGCAAGCATGATAGGTATAGTTGAGATATGTCTTATTCTCATGATATTTTATTACTGTCAGACTGTAAATTTTATGCTCTCTGGAGCATCATGTATGACACTTTATCTACCCCTAGTTTAACTCTTTTGACTGGTCATATCTAAGTCTTTTGCATATTTGTAAGTGAAAGAGATTCAAATGTTGAGTTTATATGAGACCGTCAGTGAGATTCAATAGTTTTGGCCTCAATAACTTGAAGAAGTGTTTAATAGTTTAGTGCTGATCTGGAGAAATCGTGAGATGAGCCCAGCATTGTAAAAAAGATAGATATCCAGTAAAGATGTGATTTTCTTATTTATTTGTTATAGATAATTATACCATGCATATTGTAATTTTGAAGTGCGCTTTTCTTATCCTCTTTGGTTCGCACATTCTTGACATAATAGCCACGTGTTTCTGTGTATTTTGGATAATGCATGGCATGGCTCATGTTATGATGCCTCTTCATTCTGCAGGAACTTTTGTATAAGAAATGGAGCTAAGTACTGTTAAGGATGCATTTGATCGTGTCACTAAGAAGCAAAAGTTGTCTTATTCTAAATCCCAAGAAGTAATTGATCAAGTGGCTCTTGAAATTGAGCAGACATTAACAAAAATCCAGTCCGTTGATGACACCAGCATCCATATTGATCTGAAATCCATCCTTGCAGAGCTAAAAGTCAAGCTCAATGCAATTGGTCTGCAAAGCCAATTAGAAGTTCCACAGAAGGAATTAAACTCAAACCTCGGCAAGTACTTGAAACTGCTTGAGAAAGTATTTAATCCCGACATATCTAAGGCGTATAGAAATGTTGATTTCGACCACCATATCCTTAATCAGATCATTGCAAGTCACCTTTACAGGCAAAGCTTGTTTGATCTAGGAGATTGCCTAGTAAATGAGGCTGGAGAACCAGTGGCATCTGCTGTAAGATCTCAATTCTTGGAGATGTATCAGATACTTGAGGCCTTGAGGATTAAGAACATCCAGCCTGCATTGAACTGGGTCTCTGCCAACCGTGAAGATCTCAAGCAAAATTCTACAAATCTGGAGCTGAAGCTGCACCGGCTACAGTTTGTGGAGATCTTGCAAAAGAAAGGTCGTGCTGATGCACTCATATATGCTAGAACTCACCTTGCATCTTTTGCTTCCATCCACTTGGATGAGATCCAGAAGCTTATGGGTTCTCTGTTGTGGGCTGAAAAACTTGAAAGATCCCCTTATGCTGAGTTACTGATCCCTGCTCATTGGGACAACATGACTGAGGAGCTGACCCGGCAATTCTGCAGTCTCTTGGGACAATCCTACCAGAGTCCATTAACCGTTGCCATAGCAGCAGGAGTGGAAGGACTGCCCACACTCTTGAAGCTGGCAAATGTAATGGCAGCCAAGAAGCAGGAGTGGCAGGCAATGAAACAGCTCCCGGTGCCACTGGAGCTGGGAAAGGAATTTCAGTTCCACTCAATATTTGTTTGTCCAGTGAGTAGGGAGCAAGCAAGCGAGGAGAATCCACCATTGCTGATGCCATGTCTGCATGTTCTCTGCAAACAATCGATAATGAAGCTGTCAAAAAGCGGCACAAGAACATTCAAGTGCCCTTATTGTCCAGTCGACGTCTCAGTTGCACAGTGCAGGCAGCTATATTTCTGACATTCCTCACATAGTCTCTCTCTCTCTTATTTTTTTTTAAATTGAATTATGGTGGTAATGATCACAATGGTATTTTGCATTTGTGGATTACATGTATATAGAAATTCTTTATAATCCGTGTTTCAATTTAGGACTAATTGTATTAGATATAATGAGCTTGTTTTACTGTTATAGTAATTTCTTGCAATATAGTTATTGATCTAGCTCAGATATTAACCAAGTATCAGGGCTTTTCAAAGATGCTCTTTTTGTTGGAAGCACAAGAATATTTTTGTGCAAGGGATATGACATGGCATTAGAAAGCCAACATAATTTGTACACAGGGGACTTTGGGCATGCCACTTGTACGTTGTTTCACGCTTGCATATTAATCGACGCTCACATGTTATTTAAGTGAATGGATCGATACAAGCAATGGTTAGCAATGAAAATAATAGTATTCTAAAATTAGTTAATGGCTTGTAGTTCTTTTTTTTTTTTCTTTCTTTTTTTTTGTTTTTGCTTTTGTTTTGTTAGCATACACATATATTAAAATCAATTGTAATACTCTAATCATATACTAAGATTAGAGTATATGCTTTAAAATCGTTAGAATATTTTCAAAAGAAATAATGTAATTTGCAATAAGCTTAAAATTATTGATTTTTTTTTAATAAAATAAAGTTATCAGGATAATCTATACATTTTTTAATAGGTAAGTAAACATATTTTTTTAATTAAAAATTTAAAACAAAATTTTAGTAATTATATGAATCCAGTAAATTTCTAACTATTTATGTTCATCGGATAATTTGGATGGTACATTGTCTTCGAGTATACAATAGACTTAAGAAATAGTGATTTTAAAAAATAACAATAATGTAAAACTTAAAAGTAAATACAAATTCACAATCGCAATAACAATATCAAACTTAAAAGTAAGATATTATTCTAATTACAATAACAAATTGACAACCAGATGACAGGGTTTTAAAATAAAATAAAATTGTTAAAAAATACAGTGAAACCGGATTGTTAAAATAAAAATAAAACAAAATAAAAATATCAATTATTCACCACCGTAAACAATTGTAAACTCGTAATTACATGAAATTCATGGTTCTAATTTCTAAAACATCCCAAAAGTCAACCCAATCAATCTATTTAGTCATGTGAAAATCCCATAATTTTCTTTAAGCCAGGAAACAAAACAAACCCAGAACTTGAAGACTGCTTCTCATCGTGCAAATACTCTTCAAGCATTTCCTTAACAGACCGAGCCGACAATGGATGAAAATTGTCACTCCATTCATTAACAAACCTTTTAACCAAACCCCACTTCTCGTCCTCATCAATCTTCCTCCATTCCTTCTTCACTTCGTCTTGTTCCAAAGCCAGGTACTGGCAAAACTCAGTGAATAACAATTCTTTGCTCTTCTTCATAGCTTCTTCTTTTTGGGCCAAATGGGTGTTTATTTTTGCGACTTCCGTTGCCAAATCTGATGCCAGCTCTGCATCACTGAGCTTCTTCTTGTTCTTCTTGTTGTTGGAGGCGCAGGGGATTTGGGTTTTGGGTCTTTTGGGATAAGTTTGGAAGTTTTGGAATTGTGGTAGGGTTCTGGGGCAGAATAAATGGATTCTTAATGCCATTATTAGGTTTTCGAGAGCTGGGATCGTTTAGATTGAGGAATGAATATATGCGAAGCAAAAAGCAACTCATAAGCTAAAGACCGATGAATTGTCTGCTGTTAGGGTTAAAGAGGAGTAGTGCTCAAAATAATCAGCACAAATCATTTTCCGCCAGGTGGCCGGCCTCCAGAGTCCATGCCCTTCCAATTTTGCATCATCCATTAGTTTTCTTTTTCAATTATCGTTACCCTCTGCTTGACATTTGACAGGGTTACAGTGCCTTCCATATAATGAGAAAAATGCCCATAACATATTAGAGGGTTGTGAACTCTACCAAGAAAGATAAAATAATTTACCAGACAACTGATAAGCGGATCGGATGGCTATAAAAAATTAGTCTTAAGCTATTTATGATTCATTCTTATAATGATATTTTTGGAATATATATAAATTTTCAAATAAAAGAGAATGAAATCCACATACTTTTTTACACTTTCGCAAGTCCACAAAAAATAGCAGCTTCAGATAAAGCACCCCAAACCGACTTTTGAGTATAAATGGTCCTTTCATCGAACATTATTGTCATTCCGATCACAGTTTAGCTTTGGTACAAAATGATAATAACGGTCAACATGAGAAGCAAGAGAACACGGACAAGATTAATTGTATGCATTCCAAGGTTCAATCATTTAGGAGTGAAATTCAGTGTTTCAGTATCCTCCAACCACCTTCAAAAGAATTTAAATCAAAGAATTTCAACCAAGAAAATTTGATTCAAAATCTAACATTTGGCTTATCTGTTACAATTTGCAAGTATTTGGTGTCATCTAATGGGTATTTTTCATATCAAGCTCCTATTTTCATTTGAGATTTCTTTGAAGAACTGAAGCCACCAACATTGTGCTTTCTAATCACCAATTTCTCCTGCCTAGTTTTCGTGTAAATGACAAGGAGGAGCATAGCATTTTCTGGTGAAATCAGTTGAGTTACTTCAAAGATGGACCTCAAGTACAAATTTCCAACTTTTTAGTATAATTGTGACTGTTCACTGGCTCATTGCCGTGTTTGGAAGCTATTACGTATCAGTTCTGACAATATATCAACCCATGTATCAGGAACCCCCGGTAGGCACCAATGCATGCAGTCCTGACCCCACACTGCAACGGCATCCTTCTTTCCCAACCAGATAGCTGGATGGGCATCTGCTCTGAATTCGCTCAAATGAGTCAGATCAAGTACTTGGATACTAGTGCCTTGCAATGCCTCTTGAATCAGAAGATTAAGTTGCCTCGCTTCTTTGTTCACTCCTTTGTTGCTGGGATCAAACCACAAATCAAGCTGTCCAGGTATAAGTATCTAATTCTCTAAAAGAGAGGTTCTAAAATTTGGCAAAAATTTTAAGGCACTTCAATTCATGCTCTGAGTTTGAAAATCCTCTTGTATCATCACATCAACGACCAGTGGAAGTTCAAAAACAAATTTCAAAAATCAGGATTTTGGTATAGGTGAAGACCAACTGTGTTATGACTATCAAAATATAGGAACATATATGTAATACCAGAATCGACACATACCTGTTCTCTCTGAAGTGGTTTATCAAACAAGCAACTGCCATTTTGATTCCACTCGCCACCATGAAAATGCCTTGGTGATTGCAACCGCCAAAACTTCAGTGTCTTGCTAGGAACTTCTCTCTCTATGAATGAGACCATATTCTCTAGAACAACTTTAAGTCCATCCATCATCCCTAGCGGAGGATTTATTGGTTTCCCTGCACGGTAAAATACCAATGGTTTGTCTTCCGGGAATTTATCGAAGCCCCACCTGGACAATGAAATGTAATTTTTTTTAACTAGATGAAAACCTAAGAAGCACAGCACCCATCAATACCAGAATTTGAGACATAAAGGTCCACTTGTAATTAACAATAAAAAATTGTGAGCAATTGCATTAAGTTGTGGGCAAATAAGCAATAGGGTGGGGAAAAAATGGGATTACCAATGACCAGTGTTGAATATAAGAACGTCATAGAACTTGGTGATATTTGCCCAATCAACTGCAGGAATATCAACATCTACCCGGTATACTCCTTCCAAATCCTTTTCGTCACCGACTGAAGACCATTTTGGCTGCCACCTTTATTTAATCAGTCATAAGCATGTGAGGTTGCCATTTTCAAAATCTATTTTGATCTATGCAATTTAGAGTGAGACTATTAACATAGCCTAGATAAGCCCCAATGCAAAAGAGTTTGAACATAAAAAGGATCCACTTGGAATAAAACTATGCAGTTGTTGTATCTATTTTGAAACAACACTCAGCAATAAGAACATCAATCTATTACCACGCACAAAACTGCAGTCCACAGAGAAGCAATACTAGTATGTTATCTAAATCACTCACAGTGGTGATTGAGACATCGTTAACCTTTAGAAAAGCTCTCACATTTTCCTATATCTTGACCAGCTAGAAACTACCCCAAGCTCTCACTTTAGCATCCTCAATTTTTATTCAAAATGCTAAACATGAACTTAAACCCGATTGACTTTCTTATTTTACTACTTCACAGTCAAGCATTAAATTAATCCAGAGCAAAAACAACTTTCACGGAAACAAATTCAATTAAAAAAAAAAAAACCAAAACTTTACCTATAATCAGCAAGCAAAACAGCTCGATGGTACGCAACAGTAACATTATACTCAGGAAAATACCCTCCTCTCCAAGCACCTTTCCTCTTCCACTTCCGGGCACCAGAATCAGCCGAACGAAGCACACACAAAAACGAAACAATAAAATTTTCATTCAGAGAGTCACCAACAAACCCAATATTCTTATTCCTCATAATGCTCAGGAACTTAACCGGATCGATCCGGGGCAAATCACATGTTTCGGGCACCCATTTGTAAGAAATGATGAGACCCATGTTGGGTCTCTGGTTTCGAAGACAGTTCCAAGCGTTTCTCTGAAATGGGCAGGTTTCGTTGTACAAGGGTTGGTGGGTGGCCGAGCGCTGGCGGACCCATTTGCCCAAGAAAAGATTGCAAGGGGTAGAATGAAAAGAGAGGGTTTTGGTGGTGGGCGGCGAAAGGAGAGAGGAGTAGAGAAAGAGGAGGAGGATGGAAAGGAGAATCAGGTAAGGGAAGAGTGAAGATGGTAATGCCTTTGCTGCTGCTGCTGCTGGCATTATGAAAGTACATCAGTGATTGAATTAATGGTAAGCTGATGGAGAAAATTGAAAAAGTGGAAGTGACGGCCGAGATTTGGAGGACGGGAATTTCACAACGCAGGCAGTTTAATATTTCTACTTTTATGTCAATAGGTGCTACATTTTTATGTTTTATTTAAAAAATGATGTAGTTTTTCATATTTTATCAAATAGATCCTCGTCACCTTACTTTTGCCTTGTTATCAAGTATCAACCGTTCGGATATTAAAGTTTAAGAAAATTCCGATTGTAGAAATTTATTGAATTAATTGATAATTCATAGATTTATTTTTATTATTTTATATTTTTATTTAATTATTAAATAAGTATTATTTTAATTTATATTAAATAAATTTATATAAAATTTTATAATTAAATCAACACTCTTTCTTTGACATAATGGTGTTGAATTACCATTAAAAATCTTCAACTTAATAAATAATCAAGTAATCATATATTTAGTTAATTTACGACGGTCCATATATCCTAATTAAGGGACATGTCTAACGTCACGAAACCATGGTCATTATAGCATGGACTTCTAAATTCATTATATTGATCGGTTCTCATACTCTCTCTCCCGCCACATCTAGCGGCCTCCGACTAGATGACACCTGTAACATCAGGGAGCGAGGATCATAGCCGATGGACAATGGCCTAACTTTGGAGGACCAAACATTTGTGAACCCATTTTGGACTAAATTCGCAAAATAAAAGTCACCCTTAACAGAGGGCTCATAAAAGAAGGGGCATGCCTACTAGCTGTGTCACGGCTGATCGAGCAAGGATCCGGACCGTCTCTCGCTAAAACCCTCGTTCGCTCCCTAAAACCTCCCTCCAAGCTCGTGCTTGTCTCATTAGAAATTATAATCTCTCTCTAGAACAAGCTCATCCTCTTGCTAGAACTAGAACCCTGGTAAATTAATTCATTCTCTCACTCAAAATCTATTTGATCACGCTCTGCAAATCCACGAATTTTCTCATTTGATATCTTTCTCTCTCCCCCTCTCAGTGCACGACAACGACCCTCATTCCATTACTAAAAGTCTCTCGCTCTCCACCCCAACACTATGTTTTCAAAATAAATAACCCCCCCCCCCAAAAAAAAAAAAAGGACTGTACCAATTCACCCCAAAACACAGGGTCGAGAGCAGAGCAAGCAAACCCATCTGGCATATCCTCGCCGCCACTCATGCCACTGGTCAAGGTAAATCCCTGTCTGTCAGAGCGTCTCAAACTCTCAACCTTTGATCGGCAAGCCGCCGCTCATGTATCAGGTTTGTTTTTCGTTTTTCTAATTTCTATCTTCTACTCTTTTTTGCATTTCATTTACTCTTGTTTTCTTTATTTTGCTAATTTCAGTTAATGGAATCCCATCAATTTAGGTCCAGTTTCTAGGGCTTGACTTTCTTTCGATGAGAGTGAATCAATTTGGTCGCTAGGACTGCTTAGCCATTATGGATTTTTTTTTTTTTTTTTTTTTGTGTGTGTGGGTTAATATTGTATATGCTGAAAATGGTGGACGTTTACTGAAAATGTTTTACTTATATGTGAGCTTGTAATCTGACTTGTGTTTTGAGCTTGACTTTTGATTTGATCAATTTGTATTGAAAAATGAAAAAAAAAAAAAAAACTAATAGTTTCTTGATGTAGATTTGCAACCATTGATGAGATCTTACACTAAAATATTTGTTTTTAGGTTTTGATCACCATATAAAAAACTAAATTGTGTTTTGATTTCTGTGATTGTGATGTTCCTTAGTGTTAACTTTTGAGTATTGTGGTGATAATGCAGGATTGAGGAAGGTCTAATTTATGCTTCTGTGACGACTGAAGTGGGTTTGGCTCTACAGTTAGTCATTAGACTTTGTAACTCCAAAATTTTGAAACAAATTTTGTTCTTATTAATTTGTTTTAATATTCTTTAGTCATCTTGCTGACTAACTTGTCTTATATTTATGTACAAATGCAATATATCATTTTATTGTTCTGAAAATAGACTGTTTGTCTAAAACACCAGAACAAGTTCATATGTGAAGCAATGTTACCTAGACAAGTTCGAAGCATTTTGAATTTGCATGATATGATTACATACTATTCTACTGCAAATCTTTTCGGTATAAAGTTAAAACATCACTCTGGCATGTACTCGGCTGGGTCAATTTCCACAGAGCTTCCAAGAAAGCGTAAGAAATGTGAGCGGAAGCCATGGGTGACGCATATTAATGAGCTTAAGCGTATGGCTAGACTGGAAAGGAAAGAGCGGCAGATGGTTAAAGAAAAGATTCTACGGCCTCCTGAAAATGGATTACTGGTTAAGGAATTAATACCAGTTGCTTGTGATGTTTTTGCTGCCCGAACGGAATTGCTTGCTTGTGTTAGGAGGGTTGCTAAAAGCATTGCCATATATACATGCAGGTAAATGATGAGTTTTCTTTATCATTGTCCTATCGGTGAACCATGGCCATGCGCTAGCAGCAAAAGAAACAAAAATTTAAAATATAGATTCATATCATTCTTTGCTGGGCTGACTATTGTTTTGAAGGTCCCGAAGGGCCAAGTAAGGATTAGAATTTTGCTACTGTATAGGAAGTAGTAACATAATTTTTAAATATTCAATTATTTTGCATGTACTCGGTTGTTGAAGTTCTATAACTAGATATAACATGATGTGGACTAAGAGGCTGTCGCTCATTCTGGAAAGACATGCCAACATTTTAGAGAAATCAGGGGGTCACATGTATACTTGTAAACCAAAAAGGAGAAGGGCCATTGGCTGGTGTGGATCTGTCATACTGTTCTTGTAAACCTTGTTTATTGAAGTTCAAAACTAGGATCCCAAGATGGCAACTAAAGTGTTTATCTTAAATACAGTGGGTGAACTAAAAGTGATAAAGATTTAGTCTTTGAAAGTCTGGTTTGTTATTTCTTATCTGATTGGAAGTTTATCAGAAACTATCTTTTATAAAATTGTTTATGTGCCTTTGCAGCTTGTGTGGAGAAGTTCATGTTGGTCATCTGCCACACAAGATCAGAACATGTAATGTTGCCGGTAGCCTGGCAAACAAAGAACACAGTTGGAAACTTGGGAATGTGGAACACATTTTGCCTCATGTGGAATCCTTTCATCTATATGACAGGATAGGAAGAGCTGTTTCTCATAATGAGCGGCTTGAAGTGGACCAAATTCCAGCTGTCATTGAATTGTGCATCCAAGCGGGCATCGACATCCCCCAGTACCCAACAAGGAGAAGAGTCTTCCCAGCTTACAATCTTGCTGGTAAAATTATAGATTTTGAGAAGAGGTTCCCGACAGAAGATAGATCTAGTGAAGGCATCGAAACATTTGGATTTTGGGGGAACAGAAAGAAATCAAGTGGAGAGAACAAGTCTATAGATGTAAATGCTGATGATGCACAAGGTTTTTTTCTCCTTAATTTGATTTTGTCTTTTTCCCTCGTACCACTTCTTCATTTGCCCTTATCATCCAAAGTTAAAATCCTTAAATTTTGGGCTAATTATTTACTAGATACATCCTGAATTCCTGATTTTCCAACATCCATATAGGTGTTGCTGTTAGAGGTATGGAGACTTGGGGGAAAATGCGATCAGGAATATCCAAACTCATGCAGAAGTATGCTGTACAGACTTGTGGGTACTGTCCCGAGGTCCAAGTAGGACCTAAAGGTCACAGGGTGAGGAACTGCCAAGCTTACAAGCATCAAATGAGGGATGGGCAACACGCATGGCAGGAGGCAACAGTTGATGATTTGGTTCCTCCTGTGTATGTGTGGCATGTACAAGATCCCAAGAGTGGCAAACCGCTGGTAAACGAATTAAAGAGATACTATGGGATGTTGCCTGCAGTTGTTGAACTATTTGCTCAGGCTGGCGCCAAAGTGAGTTGTCATGACACCGGTCTAATGAGGGAAGATGTTGCACTCCCAGACTTGGATGAAGAAAAGTGGGTTGTGTAATTGAGGCCACGTGGCTTTAAATCCACAGCCCATGTAAAAATGAAAAATCATTGGTATAGAAGATAGGTAAAGGTTTTGGAGTAGATCACGTGTTTACTTCAACTATTATACTTAGGAGGATAGAAATAGGGCCTAATGCAGACTATCGGTGGGCAAAATCGGATTCGGTTTTAAGAAAATTTGAACCGATCGATGATTCAGACAATTATAGTGAACCGGACCGAACAACTGGCTTGGTGCATTTTTGTTTTGTTTTTTTTTTTTTTCAATCGCTTTTTTGGTGAACCAAGCCAAGGATCAATTGGTCTACGAACCAGTCTTGAGCTCATTTGCCGAGCTGAACCAAAGGAGTTAGGTCGAATGTTACCTTCATTAAATTTATAAAATAATCGTATGCACTTGTGGCCAAATGTACAGTGAATGTAGTTTTGAACATGTTGATTCATATGCATTCCACGGAGACGTGTAATCCACACAATCAATATGACGATTGGACGGATAGAAAGACATATATGCCCTTGCCCGTGGCCGTTGTCTTCAAAAAATTTTCCGGTGAGCATTAGAATTGGATACACAACAAAATATGATATAATCACACATTCTTATGTAAATGTATTTTATATAAATTAATATAATATATTTTAATTAATTAAATTTTTTTATATACATAATTTATTTTTATTATTTTATATTTATATTTAATTAATAAAATAAAATAAAATAAATTTATAAAATACAAGATAAATTTATAAAAAAAAGTAAACGAGGATCACTCCAAGGGTAATAGAGTCAAAAGATTCTGAAAAGACCCAATAAATCGGAGAGACAGACAGTGACAGTACAGAATTATCCAATCCACGTCAATTGTTATGAATACAACGAATTATATTCGTAATAGCGCAGCATTTGTCCACTAACACTACTGTCTTGTCCTTCTGGTTTCATTTCTAGCAGGAACAGTTATCGACAATCAACCGCTCGATCCCATCTCTCTCTGCGCTCCCGTTGCTGTTCCCTTCCTCTCTCTCTGGTATTAATTAAACCCATTACTGATCAGCTTTCCATATATATGATTGTAGTGTTTGATGCTCACTTGATGCGGATCTTGTTTACTTTTCTATCATTTTATATTTTACTTATGTTGCAGATTGAGGTACTGTATCTTTAATGTATTAACCGTGTCATAGAAAATCACTAGCTGTCATCTATAAAAGAATGTGTGGCTATCAAATGTCTTAGCTATTGCATACAGAATTAAGTAGGAGCACAACTGTTACAAACATATCCCTAGTCGGGGTCGGTGTAGTTTTTGTTGTTTGTGATGCAGCTCGAGAGATTGTTAAGAGGCAGATAGATGGTTTTTGGGCAATGATTTTGTTTGATTTGTTTTCTTTTGACTTTGGTATATTTGATTTTATATTCACTCGCCATGGTAGCTGATGGTTTAGGATTTAGGATGACTGAGGAGTGAATGGTTTGATTTGCAGACGGCATGCTTTTGTGTTTTCTTGCCTTTGATTAGAAAGCTAATGTTCATGTGGTTCAGTTGCAGGTATGGATGGCGGTGCTGTTCCAAGTTTGTATCCGTTGAATCGCTGCAAGACTATTCACTTGGTTGGTATCAGTCTTGTTTTTCATTTTACGTATGATGTTTGTCGTGGATTTGAAGCTGTTATACATCTGGTCTGAAGGATGTTCAAGATTGCCTTCTTTCTTGGCTTTTGCTCGAAGGAATTGTGGTCTTATAAAACCAACCATACATCCAGGTGAGGCATGCGCAAGGGCTTCACAATGTTGACGGAGATAAGAACTATAAAGCATACTTGTCTCCCGAATATTTTGATGCGCCCGTTACTCAACTGGGCTGGCAGCAGGTAAGAAGCAGATCATTCATCTTTTCATATCAAGTGCTTTTTAAGAAAATAATAATGAAAAAAGAAGCTTAGTTCATTATGTTCTTGTCTCATGAGCAGAATCTTGAACTTCCTTGCTACAGGTTGAGAATCTGCGTAAGCATGTTCATGATTCTGGACTCTTCAAGAGGATTGATTTAGTCATTGCATCTCCTTTGATGAGGTATTGCTGCACATGCTCTGCTGAGAGTCTTTTGTGGATATCTTGTCATGCCCTTGTGTTAAGGAGTTTCTGTCTATTATTAACCCCTTGATGATGAACAAAACATCATAGGAAACTCAAAGGGTATTGCTGTATTGGTTTGTTCTCTAATTAATTGTATTAATATTTTGAGGGCTGCTTTTCTATTCATTAAGTTGTGGTTGCTGTGACTCTTAGAACATTACAAACAGCTGTTGGAGTTTTTGGTGGGGGGGACTATGTTGACAGGATGGATGTAGTACCACTAATGGTGGCAAATGCTGGAAATAGTGGTCGTGGTGCAATTTCTAGTCTCAGCAGCCCGCCAATCATTGCTGTTGAACTTTGTCGAGAACATTTGGTATGTCTTGCACAGCTATGTTTCTATTGTAGTAATCAATTTTTTGGCTATACCAGTATTGATTGTGTTGTGATGTAGTAATGTTCATCATAACTTCCTACAGTGTCTTATCATGTAACTTGAATATTTCCTCTAATCTTAAATTAACATCTTAGAGTAACTAGTAACTATCTATCATATCACCATAAGTGCTTCTTGATGATTTAGAGCTTGTAAGCCTAGTCTTATGATTGTGAATGATACATTTATTTTCAACCATCAGGAGTTGTGAATATGGTTTCTGTCTACTGAATTCACTTAGTTTGCCTTGTAACATTTCTCTTCTTATTTCTCATTGCAGGGAGTTCATCCTTGCGATAAGAGGAGAAGCATCAGTGAATATCAGTTTCTTTTTCCTGCTGTTGATTTTTCACTGGCAAGTTCTCAGTTCCTAGGATTTACTTTTAAAATTTAGTTGGTATCAATAGTTTCTATGTTGGATAATTTGAGTTACTGTTCAGATCGAAAGCGATGAGGATGTGCTGTGGAAGGCAAATGTTAGAGAGACAAATGAAGAAGTTGCTGCTAGGGGATTGAAGTTCTTGAAGTGGTAAATGCTGTGTTTACTAAATTCTGAGGCTCTGATTCAGAACCTTGTGGATATTTATTTCTTACTGAGACCGAAACTGGATGAACTCCGTGAAAACTTCAAGCATGACACTCAGTGCTTCAGCATGCCTTCCCCCAATTCTTAAATCATTCACTATAAAATTTTGAAGCAAGAAGACCATTTTTATAGATCTCATCCTCTGTTGCATTACTGGTTTTAGTCTTTATTATGAGACTCGGTGCTCACAGTAGCTAGTCGAAGAGCTCATTTTCGCAAGAAGCAATTTATCCATTTGAAACTCTGATTGATTGTCGTAATTGGACATCATTAAAGATCCAGTATGTGTAGTTTATTCTGCCATATAATTTTTACCGATTGATTTCATATGAAAGTTATGTTTTACATATCTAGATTGTTCACTTGAAGTAAATTTGTCCATGCTCTTAATATTTTGCTATTCACTTCACAGGTTGTGGACACGTAGAGAGAAGGAGATAGCCATTGTTACTCATAGAGGATTTTTAAACCACACGTTAAATGCTTTTGGAAATGACTGTCACCCTTTTGTAAAGAAAGAAATCTGCAAACAGTAAGCTATATGGTGCCCATTCATTCATTTTAACCATGGTTTACGATGCCTATTCATTCATTTTAACTATTGGTTTATGCAATAAATTGCATCACCATCTCATCATTGCACGTCCACAACTACATACCTGATTCACTTATTGCTGCTATCCAACCTTGTAAGTTTCTTTTTTAGACTCTTTGGCAAGAAATGACTTTTTGACATGTACTTGCAGTTTCGCAAATTGTGAGCTCCGTTCCATGGTTATCATCGACACAAGGTTCGTGTAATTGTATTCACAGCTGAAAGATTTCCCTTTCTTTGCTTATTTCAGATTCTTGCCAACTTGTCTTCTTTTCTTTCTGCAGTATGATGGGATCAGACTCCTCATCAACCAATTATCCGGGAAAGATTCCTTCAGCATTGAATCTCCCTGCTGACATTGCAGAGAGAAGCCATGAGAAAGAAGACACCGTTGCAAATTCAGTAGGCCAATAACTCGAAGGTATTCAATGTATTCTTTATATGCATATATTTTTAAGTCCATCATTGGAAACTCAAGCTCCTTCTCCCTAGATACAGTTGATTCTGCTGCTGGATTGCTTTAAGATTTATCTTCACGTTAACCATCTGGGTGACTTACGAGTAACCTAAGGTTTGCTATGACCCCACGACTAATGAAATTATGACATGTGTGCATTCTGATGATACTGTGGGAATGTGATTCTTGGGCGTTTTCAGTTGCCGAATGTCAATGAAATGAATCTATCTAATAAAGAGGATGAGGCAGATGCAGATGCTGTCCAAAGGCAAAAACGCAATAAATTAAAGATGCTTTCATCACCATGGAACGTGGCAGCAGGTGTCTTGGTTTGCAACCTCAGCATCCTGTGATAGGGATAATGCGCTTTTGCCCTTTTCCCCACGCGACATACGCGGGACGAACGAAGCACGTCATCGTTTGCGCCCTTGTACCCGCATCCCATCCTCATGCTATGATTGAACATTGATGATCATGATCCCTTTAGCCGCTCAACTTTTTTGCTTGTGCTCTCTCAATACCCAACACCATCCGTAACTTCGCTACTAAATTACTACCACTTGACCGTTATTTAACATCGCCAGGTGCCAAAATGATAATTTTGATTGCCAAGTTCAAACCTCATAAGATGATCTAAAATTAGCTCACTTATTATTCTTATTTTAATCAAAATGCTTAGTTTTTAATAAAAATAATAATAATTTGAAAAAACAATTTACTTATTTTATAAAATAATTGGTATTCTAATCTGTTTTCATTGCTCATCTTTGGTGCTTCAAAACCATGATTTCTTTTTCATTCATTATTCATTGTTTATTATGTGCGTATACCTATTATTATAATTAATTAAAATACATGCGTGACTTTGAAAAAAAAAAAGCTGAAAAATGAGCCAAGAGCAGTATCATGAGTGACACTATGTGCCAGACATGGCATAATAAAATCCCAAACGCACCTGTTCAACTTGCTGATGCCCGCCAGCATTGATAGTTCATTTTAAGTCAATACATCGCACCCTTATCCCTTCTCTACTCAATCAGTACCCGGTAGTGGGCCCCGCATTCCAAGCGCCAAAAGTCCATCTATCCCCGCAAAAACACTCGGGAGACACCACCCGTGACACCCTCGTTTCCGTCCTCTCTACCCCAAACGCCTCCACCTGTCCCAAACTCTCTGCACCCGCGGGAGGCATCACCACATCCCAAACCCCACCAAGTTAAATGAGCCTCTCCCAGGTCTTTCGCATTTCTATTCATTTACCCCCTTTGTTCAGTTTCATGCGCTAGCAGCAACTTCTCTGTCTGCTTGTGTTTAGCTCCCTCTAATTCTAATTAAAAAAAAAAAAAAAAACAACAAAAATATGGAAAATTATTCTTACAATTCGTATCCCGACTCCGGCGACTCGTCTCCACGATCACGCGAGATCGATTTCGAGAATCCTCCGCCATGGGAGGACAGCCAGAATCCCCAAGCCTACAAAGCCAAGTTCATGTGCAGCTACGGTGGTAAGATCCACCCGCGCCCTCACGACAACCAGCTCGCCTACATCGGCGGCGAGACCAAAATACTCGCCGTCGATCGCACCACCAAGTTCGCCTCCATGATCAGCAAGCTAGCGGCTCTCTGTGGCGACAACGACGTGTCGTTCAAGTACCAGCTTCCAGGAGAAGATCTCGACGCCTTGATCTCCGTGACCAACGACGATGACCTCGAGCACATGATGCATGAATACGACCGTCTTTATCGGGCCTCGGCTAAGCCAGCTCGGATGCGGCTGTTCTTGTTTCCGGCTGGCACGACTTCCAGCTTCGGATCCGAGGGATCCAAGTCCGATCGGGATCGGTTCGTCGATGCTTTGAATTCCGGTCCGAGTCACGTAACTGACTCGAAAAAGATCGCCAACAACGTCGATTTCTTGTTCGGTTTAGAGAAAGGAGTTCCAATTCCGCCGCAGAAGATTCCGGAACCGGTTGTGGTGCCACCCCCACCTCCGCCCGATTATCACGTAGCGGAGGACCGTACTATCGGATCGGACCGGGTCGTTTATTCGGATCATGGATTGAACCCGGTCGATATACAGAGGCAACTGCAAAGGTTACAAATTAGAGAGCAGCAGCAGCAGCAGCAGCATCAACAACATCATGAGCAGCCACAAATGCAAGAAGCGATTTATTTGAGAAAGAGTGACGATAATTTAAGTGGAGGAGTGTACATGCCGCCTGCATCGTTACCAGTACAGCAAACGACGTCGTTTGTGCCTGAGAAGCAAATTCCCGCCCCGAATTACGCGGGTAATGTAACCACCACACACGTACAGCAGGAACAGCCGGTTTACATGATCCCTGCCCCTACTGCAGCCCCAGGTACCACCACTGTTTACCACCATCACGTACCAGCAGGCTCGGCGCAGCCGCAAATGATTCGGCAGGTTGGCGGTCAATCCGGTCAACAGTACTACCCAAACATGCAAAGAATGGCACCGGGGCCGGGTCCTGGCGCCGATGTTTACCGGGAACAAACGGTGTACAACGTGGTTGTACCACCACAACAAACACAAGCTCCGCCGCCCATGTCGGCGCCACCGCCTAGTATGCCGCATCAAA
The DNA here is from genome assembly GCA_030449875.1 of Aegle marmelos. Classification (NCBI taxonomy): domain Eukaryota; kingdom Viridiplantae; phylum Streptophyta; class Magnoliopsida; order Sapindales; family Rutaceae; genus Aegle; species Aegle marmelos. The sequence goes on from JASUUL010000058.1 coordinate 5,189,431, forward strand.
TGGGGGTGGTGCGCCCCGGTGGAGGAGGCGGGGTGGCGGTGACGGATACGGGTTACACGCAGGTGGCGTACGATAGCGGGGTCGGGAGACAAGTGTACTACACTGCACCGAGCGGAGGCGTGATGGTGCCTCCGCAGTACCAGGGTGTCGGCGTGGGCGTGACAGTGAGTGGTGGCGGAGAAATGAGGCATGCAGGTAGTGGTGGCGGGTTGAGTCAAGAGGGGAAGATTAATAAGGTTTCACAAACTTCGGTTTGATGGTGATGATCACGAATCATGCAATCTCATTAATTACTATAAATATGGTTATTATTTCTAATTTGGGAGTTAGTTTTCCAGCAAATTTTCATGTTTCGGTGTCGTTTTAATTGCTAGATTTACTCTACATGGCTTTTGTATACATACAATGTTGGAGTTGGCCTGGGTTTGTGATTATCATTTGAATACTCTGTTAGTGTTAATTTACTATAATTTTGCAGTATCTAAATTTGAAGTGTGAAGTTAACACACTCAGTGGGAATAGATTATAAAAGATAATATGGGAATGCTACTTGGCTTGAGGGTCGACGGGATGAGCTTGGAATAATGAATGATCGGATATCAATAATCGGAGGACTTTTTAGAATAAATAAATCCTAAATAGAAGAGAAGGTAATACAACTTTGTTTTTTTGGTGTATATGCATATGTGTATACGCGTGTAATTAAATTTAGTATAATTATATGATAAATTTTTAATATTTATTGTCTAATTTACATTAAACCTATTCTATATTTTAACATTTTTCATGTAATTGAGACTTGATTAAGTTTTAATTATTATATATACTATTTATTTATTAAATGGTAAGTTTTTCAAATATTCGTAAAATGATTTTGGGTGTCATTAGACTCCATTCTTCCTTAATAAGAATAGATTCTAGATTTTAAATATTGCCTGGATTGACCGATATCAGCCTCTGCAATATTGAGGTTGAATGAATAAGCACTTTAGTTATTTTTTGACTTTGGATGTTTAGTGATGTATTATTGCACAAGAGCAATTGGTGAGTATATACGAATGCATGCTTGTATCCAAACTTTTACTATTTAATTTAAAATATTGTTTACAAATTAATGGTATTCTTTGAATAAAATTATCAAATCGTAATATAATAGCTGGCATTGATCGAAGAGAGTTTTTTTTTTTTTTCTTTTTTAGTAGAGGAAAACAATATATTAAATGACTCAATGGAGGATGCAAAAGACCCACCCATTTTACTCTTTCTAACATTTTTCTTAATTCGTTGAGACATAATTAAATTTTATTCCCCGTCTCTCCTCAAGTCAATGTTCTTGATACTTGGTGCTCCTCTTATCTGCTAGCTACTTGGTGGAACCTTTATTAATGATTTTGTAAAGTGATAATTTCATTATTCAAGCCTAACCCCAGTAAGTGGCTTTTAGGCTTTAGCTCCTGGAAAATGACTTTCATCACCGAGCCACACGGCGAATTGGATTTGACTTTCAAAATTTTAATTTGGCTAATGGAAACTTAAATGAGCTGTTGGAACCTTGGTTAGGAAAATTTTCTGAAGCCTTGGGGAATCCAAGTGAAACATACATAAGGGAGAACCCGAGAAAAATAAAAGGGGCAATGTCCCTTTCAAAATGCCCACGGAATAAAATTAAAAACAAAAAATAGAACAATCAAGCCCTGATATTTTATCAGAAGATATTATAATTTCTCCATTGATATTGTTTCGTGTTGACCAGTGGGAAGGATTAGTTAGCTGTTGCACTCATCCAATTACATTCAAAGCCTGAAAATGAAAGCGAACGCAACACGTGTGCGTTTTCTCATTGCTCAAAATGAACACCAAAATCAAATGGTGAGCCCCGCCACCACTTAATCGTACCCATTTCTTTGAATTCAAGTATCAACTCAATATTATTAAAAAAAAAATTATATCAACTCAATAAATAAATAAATATATTAATAAATATTATATATATATATATATATATATATATAAGTTGCGCCTAAATCACTCATCAGCCGATGATAATGACCTTCTTTTTCAATTTTTACATTTAATAAATAGAGTCTTTTTGTCCTGTACATCGTCAGGATGGATTTAATTCTAATTATTTGAAGACAAATTTAATGCATTTGATTGAACTCAAATATCAAGAGCACAGCCATTCAGGCACGTCCTCAATTGCAAATAGATAATCACTGATTCATTGTGGGTCGTTTCCTCCATCACATTTTTTTCCCGGAAAGTTTTAATGACTACAGGAAAATATCAATTGTTTGATGTCACGGTCCGAGGGTGACATTGCGCCTGCTCGTGGGGGGGAAAATGTTTTGGCTTTTGACTTTATTGCATATATTGACTAGTGAAACCTTGATGGTCAATTGGGCAATTTAAATATATGGGATTTATGTGTGAGAGAGAATTTTAAATTTTAAATCATAGACTTATAGATACAGTCTTTTCCTTTTGCAAACTTTATATTTTACCCAGTATGTCTCCATATTTTGGGTTATTAAAATCACAAATCCATACAAACAGTAAAAATTGACAAACTATATTTTCCCTACTCAGACCCAAATTTTCACTTTTCTATTTTAACTCAACGAAACTAGAACTTGATAAATGGTGCAGCTCTAGGGTTCTATTGGAGGGAGTTTCGTCTTTCTTAATAATTTAGCGATCGAGATTGCTCGCGTCGTGATGGATGATGCTACAATATTACAAATATTTTATTAAATAATTTCTATTTTTATTTATAAGTCGTTATAAATATATAATTATATGTAAAGTTACTCATAATAAGACAATCAATACAACTAACTATAATATTATTTTTATTTATTTAAGTTTTTTTATATGCAGAGAAAGGAGTTAAAAAATTCGGTTATATATAAATGATGCTAAGTTGATGATTATAAAATTCGGTTATAATATTACAAATATTTTATTAAAAAATTTATATTTTTATTTATAAGTCGTTATAAATATATAACTATATGTAAAATTACTTATAATAACACAACTAATACAACTAACTATGATACTATTTTTGTTTATATAAGTTTTTTATACACTAAAATAAGATAAAACATAAATTATAATCGTACGTATAAAATGATAAATAATAAAAAAATATATATTATAATTTTTATCATGATCAATTTTATTTCTATGACATAATATATATGTATTCACTAGTTTAGCCTTCATCATTGCCTAGCATCTGTGCTTTCTTTACATTTACATTTACATTTGCATTCCCATTTATTGGCTTATTCTATGTGCATGATGTACATATGTCCATCTGTTTATCTCAATGATTAAATTTGAGTTTTCCATCTTTTATATGCGTCGCATCCAAATAATTGCCGGCCCCAGAGTGGATTTGGGTTTCGACAAAATTGGATTTGGTTTGATTTCAAGTTCAATACGCAATTGAGTTCTCTTCAATCTTCTCGTCAATATGATTAGAAGAGTGAGTTTGTTTTTATCTTCCAAAAATAATTAATAAAGGTGAAATTGAGATCTGACATTTTAATGCTTTCAAAACGACAGATACTATTATTATCACAAGATCTCTGAAATTAAAATGATTTTCTTATATTTATTTTTCTTTCTTTTTTTTTTTTTTGGCCCCTCCCCTAAAGTTGAAAACTTCTTTTTAAAGTTTAGAAAATGCCAGATTCATGGTAATAACATTGCGCAATCATTTATTATGTGTTCACAAAGTTGATTAAGTTTGCAGAGCAATCATTATATGCCTATTATAATTACAGAGCAATCATTACGTGCCTTAGGCAACAACCTGGTATTAAACCATTAAACACTTAATATAATTTTTTTTTTTTTTTTGGTCAGTATTATTGTAAACAGAAAAATTGACAAGGGTAGTCCCATCAGCGTGTAAAAGAAGTAGTAACAAAAGGAGAGGTAAATGAATTAATCATGTCAAATCTAAAACGGTAAAATTAAAAAATCATCTTTATTTGTTATAAGAGAATAGTAATAATATGATTTATCATCTATTTGTATATTTCTTTTTTTTTCATTTTTCATTCAGATATGCTTCTCTCTTTTATGAGATAAAATTAGCACTATATTTGCTCCCTACGGGATAGACCAAGTATTTTTCAAACGGTATTTTTTCTTTTGTGGGCCACTGAATTTGAGGTAAGGGAAAAATGGAAATTAAAAAAAATTAATTTAGATTTTGTCTGGCTAGCCACCTTTTGAAATGAAAAAAAAAAAGAAGAAAAACTATATTTCGAAAAGAAAAACAAAATTTTTTTTAATAAAGTAAAAAGTAAAGGTCTGGAATCGGCACTCGTCGGTACCGGTAAACTCAAATTGTTCCGCATCCAAGGCACCGAAAATGCCCATAAACTGGGCCAAAAGCCCAATCTAATGCAAAAAAAAAAAGAAATTATTAGCCCAGGTGGGAAATGCGGCCCAATATGACAGTGCGCTGAATTAAGAGCCCGCGTAAGTATGCATTCATCTCATAATCCTATGCTCTTATCCACAATTTAATTTTTTCAAGTAATATGTATGACAGTATGACACTATTATTGTTGTTATGTTACATAAGAAAAACAGAATTTATTTAGCACTATGAAAGCAATTAATCGATACCCGTGGTATTGAGATATTGTAGCGTAAAAGCTATGGATAATATTTTTATTAGAGTATATAATTTATTTTAATTATTTTATATATTTATTTAATCAATAAGTTAATAGTATATCAGTTTATATAAAATAAATTTATTCACTAATTTGTGGTTATATCATCGCTCATAATTCTTATACCTCCAAAACACAAGCGACAGAATATTATTAAATAATTAAAATAATTGAGATTGGTAAATACTAAATTTAGATTTTTTAAAAAAAACGAAGAAAAAAAATTATACAAAATACGGTTGGATTTAGATACATCAGGTCTTCTCCGTTTGGTCTAAATTTTTCTAGACCGTTAAAGTCAACGCAGGCCTCCAAGGAAGCTAAAATTTAAGTCTTACATTGCGTGCCAGGAAAGGAATATATAATTTAACAAAGACCAAAAGACGAAATGTGAAAAGGCCAAAAAAAAAAAAAAAAATCTTAAACTTTGCAAAGAAACTTGGAATCTACGAGGCCAAGAAGCCAACCACCCAAAAAAAACAAAACTTAAAGTAATGACTTGCTCTCAGCCGCGTTCAGTATCTCTTTCTAGAATCGAATCATCACATCAAATTAACTGATACGTAATATTAAAATGTGTCATCATTAGCGAGTAAGGTCACAAGTTAATCGGCTTCCAAAATGCTTTCTTGAATGGATGTTTCTTTATGCCTCCACAAGCTACGACGATATTCTCTTTGGTCTGACTTCATATTCACTCTCTCTCTCTCTCTCTCTCTCTCTCTCTCTCTCTCTCTCTATATATATATATATATATATATATATATGTATATAAATATAAATGCGTTGAAACACAAACATCCAAGAGTTTTATTCTGTAATCAATCAGTGAATTTTGCAAATTCTCTGTTGCCAGGAGAATGAGCGAACCCAAATATGCTTACCCGTATCCTGCTCCAGGTAATTATTGTGGTTAGTGAAAATAATTTTTAATTAATATTCTGGTCTCTCTTCTTTTCTTTTCTTTTCTTTTCTTTATTTAAAAAAAAAATTATTTTTTCAAGTACTTTAAAGATTAATTTTGACAAATGTTAAATGTTGTGTCCAATGATTTGGCTGATACGATGGTTCAGGCAGTTACCAAGGGCCGCCGCAGCCGCCGGTGATGGCTCCACCGCAGTATTATGCGCCAGCTCCACCGCCAAAACGAGAACCAACTTTTCTCGAAGGCTGGTAATGATTGATTCCCATTCTCGATCTTTTATCTTTTTTTTTTCAAGTGTTTTTCCTCCTCCTTTTTTTAAACGTATAAATATATAGATATAAATGTAATTATTAATTAATTACAACAATTTATTTGTTTATTTTATTTGTGCGCGATTGTTTTGCAGCCTCGCGGCCTTGTGTTGCTGTTGTCTCTTGGACGAGTGTTGCTGTGATCCCTTCCTCGTCGTCGTGGACTGATGATGGCACACATTAATTAATTAGTCTACTTTTGTTTATTTATTTATTATTTTTTTTGTTAATGCAAGTCTTATAATGCAACATTCCCGTATAACAACCCATTTGTATGCATAAATTTTTAATATATTAGATACTAAAATAATTTTTTATATTTTAACTTATTACTAATTTTAATAATATCAGATTGAAAAATTATTTTTATTAACTAACTAACTAAGGGTTTTTGTATTTTTATTGGAGAGTGAGAACGATTTTCACAATGCCATGACAAGATCTTACGATATTATGAAGCAATTCATAATATTATAAAAGTTTTTTTTTTTTTTGGGGTGTTTTTAACAACAACGGGACAAATCCATCCGACGCGTTAATAAAACGCGGAAACCAGCATCGAAAACGGACCTTGTATTTATATTTATATTATATCAATCCAACGGCTTGAACGTAACGAAACGATTGCCGGGGGTGCCGTCACGAGCGAACACGTCTCAATCCTGAACAAGCGTGTTAACATGCTTTTGGACACGTATCTGCGTATATATGTGCGCGTGTGTGTTTGTCTCTTTTTACCAGAGAAATCCTCACAAATTAAATTAACAATGTACATTCTACACCCACTTGCACATCATCATCATCAATGCCGCAAGGTCTCTTAGTTCTTACACTTTGCAGCTTGCAAATTAAACATTTTCCCACTCTCTCGAGAAATTCAACACGGCTATGGCTTATCATCAACTCTTGGCTGGGTGCCGACCTCCTCTTCTTTCTTCTTCAAACTAGATATGTACGAACCCAAGTATGCGTATCCATACTATCCTCAAGGTACGCACTGTACTAATTATAAAATTAAAAAAAAAATTAAAATCACTCGGTCGTTTGTACATTTTAAGTTATGAATACGATTCGGATACTGTTGTTTATCGTTTTATACGCATAATTAGATCTGTTTGAGTTCGTCTTTTAAATATATACAGGTGTTTGCAATTAAGAATCGTGGATTATGTTAAACAGTGTTAATCTGTTTGAAATAATGAATACGTATGAATTTGAAATTTGTAGGAGGCCCTGATCGTTAGTTATCACGGCCCTCCAGTGATGCCACCTCGACGATATACAGCTCCGCCGAGGAGCAGCAACCTTGAGGCGTGGTATGTGTATCCGTTATAATTACTCTTCAGTTCCATCATTTTCTTAGTTTCATCGATTGATTAAGTTCGAAAATTTTCTGATAAGAATTTCAGTACGTTGGCTTTTCGTTATTGGTTAAATTTGATACGTTTGATTGCCAATTTGCAGCCTTGCAGCTTTGTGTTGCTGTTGTCTCATTGATGAATGCTGTTGCGACCCCTTTTTTTCTTTTTTGTGGGCTAATTAATACCACGATTTTGTTCATTATATATCCACACACGTACGCGCACGCACGCGCACACGTAAACACTTCATTAATAATTAATAAAATCCTTTAGCATAGTATTTGTTTTGTAATATATAATCAAATTTACTCGGTAATTTTATGCTATAGACCAATTCATACTTTTGATCACTTGTCTAATAATTTATTGAGACCAGACATGTATAATTAGGCATTAATTAATTATATTTCGTTTTTGTTTTGTTTTCTCGAGCATTATGTGATATTGTAATGAATTCGCGTCGTTGTCACTGTGCAATTGGCTCGAAACTTACTTCGATTAATTGAATTTTCTATTCACGGGAACTCCCCGCATTCAAAATAAAATATTAGCGTGATGACGCTTTGAGAACGAATATAATATAATAATACAACGCTTTTTCATCTTCACTCTCCGTGGAAAAATACTGAAGTTTCTCCAAGATTTTAGTTGGTAGCTTTCAGAAAATTTCATTAGTGTTGTAAAACTTATAATAATAAAGTTTTGAATTTCTGATTCATTGGGAACTAGAGATTCTCAACACAAATGTATTGTATTTTAGACTTTGTAGTTGGTGGCTTTTCAAAGATTTCTTCCTCTCTCTCTCTTTTTATTTTATTTTATTTTATTGAAAATAATTTATTTTTAAATTCGAAGACTAATTCCAACAACTAATTAAGCAAGATTATTCGCTAACATTAACAGACTTTAACATATATATATAATTATTCAAACAGCCACAGAGATTAAAGTTTTTGTTTTTGTTTTTTTTTTCTGTTTTTGATGTTGAAGTGGTCACTGTTAAAAGAAATTAATGAGAATTGAGTTGCTATTTGCACGCTTAGGTTTTGTCTGACTGTGCCCATGAAGAAGAGTTTGTAATTCATCGGTAATCAGTAATCGTTTTGATTTTAACACATTAACACTTGCATACTATAAAATTTCCATTTGCAGTATTTTTTACTTTGTAACTATAATTTTTTTTTTTATTTCACAGCAATTGTGATTTACAGTAAATAATTGTTGATATAATAATTTTTCGAACTTTTGAAGATTGCATGGGGCGAATCATTCGTCCAAGTGATAAGCATCTCTTTTTTTTTTTTTTTTTTTGAGTTTCAAAGTCTCGAAGGCTTATTTAGATAAGGTTAATAGCAATATTTTATTTTATTTTATTTTATTATTATTGACATTACAATTAATATTTATAATTAATATAATATCAGATCATACACTTAAATCCACTGCTATATATTAATTATTTAAATATTTATTTTAAATATTTTATATTCTCTATAATATTTAAAAGGTGTCTATTATATTAATATTTCTTTAAAAAAATTATTTTTGCTCTGATAATATTTTATTTAAATATTAATTAAAAGGAATCACTTCAAAGAAGGCAATTTTTTTTTCTATCTATTAAAAGATCTTCTTTTACGAAACTGCAAACGACAAAGTACATTTTCATGCAAAAGAGAAAGAGCCAAAATTGTGAGGATTGCTTCGAACGGCAAATTTTTCACCCGTGACAGCGACTAAACACACATTATCGTCTTCAGCTTGAACATGTTTTTGAGCAAACAGCAGCAGCAGCAGCAGTAGTAACAATAAAAAGGATTTGACTATGTTGGATGTGTTCAAACGTCGGCCACTTTCCGGAGTCATTGAATGTATTCTATTGTAATTATTTTATATTCAATCTTATGTATTTAAGGGTTGTAGAGGATGCTCTATGTTAGAACATATCCAATAATAATAATAATAATAATCACAATATATGGTTCATGTTATCAAGCATCAAGCGATCCCCTAGTTTTTAGATTATACATTACTAACAAGTCATACCAAAGCAATCCCTGTAAGTTTAGTGGTTAATTTGATAAATTCTTCAATTTAAAGAGGTTCTCTTTATATTATATCTATTCTAATTTGCAGTTCAACTAAAATATTGTTGATTCTTATATTACTTAATTGTACATGTTTAATTGGATTGTATTTCACAACAAATGTAACTCAAAGCAACCTTTTAAGAGATTAGTGCGTTATTGCTTTTAATTTTTGTTTACGAAATATAAGTTTCTAATTAAAAAATAATTAAAGAATGTAACTAAGAGTTAATAAGAATCCGAGGTTATATCAAATAACCTCACATTGAGAGTCATTGGATGTATACTGTTACAATTATTTTATACTCATTTTATGCATCCAACGGTTTTAGAGACTGTTCCACGTTAGAGCATATTTGACGTAGCAGCTGCCTAAGAATGATAATAATAATAATTACAATCCATGGTTCATCTCGTCAAGCATTAAGCGATCCTCAGTTTTTTAGATTATACAATACGAACAAATCATACCAAAGGAATCCCTATAAGTTTTGTGGTTAATTTGATAGATTGTTCAATTTAAAAAGGTTCTCTTTAAATGATGTTTATTCTAATTTGCAGTTCAACTAAAACAGTGTAAACATTAAACACCACCAACTTGACCCACCTGTTAATTCTTATATTACTCACTTGTACACGTTTGGTTGGATTGTATTTCACAACGAACGTAACTCAACGCAACCTATTAAGAGATTTGCGAGTTATCGCTTTAATTTTGTTTGCAAAATATTTATCTAAATAACCTCACATTGTATTGTAGATTTTTTTATCAAGGGTTTGTTTGGGATTGATTTTTGGAAGTTTAAAGGTGGCAATTTCAGAAAATTAAAATTAATTTTGGTGTGTGTTGTTGTGCAAATTTTATTGAACTCGCAAGCGCACGAATCTATTGTAGAATAGATTAATGGTGACGAGTATCGATCCCACGAGAAGGTTGATTTTAATTATATACCGAATTAATTTTCTTTTAATGGGAACAATTAAATTATAGTAACTTTATCCTAAATTGAGAATTAAAATGGAGGAAATAATTAAGAATGAAACTTGTTATAATAAAGCACTTGGGCATCCGGATCCGCATCAATATGCTCCATAGGCTAAATATTCCATATTAATACCAATTAAATCATAAGGGGGGATTCCACACCTCATGAACCACTCTCCAATAAGTATGGTGCCAAGGGCTTATCATGCCAAATAATAATAACCTTGTACTAGGGTGCCGGTTTAACCAGGGTTATATCTAGACAATACTATTATTATTTGTCGACGAAAAGTCAAAACAACCACAAATATTAGAAGGAAGAGAAAGTAAATTTACCAAATTAAGCCCATGGAACATGTTGAAACTTCACCTTCAACCCAAACTCAAAAGAAATTAGCTACTCATATTTTAATTAAGGATAAAAAAGGAAATTTTATTAAAATACAAAGAAACTACAAGAAAGAGAAGGAATTTCAGAAATCTAAGCTTAAAAATGAATTCAGGGGTCTCAAATTAGAGGGGGAGAGCCCCCTTTTATAGATACATTGAGTGAATCGTGACTATCGGATTAAAAACAGTTCGGATGTTTAGGATTGCGCCATGTCATCAGTCAACAGTCAACAATCAATATTTGCACAGTAACGTCGTCTAAATAATAAATAATCCCATATATGCGCATTACTGTACACCCAATTTTTGCTCAATTGAGATGCTGCCACGTCATCGATTTACAGTACATAAGAAATTTAGTCCAATAAGATCGTGACACATCATCGGTCAATGTCACCCATCGGTCAACGCCACATAAGCAGTTAATACCACATAATTTGCCCAATCAGATGCTACCACGTTATAAGTAGTTGCCACATTATTGGTCCGTATATCGAACAATTAGTGCGAAGCGACGATCGCATGCGTATTAACAAAAGATCTTATATATGTGAACAGTGACTTTTTTCCATTAATGCTCCTCTTACGGTTTTCGACCATCCTGAGTCTAAATATGACGTCCGTTTTACTGTCTGATCACTCGTTCATTGTGAAACGATCGTAATGCCCCTAAAATACATAATTAAAATAAAACACATATAATTAAATAACAAAATATTTAAATAAATAAAAGTAGCAATGTAAGTGAGGTTTAAGGTGTAAAATGACGATTTTCTCCTTTATAAGTATACACTTTCTAACACTCAACATGTGTTAAACTTTTTCAGAAATTATTTTTGGTAAAATCACCCCATCTTGCTACAAATCTTGAAAATCAAAAAGAAATATTTTTTAAAATATGATTTTAAGAATCGGTTTTATATTTAATACAATTCCATATATTTCTTTATATATGTATTATAAAAATTCAAAATCATCCTTGTTAGTTAGAAAATAAAATCACTAACTTTAAGGAGATTATTACGAGTACCAATTATATTGAGATAACAAAATATTTATTTTAGTTATCAATCGTTTTATATACACAATAAAAATACTTTTATATTACATGTTCATGAATTTTTAAATAAATTTTATTTAATTTATGTCTAATTTAGCTATTTATATTTTTATAATAGTTTGATAGTAAGATTTACTGAATAAATATGACTAATTTAAAAACTTAGATAGCGCTTATTTTTTTAGTCTGAAATTTGAATGAGTCTAAATTTTTCTTAAGTCTAAATGGGTCTTAATACGAAAATTTAAATTACATGTTTGTTTTTTTTTAATATCTAAATATAAGTGATATCTTGTTTGTTTTTATAACAAAAAACATATTAAATTTGTTTTTTTGACATTTACATCCTTAAATATCAAAATTAAAAAAAAAAGATTCTATTTTGTAGTTTTAGGAATAAATTATTTTATGATGATATTTTTGAAATATAAAATTTACTTATCATAGGGACCTTTTTCTATTAAGATAAAAGTCATAAATTCTGACTTTTTTTTATTCATATATAAATATCTAAAAATCATACATAAATTATAAAAATAAACAAATATTTTTTTAAAAAAATATGAAATTAATAAAATTTCAGACCTTAAACATCTAATAAATAATCTCATACAGTACTTTTAAAACTATAACATTACCAACATGGACCCAAACCTCATGTTTTGTATTATAGAATGTGAGAATATTTTGCACTCGGGAAGTATTTTGGAGCTAATAATAGGAAATCGCATATTTTTGCATTTTGTAGTTTGTGGTAAACACAATCAGTGGAAATATCAATGCCGCGGGGAACCAAGATTTTTGTTTCAGTGATGTGAGGTTCGAACCAAAGGAACTACAATTTTGAGAAGGTCAAAAGAGTAAAATAATAATAATAATAATAATAATAAATTAAGAAGCTAAACTGTTAAACCTTTAATTAGAGAAATATAAATTTCACAAAGGATTAGTATCTGATATCGCTCCTGAAGTTTTGCTATTCGATTTACGAGCAGCCACAAAGACTGCCTCTAGCTGCTCGGACAAAAGTTACTTTGGAGCATCACTCATTGATCAATTTAACATTGGATGGTAGCAACAAAAACATTAGAGATTGCAACATGGAATATCAAAAACACTATATATGTAGATTGACTGAAACTTTATGAAAAAAAAAATATCCCATGGTAGTGCCTCTCGATTCATGTTGTTATTTAATTATAAAGTTGCAAGAAATGACAATTGATATGACCCAATTCCAATTTTGTCACATTGTATCGACAAATACTATAATCTCCTTTTTTTCTTTCCATGCGAGTTGAACACCTGATAAAAAAAAAAAAAAGGTTGAAAAAATATATATATATGTATATATATTTTTTATGTATTTTCACCTTTTTTTCTTTTTTTTTTTTCCGAACTTTCACATTATCCTCTCATCTGAAATGGTGGTGGCGGCAGTGGGGGGTGGACCAAGACTTTCATAATTCTTCCATCCTTGTTTGCTTACTATTTGCGAAAGCTTAGGTTTAGTCTAGTGCTTTGCTTTACTGAATTGCCAAGAATGTTGGACCCGAACAATAGATAAAAAATTCAAATGCACAAAAGTGAAGTTAATGAGTTATGTTACGTATGGCTCTTTCCGTTTAGAGAATCCTCCAATTTCATTTACTTTCGAGTAATCGAGTCGCTCAAACTCTCTAAATGATATGTGAAAATAATTTTATTCATTTTTTAAAATTAAGAGTACACAAGTGTAAGAGAAGTGGTTCGAATCTCTATAAGTGCATTGTAAATGTTAATGCGGGAATAATTTCATTCATTTTAAAAAAAAAATTAAGAGTACTTAAGAACAGTGGTTTGAATATCTATAGAAACATTGTGGAAGTTTAATTTAAATTTATTATCGTGTGAATGTTAATGTCTCTCAAATATTAGAGATGATTAAAATCTGAGTCATGTTATATAAGAATTGATGCAAAATAGTTTCACTTATTATGTGATTGTAAATACAAGTTATGCGTCGTATAATATGATGTATTATAAGTAACAATCTCTTATAATAATAATAAAAAAAATAGTTTTGATGTAGTTCTGACATGTTAGATATTCAAATTTAACTAATTGGCTATAACTGATTTTGATAATGATAATGTATGGAGCAAAAATTGATAATTTATGACACAAATTGAATGTTTATTAGGAATTTTGGCGCAAGCATGTATAATTGAACCTTTTATTTTGGAACAATTTGCAATTCCATTTATTGATGATCGTCCATTAAAGAAAAAAAATTATTAAAAAAAGGGGGACGCTTTTAACAAGTTATTGGGTGAAAAAGAAAAGGACAAAAGGAAGAGACATCAATTATGTTCAACCAACTAAATTTTTTATTGGATAATGCTTCTCTCATGTATATATCACCCACTAAAATTCAATGAATTTCTTCGGACTAAGGTGGATCAAACATTTTAATTGTCCTAATTAATTACAATGGTAAAATTAATTAATTGATAATTTCATATCTTTTTCCAAATAAGTTTGAACAATTTATTGGAGAAAAACTCCAGCAACCACCTAAGTTTCCTGTGGCGAGAGAAAAATAACATATATTAAACGTGTCAAGGCCTTAGTGGGTAATTCCGTTAGAACCAACCACCTAAGTTCCCTCAGAGGGCAAGTACGTGATTTTTGAAATTTTCTATTCATGTACTAAAATGCCCCTAGCATTGACATGGTATTCCCGCAAGGCGAACTCACCATCAACCTCCACATGCGCGTAGCTTCTGGCTCACGCCGGTCCACCCATTTGCCCGTTTCCATCCACGTCATCACATGTGGGCCCCACATTCAGGGAAAACCCTAAATTCACGGCACATGTAACCCAAATTCATCCCAAATGAAGATCCCCAAATCAGAGAAACACATCTCTCCAATCCAACGGGCTCACGTGCCGACACGTAAGTGAAGCACAGAATCCCCACCGTCCATGACAGATCATCCGGGTAGAATCTCGGGCACTTCTAGAACTATAGAAACCGTAAGATGAACGAACAAAAAAGAACCAACGGCTGAGATGCTGCCCGACATCTCTACGGGCAGATCTGACGGTCTTTAAGAAGCGAGGCTAGCCCCCTCTAGTTCCTCGCTCTGATCAGGGAAATTCCCAAACCCTAAAATAATAATAATAATCATCCGTTAGCGGCGGTGGCGCGTTTGGTGCACGATCTGGCTGATTGATGGTAATTCTCGGCAGCGGATGGCATCGGCGGTGTTAGCCAATCGCGGAGAAGGCAACTGGCCGATGCAAACTAAAGGCAGTGGTCCTAAATTCATGGGAAAAGCTCCAAACCCTAACCCTAAAAAAAGAAATTTTCACCCCGAAATCAACAACGGCTGTCAAATTGAGGACGTGTCGCCGGCAGTAACGCAATCAGCCGCCTCAGACGACGCGTCCTCCATCAACCGAAGACCCAACAACGATCAACTTCTCGTGGGTAATTACGTCAGCTTCAACGTCGCTTCGTATTCAAAAAAAGAACTTTTTGAGCTCAAGAATCGTCTGATTTCGGAGCTGGAACAGATTCGGCAGCTGAAGAACCGTATCGAATCGCAACAGTTCAGATCGGGCTCCAAAAAATCGTCAATTTCCGGCAACAAGCGGCCTTTTGTGTCGAACGAGTTGAAGAAACTGAATCAACAAGATAATGGGAAGTTGATGAAGAATTGTGTGCAAATCCTGACGAAGTTGATGAAACACAAACTAGGGTACATCTTTAATTCCCCTGTCGATGTCGTGGGTATGGCCTTGCATGATTATTACGATATTATAAAAAATCCGATGGATCTTGGCACCGTTAAGTCAAAACTGTCCAAGAATTTGTACGATTCGCCTGGGAGCTTTGCAGCTGATGTTCGATTGACTTTCAACAATGCGATGACTTACAATCCGAAAGACCACGAAGTGCATATCATAGCGGAGCAGTTTCTAGCAAGATTTGAGGAACTGTTTCGGCCAATTAATGAGAAATTGATGCAGGAAGATGTCCAGGAGCGAGTTCTTGATGATGATTTTCCGGCGCATTCCTGGAATTTTCACGAGGTGAAAGAGAAAGAGATTGTAAAGCAACAGCCTTTGCCGAAATCTGAGCCAATGCAGCGAGTTTTAGCAGCTGGGTTGAACCATAACTCTAAGCCGAACCCCCCACCAGCAGCAGCGGCTCCACAGATGCCGGTGAGAACCCCCTCACCAGTGAGGGTTACACCGGCAGTAAAGCCACTGAAGCAGCCTAAGCCAAAGGCAAAGGATCCGAATAAGAGAGAGATGAGTATGGAAGAGAAGCACAGGTTGGGGATAGGGTTGCAGAGCTTGCCACAAGAGAAGATGGAGCAAGTGATTCATATTTTGAAGAAAAGGAATGGGAATCTCAGGCAAGACGAGGACGAGATCGAGCTTGATATTGAGGCACTCGACACTGAGACTCTTTGGGAGCTTGATCGGTTTGTGACTAACTATAAGAAGATGGTTAGCAAGATTAAAAGGCAAGCTTTGATGGGCATCAACAATGTGCCTTCAGCAGATGCCAATAGGGTAAGTGAAATTATTAGCTGTTGTAATTTATGTAGTTACATTGTTATGATTTTTGTTTATTGATTTAGTGGTATTCTTATACTGAGTGATTTGTGTGTAGGAGGTGCCTATGGTTGAGAAAATTGAAGTGGCAACAGATGCGAAGAAGGCGAAGAAAGGGGAAGCTGGGGATGAAGATGTGGACATTGGAGATGAGATACCAATGAGCAGCTTCCCACCGGTGGAGATTGAGAAGGATAATGCTCACAATAACAATGCCGCTAGTAGTAGTTCTAGCAGCTCTAGTAGCTCGAGTAGTGATTCGTCGTCATCAAGTGGTATAACACTCCTTACAATCTGATCTTTGAAGTGTTTTTGAGTGTTGTGCAGATGGGAAATGTGTGGGAGAAATGCTTAGTTGTGTTAATGTTTTATGCAGATTCGGATTCAGGCTCTTCTTCAGGAAGTGACTCAGATGCTGATGATGCACGGTCATAGAATGCACGGTCATTGAAGATATTAAGGTTGGGGAATTGGTCTAAAGCTTTCGTGCAGGAGGGGAGCCCTGAAGTGTGATTAGTATGGATGAATGAGGTAGAAATCATTTTGGTTGTGCTGTTTGGCCCCTTTCTTTATCTTCTTTTATGCGGCTATTTTGTGCTGAACTTATGGAACTCTGTTGTTGCAGGGTTTGATTGCAAGTTGTGTTGTGGACTTTTGGTTGTTGTGGTTGCATTTTGGAGGATCTCTGAGGAACTTGGAAATTTGGCTTGGTAGCATTTGGGTGGATTGTAAAGAGGACCAAGGATTGGGGAAAAAAATGAAAAAGAAAAAATGTAGGAGAAAATTGTGTAGGCTGGTTAGTGACGGTAGAGAAATGATGTAGGCAAGGAGCTAGAGAGATTTGTTAGATGTGTTAGTGAGAAAATTAGAGGGTTGAATACTTTGTAAACATTTTTAACACTAAATACATAATTTTAGCTAATCACTGACCAAATTTGCAACTGTGTTTTTGTTTTTGCATTTAATTTGGTTATGATTAAGAGAGCGAGAACACAGGTCCCCCAGTACGTTCTTTTATTGGCAAGATGGATAATGGAAATGGATGTTGGTGCATGTTTGAGAAGATTTAAAAGATTAGTGAAAATTTTGGGATATATTATCTGTAAAGGTTTTACGCAGACATGAAGGGAATGGATGCAATGAGCGTGTGAAAGAAAGGGCCTGCCAGTGCCAGGCTTCGATTATTGACTTAGAGTTGTTTGGAAAACCAATATGCCGATACTTACCGGAATACATGTGTCTTTTGTTTATTATTTTAAAATAACTGCAAGCCGATAAATCCGTGAGCAAAGGCAAAGAAAAGAAAATATTATAGATCACAGATAGTACTGGTCCAACAAAGGCCAAGGACAGGTAATAACAGATGTAACACGGCTGGCCAGTTTAAGGGCTATTACCTGACAGAGACTACTTTGTATGTTACCACATGTCAACGTATTTCAAGACTACAACAAACATCTAATCCCATTAGAGACCGGCCTTTGCTCATAAAAACAATGCTGAATGCTTGATGCACGTTGCAAATAGAAACAGCTGAACCTTGAAAATAACAGTACGACTTCATTCACTTACAAAAGAAACGTAAGCCCGAAGTTGAAAATTCAGCTGACTATGATCAATCTCTTCCTCTATGAACATTTCATTAGATAAAATAATAATAGAGAAACAACTTAGAGATCACAACAAACAGCTTTCAAGAATTTTACCAATATAAAAGTTTCATGACAGTGTGCTAGTCATGCTATAGTCCCAGATAAGTGGGTTTCCAACACCGTGAAACCTCCAAAGTTCTACAAGCAGAACTACTAATAGCAAAATTGCCCATCAATTTATCAATATTGGCCCCAGAACTGAGCAGGCAGTGATAGGACATGCACAAAGGTGTCGTATAAGTAAGAATGAATTACATTCATCACGACTTTTATCCAACAGTGTATATTCTTACTGCTCTCATTCCAGCTTCTTCAAATTAAGGAACACATCACCAAGTTGAGATTCGCAGGCAGCATGAGCTTCAGAGGGTAAGTCTTTAAGAAAAGGCTTGGTCAGGTTAAGAGTTGATACCATCTGGAACATCTTAGCACAGAACTTGCGTACTTCAGCCCTCCTAGACTGTTTCTCAGGCATATTTGTCACCAACTGCTTTATCACATGGCTAAGATTTCGGAGATGGCTCTTCAACTTTTTCTTTGATGCATCCCGAGTAGCTTCATCAGAGCTTAAAGGAACTAGTGACTTTAATATCTCCATGACCAGATCCAGAGATTCAACTCGACGAAACACTGATTTCGCACTGCCACATTTTTCAAGAATGAATCCAAAGAGATGATGCCCAATCCATGGCCTTCTTTGAAATATTTCCTTCAGGAATTCAGATTTAATTTGAGATTTTTTACTATCAAAATAACCAACCAAGACATCCCGGAAGATATCAAAAACTGTTTGCATTTCAGGCTCAGAAAAATTTCTTGCATCAATGATCTTTAAAATCCAAAATGTTGAATTCTGCGCTAAAGATCCAATCATTTTGTGCCGATTCAAGGAGGCTGACTGCTTCTTCTTAGATAGACTGGCAGCTGATTTCTTTCTCTTGAATGGTTTTGATGCCAATTTCAAATTTTTCTCCAACAAAGATTTAAGAGTGGAAAGTTGCACTGAGTCACTCTTCGGAAAGTCTTTAGCTTTAAATATTTTCTTCTGCAGAATTCCCCATATACGCTGTCCAAGCTGCTCGCTGCCTTCAGTAGTATGTGGGTTAACAAATGCCTTAGCCAAGTTCGAGTATACCATCAGAACTTGGGGTTTTCCTGTGCAAGGAAGACCAAAAGGACATATCAGGATGCAGGAAAAGAGAAAAAAATTTTGAAATTAATAGTCAAGTATTAACAGTATGCAGCAAATTGTTTCTCAATCCTTCCTAAACTACCAATTTAACATTCAAATCAAATAAATTATAAAATTAATATATTAGTGGTGAAAGGTCGCTAATCCAAACTGGGCTCTAAGTTGAAATTAACAGTTATGAAAGTGATTAGCATCTTCAGCAATACTGATTATTGCTAAATTCTCACTCTGTTAATCCAAATAATCCCAATACTAGTGAGCCTCAATAAAGAACAGTGTTGTTCCCAAGGAGCCTTATTTTAAATCAACACAATCTAGAAACTGCTTGGGGAACAATTTTATATCTCAAATAGAGTTAATCTAATCTTAGCTTAACGCATAGTAGTACTTGCCTGGATTTTCATGCAGGTAAATTTCCAGCAGTGAAAGAACCCGAAGTTTGAACAGAACAAGCTGGGATTGAGCAGTCTCACCCCCAGACTGATTCTTTTTCTCTTTGACAATATGGGCAAGATAGGTATCCATCCGGAACATTGCCTCATCATCTACTCCATCAGAATCATCAGAATGTTCAGGAAGTTCTCTGCCAGGTCCTTCTATTCCAGCCACAGCCTCCGAGTCATCAGAATGCTCCTCACTCTCTGCTGTTTCACCAGTCTCAGCCTCATCAATATCCTCCTCTTCTTCAATACCCAGAAAATCTTCTTCGTCATCATCATCTTCTTCTTCACTCTCAGCATGGCGATGTCTAGCTGGTTTCAAATCTTTCTTAATAACCCGTAACATCCGCATGAGTCCATCGTCCGTTACATTGTCACAGAAATATTTGAAAACCTAAGCACAAAAGCAGAAGCCATATAAATCGTACATTTGTACTGGGAACTCATAGCAAGGAAAAATGTTCTTTCTGAGAGCATAAGCAATCTTTGAGTCCAATCTTAAAGAAAGAATCACAAGTACACAAAAAGGAAAAAATATACACTTGCTGTCACACCTGCTCAATTGCAGACCGCATAGGAGCTGATGACTGTGGTAGCAATGAAAGCAATGTATCCACCAAGACATCCATCAACTCCGGTGTAGAATCACCGTCTGACTCAACTTCACCAGAGGAGTTAAGAGGATCAGAAGTTGCAAAAGCTTTCTTACAACACATGACAAGATCAGAGGCAGTTTCGGAGAATTCCCCTGGTCGAAGGAGCACTTGGAGCAGCAACTGGATAAGCAAGTACCTAAGTGCATGCAATTTATCTGCATCGGCACTGAACCCACTGTTCCTTTCCTATAACATTAAGAACATGCAAACTTCTAAATATCATTTCAGAGATTAAACTACATAACATATAATAAAATTTGGAAACTTCTGACACATTTAAATAAGCATATTTATTAGGGAAGTCTGAGATATTACTGTACTCAGAATCAGCTCCCCAAGAACAAACCTACTCTAAAATTAAAAGCCACTGTAGTATGGTGGTGGTACAGAAAACAGAATGGTAAATTAACCCACCTCTCTAGAAATCCAAGTTTCCATCTCCTGCAATTTTTTGAATGCCTGTTCATCCTCATCACTTAAAGATCGAAAGAGAGAAACTGAGGGAATGTTGCGTAATGTGCTCAGAAACATCATGAAGTAAGATCCAAGATCACTTGGCTCCAGTCCATTTGCCAATGAACGCAAACCATCAACCTTCTGAGCATTTGCCAGCAATTGCTGAAGCTGCTCAATGCAAATCCTGCAAAGAGCACTCGATGTTGCTGCTTTAGGCCAGCGAAATTTCTCCTGTAACTCAAAAGATGTCACTTCAGTGCCAAGAGATGCAGAGAACAATCCCTGAACAGCCAGAAACTTTAAAATTTCCTTTTGCACTCGAAACTTTGCTTCAGGATCCAGCTTCAAGTGTTTCAAAATACCGGGGAGGGATTCTATAACCCAACTTTTCAGATAATCAGCATTTCCCAATGTCCCCATTGGATCCTTCTCACCAATTGAACCCATCTCTGAATTGTCATCAGTAGTTTGACTTTGATCTGAAGGTTCCTCAGAAGCTTGACCCTCGTCCACAAACATGTTCACTAGGTCCTGAACAAAAATCATGCAACCTGATTCTGATTTGAAATCTGCCATCAAATCTTTAACTACTCTTGTCCGTGTGATGCAGTCAAATTTTCCATTACTGTGCTTTTGCAGAGCCACAATCACGGCAATTCTTCTGACATCATCATTTCCAGCCCAATCCATCAATTCTTTAAGGAAATACTGTGCAACTTTATACAACCAAGAATCTTTTGTGGAAAGTATATCCATCAAGCACTGCACAAGTTTGTAAGACAGAAGAATCGAGACAAAAGATGCAGGTAACCTTGGTAGGAGAAGCAGCAGAATGTCAAATGCCAAGTGTTTACGATCATGGGATGAGAGCAGAAGGGATCCTTCAATGATAATCTCAAAGAAAGACTGAAAGCTCTTGGCAACCTCTTCTTCAGTCGAGCTACACTTACGACTCTTTTTGTGCTTCTTTACAGAAGATGAAAATGATGCTGCATCTTCAGCTTGCAAGACTGTATCAGGCAAAAGAATATTTACCAGAACAGGCCACACGCTGTGAACTCGGGGCTGACAGAAGGTAGATTCCTGCCATATTACAGAAACAAAATCATTTTCAGAAAATTTTCTGATTTCATTCATTCATCTTAAAGTAGCAGTGGACAAATATATCTGAATAGCACCTTCAAGCAATTAACAAGAGAGGACAAATGGTCAGCAGCAAAGAGTTTACTAGGGCTGAAAGGAGTTGGCAAAAGTTTGCCGAACTTCTTGCTGCTATCAGAAATTTTTTCTCGAATTCTAAGAGCTAAAAGCAAAGCATCAGGATTTCCAACTTCATTGGTTGCTTCAAACCACTCATGAAGGCCAGGAGCTTCAAGGACATGACTTGCCACAGCATCAGTGGGCAGCTACAAAAACACGAAAGACATAAAAGGATTAAGGCACAAGTAAGCAATTTCAAGTCAACACCCACACATAAGAACATAGAACAATTTCTCTTCTCTTTTTCTTAGATAAATAAAAACTATTAAAGTGGTGCATAAATCAGAGAGCTACTCCTTCTAGCACCCGAAAGGTATTTGAAAGTCATAAACATATGTACAAGGAACGTAAACAATTCAACAGGTATAAAACTTGGAGCAAGATGTTCTGGTGATATGTGCAGCAAGAGAATGCTAAACTGTAAAACTACTATCTGAGGATAAAAATCAATTACATAGTTCTAGTTCTAACATAAGCACATGACACACATCCAAGAAATTTAGCAGAGTACCCCCCCCCCCACCCCCAAAAAAAAAAACCAAGAAAAAACATGTCAAGGGGAACAAACGCAAAATAATAATAATAATAAATCCAGAAAATGCCTTCAAAGGAGTGCAGGCTGCTATGAGCTATTAAAAATATTGATTAATCACAATGGCCAGCATGGTTAAAAAAATCACTATGCTTACATGCTATCTACCAAATCCAGATCTAAAATTACAGGTAAAAGCCATAGATTGGACATGGGCCATTAACAACAAAATTAAAACCTTCCCAACCATGCATCAAAAGTGCATAGATTTTAACTGAAAGAATGAGTTCCATTTCTTAGACGTACCTTTTCAACCAACTCTAAAATAATCGAGACAGCAGGCTCTTGTAAGTATCGTTTCTTTGCTGCAAGGGAGATAAGGACACTGGTGAATTCCTTAATGTATGGCATGTTTTTATCAGATATCCATTCTTTAGTTAGTCTTCCTGACCGAGCAAGAGCACCATAGGCAAATAAGCGACCCAAAAGGCAGTCCCTCACTTCCTGCAATTGTACAACTCAGATTTTCTTTTGAAGTCCATGAAAACCCTATATATACAGCATATGATATTAAATTTCCTACCTGGCCCTTCATTGATGAAGAGACCTCCAACAAATCAACAATTAGTTTCAGCAATGAGTCCACTTTGATACTTGGAATTGTACAGACTGAAAGAGTCAGACCTAATGCAAAACCTTGTCTTGCACACTGCAAAAGCAATTTCAGATCATAAATTAGCAAAAAGTTAGAAAGAAGGAGTCATCTACCTAAAACATGGCCCACTGCCAGTACCAATAACAAGAAATGCCATGCAAAGTTCTCTGACCAAAAAAAAGGCAGGCTACAAAATAACTCTAGAAATTATAATTGTTTTATTACAGCAATGTCACCATTGAGAAGATTCAGACCAAGCTAACAAGCATACCTCTCTCGACGAAGAAACACCACGGATAAGTCTGCGAATAGCATATCTCAAAGTAGGCGCACAGTCATTTAACCCATCATCCTTGTTGGCTTCCAACTTTAATCCATGACCTCTAACTGATTGTTCCCCAAGTCTATAATACGCCTTCTGAACTTCCTGCAACTCTTTCACCAACGTTTCAGCTGCTGCTTGTCTCACAGAAACATCACCAGATGCCAAGTCATTAAAAACACTAAGTCGCAAGTCCGGCATCCCACTACTAGATGACAAAGATGCCACTGATGCCTTAGTTTCTTCTCTGCTCATAGTTTCTTCTCCTCTCAGTGCTCCAACAACTTCTTTTGGATGAACTTCTTTGTTTTCCAAAGCAGACCGATGCCTCTCCTTGTCCATCAATTTCCTTTTCTTCCTTCTCTCCATAGGTTTGATAGAACAAGAAACTTTCTTCCAATCACCATCTCCCTTTCCTCCTTTTTGCTTATCCTTTTTCACTTTCTTCTTCAAAGGACTCAAAATAATATTGTTGTTCCCCACATTGCCATTATCCAGATTACCGGCAATGGTAATTTCAGTAGCCGTATCAACTACGCCCTCTCCTTCCTCTACAACATTAGAGTTCCTTTTCTTTCCCCCCATTATGCCAAAGCTTCAAAGTTACCCTACATCAACAATGCATCAAATAAAACAATCAAATAAAATATAAACTAACCCACTTCAACTCTCAAAAAATAGCAATATAAATCAACATATTAAAGAAATTATTAACATCTATTCATTGAAAGGACATAAAAAATTCCCAAAAACATAAAGATACAAGATTTTGTTCCTATTACAGCTCTTTGTTCCTCCATTTTCAGAACAAATAAACCAAAGCTGAAAATGTTTTTGAAAAAAACAACAGAAAAATTATGAGATAAAAGGGCGAACAAACCCGGCTTACTGTTTTAAGAAAGACCAAAGGAATTGGGATTTTGAGGGTTTTAGTTTTAGGGTTTTATCATATCAAAAATTTTGTTTAATTTGCTTTTAAGCTGAGAACAGTGGCCGGCGTGTGAAGTAGCAAGAAGGGGAAGCGAGAGTTTGCATAGAGCCCTTATATAGTGGCAATTCCTAAATTACGTTTACCGCCTGGTTAATCTGAAACCGTTAGATATCTTCAGTTTTAATCCAACGGGTGATAATTTTAGTCTATGCAAAAGCAGTAACAAAATATAGAGCTGACAAAATTAATTATCGGATAGTTTTCGTATTATGTTAATTTTGTATTATATTAAATTAAAATTAATTCAAACATAATTTATTTAATAATTATTTTAAAATATTAAAATTTAAATTTTATAGAAAATAAATAAGTTATTTAATAACTCATTTAATATTTTTATATTTACCAAATATTATCCATGCACACACTAAAGTATTATACACTTATATTATTAAAATTTTAATTATACACATATAAATAATGTTATATACTAATACCACAAAATATATATTTGTATCAATATTTTGCACACTTAAATCAGTAAAGTTCTAAATCTATAAAATTTTATAAATAAAATATTGTGTACATATTTATTCTTTTAAAAAATAAAAAGAGAATATCATGTTTAGTATTTAAATTTTAATAACAAAAATTTAAAAATTAATTTAAACCCATCAATTAAAATCAAATATCTCACCATGAAAATTTTTACCCTAAAAAGTATACCTTTAAGGTTAAATCTATAAAATACATATAAATCCTAAAATCTTTAAATATTTTTATTTTTATTACATAGTTTCTATCTTCATAACTGAAATATACTGTAATTCCTAACATATTTACTTTTATTAGTCTAAATTCACCTTCAGTGAAATCAAATTCTAGTGGCATATTTATTTCTTCTCTAACTTTTACAAAAGTCACATTTAATTAAATAATTAATTCTAAAGCATGTGTTTTTTAAACAAAATATTGGGCAAATTATTTTATACATGTTCAAAACAAAGTAACATGAAAGCATCGGCATTGTTTTGTTCTTAAATAAATTGTTGTAAATAGTATCGCGATTTAACAAGGAAATTGCTATTATAATTACAACGAGGGAATTAATATTCAAACTGAAATAGAGGGAATAATTCTTCTGCAAGCTGGAGAAGAAAAGAATTTGCCACCAACGGAAATTTATTAAACGGTAGCTACTGTGCTTATGACAATATAAGTGTAAAACGAATGAGAAAATAATGATAATTTATTAAATATAATTTAGATTTATTATTCAAAAGATTAATTTTATAAATTATAATTATTCTCCCATTAATTTTATTATGGATTAAGTATTTATTGTGCCAAAAAATTCAATTTGTTTACAATAAATTAAAATACCATTTTATCATATCTTATATTATGATATTAAGAATTTATTGAGCCAAAGTTCTTTTGTTTGTCTACAATAAATCAAATTTTCAAAACATAAAATATGGATAAAATTAGATAAAAAATAATTTAATTTATATAATTAAAAATAAAATTTAATTAAATTATATTTATTTTCTGAGAGTTTCACCTTACTCTAATTAGTATTATTTAACTAAGCATAATTGAAATAAATAAAATTAAATTACACATAATCAAAGGGAATAAAAAACAACTAAGATTGAAAGTAAAACTAAATTTATTTATAAAAACAATGGCGCGAACTCTCAAAACACAACTGAAAATCTTTTTAATATAAGATTGTAGAGAATTTTAGGAGAGAAATTGAGAATAAAAGAGATGATTAAAACATAAAAATAAAATTCCATTTATAACAAAATACATCCATAATATAGTGTTTTGCGGTTCATCATAATTTTTATATATATACTCTACATAGCCACTAAGTTAAAATACAACTGCTGATCAAACTTCAAAAGTCAATATAACACGTGGCAGCATGTGAAGCATTTAATTAAGTCAAAAATTAGTTGAAATTTGACAAGTTAATAGGTAAATTGATTATGTTTGAATACAAAGTTTTGAGTCCTCCAATACTTTTCACCTACTATTATTACGTGACACAATTATGGCCATTCAATTATAAATTATTAATATTTAGTCAATATTGATAAGTTTATTTTATCATCCAGTATTTGGTCAATAGAATAGTTACTTTTTTGTACAAACTCAATTTCAAATTGGTATTGACTTACCTTAAGATTTTCAGACCTTCAAAATTAAAATTTAACATCTATTTATTCGTTCAAAGTCTTAAATTATATAAAATTAATATTTATACAATAAACACATAAAATACACAAAAATATATATTTAAAATATAGTTAATAATTCATAATATATTACATAAATACACATATAAATTATAATATAAGCACAAAAAACTATTTTTTAATCTTTTAATAAATACACAAATTTTAACACTAATTATGAACATAAAAACTCTTACCTACCATGACAACTTTTATCAATTCCAACAAACATTCACCTAAAGAATTTTTCAACTATATTATTAGTAAGGGACATAAAAATATATTATAAATATAATATACCTTTATATTTAAGATTTTGTTAAGTTATATTTAACATAACTTACAAGCCTTACAAAATTCAAGTATAAATGCTACAACTTTTTACATCTTTTGAAGTCATCATTATAAATTACATAAAATGTAATTTAACAAGCCCTCCTATTCAATATAAAAATGACATATCCTATCTTTAAAATCAACAAAAGTCAATTCCTCTATCATCATCGCCCCAGTCAGATTCAAGGATTAATAAAACTAAAGTCAATGCAAAAGGCAACTTGGAGAGAACATAAAAATGTAATAGACTCATATTTTAGAAACAGTACATAATTGAGAATTAGCATGGGCTTATTAGTGACATATTGAATCCTTGGACAGTCGTAACTAGAAAAGAAGCTAATTATACAAATTTCCATTTCGGGTAAGAATGATAAAATAATACTTTTTTAGACACTTTTATTTAGAACTTATTTGTCAAACATCTAAAACCTAATATTAAAATATTTTTAAATTTTATTTGTTTATTTTTTATAATTTATATTTAAATTTTAAATATTTAAATTTAAATATAATGATAGATAAAAAAATTGATTGAAAAATAATATTATAAACACACCAAATATACTTATTTCTTAAATTATAAAACCTATTCTTTTATGTATAAAAACATAAATATCAAATAATTATAT
Source organism: Aegle marmelos (assembly GCA_030449875.1). Taxonomy (NCBI): domain Eukaryota; kingdom Viridiplantae; phylum Streptophyta; class Magnoliopsida; order Sapindales; family Rutaceae; genus Aegle; species Aegle marmelos. The sequence goes on from JASUUL010000058.1 coordinate 5,217,172, forward strand.
TTAACTTATCTTTTAATTATAAAAAAGCAAATTCAAATTTTCGACAAAATAATTAAAATGATGAAAATAAAATTTTCATCAACACCGACCATCTCTTGGCTTCAATAAGCTTTTGAACCTAATAGAAATTTAGGACCATCGACAAACACCAAACGTGAAGCGCAACACCAACAACATTTCCTGGAGAATCCAAGAAGCCACGCAACGGCACAAGATGTCAACAATGATTATTTCATGCAAAATTTAAGTTAAACCATACACCGCAAAGGTTTTTAACTTGCCCGTGCAGTTTCTCAAAATAAAGAAAATCGTTATCCTAGCAACTTGAATAAATAAAAATTTAGATACAAAACCGCCATATATCCTAGAACTAAAAATCAAAATAAGACTCCTCACTGAATGTGTGAATCCTTTCAAAAGGAGCAAGGAACAGAAACAGAATTTACTACCCCTGCCCTCACTTCTTCACCTCCTCGTATTCGGCCTCGGGGGCCTGATCACCACCCTGGGAACCTCCAGAAGCAGCACCGCCACCAGAACCACCAGCCATGTGTTGTCCAATCTTAGAGACAGCTTTGTTTGCTGCATCAAGCTTGGACTTGATATCATCAACGTTGTCAGCTCCCATTGCCTTTCTCAAATCTGCAACAGCATCCTCAATCTCTTTTGCAACCTCACTGGGAATCTTTTCTCTGTACTCACTCAAGCTCTTCTCAATGCTGTATATGGTGGTGTCTGCCTGGTTCCTGATATCAATCAAAGCTTTTCTTTCCTGATCCCTCTGAGCATGCAATTCTGCTTCCTTAACCATCTTCTCAATTTCATCCTCTGATAGACCTCCAGATGAGCGGATGGTAATTTGCTGTTCCTTGCCAGTGGCCTTGTCCTTTGCAGAAACAGTAACAATACCATTGGCGTCAATGTCAAATGTGACCTCAATCTGAGGCATGCCTCTAGGAGCTGGTGGAATGCCCACAAGTTCAAACTCTCCTAGGGACTTGTTGTCAGCTGCCATTTCACGCTCACCTTGAAGCACCTTAATCCCCACCTGAGTCTGGTTGTCAGCTGCTGTTGAGAAGACCTGTAAACAAAGGACACCAATCAGTCCATCCATCATGTCATAGAGAACAAAGAAAAAAAAATGTAAAGATGCTTTGGGACTATATGTGTATCCATAGATTAGAGCCCCCCCCCCCCAAAAAAAAAAAAAAAAAACAAAACAAAACCAAAACTACTAGTAAGATCTTGGGGCACTATATATGTATCCATGGAATACGGAAACAAGAGGCTTAATAAATCAGGAAACATTTGTCCACTGCATGTTGTGTTTCTACTACTGCATACTCAAACTTCATATGGCCATATCAGATTATTCTAAAACAAAAAATTAAATATTCACATAATTTTCTGCAGAAATGGATCACTTCAAAATTATTCACACGTACTGATGTAAAGCACTTGAAGGTTACTCACCTGACTCTTCTTTGTTGGGATAGTTGTGTTGCGATTGATCAACCTAGTGAAGATTCCACCTAGTGTCTCAATTCCCAGTGACAGAGGTGTAACATCTAAGAGAAGCAACTCTTTGACATCTCCGCGCAGAATACCACCTTGAATAGCAGCACCAAGGGCAACTGCCTCGTCAGGATTTACTCCCTTGCTTGGACTCTTGCCAAAGATTTCTGAGACCACTTCCTGAACCTTTGGCACACGGGTCATTCCTCCAACCAAAAGTACCTCATCCACTTCCTTTGTAGTAATGTTGGCATCCTTCAAACAGTTCTTACAAGGGGCTCTGGTCCTCTCAATCAGGTGATTCACCAAAGTCTCAAATTTGGATCTTGTAAGTGTGATATTCAAATGCTTCGCACCTGATGCATCAGCTGTGATGAATGGAAGATTAATTTCAGTTTGGGTGGTTGATGAAAGTTCAATCTTCGCCTTCTCGGCAGCCTCACGAAGCCTCTGCAATGCAAGCCTATCCTTTGACAGATCAATTGCTTCAGTCCTCTTAAATTCACTGACTAAAAACTCCAACAAAGTGTTGTCAAAATCCTCTCCCCCCAAGAATGTGTCACCATTTGTTGCTTTCACCTGCATGATATGATAATTAGTATCACTTTTTTAAATAATGAATAAACATAACTTTTCAAATTATCAAACAATTAGTACCTCAAATACTCCATTTGAAATTTCAAGGATTGAAACGTCAAATGTTCCACCACCAAGATCAAATACTGCAATAAGACCCTCTTTGTTGTTCATGCCATAAGAAAGTGAAGCAGCTGTAGGCTCATTAATGATTCTCTGAACATCAAGGCCGGCAATTCTACCAGCATCCTTAGTAGCTTGCCTCTGAGCATCGTTGAAATAAGCCGGAACTGTGATTACTGCTTTTGAAACTGACTTTCCAAGGTAGGACTCTGCAGTTTCTTTCATCTTGGTCAGAACAAAGGCCCCAATCTGACTTGGCGAGTACTGCTGCCCATTCGCTTCAACCCAAGCATCACCATTCGGGGCCCTTACTATCTTATATGAAACCATCTGCATTTCTTTTTGTGTCTGGGGATCATCAAATTTTCTACCAATTAATCGCTTGGTGCCAAAGAGCGTGTTAGTTGGGTTGGTCACAGCCTGACGCTTTGCTGGTGTACCCACAAGTAGCTCTCCCTTCTGATTGAAGGCTACAACTGATGGTGTAGTCCTAGATCCTTCGGAGTTCTCAATAACTTTAGGGTTCTACGTGTAGCATAAAAATAACTCAGAAACAATCCCCAAACAATCAAAGTTATGAACATGACCATGAAGAAAAATTTATTGAAAACACAAGGCATTTTCACCTTTCCCTCCATCAGTGCAACACATGAGTTGGTAGTTCCGAGATCAATTCCAATAATGTCATTACCAGCAGGTTTTGAACTGCACAAACAAATTCAAAGAGTTAGAAACAACAATCATAAGAAATTCACTTGCTTCCAAAATAGAACCAGCGGGCACAAACATGAGTACCTGAAAGGTCTAGTCAAACTTGCCCAACTTTTACCCAGATTAGAAGGGGCCCATGAGGGCTTGACATTACTAGTAAACTGCAGCAACCACCATTACAAATATTAAGAATCAGATGTGTACTAACAATTTACTTTATAAGATCCTAAAATTTAACAAAGGTACTACAAAAAATCACAACGTGAATCATGCCCAAAAAAAATAAATAAATAAACAATAAAGTACCATGACATCAATCAATCCTTTAAAAAGAAATTCATACGTTAAACTAACATGGAAACATCATTTCAAAAAAATTTAATTCATTGCATAGGCAGATACTAGAGGCACCGTCCATTTACTCGAGTATCATGGTGAAATAAAAAGTGAAATCGATCACTTTAAATTCATATAAAACACAGAACAGCAGAGCCTAGATGAAATTTTAAGCTAAAGCTCAATACCAGAAGAGCAGCGACGCTCCAGAAATCCAAAGTTTAGCAAGAATCAGAATCTAAAATCGCGAAAGCAACAGACTTTACAAAATAAAAATCATATGCAAACAAATACCCACGATACAGATCAATCCAAAACATAAAAACACGAGAAATTCCCAAAAATCGGTTGATGAGATTAAGTTTAAAAATTGACGTACGCATTTGTAGGCCGAGATAGGGGCGGAGGCGACGTCACGGCGTCGTAATTGTCGAAGCAGAACGGAGGCGGCCATAGCTAAAGGTCGATGAATCGATCTGTTTAGCTGTGGGTGAGGAGGAGAAACAGAAACTTAGTTGGACGAGTCTTTAATGAATTAGGGTTTACGAGGGTTTTAGGGTTTTTACTTTTATACGAGGCTGCTGATGCCTGATGGGTCCAGTCAATTCAATTCTAGCGAGAGGTGGAACGTTCTAGAGCCGATTGCAATTGCCGGGAACAATTACATTGGGGTACCTACTCTTTCAGAAAACTATAATTAATAGACACATTATATTTCCAGATAAGGATCTCGATTCGGTTTGTTTCTGACAGACGGCCCGCTCTTGATTTAAGCTTTTTCATACATTGGAATATGCTGTTACATTCTGTTGTATTAAAAAAACCAATAATAATTAAGATAAAGTTGTGCTTATAATTATCATATTTTAACTTAATTTTTTAAAAATAATTTAAGTATTTAATAATTATTTTCTTTTATAAGATGATTAATATTTTTTAACTGTTCTTAAAAATGTATAATTCAGTTAATTTTTAAACAGTTATACTTGATTAATTGTCTAAACTCAAAATTTAAAAGATAAAAAAATTAATTTAAACTTTTTTCATTTTTCTATTTTAAAAAATAAACATTTTCCAACTATTCCACTTGTAATTTGACTGCAAACGATTTTTTCAGTATTGACGTATATATGTTACAAAATACTTTTTTTTTAACTTGGCTGTTTTCTTTTTCAACGAAATTAAATCAATTGCGAAGGCCTCTGTGTTAGTTGTAGACCGAACCGTGTTGCGGCGCCCCATTCTCTCTCCAATTTATTGTGTGAACTTGAAACGCCGCCGTAGTTACCTTTTAATTAATTGTTCATGTGACGCCACGTTGTAGGAGTTCGATCCTGCGAAATCTGGATGTGTGATGTGGGATGCAATCGGCAAATCACAATTTTTCCTTTCTTGGGAAAGGGGTTTTAGATTTACATTTTATTCGTTACCTTTATGTAAGGGTACATATCGACATGTATCAATCTTGACCCTCCATTAGAAATGAATTTTCTAGAGTTTAAAATATTCAATCCAATCTCCTTCACTTAGCACCTTTCATCTTCAATCGAGTTCCATAGATACATAACAATATATATTTAATTATGAATTTAAATATCTCAACTGCTCTGTTACAAAGTTGATTTTGTCCGAGCCACTATATGTAGAACTAATCTAAAGAGTTCTCCCAAAATGATGATTATAAATATTAACAGATTTGTAATGGGTGATTTGAAAAAGACACTTACGAGGCATCTAAAGTAAACAGAAAGGGAAGGAAAAACCAATAAGCTCAATGGAACTTTAGGTTGCCAAATAGTTCCAAGGTTGCCAAATAATGATAAAATTCAGTATCCTGGTGTCACTGCAGTGACAATTATATAAAAATTAATTTTGATCTGATAGTGAAATTCATCATATCTGTACAACGTGTCAAAAGCTTTCCCAAAATCCATGTAAGATCCATGGCAACACAGGTAGAAAAAGGAACAGATTCGGCCAAAAGAATGAGTGCACATTGCATTATTCACAGTTTTGCATCTGCAGAAAACTGTGATGAGTAAATAAAGTACCAACCCAAAACCAGAAAGTAAGCAAAGTTTGAAGTTTTAATGCAGAGAAAGGAAAAAGGGGTTGTGTATAAGAATTATGCACTAAGAAGGTTGTGTCAGTAAGTAAGTAGGAAAAATAAAGGGGACCTGTACCAGTGATGATAGTATTTAGATTCTTTTTTGGCTATCAAAGTCTGAGGTAACCTCCTCTTCCTTGAACTTGAACTCCAACGGATCTCTTGAGGAATGATTTTCTGTTGAGTGACCAGCTTCTTCTCATAGCCCTCCTCCGCTGCCAAGCAGCTATTCGGCTATAAGCAGCTGGGCAAAGGAAGCATAGCAGCACCAGTAGTAGCATTGCCACACACAGAAATACAACATTTCGGAAACCATCCTTCGGTTCCTCCTGCAACGTCCATGGAACTCCTCCCACATTCATTCCAAAAACTGATACGAATGCATGAAAGATTGATTAGTGCTAAATGATTGTCGACTTAGAGAATAGAAATGGCTTGAAACTTTATAATAGTAGAAGATTAGATTTAAGAGATAAGTTACCTCCAGTGATGATGGATAAAGGAAGCAATGCTATTGAAAGGAATGAGAGATAATAGAGTTTTCTGTTTATTTGTTCAGCCTGCCAGCTATCAAGACCAGCCTGAATTGCCGTTACACGGTTTGTTATAAATCCCACATTCTCTTTTAATCTCCTTAGCCGGCCGGTTAACTCCTCTAAGGCATTGATATCATCAATGGAAAACCAATGTTTTGAAGAACACCTTTCTTTGACTCGTGGAAATACTTGTTCCCCATATGAAATCACCTGAGCTTAGGGAAGATAAATGTAAGAGTCCATGAGTGCACATTGCTTTACCATGGAATTCATTAGAGAACCACCAAAAAAAGAAAAAAAAGAAAAATTGAATGGAAACAGTACCTGAAGGAGGCGTTGCAAGTTAAGATGCATTTTGGGAAATCTTCTCTCCTCCAACATTTGTTTCTTTAAGGCAAAACCACCTGTAATCGAGCTCAATAGTTATGGAAATTTGACTGAGAGCAACTAGTGCCAATTCAAACAGAGAACAGAAAATGTCCGAAAGAAACTCGAGTGATAATATACGCAGAACGCAGATACAGCTTAGGAAGTACTGCACTTATTTAACCAAGAAAAGAAAGTTAGAAATCCAATTATTGGTTACATCAATTCCAAGCACAATATGGTATTCCTTCCATTTTTCTCTTTCGTCCTTCCGTTTATAAAGAATAAATTGCAGTAGGAAGTCATGAAAAAAAAGGGTTGGCTTTGCCTATCAAATACATTAAGATCATCGAAATTATCAAACATCAATGCGCAACAATATGACTTTGAATTGATTCAGTATTTATCAATTTTTTTTTAATCTAAGCCTTATTTCGTTTACAGCGTTGGCATCGGAATATCATAACAAGATCTGTCAATAGTAGTAGGTGCAAAAATCTACTGTATGATTTGAGAGTAAAGAAGCAAAAAGAACCGGAAAAAAAAATGGCTTGGTTCAAATAATCACATTGGTAGCCACCTTCTTATTGCCCTAGAAATTCCAACTATATTACAACTAAGGGGAAAGCATGAAATCTCAAAAGATTTCATGACCAGACATGCAAATAAGTTTCTCTAGGCAGATTAAGCAAAAAAGTTATAAATATATGTTGGGCCATCACAAACACTGTAATGATTAACATAAATATACATTGCTAAATAAGGATACCTTTATCCAGTTCAAGCTCCACAGAATCCAGCTCAATCTCCAGTTTAGTCACAACATCTTGAAGGTGATCCACGTGTGTGTCAACGATATGAACAACAAGATTGGAGAGAGATTTTGGAACGGGATTATCAGCTTCCTCAGAATGATTCATTGTCAACAAGAATTCAAGGACATGCTCCCTTATTACAATCCCACTGCCTTCCTTTGGCTCACCTCTATGGTTCTCTACACTAGGAATCTCCGAAAGAAGTGATTGACCCATGGGTGAGAAACCCAACCTTGGAACACGACCCAGAGACACAGTAATGACAGAATTATCAGTAATCCTAGCTGCAATTCTAAATGTGAAATTGCTAGAGGCTGGACCAGGTGAATTAACTCTAAATACAAGTGCTCCATCAACATGGCCACAAAAAGGCCCATTACTGACAAGGGATAAAATGTCTTGAAGCTTCAAAGGTGGGCAAAGGACGTCTATAAGGTATTGTGCAGATTGAGCGAGCTTTTGGTTTCCTTTTGGCAGTTCTACATGGTACCAAGAAAACTCATTACCAATACCTTCCGTAAGATCCCATTCTTTAATATAATATTTCCCACACCCATCAAATATATAGGCTTTTTTTCTCACCATTCCAGGAAAATGGTGGCGGTACACATGGGACTCCCGGAAAGAGGGCTCTCCCGAGTTTAATCTCTCCCTTTCCTCTATTTCTTCATCCCCATTTGACCCTTCATGAGCTAAATCCATGATTCAATCAACCAGCTCTTTTGATGAACCCAATTAGCAACCAATAACCAAGGTAACCAAATTGATCCAGTCTAAAATATCAAAACTACTTCATGAAGAACCGATTGGATCCTAGTTGCATAAAACCCTTCACCATCCAAGACGGAAGATCTAACTTACTACAACCAGATCAAAATCATTCACCGAACTTGTACAAGATTTCACAACCCATCACTCGTAAAATCCTGAGAAACAAAATCTGCCCATCATTTCACACAGACTCAATAACAATCAAAATAAATCAAAAAGAGAACTTGATCAGATGAATGTATTACGTTATTAAAAAAAGCTTCAAAACCAGAAAGGCCTAGCAAACAAAACCCGGATCAGAATCAAAGCAATTCAATATATTATGTGATTATATATATCACCAAGCGACAGTAAGACAGAACCCAAAAGTCGGTTGTTGCCTGATTCAAAAGAAAATTTAGCTAGGAGCGCCTTGAAAATATCAAATGGTATCTGGTATTTGTTTAAGTTGAACACTCAACAAATAAGTAAATAAAATGTCGGAGAAAACAAAGAAAGTTAACCAATGAAGAAAATATGCGATTATGTCTCAGCAGTTTCTTTGAATGTTCCTTCGCCACACCGATAGTTTCTGGACTAATAAAATAAAATAAAATAATTTTTTTTAATTAACTTCAACGACTACAATATAATAATCAGATGAAGAACAGCATTCAAATGAGAATAATTTGAGGCGAATGAGTGAAATCAGGAATAAACTTTTGGCACCGGTAAACATTTTATTATTAGATTTTGTTGCATCCTAATGAAATCTAATCCCGATAGGAAGGTAAAAAGCTTACGTAAAACGAAGGGATTTTGAATGGTGATTGGTGAAACAAAATAGGAGACGAATAGAAGTCTTTTCTATATTTGTCTTTTACTTTGGCTACGATGTTGCCAGCAATCTTGCATTGAAACTTCAAATTATAGTTGGATTCTGTTTTGATTGGGATAGCAGTTAAAATGTTAAAAAATGATAGGATAGTGACTTGTAAATTTTTAATAATAATAAAAAGCAGTTTTTCTTTAAAAAAAGAAAATTGTCACCCAAGAACTTTCAGTTTTATGATTCCTATTAGGAGCCTGCTAAGTTACGTTAAGTAACTTAGCCTGGCCCTTCATATTAATTTAATTATGCAATGAAATATTTAACATAATTTTATCTTTTTAATAGCATAATTGTATTAGAGGAAAATAATCCTACCACTTCAGTTGAGGAACTTTATAAAATATTACAAATAATACAATAAACTTAGTAGTATAATTGTATTGGAGGAAAATAATCCTACCACTTCAGTTGAGGAACTTTATAAAATATTAAAAACAATACAATAAACCAATGCATATATGAAATGTGTAATTATATTTAATATAATTACTACTTATATTATGATTTTTTTAAAATAGTTCCATCTTTTAATTTATTGTATGATATCTCTAATTTATTATGCAAATATATTATGAAAGTTTTGCTAATAAGTAGAGTAAGTATGTTTCGTGAGATTTATTATTTTTAATATTAATGTTGTGTTTACTAAAGAGAAATCGAAATGGAAAGGAATAAGAATAGAATGGAATGAGAATGATAAATGAAAATAAAATTAAGTTGTTTATTTGAACTTTAAGAATCAAAATCGAAATGAATTTGATGGTATTATATTATTAAAAAGTCCTTCCTACTAGTAGTGGTAGTAATAGTAGTAATAGTAGTAGTAGTAGTAATAATAATAATAATAATAATAATTGTAATTATAAGTATCAATAATAATTATTGTTAATATATTAATTACTTCTATTCATATACTGTTAATATATTAATTAATTATAATTTATCATCAATAATAATCATTTATTTAAAAATAATAATAATTATAATCGGATTCATCATCATCAACAGAATAATGCATTTCCAAAATAATAATCACAACAACAATAATCAAAATCCGAAATAATCGTTATCAAGAAAATAATTCATTTCAAAACAAAACAAAAATAGTCAAAATTGGAATCATCATTGTCATAAACTACAACGGCAACAACAAATCATCATCGACAGCATCTCATCATCATTGGGGTGGAACCATGACCAATGGAGACGAAAGCAGCGGCAAAACGGAGATGAAATCAGCGGTAAAACGGAGATGAAATCAGTGGCAAAACTGAGATGGAGACCTACTCAAGTTTTGGTGGGCAGCTGACCCACTCAATCCAGTAAGTAAATACGGCCTAAATTTTGGTGTGCAGCGGACCCACTCAAGTTCCTCTCCTGTGATTGACTTGTAAATGCAGAAACACAATCTAGGGGGCTGAATGACCCCACTCTTAGGTTAAGACTTAAGGCAAGTGCGCCCAATAATTTCATTGGGGCTTCTTAATCCAAAGCCGCTGGAGGCAAAACTTGGACTCTGTGTAAATGGGTTTGCCTGATACTTCTATGAGCATCTCTTTTGACACCCCGCAAAATTCCTTTTGTTCAATTAAAATTATCTAAATAATTAAACATAGAATAGTTTATTTCTTCTTTCAAATAGAGATTTAATTAAATGCTTAGATAAATTATTCTTTGAATAAATTTTTACATTCAAGTTTGTTCGTAAGTTATATCTACATTGTAAATTTGAATTGAAAATATATATCTTGCTGAGGAAATTAAAAAAAGTTTAGAGTTATAGAGATAGAAATATCTAATAAGAAGAAAATAATTTAAAAATTTAGGATTTTTATGTATTTCATTTTTAGAAACTTAAAAGCAATATTTTTTATGGTGAAATATTATTGAAAATTTGTTATTTTTAAGAAATTGCTTTGCATTTCAGAAATTAAAACAGGGGGTACTTTGGAAAAATAAATTCAAAGGGAGTTAAAAGATCTAATCCATCTCTATTCAATTGCTAAGACAATTGAAAAAAAAAAAAAAGCTTTCTTGTTTATCTATTTATAGATAAGATGACTAGTACATGAAATTCAAAAAAAGGCAATGGCGTGGCCGCCATGTTTAGCCTCTAGACTATTAAGTGAGGATCAAATATTTCATTGCCAAATTATGCACCATAAAGAATAGTGAAATAACATTCCATATGCAAGCTCAATTGGGTTTAATAAAGCAAAATTTTAATTATGGGTTTGAATCATTGAGAGTAGAAAAACATCATTTTGCATCCCAAATGGTAATAATTTAATCATTTTTTATTTATTTGGAATAATTTCGTCAGAACCAGAAACCAATAACATTATTTCAACAAATATCATATTCAAAAAATTGAAGTGATGGTCAAATCAACTGTACAGTATAAATTATTTTAATTAAGTGTCAAAAACTGTGAATCTGATGACAAGAAGATTAGCACACGAAATTCAGCAAATGCTAAATTGCATGCATGTAGTATTAATGTTAAAAAGACAGTAAGCAAGCAGGAATAAGCATTCCAAATGCTAAATCGCAATTGCGCTTTCGACTGTAAAATTATAAAATTTTAAAGAATAAAATAAAGAAAAAAAATAAAAGGGAGAATTTTTTTTCTTTTACCCTAAAAATTCAAGTCTCATGCATAGCATAAAAGCATTTCATTCCTCTTATTTACAGATAATCCATTGTGTTATATCTAAACAGAGCTTCATCAAAATCGTAAACAGCAATAAATTGTAGCACAATACTTAAAAAAGAAAATGGAAAAAAGAAAAGAACCAATACTGCGCCGGATGATGGATTCTTAAAACTAAGAGATAGTGGATAGAAATGGAAAGCCAATTGATTGAAGTTGACTAAGTAAAAAGCCATCGCTTGCCAGGCTGTCGTAAGATAGACTTCACTCTCCTTAATTATTTAATTGGCATAATGTTTGCGAGCGCGACTAGACTAGCGGCAGTTCATTTTTCTCGATCAAATTTGAGGATTTGCTGACACAGCTAGACGTCGGGATCACACGATGCAATTGGTCTGTTTGGAATTTGTATGCAAATTTTGTCGTCGACTCTTTTTTTTTTTTAATTATAAGAGATTATTGTTTAAAATACAATATATTACATAATATTATAATTTAAATTTATTATTACATAATAATTTAGATTAATTTACATCAATTCACATAATATCTAAGATTAGTGTACATCAATTATAACAATCGAGAGACTTTAATCTTCTTTAATGTTTAAGACATTTAATCTTCACTCAAAAAAGAGTTAAGAAACTTTAAATTAAACCCTACAATGTAATTTTAGAGATTTGAATTACTTTTTTTTATATTTGTAAGGTAGTAACTCTAACTAATGGACTAGTTGTAGTTTAAAATAAAATAAAATGGTGGTAATTACACTTTTTTATCCTCTTTGAAAGTTTAAATAATTTGATCCAATTATTTTTCTGCGTCTTGAAGGGGAAAGATTATGTAAAAAAAAGTTTTTCTATTAGCTAAACTAAACAAGACATTCCTTTGTAAAAAGTTAACGATAAGCTAAAAAAATTTAAAAAATAAAAATTCCAATAAAATATATATTTTTTATTTTTTAGTTAACCTCTGACTTTATTAAAATCAAGGATCCTAACTTGAAAATCATTGTATATATAGAAATGTTCGAGTATAAATTTTTTTAAGTGTGCAACATTAGAAAAACACATAGATTATGCGGTTAAAGTATTTTAAATTTTAAGTCTTTAAAAACCTGCGATTTTAAAATTTTCCTAAATGTTTTCCGCACTCTAAGATCCCAAACTAAAAATTATTGTATGTATGTGTGTGTATTCTAATATGAGCATTCTTATTATTATTATTTTTTTTACGTGGAAGTATTTTAAAACTGTAGAATTTTAGAGAGTTAATTTTCAATTTTTTAAAATCATAAAGTTTAATAATTTATTCAGAAACTAATTTTTTTAAACTATATAATTTAAAAATATATTTGTACTAAAAAAAAAGGCATTTATTTAGGGCACAATTTGTGGTACTCCGAGAGTTGATGGCTTCTGGATGGCTACATATGTTCGTCAAGGTCGTTCGTTTTGTCTTATGTTGGAAACTATACAATAATACAAACCACTTGACGCGGCATTCACATTGAAGTTTGTCAAATCTCAAATTCAAGCCAAAGCCCCAATTGCGCGTATCCCACATCCAACATCCAAGAAGTAGGTATCCTTCAGGAAAGATCAAAGAGAAGGAGAAGGCTGATTAAGATCGCTCGCTACTGGGACCTATTTCCTTTCCCTCGGAGGTAGAGCCTTCAGGGGACCAAATACAACCTATTTAGTGAAAGAAATTGATAATTACAAAATACAACAAAGAATGTATTATTTAGTATTCAATAAATTAATAACCTCTGTTACATAATATTTTTTTGCAGTTTTAAATTAGGCAAAAGGACTACATTAATAATTTTAATAAAGCAATAATATGATATTTTTCTAGAAATCTTTATTTAACTTTGTAGTCTTATTTATATTATAAATTAATAATTTATTGAAGTTACAATTATAATTATTATGATATTTTATTACATACGATGTCACTTTATTGCTATATTTAAAAAAAATTAAAAATAGTTGGATCTCAATTTTTATTTTTCTTATTGCTTCTAAAAATTCTAAGGTTGAATTCTGAAATCGCAAGAATATCAATTTTTTGTTTGTCAATTTTAAATTATATTTAGTGGATTAATTCATTTTAATTGGTCAAATTAATAAAGTACAATAATTTTTTAGTTGGTTAAATTGTATTTTCATTAATTTATACATACACTTTGTAATTTAATAAATTATTAATTAATTAATGAATATCCTTTTAAAGTAATAAAATTTTTATGGTTCTGAGTTATTAGTTTATATATGTTTTACTGTAGCAGATTTTATTATTCTTGGCCAAAAACAGATTGTTTTCTGACTTTTATGCATGATCGCATTATCTACATCAAGGCAATATAATGTGAAAAGAGATACTGAATTCTTTAACGAAGATAAGTTCCGTATGTTCACATTACACACTCACGACTCCCGCTATTAAACCAAATAAAGACCAAACATCCCATGCATGCAATAAAAGATAACAACGCTTCAGCCAGCCAAAAAATCTAAAATCTCCTCACAATGGGCCACATAAATGTCACCTCCGTCACCGCCGCCGACATTGACGACGACGAGCTCTCCCCCATAGAAGAAGTCAGACTGACCGTGCTCAATTCCGACGACCCGTCACTGCCCGTATGTACCTTCCGAATGTGGTTCTTGGGCTTACTTTCATGTGCCTTGCTGTCATTTCTAAACCAATTCTTCGCTTACAGAACTGAGCCTCTTATCATAATCCAAGTTGCCACCCTTCCCATCGGCCGTTTCTTGGCGGCGACGTTGCCGGAGACTCCGTTCAGGATTCCAGGATGTGGGTCGAGGCTGTTTTCGCTTAACCCGGGGCCGTTCAATGTGAAAGAGCACGTGCTTATTTCCATCTTTGCTAATGCTGGAAGTGCTTTCGGAAATGGCAGTGCTTATGCTGTCAGTGTAGTAAATATCATCAAAGCGTTTTATCACAGGAAAATATCGTTCTTGGCCAGCTGGCTGCTCATCATCACTACTCAAGTAATAACTTATTTTGTTTTACTCGAATGAGTGGTGGTTGGTTCAACTCGTAAATTTTTAGAAAATCTGATACAAAAGTTTCGAGATTCCAATTCGTTTATATATAGCTTTGAAGAATATTTTGTGTCGTATATGCTGATTGATTCAACTACTAAGCTTTTTTTTTTTTTTTTTTGGTTTCATATACACACGCACACACATATACATATAACAACAGATCTGCTATTCAAATCTTACCTGGTATTTTGATGGGGTTGTGTTTTTTGAAAGTGTATTTTCTGGTTTTTGAGATAGTGTTGCGGTTGCTGCAGGTTTTGGGATATGGGTGGGCAGGGTTGCTGAGAAAGTATGTGGTGGAGCCGGCTCATATGTGGTGGCCTAGTACTCTGGTTCAGGTTTCTCTTTTCCGGTGAGTGACTCTAAGCAGGCCTAGACTCACAGCCTCAGTCCATTCATGCGAGTTCATTATTGAAAGTAGTCACTGGCTGGTAGTTATCATGTCATGTCATGTCATCAACGTGAGAAATTTCAACCAAAAATTTCGAATTTCGACTATATCTTAGAATTCAAGAAAAATTTACAAGCTTTTTAATAAAAATTCAAGAAAATTGGATGTGATCTCGTCGCCATGTGGCACATGAATACGAAGCTCTTGCGGCACCAAATATGTCGCCTTAGAGCATAGACTAATCGTTATATGTAGACTGCAGTTAAAAAGTCTGACGACCTTTGTTTTGATTTTTTTTTTGTGATCCCCAATACGGCCTTTATAACCACAAAATTTAGATTCTCCAGTATATTTTGTAATATTATTTTATAAAATAAAAAGAATATCCTTTTCAGCGTTTACACGAGTCAGTCAACCAGAATCTTAAATGGGTCCTCTATTTATTTATTTTCTCAATCCATTTTGAAGCTCATTTCTTTGACCTTGCCCTCTGAGAGTGGGTTAGCAATTTTATTTCTTTTCCTACTTTTTTTTTTAATTTTCTGAAACCAAGACGTAATTAGATAGACAACTTCACTAAAAAGAACAAATAAAAATTTTTACATTACATCATGATCTATGAATGGGTTTCTTGGATTATATCTTGATTCACGAGACTTTCACAAGCGCTAGCACCCATAATTATAGGACCTCTATGGAAATTGAAGGTGAGATTATTAGCTATTGACAATGATTTTTTTCAGGAGGTTGGTGACCACATGCTTTCTGTTAATAATTGCAGCAATATTAGAAAAGAACAAATAAATCTAAGTTGATAATGAACTTTGAGTTGCTCGTAAAGCGTGTGATTGAAACATACGCTTCATCAATGGAGCATATTTTCATGAACGGGTGGGTCCTCATATGAGTGATGACTTGTCTCAAATATCTATAATTGACATGGAAGTCAAGAGATCCTTGGTGATGCAAACCTGAGCCATTACCAAGCCTCACCTCATCAGGGCGGGCGTTTCCATCCATTTCTATAAAGCAAAGGGGAAGCTCGCAGAGCTTTCTCTCCTAGTTAGAAGGGAGACGGTGCTTTTAACGATAATATCTGTCCAATATATGATATCAATAATGTCTACAAAGTTCCCGTTTGATGTAATTCTAACAGGACATTGCGTGAGAAAGAAGACCAGCGTATGTCACGGGCAAAGTTCTTCGTCATTGCACTAATCTGCAGTTTTTCATGGTACCTGGTTCCGGGCTATCTCTTTCCAACACTTTCGAGCATTTCATGGGTCTGCTGGGCATTCTCCAAATCAGTCACCGCCCAGCAGCTTGGCTCTGGCATGCGAGGCCTCGGACTTGGAGCACTGACGCTCGACTGGTCTATGGTTTCTTCATTCTTGTTCAGCCCCCTTGTCAGTCCCTTCTTTGCCATTGTTAATGTCTTTGCAGGCTATGTGTTGATAATCTATGTTGTGACTCCCATAGCTTACTGGGGACTTGACTTGTACAGTGCACATAAGTTCCCCATTTTCTCCTCACACCTGTTTACATCTCAAGGTAAAAAATACAATATATCTGCCCTTGTCAATGACAAGTTTGAGTTAGATCAATACAAGTACGAGGAGCAAGGACGTATTCATTTGAGCATGATTTTTGCTCTTACCTATGGCTTCGGCTTTGCCGCAATTGCATCAACTATAACACACGTCGGTTTCTTCTATGGAAGGTAATGTTGTTACTTAATCATTTGCTCTTCAAATTTAAATGGTTTTTTTTCCCCCCATTTTAAAGTCGGTTGGAGATAAGCATTCATGCAGATTTTATCTTCGAGAGTGCACATTTTCCCTTTAGCACACTGAAAATGAACCGCTTTGCGGTGTCAAGTAGTGTTTTGATATGGTTTAAAGAAAATATACTTATCTTCATTCACCTTTACTCGAATACAAACATGAATTTCACCTCAAAAATTTCAAAAAGAATGAAACTTACATATAAGATTTTATTCAACAGGGAGATATATGAACGATTTCGTGCTTCTCACAAGGGGAAAGAGGATATCCATACAAGACTGATGAGGAGATATAAGGACATACCTCACTGGTGGTTTTACTTGATGCTCATAACAACGCTTGTAGTTTCTCTTGTACTATGCACCTTTTTGAATGATCAAGTTCAGATGCCATGGTGGGGACTCCTGTTTGCTGGTGCCATGGCCTTTGTCTTCACCATTCCAATTAGCATCATAACCGCGACAACAAACCAGGTGTTTGATTTAAACCATGGCCCCTATGTAGTCACAGCAAATGTTTTCTCTTAAACAATTTTGCCTTGGACATGCAAGTTATGTTCCACGAACTTCTTTCCTTGTATCCGCATAATCTCAAGATACCTTACAGCACTTTTAATTTTCCAGTATCTAAAGAAGTATATATGCAATCTTGTCACTGACTAGGCATGACATATTTACTGATACCCTGATGCACTGTATGCAGACACCGGGACTAAACATAATCACAGAATATTTCATGGGCATCATATATCCGGGAAGACCGATTGCCAATGTATGCTTCAAAGTTTACGGCTATATGAGCATGGCACAGGCTGTGTCATTCCTCAACGATTTCAAGCTAGGACACTACATGAAGATCCCTCCAAGATCAATGTTCTTAGTTCAGGTACATTTATTCTAGCGTGTAAGTAAATTACTGTAGAAACAGCAGATATGAAACTAAACTGAGTCATTGGCATAATTTTATTATGAGATTACAGGAATGCCCCATAACATCTTCATGAAATAATTATGTCCTACCGCCTCTAAAGTCTAAATTATTTTAGGTGGCATACACAAAAATCATTAGATATTACTAAGACGCAGCATCAAACACTTACAAATTCATTCATTGATATTGCACTAGAGAGTATTATCCAAATTTTGATGCATTTGGTTTTTGAATCATCTCACCCCAAATTCTGAGATATAACTTTCATCAAGTTTTTCCATCTCATTTCTGCTATTTTTTCTTCTCTACCATTGCTGATACACTTCATATTCTGTCTCGTACACACAGTTCATAGGCACAATTATTGCTGGAACCATCAACCTTGCAGTGGCATCGTGGTTGCTGAACTCCATTGAGAACATATGCCAAGATGAACTCCTTCCGCCGGACAGTCCCTGGACATGCCCAAGTGACCGAGTCTTCTTTGATGCCTCAGCGATATGGGGTCTGGTGGGACCTAAGCGGATCTTTGGAAGTCAAGGAAACTATCCGGCCATTAATTGGTTCTTTGTTGGTGGAGCATTGGGACCAGTGCTTGTTTGGCTATTGCAAAAGGCATTCCCCAAGCAGTCTTGGATTCCACTAATTAACCTTCCAGTTCTTCTAGGAGCAACGGGAATGATGCCACCGGCGACAGCAGTAAACTACAATTCTTGGATTATAGTTGGAACAATTTTCAATTTCTTCATATTCCGATATCGAAAGCAGTGGTGGCAGAGGTACAATTACATTCTATCAGCAGCGATGGATGCTGGGGTGGTTTCCATGGCAGTGATATTGCACTTCTCAGTGGGCATGGAAGATAAGCGTTTGTCTTGGTGGGGCACAGAAGGTGAACACTGTGACTTGGCAACTTGTCCAAAAGCCCAAGGCATATTGGTTGATGGTTGTCCAGTGAACTAGTGCTTGTTTCCTTTTATCACATAAAAGTTGCACAGAATAAGATTAGCAAGTACAAGAATAGTATGATTAGGCAAGTGGAGCCATCAAGGAAATGGTATGTAAGGATGATGACTTAAGACAAATTTCTCTTCTACACTTAAGTAAAAGGCAAAATAATTTGGACACTGAGATTGCCTAGCATTTTACAAAATGGTGCATCATTCCTTTAGGCTCTTGATGTGTTCACTGAAACCCAGTGATTATATTCGTCCATTCTTATGATAAAGGAACTAGAACTTGCAGAGCTACCTCCACCATATGCCTGAATATTTAAAGATGCAAAGGAAAACATGGTCAGAAGATTCACCAAAATATTAACATGTAAGGACATAGACATGAATAGTAGCATTAACTGGATTTTCAAACCTTAGCAATCTCAGAGGTATCAGTAGCACTATCAGTACTCCTCAAGCACATCTTAAGATTATTCCGCTGCATATATATGACAGCTCCTATGGGCCTGAAATCATCAATGCTTTAGTCTTTACTATGGTTCCGATATCGCAACAAGAAAGTGTCAATGGCTAAATTAGGAAAACAGTGATGGAAAATGTAAAGCAGCAATCATCAATAGGCGAATTAATCAATCAGTAGCATGAAAAGATGATGTTGGTAGTTTTAGGGCTATGGCAGATGGGCATCAGTAGAAAGTCTCCAATAATCATTTGAGAGTAATAAATTGATAATATGGAAAACTGTGTCCAAGGCGAATTACCTCAGCCCAGCAGCAGAACTTCTGACACTAAGTTGCTTACCGATTTCATCATTTAAGTAAGAATTTCCATCTGCTCTAACTCCCTAGAAATGTGATAATTGAATGATAAAAAAGCACTTGGGAAAGAATGTTAATGGAAAAGGAAAAGAATGAAAAAGCAAAAGGCTGCGTAGTAAGGTTTAATCTTTCACCAATTGTTAAAGGACATGAAATACATTCTATTTACTTGGATGTGAATGACACAAAGAAGAAGAGGTCAATGTATGCTCAAAATACTAAAAGTACATCGGTCACGTGAAAGCAGCAGCACACACGCACACACGCGAGCGCGCGCGCGCGCACACACACACATGTATCGATTTATATTTACCAGACACTCTCCATAGAATCCTCTGCCCAGCCGCACTCTAACAGCCTTGTCCAGAAACTTATTTGCTGCACTTTGGCGAGAGGAAATAGCAGAATTCCCCTTGGCAATTAGATCTTCAGAATTTATCTCCAGTAACTGCCATTGATACAAGTTCAAAGGGCTTAAAGTAATGAAAATTAAATAGAGACGATATAGATGTAGATGCAAGGGGGGAGAAAATTCAAAGAGAGAGAATATGGCACGGAGAATTTTTAGTGGCTTTCATCTCAAAATTGAAAATCCCCAGGGTTGGATCAAACAACATTGAGTGATAAGAAACTAATGTCCAAAAACAATTTGGAATATAAACATATTTAGTCAAAGTAGCAAAACAAAGGAAAGTTTCTTGTACAATAGATGTGGGATTAAAAATAAAAATAAAAATCTATAATGGGAGTTACTAGGTGGGGAAATAAGGCTTATCATACATTTTCGTTTCATTTTATGTCTGCAGTAAACGGAGCAAAATTCCCATCCCAAACCAATTAAGATATGCAACATCATACAATCAACTTTCAAATTAACTAGTCTAAAAAATAAACCTGCGGAAACAACAAAAATGAAAGTAAGGTTTGAATATTAAAGCAAAGAATTTTTTTTTTTAAATGTGTGGATTAGTAATGCAATTCAACCTTGAGCGCCATTCGCTTAATCCAATCCTGAAAGCATTTATGTCTGGTAAGCTCCATCGACGAAGATCCATATCTTCCATGTATTTAAGAACCACTTTCATACGATCTTGAACTTCTTGGCTCAACAAACTGGCTATATTTCCCTAATTTCAATTAAGAGAAACAATTCCACATCTTAACATTCTAGCTATCTATACTCAAGCTGCAGTAAACTAAAGCCGCACAAAAGAGCACAGCCTCACTTCTACTCACATCAGGAGAGTTCAGATCCACAAGCTTGGAAGAGAAATATTCATATGCAGCATTGGAGCTACTCTTCTCGAGATTAACATAAAATGTAACTTTATCAGGATGATCGTTAGTAATCTGACCAAGGGCTGATTTTCGATGATCGAAGCCAATCACCATTAATAAAATCAATAAAAGCATTAAAAAAAAAAAGAATAAGGTAATTAGCACCCCAACGTATGAATTTTTTGTTTTCCCTTAAATCCTGCAAATGAAATTTGGTCTTACTCGCATGATGATCGCCGTGAAAGCTCATGAGCAAATCCTTTTGGTCCAAGAAAGTCAAGAAGATAGACTCTCTCGAGCCCTTCAATACACAAATCTCCAACCCTACGACAAGAAAGTAAGTAAACTAAACCCTGACGCGTGTGGCAAGAAATGATTGGAGGATGTACATTACATAGTCTAGTTATACCTATCTAAGTGTTGTTGATAAAGGAGATTGATTACCTCAAGGGTTCAACGGAGGAGAAAGGCAAGAGGAGACAGCGAAGGTTCAGGTGAGAATGGAAAAGGCGAGCAAACAGAGCCGATAAGCCTCCCGAAAGTGACGGGTAATTGTACAGCGCCAAATTTTTTACTCCCTCTTCGCCCGCTTTACTTATGGCTTCCAGCGCTGCATCTGATCGAAACCCTCGACCTCTCAGTCTTCGAATTTCGCCGAGTGCACACTTAGTACTCCACCATTTTCGCATCATTATCATTTGATTCT
The DNA here is from genome assembly GCA_030449875.1 of Aegle marmelos. Lineage (NCBI taxonomy): Eukaryota > Viridiplantae > Streptophyta > Magnoliopsida > Sapindales > Rutaceae > Aegle > Aegle marmelos. The sequence goes on from JASUUL010000058.1 coordinate 5,238,492, forward strand.
GATTGTTCTCCGAAACCACACACAGTCCGGCTCTCTCGCCCTCGCACAGCGGAACCGTCTATAACTGTTAACTGTCTCCTGCTTTTCACCTCTGTTTCTCCACTTGTTGTTTGTCCGGGTATTTTAGGTCTTTCCCCCGTAAAGTAGGGATTTGTTCCCGCTATACCCTTAAAATACATTATTTATCTAAATAAACCCTCATACTTCAAAATTTCTCATATATATCTTATTTAATGTATAAATATAAAAATAACATACTTTAAACACTTTATTTCCTAAAATTATTCACGATTTGTTTCTAACGTTCAGTGCGTCAGACCCACTTCATCTTCTCTACGGTGAAAGAGGGAAAGAAGAGAAGCTTCAAACGTCTCAAATCTACCCATATGAACTTACACCCACACTCCCGCAGTCATTAATTTTGTTCAAGTGCCCTGACCCTGTGATTTCTAGGCAGTCACCCTCGATTTGCTTTCTCGTTCCAGCTGCTGTCGTCTCTGTCATTGAAGCATCTGGCTTCGTTTGCTGTCTCCGATTTCGTTCACCTACGCCTACACTGCTGCAGTCATCACTTCCATTCAAGTGCACCGACCCTGTAAAAGTCGTCCTTGATTTACTTCTTCGTTCCAACTGCTGTTAGCTCTGTCATTGAAGCCTCCGGCTTCGCTCACCTACACCCATGCTGCCACAGCCATCACTTCCATTCAAGTGCACCGACCCTGTGACTTGTATTCGTCCTTAATTTGCTTCCTCGTTCCAGCTGCTGTCGGCTCTATCATTGAATTCGTTCGCTGTCGTCAATCACACAAGGTAAGGTAAATTAAAACTATTTAATCTTCTTTTATATAATGATTGTTATTGTTGTTGATTTAGCTTCTTAACATTGTAATTGATGTTGTCTCAAGTGTTGAAGATGATGGATTATTAATCTATTGCATTTGTTTGTCAATTAGAGATGTGTTTATGGAGATGGGTTATTAATTGTGTAAAGAATCCTTTGCTCGACAGTAGTCGGGTATGAACACCTTACTCCACTATATTCATGCAATTAGTTCTTTACTTGACCAGAGTTTGTAAAGAATTCTTCACTCGACATCATGCATCGGGTACTAACACTTTTTTTTTCAATGTTACCAAAAATCTATGGTTTATATAATGGATTGTAGTTCAATGCATGCTTTGCTCGACTGTTGCAGTGTAATGAATGGTTTACTCAACTAGTATGTCGTGTAATTTTTATGATTAGTTTAAAATATGTTATTATGCAAATTTTCAATCATTTATATACTTATAAATAAATTTTTTTGTATTTATACAGATGGAACCGAAAATCAAGGAATCTGAATACTTTAAAGCAAAGATTTCAAACCGATCATCACTAGAGGCAGTGGAGGACATTAAAAATAAACTCTCTGAGAAGCAGAAAAATATTTTCAGGCTTTCCTGTTTTGGTCATTTTTTGGATGTGAAAGAGTTAAAGTTTTCTGTTCAGTTACTCCATAGCATATTATTGAGAGAAGTGAAATCAGATGAAAAGGCAATGTGGTTTAGGATCGGTCGTAAAAATATTTGATTTTCATTGGAGGAGTTTGCATTGGTGACAGGCTTAGATTGCAGTCCATCGTATGATCCCGATACTAAAAATACTGATGATGATGACAGAATAGTTGATGAGTTCTTAGGTGGAAATTATGCAATCACAACAAAAGATCTTCGTACAAAGTTCTTAGCGGCAAAGTCAAATGATGACATGAAAATGGTAAAGCTGGCCATGTTATATTTTCTTGAGTCCGTGTTACTTGGAAAAGAGAATAGAAATCGTATCAATGAAACTAATGTACTTCTTGTGGATAATTTTATTGAGTTTAATGAATTTTCCTGGAGACGCATTTCTTTCAAGATGACTTTTGATAGTTTGAGAAAAGGCGTTGTAGAACGTGCGGCAAAGCCTAAGAAGAAGTCAACTGCAAATTCTAAATACAAAGAAGCAACGTATAGTGTGCATTATTTCCCTCATGCTTTTCTGGTAACAAAACTAAACTAACTTATATATCGCTTATTGAGTTGTTGAATAAGTACTCATTGTTTAATCTTATTTCAATCATTTTTTGCCTAACAAATTTATTGTATTTGCAATTTGAAAATATTTAAGTTTTCTTCATATACTTCTTAAATAAGATACTCATTTTTCTTATGAATGATAGTTGTTAGCAACATCTTTCTATTTATAATAGTTGGTAGCATCATTTTTCTATTTATTATTTACCAATTCTTTTTGTTAAAAAGTAAAATGTGTCATTAATTATACAGGTATGGGCATATGAAGCTGTTTCTGTCATCGGTGATAAATGTGCAAAGCATTATGGTAATTTGTTTCCAAGGATTTTGAGAGGGAAATCGATAAAGCCTAAAGATTTTAAAGAGATTCAAACGAAGATATTGAATAAAAAAACTTCCATGATGGTTTTCATAGAAAAGTTACATACAACTGGAGATGTCGAAATAACTAAACATTACATGAGGTATTTTAGTGAAGAAGAGTGGTTTCAAGAGATCGGTGAAGAGAATGATAATGCTATTGAAGCAACAAGTCATTCAAAGGCAAATTCTTCACATGATAATAATGAATCACATGATAGTGAATTAAATAGTTTTGATGGTTCGGCCGATGATAATGATTCAGATGGTGCACCCACCTTCAGTGTTCCAACAACGTTGCCTCCACAATATTTAAATCAATCAGCATCAATACCAGTTGAGGTCACAAAAAAAGGTAAGTCACTATTGTATTAAACTATGCCGTAAATTATACTATAAATTATTTACTTATGTGGCATTTCCGTTATGAAGGGAGTAAGTAACATAATATTTATATATTGACTTCTTTATTATCCAGTAAGTTCATAACTTAGTGAAAAAAATTTTAAGTTGCAGTCTATCCAGTGAGTTCATTTTCTACTGTACACGACTATAGTTTGGTAATAGACACTTCACTCAGCTGTAGTCGTATTGGATACCTTACATGATTACATCAAGACTAATATAATATTTTAAAATTTTTGATACATGTCAGGGTGGTCCATCTGGACATGCCTCCCGGACGTTTCGTGGTTCTATTCTCGAGGAGAAGGTTAATCATCTTGGTTGTCGCATCCAAAATATTGAAGAAAATATTATGAAGTTAGAAAATACCATGAAGAATATGGACATAAAGATAGATAACATTGAGGAAAAAATCGGTCGTATTAACGTGATCGACTATAAATTGACTAGGCTTATTCAGTTACTCAAGGAGTCTTCGACCTCAGAATCTAAGGGTGCTGATTCTAAGGTTTGATATATAAAAGTTTTAATATTTTTTCATTTAGTTTATATGTTTATTTAATTATCTAACAATTTAGTTGTTATGACTGTAGCCTATAAACGATCCCATGGACGTCGCATCGGGTCAGTCACCTACACAACAACCTTTGGACACGCTTGTCAATAGTTGTAGTACGGGAGGGACTACAGACATGATGACACCAGCTGATTATCATGGTACATCAAGTGCTGATCCTATTATCGTCTCAACCCAAGAAAAAGATTATAGATCGGTGTACAATTTACGTAAAAGAAAAGAAATGAAAACTTCCACTTATCTGCGGACACCGTATACCAATCCTTTAAAAAAGCCGTGAGAGACAACGGATGTTGAGGTCTACCCTCAAGAGACCAGGGACTTTGAGATGTGTCCCTTTATACCCCAAGATGAGTTATTGGAGCTGCAGCGATGGATGAATATAAAAAATGATAAAAAAGAGCTGTGAGTTTTCTCATATTATTGTCTTAATTGTTTATGAATACCAGATTATATCCTCCATATGTTTATTTAAAATTTCTACTCATTTTATAATTTATTCTATGCAGTAAATTTATTGATTTGACTCTTATGGAGGTTAACCGTGAATTTTTTTGTAAATTATACAAATCAGACATCTGGTTGTCAAATGTAGTAAGTCATAAATATAAAAAAAATTCATCATTATTATGATAAATAATTATTATTTTTACTTATTTCACACTTTATATTCATCACATCGACATTGGATGCTACTACCTAAGGAAAGAAATGTCTCAGGCTCCAATTCGGAAGGAACAAGTTAGTGCCATTATGGACAGTAATTTTCTGGTATAGTCAATTTGCTGTAACCTATTCGTTACCTTGTTAGAATAATAACAACAAATATGTTATTTACCTTTTTTTTCTAGAATAATCTGAAGGACAGACATGAGGTGTACTTAAGAAACCCAGATAAGGTATGGAAAAAGGATTGTTACTGCATTGACTATGTTAATGGTGCAAAATTGGACTATGCCACTCATTGGAAAGATGTTTTCACTGTAAGTTCGACATTGTGTGCTTAGTTTTTGATAAATATGTACTGCAAGTAAATAAAAATAGTTCCCATATTTCGTTGATATATTTACGGTTAGTTGTTAAGATTGTCCGCATTTCGTAGGTGTATTTGCCGATATTCATGAATAAGCATTGGGTTCTCTGTGTGGTTGATATACTTGGAGGCAAGATTTCTATTTATGACTCCATGATAGACTTAACAAAGGATTCAGTTTTGATGAGACAATAACTACCTATTGCAGACATGATACTTCTGGTACTTCAAAAGATAAGATATCATGAGACACATCCAGACTGTGCTGAGGTTATATTTTCAATTTCTTGGCCCATTGTGCGAGTGCATAACATCTCGCAACAACAATCAGGGTATGTACTATCCATATTGTCGTTTGAATTTAGTAAAAAGAATGATGATTTTTAACAATTGCTTTATATTAATTTTTATAGTGGTGATTGTGGAGTATTTTTGTTACGATACTTGGAAGTCCTTGCCCATGAACTAGACGTCAATTCATATTGCCAACAAGATCATGTTACACAATTTCAAAAAGCGTTGGCTGTCAAATTATTTGGGCATAGGTCGTGGAAAAAAACTTTGTAGTGTTATGTCCTGTAAAACTTAATTGATGTGTTGTTTTTTGGATCCTGAGATGTAATGGTTACAATAACGATGTTGTTGATATTTAATGTCATTGAAAATAGAATGTACAAGCATTATGATCTTTTGTTTTTGTATATATTAAGAAGATATTTTGTATAGATGTGACAAAATTGGATGGTTTATATATGCTCAAGGAATACTCTGTAAGAAAATACACGACTGCAGTTGGGAATCTGGGCTAATGCAGTACATGATTTCTGTGTGTAAATACCCGACTACAGTCGTGTATTTACAATACTTGATCTGGCTCTGTGTTTAGATATACGACTGCAGTCGGGTACTGACAAATATACATAGTCGGGTATTTAATATATCAAACTTCAATGAGATAAATAACAAATGTAGTTGTACATCAAATAACATAAATCCAATCCTTATTAAAATCATAAATAAGATATAATAAAATGGGAATTGTTGCATAATCATCATAATTATTTGGCATCTTCAACTCAAACACTTGGCCCATGAGAAGATTATAAGTCCCTGATCGTATCCCTTGAAAACAACATAAGCCGTACAAACATGTTCATTCATCTGCACAACAAAAAGGGTAGAAAGTTATCAATTAAATATTATAGATATTAAAAAATTAAAATAACAATAATGACAAGTATATAAGATTTACAGTAGTATATGTGATTGTTTACGTTTCATTCGATCAAAATACAGGCTCATTGTTAGATAGTGGGATAGGTGCACTACAAATTAGTCGACTATGTCCTTGAGAACCACACCTACCACACTTACGACGCAACTTCTCTTCGCCTTGTAATGCTATCCTAATTTCTTGTGGCCGATCCTTTTTTTGCTTTTTCATGGGGGGCAAAACCTCATTACTTTGCACTTCTTCTTAAATCTCCCATTCTTTTTCTGTGCCAACAGGATATATTGTTTCTGCATATGCTGTAACCCATGCTTCACTAGAATAGTAACGAGAACACATATCATATACAGATAATGTTTCTCGATATCTATAAACAACTAATAAATGTTCACAAGGTAGTTGATTGAGTTGAAATACCCGACAACTGCATGTCTTATAAAGAATGTTGACGTGACCATTAAGGTCACCATCTCTAACAATAAACTCGTACATATTTAGTGTCACAACTTTATATGTACATAAATTTTCAGATTGTTTTAACAACTCCTTTTCAGCCCATTTTGTCAGTTGTGTGTGACAATTAACTGCCTCTTCTCGTCTATCACAAAACTATTCCCGTAATTTGTCAATGATCGAATCCAATAACTTATGAATGGGCAACTGTCGAGGGTTTTTAAGAACAGCATTCATCGATTCTGCTATGTTTATTGTCATAATACTATAACGTAAACCATCAAAATGAGAACGAGCCCACTTCTGATACCCTACATCTTAAAGATATTTTGTCACTCTTTCATTGACTTTTTGTATCTCATTCATAAAGTAATTAAAATGTTGTGGTCGATAAGCTTTTGCAGCTAGTTCAACAATTGCACCTACCTCAATCTCTTTAACCTTAGCTCGTAAGTTTTGCTTTAAGTGGTGCGTACAAATACCATATGCAGCACCTGGAAATGTGATGTTAACATTTTTCTTGATACTAGAGTGGCGATCAGAAATAAAAACCAAATTAGAAACTTCACCTATTGCTTCCTTTAACTTCATTAGAAACCATCCCCATGATGCATCATTCTCACTATCACCAACACCAAATGCAACAGGATAAAGTTAATTGTTACCATCAAGTGCTGTTGCGATGAACAAAGTTCCTTTAAATTTTCTCTTTAAGAACGTACCATCAATTGCAATGACTGGCCTTATTGATGAAATAAATCCATGTATACAACTCCCAATTGCCATAAAAATATATTTAAAGTTATTTGCATTGTCAACTTCAAGGAATGCGTGGGTGCCCGGATTTTTCTTCTTTAACATTTTTATGTATGAAGGGAGTAACTTGAATGAATCCTCAGGCGTGCCTCTAACTTTCTCCATTGCATATTCTCTTACTTTTCATGCCTTGTGGTAACTTATTTCAAACCCAAACTGTTTTTGGAAATCTTCTCTTATATCACTAGGCTTATATGAGGATGAAGCACCATCAAACTTGTGACAAATTTTTTGTCTGATAAGCTTAAATGAAGCATGACGATGATCTCTCTTACGGACATCAAGTGTACAACTATGGACATTATAATACTTTGTGATTTTAAACATATTCAAACTTCCAAACTTGACAGCACGAAGTCGCCACTTACAAGTATCGTCAACACATCTAACAACAAGTATATTCTTCCCTGACTTGAAGGTTTTTAACTCAAAATTTTTCCCTAGAGCTTCCATAGAAAGCACTTTTTGCAACTCCTCTTTTGAACTGAACAACCTTTTCCCCATTAACCCATCACTATCACCAATAACTTCTAAAGATGGCAAGTTAATACTATTAGAATGCGAGTTGTCAGTGTCGAATAAACTATGCATGCAAACAAATTAACTTTGGGCATATATCTATTATCAGATGGTGGATAACTCATACTGGAAGATACTACATTTCCCACTGTTGGATCACTAACTGTTATCCCATCAACATTAACAGGAAGAATAACATTTTCATTTTCCTCATTTGGCTCCATTCTATCAATTGGTTGTGTTTCAGGAACAAATTCAAATATTGACTGATCTTCAACAACAAAATTATTTGGACTTAAACCTTCATCTCTATCATATGGCTGAATAGGTTCTTATGGACAGCTATCTGACCCAAAGTTAGGGTCAACATGAGTAATAGGGGTCACTAGAATTTGTTTTCTTTGGTAAGTAATGCAAAGAGGAATTTTCAACTCAGCTCCACTAACTGTTTCCTCTAGAAAATAATCTACATCATCATCACTCATAATTGGAACATGTGGCATTGGATCGAATGTTTAAGCTTGAACTTCATTTCAATGTCAAATTCACAAATATCAATGCAAGTAACTCGACATACTCTTTCTATCAATTATGCATACGTGGTCGAACGGGGCACCATGATTCCTCTTGCCTCTGTACCATTAAATCTATAATGGCCGTTTTGCTCAATCCATTCACCACAACATAATAGGCACACGCACTGAAGTCATTTCCTGAAATAATACAACAGTTAATTATACAACAAATACAAAAATAAAATCTAAGAAAGTATATAATGAAGTATAGAACTGTCTATATATTTACACGACAAACATCATATAATTGCTAGTTTACACAACGGACGTCGTGTAATTACTAATTTACACAACCATGATTGTGTAACTTACTAAAATACCCAACTGTAGTTTAGTAAACAAATAGAGGATATATTTAGTAAAAAAATTATAATCTTTGTATTAAGAAAAATCTTCTCTGATAACATCTACTATATCTTTCAGAATTACATGATTGCTGTCGTATATATTCATATATACATGACAAAAGTCGTGTAAGTTCAAAAAATACATGACTCAGTAAATAGTCAAACAATATATTTCTTCTTTAAAAATAATTTTTCTTGCACTAATAAGATGTTGGGATCTCATAATAATTGGAATATTTTTTATATATGCACAAACATACTATATGATAATAGTTATGTAACTTATTAAAACACACGACTATGATCCAATAATAGTTAAAGGATATATTTAGTGAAAAAAATATTTTTTACACTAATGAATCTTTTATACTGCTTCACGACTATAGTCATGTAAATCTGTACATACACGACTACAGTCGTATAAATCTATAAATACACGACTACAGTTGTGTAAATCCATATTTACACATTGTCATCGTATATATAAAAGTGTGAGAATAAAATTTTCGCAACAACTTCAGGTTTTAATGAATGTAACTATAAAATCCATCAAATAACAGTCACATGATGTAAAAATAGTAAAAATGTGAGTTACTTTATTATTTATCACAAATAAAATAAAACCCTAAAAATAACATAATATCAACAAAATGAATAAATAACACAAAATAAAAAATAAAGTTTCAAATACCTTATTCATAGCATGATTGCTTCATCCAGTTGGAACTAAAATCTCTGTACATTGTCGTTCATGAGAGCTTTTGAGTGGAGAGTGAGTTTTGAATGTGTGGAGTGAAAAAGAGTAAAGTATGTTAGAGGTGAGTTGTGTGTGTTTTATATTTTTTTGTAGGGATATTTTAGACAATATACCACATCAAGAGGCATATCTAGACAATTTTCAAGTATGGGGTATATTTAACTAAATATCATACTTTTAAGGCATATTTAATTAAATTTCCCTAACATAAAGTAAATGGCACTTTTTTTTTAGAGAAGTTAATGGCGTGTTTGAATTAAAATTACAATTAGAATTAGGATCAGGGAGAGGGGGATTCAAAATTAAATATGGGTCTCATATATTTGAGAAATAAGAAATAGAAATTTGATTTTCATTGAGTGGGAATAACTTTCATTGCTTGCACTCATTATTTTATTTTATTTAAATTTTATAATTTTTTATTCTTAATTAAATTATTTATTATTATTATTATGATAATTTAATAAAAAAAATAATTATAATTATAATAATGATGACGACCATGACAACAACAAGAACAACAACAACAACAATAATAATAATAATAACAATAATAATAATCACCATCATGAAAGTAATAATAAGATTGATTATTATTTACATTAGGATTTAGCTATGTTATAATAGATTTAAAATAAAATATCTCTTCATAATCATAAGAATAAAGTTATAATAAGTTTTTTATTATTTATCATTTTACATGTATAGCTGAGATTTATATTTCATCATAACTTAATTTCAACATGATCATAGCCTCTTCATTATTGTTAATTTTTAAAATCATCATTGTCATCATCATTATTAATATTATTATTTTGATTTTCATTATTATTACTATTTAAAAAATATTCACAATTATTATAATAAATAAATAAATAATAAAAATGACAATAATTAACTAACAACATTTTAGTGATTTAAAACTATTTATTCAGATTGTGAAAATACCAACAAGGATATTATCTATTTTAATTCCTATAACTTAAATCAAAGACTTGTTTTGATTCCCATTCATAGTTCGTTTTGATTACGGTCTACTCTTATCATCAATTGATAAATGCAATAGAAGGACAATATTATTGTTTTAGAATTTTGTGGATAGCTTTAAAGAACAAGTAAATACATTGTTTTTGAAGAAAACAATATCTTCCTTTTGTATTTTTAAACTAGTTTACATTTCTAGTTTTCATGTTCTGTCAAACCCAATATTTTGTTCCATATGTAATAAAAATAATCTTACTCATTTTAAAATTTAATTGAAATTTTCTATTTAGAATAATGTGTTAATTTGCATTTTTTTTTTTGTGGATCATTGAAAAATGTAGAAATTTATTTAATCAAATCATTCAAGATAAAGTCACACTACATTTTGCAATTAGTACTTAAACATTTATGATAAAAAGAGAATGTAATAGCCATATCAATTAATAGTGCGTTTACTTTTCAGATTAGAGAATTAAAATTCGGAATCAGAAGTATAGATTATGTTTACTTCGCAAAAATATAGTAGGAATCGAAATCAAAATAGTGAAATCCGCTACTATTTAGAAATGAGAAATGAGAGATTGATTACCATAGGAGAGGTGGGAATCAATCTCTCATTCCTTAAATTTTTCATTTTGCTCCCAATAATATTTTAATATTTAAAAAATATTCTCCTTTAAATTAATATATTTTTATAATTATAATTAATATATTATGAAAATATTAATTATTATGATAGTTATTTCATATATTATTATTATTTATTAATTAATATAATTATTACTATTATTAATATATTAATACATTATTAACAAGGATATAGTGATAATTATAGTTTTCAAATAAATAATCACAATAATTAATATATTATAATTATAATTGATTAATCAATTAATATACTATCATAATAATCATTAACATAATTATTTTAATTAATTCATAGATTATTAGAAATTAATATAATTATAACTATTAATTAAAATATTAATACATTATTAACAAAAGTATATTAATAATTATAGTTTTTGAATAAATAATTACAATAATTAATAATAATATTATTATTAGTTAATATAATAATTATTAATTAATACATTATTAATAAAAAATATATCAATAATTATATTTTTTGAGTAAATAATCACAATAATTAATATATTATAATTACAATTAATTAATTAATACATTATGATAATAATCATAAACATAACTATAATAATTAATTCATATATTATTATTAATTAATTAAAATAATAATTATTAATTAATATATTAATACATTATTAACAAAAATATATTCATAATTTTATCTTTTGAATAAATAATCCAATAATTAATCTATTTTGTTATTATAATTATTTAATTAATTAATATGTTGTCATAATAGTCATTAATATAATTATTATAATTAATTCATATATTATTAGCTAATTAATATGATTATTATTAATTAATATATTAATACATTATCTACAAAAATATATTAATAATTATAATTTTTGAATAAATAATTACAATAATTAATATATCTTGTTATTATAATTAATTAGTTAATATAGTATCATAATAATCATTAATATAATTATTATAATTAATTGATACATTACTATTAATTAATTAATATGATTATTATTAATTGATATATTAATACATTAATAATAATAATTTAATAATTATGGTTTTTAATAAATAATCACTATATTAAAATATAAAATATTAATTATTATAATAATTCATTAGGTACATTTTAATAATTTGTTACAATAACTTATTCCGATTTTAATTCCAAAATAAAATAGACACATTAATACAACATAATTTATTTTTATTTTGATTCCTATAATTTAAGTAAATAATTTATTTTTATTCTCATTCCAACTTATTCATATTCCTATTCATTCTGATTCTAGTTTACTCTTATTCCTATCTATTCTAATTTTAACTTATTCCGATTTTAATTTAATAAACGCACTGTAAGATGACATATTTATTAAAGCTACTACTTACCAGTTTATGAATCCATACAAAACCAAACAATTGGGCGGAGAGCAAACTATTGAGAAGCACTCAACATCGGCGGGCTCCATGGGACAATTTCTATTGTATAAGACATATAAATTGATTTTTTTCTTGTAAGACTAATTGATACGGCCTCATGATTATAGACCCGAATTCATTAGTATAAAATATTTTATTTTTTAAATAAACTCTCCTAATATATGAAAGAGTAAAAAATTCCTTCATCCTTATAATTTTAAAGAACAAAAAAGTTCCTTCATACTTGTAATTTTAAAGAATATAAGCAGGAAGTATTTAATAATATGTATTTGTGAATGGCGTGAATTATTTACAAGTACTAATTGCTATTCATACAAAATGCTAACTATTCTTATCAAGCGGCGTGCACAATTTGGTGCCTCGCATTACGCAGATGAAGCAAATAAGATGAGATGCGTACGATCGCACTGTTCGTTGGATGGTTTGATTTCGGTGGATGGCCAGTTGGCCACATCATTATTCTCACAACATTATTTAATTTATTCGACGATATTAAGAGGGGGACCACTTTTTGGGGATATGAGCGGCAGCGAATAGCAACCGTGCGAAATCGGGTGAACCACCTCACTTCGGGGGGCCACCAATAAGGCCAACACCACTGAAGCCGCCTGCATCCCTCAACCAGCACAAATGAAATCAGGCGGCCAGCTACAGCCCCAAACCCAATGGAGCCGACTGTTTCCCTCAAGTTGCACAAAAAGGCAAAGGTGTCGCCCAAATTCGACAAAAGCAGAAAGTACCGAATTTCTAAAAAAGTTTTTACGTGTAAGAAGTTCATTGCACTTGGGCATCCCATCACTCAACTCTATCCACGTGCCTTTTCTCAAGTGCTGTTTCTCTTCTGCCGAAAGCATTTACAATCGCCACATCCGCTGTTGCATAATTATAATTCACTACAGCGAGTACGGTCTCACTGTCGTTGGGGACAGTGACCCAATCAAACAGATCAGTTTAAAAAACCCAAAATTACGCTATAAAATGTGAACCATCAAATGCAAATGCAACAATATTATACATCCCAAATAATATATCTCAATATTGTTAATTTTAAGTGAGATGATATTTATCTCTTAGATTTTTAAGTTGATTTTTTATTATAAATAATACCTCAGTATCTAAGATGAAAGAATTGAAATATTTTATCAAATTCGTGAACTATTAATATTTTAAAAAATAAATTGAAGCCTAACATAATCTGGTCCTTTTTTTCTTTCTTTCTTTCTTTTTGTGTTTGTGCTTGAAGAGGAATAAGTTAAAGAGTAACCAATGGGAGAAAGTGCATAACTAAAGTGAATTATATTATTAATTTTATAAATTTCTCAAAGTTACATGTAAAAAGCTTCGAAACATAATTTTATCATTGACGATTCTTTTACTTATCAACATTAACGTGAGTGGTAATATGTTTACGATATTAGAAAAATAAGGTTTACATGTTGAATTGTATGTTTCGTGAATATATTAGTAATAGTTGATTTTTTATACTATTAATTTAGAAATAATTTCATAATTCTAATGAATAATATGTTAAATAACACATTATTCTGATACAAACTATTGATATAATTTGATAGGCTTTATAAAATGATTAAGGGTGATAGACTTTATAAAATGATTAAGGCGCTATTTAGTAATATATTTGGCAGCTGTGGTTTAGAAAATACAATTATCCAAATACAACATTTGTAAGTGTTTAGTATTGTGATATAAAAATTTTACTACTTCATCAAAAGTATTTTTATCATATATTATTTGTATTTATTTTATAACAATATATATATATATATATATAAATACTAAATACTTACAAATGTTATAGATATATATTATATATCTTTTAAATCACACCTTAATAATGGGACTAAAGGAAAGGGTTTAAAAATCAATTTGGTGGATTCAGGTATCTGTGTACGGGTCATCCAAGGTTGACATCCGTCCAACTTGATGCTTTGTAGACCAATCACAGACAATCCCTGCCCTTCTTCTTCAATATTAAAATCCGAATGTAGCCTCAGATATTTTCTTCTCTCTCTGCACATGGCGATTCTATTGTAAAATGAACTACTCTGCGCCCCATTCGTGAGCATTCTTTCTGATTTTTGTCTAAAACCAAACGCCTTCTTTTTCTGAAAATTCTCCGTTCATTTTCTGATCTCGTTGTAGTTCTTTTTCACATATTGTCATTCGTACGAGAATGTGAAGAGTCATTTCGTGTCGATTTGTTCTGCTTCGTTTCGTTGCAGTGTACTCTCTCAGGTTTGTTCTCCCACTCATCTCCAGTTTTATTTTTTATTTAACTTTTCGTGAATTTCTATGCCTTGCTGTTTCTTGAATCTAGTTTTTATGGAGCTTTTGTCTCGCTTGTAGCTGAATTGTTGACGAAGGAGCTTTTAAACAACTCGTCTGCTTTGATTCTTTCTTTCAGTAGTTCCAGGCTATGAATGTATATGTGTAAGTATATTTTCATTCTCTTCATGTTCTATTTATTCAAATTTTTGAATGCTTGGTTGATGGCGAAATTCTTCATAATTGAATTGTCTAATTCATTTATAGCTTTATTTTAATTGAAGTTAATTCTAATGTGCTTGATAATGGCTGAAAGCCGATGTTTTTATATGAGTTATCCACTCGAATACATTCGATAAAATTAACAGTTTATTTTAAAGAGGTAACCGGTGAGTGGTACATTACTCTTTCATTCTGAGAGAATGAGGCTGCTAGAATTGCCATGCAAATGGTAAATCCAGTAGCAGTGCTTCTGATGCTAGTTCTTTTGTCAATTAGATAGTGATTATCATTAAAAATTTCAAGTAAGCTAGAGAATAGCCCAACATAGGCATAAGGGTATCAGCTGAGGAAACGGTTCGTTGGGTGGGGAAGATGCCCAGAGCAAGAATGTAGTTTTTCCAATGAGGAGGTAGTCACCATGGGAGGTTCAAGATTTAGGCAACAGATGTTGGCAGGAGTGTGGTCTTTCCTAAAAAATTTTTTAGGGTTTGGCTAATTTCTTTCATAAAGTACTTGCAAGAGTTGTTTTTTCTTCTAATAAATTTGAACATTATGAAAAAGAATTATCTAGTGCTGCGACAAGAACCTTATCCGTCGTACTAAATATTATATATATAAAATACAAGCTGATAAAAGATAAACTGATAAAAAGACAATGATAGAGCAAAAGCCAAATATACGGTGCGGACTCAGGAAAGAACTCTATCTAAGTTCCTATAAAGCATTAGAGAGCAGAAATGGATTGGTCGTCTAGATAGATGTTTGCTTTCAGTGCTGTCAATTACGATCTATTTAGGTAATCCATTAATATAGTTTACGGTAAGAATTGCAAGAGATTGAAATTTAGAGGTTTGAAACATTGTACATATTTACAAATCAAAATTATTTGATAATTTCACCAAAAAAATTTAAGTCTGAGAAATACAGGAAATCTCTAATGAATTTTTTCTTCAAGGAATGTTTATTAAAAATTAAAAATCTGATAGAATTTTTTGCATTCGAACAAACAAGAAATTTTGCCTTCAAACCAACAAACTCTACTTACAATTTACAAAAGAACGATTTTATTCCTAAGATTTCCTTTGATCTAGAAATAAGAATAGGCTGAAATGAGAATGATAAATGAAAATTAAAATAAATTATTTATTTAATTTTTAAGAATCAAAATCGAAATAAATTAGATGGTATTATATTATTAAAAAGTCCTTCCTACTAGTAGTGGTAATAGTAGTAATAATAATAATAATAATAATAATAATAATAGTGATTATAATTATCAATAATAATTATTGTTAATATATTAATTACTTCTATTCATATACTGTTAATATATTAATCAATTATAATTTATCATCAATAATAATAATCTATTTAAAAAGAATAATAATTATAATTGGATTTATTATCACCGACGAAATTCATCATCATCAACAGAATAATGCATTTCCAAAATAATAATAACAACAACAATAATCAAAATCCGAAATAATCGTTATCAAGAAAATAATTCATTTCAAAACAAAACACAAATAATCAAAATTGGAATCATCATTGTCATCAACTACAACGGCAACAACAAATCATCCTCGACAGCATCTCATCATCATTGGAGTGGAACCATGACCAATGGAGACGAAAGCAGCGGCAAAACAGAGACGAAATCAGCGGTAAAACGGAGATGAAATCAGTGGCAAAACTGAGATGGAGTCTACTCAAATTTTGGTGGGCAGCTGACCCACTCAATCCACTAAGTAAATACAGCCTAAATTTTGGTGTGCAGCGGACCCACTAAAGTTCCTCTCCTGTGATTGACTTGTAAATGCAGAACACAATCTAGGAGGCGGAATGACCCCACTCTCGGGTTAAGACTTAAGGCAAGTGCGCCCAATAATTTCCTTGGGGCTTCTTAATCCAAAGCCGCTGAGGCAAAACGCGGACTTCGTGTAAGTGGGTTTGCCCAATACTTCTATGAGCATCTCTTTTGACACCCCGCAAAATTCCTTTTGCTCAATTAAAATTATCTAAATAATTAAACATAAATTAATTTATTTCTTCTTTTGAATAGGGATTTAATTAAATGCTTAGATAAATTATTCTTTGAATAAATTTTTACATTCAAGTTTGTTCGTAAGTTACATCTACATTGTAAATTTGAATTGAAAATATATATCTTGCTGAGGAAATTAAAAAGAGTGTAGAGTTATAGAGATAGAAATATCTAATAAGAAGAAAAAAAATTAAAAAATTAGCATTTTTATCTATTTCATTTTTAGAAACTTAAAAGCAATACTTTTTATGGTGAAATATTATTGAAAATTTGTTATTTTTAAGATATTGCTTTGCATTTCAGAAATTAAAACGGGGGGTACTTTGGAAAATAAAATTCAGAGGGAGTTAAAAGATCTAATCCATCTCTATTCAATTGCTAAGACAATTGAAAAAAAAAAAAAAAAAGCTTTCTTGTTTATCTATTTATAGATAAAATGACTAGTACATGAAATTTAAAAAAGGGCAATGGCGTGGCCGCCATGTTTAGCCTCTAGACTATTTCATTGCCAAATTATGCACCATAAAGAATAGTGAAAATAACATTCCATATGCAATATCTCAATTGGGTTTAATAAAGCAAAATTTTAATTATGGATTTGAATCATTGAGAGTAGAAAAACATCATTTTGCATCCCAAATGGTAATAATTTAATCATTTTTAATTTATTTGAAATAATTTCGTCAGAACCAGAAACCAATAACATTATTTCAACAAATATCATATTCAAAAAATTGAAGTGATGGTCAAATCAACTGTACAGTATAAATTATTTTAATCAAGTGTCAAAAAACTGTGAACCTGACGACAAGAAGATTAGCACACGAAATTCAGCAAATGCTAAATTGCATGCATGTAGTATTAATGTTAAAAAAACGGTAAGCAAACAGGAATAAGCTTTCCAAATGCTGAATCGCAATTGGGCTTTCAACTGTAAGATAAAACGCATTCGAATTCAGTGCTTGTGCATCTCAAAAAAATATTTATAATTTCAATGTTCAAAATTATAAAATTTTAAATAATAAGATAAAGAAAAAAATAAAAGGGAGAATTTTTTTTCTTTTACCCTAAAAATTCAAGTTTCATGCATAGCATAAAGGCATTTCATTCCTCTTTTTTACAGATAATCCATTGTATTATATCTAAACAGAGCTTCATCAAAATCGTAAACAGCAACAAATTGTAGTACAATATTTAAAAAAGAAAAAGGAAAAAAGAAAAGAACCAATACTACGTTGGATGATGGATTGTTAAAACTAAGAGATAATGGATAGAAATGGACAGCCCATTGATTGAAGTTGACTTGAGTAAAAAGCCTTCGCTTGCCAGGCTGTCGTAAGATAGACTTCACTCTCCTTCATTATTTAATTGACATAATGTTTGCCAGCGCGACTAGACTAGCAGCCGTACATTTTTCTCGATCAAGTTTGAGGATTTGCTGACACAGCTAGACGTCGGGATCACACGATGCAATTGGTGTGTTTGGAATTTGTATGCAAATTTTGTCGTCCACTCTTTTTTTTTTTATAATTATAAGAAATTATTGATTAAGATTCAACATATTACATAATATTATAACTTAGATTTATAATTACATAATAATTTAGATTAATTTATATCAATTCACATAATAACTAAGATTAGTATACATCAATTATAACAATCGAGAGGCTTTAATTCTCTCTAATGTTTAGGATATTTTAACCTTTACTAAAAAAAGAGTTAAGAAATTTTAAAGTAAACCCCACAATAAATTTATAGAGATTTGAATTACTCTTCTTATACTTATGAGGTAGTGACTCTAGCCAATAGACTTATTGTAGTTTGAAATAAAACAAAATGGTGGTAATTACGCTCTTTTATCCTCTTTGAAAGTTTGAATAATTTGATCCAATTATTTTTGTGCGTCTTGAAGGAGAAAGATTCTGTAAAAAAAAGTTTCTCTATTAGCTAAATTAAACAAGACGTTTCTTTATATAAAATTAGGGATAAGCTAAAAAATTTAAAAAATACAAATCATAATAAAGTATTTTTTATTTTTTAATAGGCCTCTGACTTTATTAAAATTAAAGATCCTTCACTTGAAAATCATTGTATATATATAAATGTTCTAGTATAAATTTTTTAAGTGTGCGACATTAGAAAAACACATAGATTATGCGGTTTAAATATTTTAAATTTTAAGTCTTTAGAAACTTGCGATTTTAAAATTTTCCTGAATGTTTTCTGTACTTTAAGATCCCGAACTAAAAATTATTATGTGTGTGTGTATTCTAATATGAGCATTCTTTTTTATTTTTTAACATGAAAATACTTTAAAATTATAAAATTTAAGAAAATTAGTTTTCAATTCTTTAAAATTATAAAGTTTAGAGTTAGTTTTCAATTCTTTAAAATCATAAAGTTTAATAATTTATTTTGAAACTAATTTTTTTAAATGATATAATTTAAAAATATATCTGTACTAAAAAAAAAGGCATTTATTTAGGACACAATTTGTGGGACTCCAAAAGTTCATTTTATTGATGGCTACATATGTTCGTCAAGGTCGTTCGTTTGTCTTATGTTGGAAACTATACAATAATACAAACCACTTGACACGGTAATTCACATTAAAGTTTGTCGAATCTCAAATTTGCATTTACTCGCCAAATAAATATCATAGTTTTGTCTGTGTAGTTCCCTTAATTGCAAAATACAACAAAGAATGTGTTATTTAGTATTCAATAAATTAATAACCTCCATTACATAATATTTTTTTTCAGTTTTAAATTAGGCAAAAGGACTAAAATAATAATTTTAATAAAGCGATAATATGATATTTTTTAAAAAACCTTTCTTTAACTTTGTAGTCTTATTTATATTATAAATTAATAATTTATTGAAATTACAATTATAAATGTTATGATATTTTATTACATACAATGTGACTTTATTATAAATAGTTGGATCTCATTTTTTATTTTTTTTATTGCTTCTAAAATTCTAAGGTTAAATTCTGAAATTGCAAGAATGTCAATTTTTTATTTGTCAATTTTAAATTATATTTAGTGGATTAATTCATTTTAATTGGTCAAATTAATAAAGTACAATAATTTTTTAGTTGTTTAAATTGTATCTTCATTAATTTATACATACACTTTGTAATTCAATAAATTATTAATTAATTAATTAATTAATATCTTTTAAATTAATAAATTTTTTATGGTTCTGACATTATTAGTTTATATATGTTTTGCCGTAGCAGATTTTATTATTCTTGGCCAAAAACAGGTTGTTTTCTGACTTTTATGCATGATCGCATTATCAATATCAAGACAATAATATAATATTAAAAGAGATACTGAATTCTTTAACGAAGATAAGTTCCGTATGTTCACATTACACACTCACGACTCCCGCTATTAAACCAAATAAAGATCAAACACCCCATACATGCAATAAAAGATAACAACGCTTCAGCCAGCCAAAAAATCTAAAATCTCCTCACCATGGGCCACATAAATGTCACCTCCGTCACCGCTGCCGACATTGACGACGACGAGCTCTCCCCCATAGAAGAAGTCAGGCTGACCGTGCTCAATTCCGACGACCCGTCACTGCCCGTATGGACCTTCCGAATGTGGTTCTTGGGCTTACTTTCATGTGCCTTGCTGTCATTTCTAAACCAATTCTTCGCTTACAGGACTGAGCCTCTTATCGTAACCCAAATCACCGTCCAAGTTGCCACCCTTCCCATCGGCCGTTTCTTGGCGGCGACGTTGCCGGAGACTCGGTTCAGGATTCCAGGATGTGGGTCGAGGCTGTTTTCTCTTAACCCGGGGCCGTTCAATGTGAAAGAGCACGTGCTTATTTCCATCTTTGCTAATGCTGGAAGTGCCTTCGGATCCGGCAGTGCTTATGCTGTCGGTATAGTAAATATCATCAAAGCGTTTTATCACAGGAAAATATCGTTCTTGGCCAGCTGGCTGCTCATCATCACTACTCAGGTAATAATTTATTTTGTTTTACTCGAATGAGTGGTGGTTGGTTCAACTCGTAAATTTTTAGAAAATCTGATACAAAAGTTTCGAGATTCCAATTCGTTTATATATAGCTTTAAAGAATATTTTGTTTCGTATATGCTGATTGATTCAACTACTAAGCTTTTTTTTTTTTTTTGGTTTCATATACACACGCACACACATATACATAGAACAACAGATCTGCTATTCAAATCTTACCTGGTATTTTGATGGGGTTGTGTTTTTTGAAAGTGTATTTTCTCGTTTTTGAAGTAGTGTTGCGGTTGTTGCAGGTTTTGGGATATGGGTGGGCGGGGTTGCTGAGAAAGTATGTGGTAGAGCCGGCTCATATGTGGTGGCCTAGTACTCTGGTTCAGGTTTCTCTTTTCCGGTGAGTGACTCTAAGCAGGCCTAGACTCACAGCCTCAGTCCATTCATGCGAGTTCATTATTGAAAGTAGTCACTGGCTGGTAGTTATCATGTCATGTCATCAACCTGAGAAATTTCAACCAAAAATTTCGAATTTCGACTATATCTTAGAATTCAAGAAAAATTTACAAGCTTTTTAATAAAAATTCAAGAAAATTGGATGTGATCTCGTCGTCATGTGGCACATGAATACGAAGCTCTTGCGGCACCAAATATGTCGCCTTAGAGCATAGACTAATCGTTATATGTAGACTGCAGTTAAAAAGTCTGACTACCTTTGTTTTGATTTTTTTTTTTTGTGACCCCCAATACGGCCTTTATAACCACAAAATTTAGATTCTCCAGTATATTTTGTAATATTATTTTATAAAATAAAAATAATATCCTTTTCAGCGTTTATTGGTGCTATGACGAGTCAGTCAACCAGAATCTTAACTGGGTCCTCTATTTATTTATTTATTTTCTCAATCCATTTTGAAGCTCATTTCTTTGACCTTGCCCTCTGAGAGTGGGTTAGCAATTTTATTTCTTTTCCTGCTTTTTTTTTTTATTTTCTGAAACCAAGACGCAATTAGATAGACAACTTCACTAAAAAGAACAAATAAAATTTTTTACATTACATCATGATCTATGAATGGGTTTCTTGGATTATATCTTGATTTACGAGACTTTCACAAGCGCTAGCACCCATGATTAGAGGACCTCTATGGAAATTGAAGGTGAGATTATTAACTATTGACAATGATTTTTTTCAGGAGGTTGGTGACCACATGCTTTCTGTTAATAATTGCAGTAATATTAGAAAAGAACAAATAAATATAAGTTGATAATGAACTTTGAGTTGCTCGTAAAGCGTGTGATTGAAACATACGCTTCATCAGTGGAGCATATTTTCATGAATGGGTGGGTCCTCATATGAGTGATGACTAGTCTCAAAAATCTATAATTGACATGGAAGTCAAGATAACGATAACATGTGTCCAATATATGATATAAATAATGTCTACAAAGTTCCCGTTTGATGTAATTCTAACAGGGCATTGCATGAAAAAGAAGACCAGCGTATGTCACGGGCAAAGTTCTTCGTCACTGTACTAATCTGCAGTTTTTCATGGCACCTGGTTCCGGGCTATCTCTTTCCAACACTTTCGAGCATTTCATGGGTCTGCTGGGCATTCTCCAAATCAGTCACCGCCCAGCAGCTTGGCTCTGGCATGCGAGGCCTCGGACTTGGAGCACTGACGCTCGACTGGTCTGTGGTTGCTTCATTCTTGTTCAGCCCCCTTATCAGTCCCTTCTTTGCCATTGTCAATGTCTTTGCAGGCTATGTGTTGATAATCTATGTTGTAATTCCCATAGCTTACTGGGGACTTGACTTGTACAGTGCACATAAGTTCCCTATTTTTT
Source organism: Aegle marmelos (assembly GCA_030449875.1). NCBI lineage: Eukaryota > Viridiplantae > Streptophyta > Magnoliopsida > Sapindales > Rutaceae > Aegle > Aegle marmelos. Next base: position 5,261,060 of record JASUUL010000058.1, read on the forward strand.
CTTCACACCTGTTTACATCTCAAGGTAAAAAATACGATATATCTGCCATTGTCAATGACAAGTTTGAGTTAGATCAATACAAGTACCAGGAGCAAGGACGTATTCATTTGAGCATGTTTTTTGCTCTTACCTATGGCTTCGGCTTTGCCACAATTGCATCAACTATAACACACGTCGGTTTCTTCTATGGAAGGTAATGTTGTTACTTCATCATTTGCTCTTCAAATTTAAATGCTTTTTTTCCCCCCCATTTTAAAGTCGGTTCGAGATAAGCATTCATGCAGATTTTCTCTTCGAGAGTGCACATTTTCCTTTTAGCACACTGAAAATGAACCGCTTTGCGGTGTCAAGTAGTGTTTTGATATGGTTTAAAGAAAATATACTTATCTTCATTCACCTTTATTCGAATACAAACATGAATTTCACTTCAAAAATTTCAAAAAGAATGAAACTTACATATAAGATTTTATTCAACAGGGAGATATATGAACGATTTCGTGCTTCTTACAAGGGAAAAGAGGATATCCATACAAGACTGATGAGGAGATATAAGGACATACCTCACTGGTGGTTTTACTTGATGCTCATAGCAACGCTTGTAGTTTCTCTTGTACTATGCACCTTTTTGAAAGATCAAGTTCAGATGCCATGGTGGGGACTCCTGTTTGCTGGTGCCATGGCCTTTGTCTTCACCCTTCCAATCAGCATCATAACCGCGACAACAAACCAGGTGTTTGATTTAAACCATGGCCCCTATGTAGTCACAGCAAATATTTTCTCTTAAACAATTTTGCCTTGGACATGCAAGTTATGTTCCACGAAATTCTTTCCTTGTATCCGCATAATCTCAAGATACCTTACAGCATTTTTAATTTTCCAGTATCTAAAGAAGTATATATATGCAATCTTGTCCCCGACTAGGTATGACATATTTACAAATACCCTGATGCACTGTATGCAGACACCGGGACTAAACATAATCACAGAATATGTCATGGGCATCATATATCCGGGAAGACCGATTGCCAATGTATGCTTCAAAGTTTACGGCTATATGAGCATGGCACAGGCTGTGTCATTCCTCAACGATTTCAAGCTAGGACACTACATGAAGATCCCTCCAAGATCAATGTTCTTAGTTCAGGTACATTTATTCTAGCGTGTGCGTAAATTACTGTAGAAACAGCAGATATGAAACTAAACTGAGTCATTGACATAATTTTATTATGAGATTACAGGAATGCCCCATAACATCTTCATGAAATTATTATGTCCTACCGCCTCTAAAGTCTAAACTATTTTAGGTGGCATACACATAAATGACAAATATAGCCTTCCATCAAGTTCCAGAATATCCCCAATGACATTAAAGAAAAGGTCAATCGTAATAATTATTAGATATTACTAAGACGAAGCATCAAACACTTACAAATTCATTCATTGATATTGCACTAGAAAGTAATATCCAAATTTTGATGCATTTGGTTTTTGAATCATCTCACCCCAAATTTTGAGATATAACTTTCATCAAGTTTTTCCATCTCATTTCTGCTATTTTTTCTTCTCTACCATTGCTGATACACTTCATATTCTGTCTTGTACACACAGTTCATAGGTACAATTCTTGCTGGAACCATCAACCTTGCAGTGGCATGGTGGTTGCTGAACTCCATTGAGAACATATGCCAAGATGAACTCCTTCCCCCGGACAGTCCCTGGACATGCCCAGGTGACCGAGTCTTCTTTGATGCCTCAGTGATATGGGGTCTAGTGGGACCTAAGCGGATCTTTGGAAGTCAAGGAAACTATCCGGCCATGAATTGGTTCTTTGTTGGTGGAGCATTGGGACCGGTGCTTGTTTGGCTATTGCATAAGGCATTCCCCAAGCAGTCTTGGATTCCACTAATTAACCTTCCAGTTCTTCTAGGAGCCACAGGAATGATGCCACCGGCGACAGCAGTAAACTACAATTCTTGGATTATAGTTGGAACAATTTTCAATTTCTTCATATTCCGATATCGAAAGCAGTGGTGGCAGAGGTACAATTACATTCTATCAGCAGCGATGGATGCTGGGGTGGCTTTCATGGCAGTGATATTGTACTTCTCAGTGGGCATGGAAGATAAGCGTTTGTCTTGGTGGGGCACAGAAGGTGAACACTGTGACTTGGCAACTTGTCCAACAGCCAAAGGCATATTGGTTGATGGTTGTCCAGTGAACTAGTGCTTGTTTCCTTTTATCACATAAAAGTTGCACAGAATAAAGATTAGCAAGTACAAGAATAGTATGATTAGGCAAGTGGAGCCATCAAGCAAATGGTATGTAAGGATGATGACTTTAAGACAAATTTCTCTTCTACATTTAAGTAAAAGGCAAAATAATTTGGACACTCAGATTGCCTAGCATTTTACAAAATGGTGCATCATTCCTTTAGACCATCTTGATGTATTCAATGAAAGCCACTGATTATATTCGTCCATTCTTATGATAAAGGAACTAGAACTTGCAGAGCCACCTCCACCATGTGCCTGAATATTTAAAGATGCAAAGGAAAACATGGTCAGAAGATTCACCAAAATATTAACATGTAAGGACATAGACATGAATAGTAGCATTAACTGGATTTTCAAACCTTAGCAATCTCAGAGGTATCAGTAGCACTATCAGTACTCCTCAAGCACATCTTAAGATTATTCCGCTGCATATATATGACAGCTCCTATGGGCCTGAAATCATCAATGCTTTAGTCTTTACTATGGTTCCGATATCACAAGAAGAAAGTGTTAATAGCTAAATTAGGAAAACGGTGATGGAAAATGTAAAGCAGCAATCATTAATAGGCTAATTAATCAATCAGTGGCATGAAAAGATGAAGTTGGTAGTTTTAGGGCTATGGCAGATGGGCATCAGTAGAAAGTCTCCAATAATCATTTGAGGTGATAAATTGATAATCCGGAAAACTGTGTCCAAGGCGAATTACCTCAGCCCAGCAGCAGCACTTCTGACACTAAGTTGCTTACCGATTTCATCACTTAAGTAAGAATTTCCATCTGCTCTAACTCCCTAAAAATGTGATAATTGAATGATAAAAAAGCACTTGGATAAGAATGTTAATGGAAAAGGAAAAGAATGAAAAAGGAAAAGGCTGCGTATTAAGGTTTAATCTTTCACCAATTGTTAAAGGACAAGAAATACATTCCATTTACTTGGATGTGAATGACACAAAGAAGAATAGGTCAATGTATGCTCAAAATACTAAAAGTACATTGGTCACGTGAAAGCAGCAGCACAAACACACGCACGCGAGCGCGCACACACACACACACACTCATGCACACATGTATCAATTTATATTTACCAGACACTCTCCATAGAATCCTCTGCCCAGCCGCACTCTAAAAGCCTTGTCCAGAAACTTATTTGCTGCACTTTGGCGAGAGGAAATAGCAGAATTCCCCTTGGCAATTAGATCTTCAGAATTTATCTCCAGTAACTGCCATTGATACAAGTTCAAAGGACTTAAAGTAATGAAAATTAAATAGAGACGATATAGATGTAGGTGCAAGGGGGGAGAAAATTCAAAGAGAAAGAATATGGCATGGAGAATTTTTAGTGGATTTCATCTCAAAATTGAAAATCCCCAGGGTTGGATCAAACAACATTGAGTGATAAGAAACTAATGTCCAAAAACAATTTGGAATATAAACATATTTAGTCAAAGTAGCAAAACAAAGGAAAGTTTCTTGTACAACAGATGTGGGATTAAAAATAAAAATAAAAATCTATAATGGGAGTTACTAGGTGTGGAAACAAGGCTTTTCATACATTTTCGTTTCATTTTATGTCTGCAGTAAACAGAGCAAAATCCCATCCCAAACCAATTAAGATATGCAACATCATACACTCAACTTTCAAATTAACTAGTCTAAAAAATAAACCTGAAGAAACAACAAAAATGAAAGTAAGGTTTGAATATTAAAGCAAAGAACCTGTTTATAAATGTGTGGATTCGTAATGCAATTCAACCTTGAGCGCCATTTGCTTAATCCAATCCTGAAAGCATTTATGTCTGGTAAGCTCCATCGACGAAGATCCATATCTTCAATGTATTTAAGAACCACTTTCATACGATCTTGAACTTCTGGGTTCAACAAACTGGCTATATTTCCCTAATTTCAATTAAGCAAAACAATTCCACATCTTAACATTCTAACTATCTATACTCAAGCTGCAGTAAACTAAAGCTGCACAAAAGAGCACACCCTCACTTCTACTCACATCAGGAGAGTTCAGATCCACAAGTTTGGAAGAGAAATATTCATATGCAGCAGTGGAGCTACTCTTCTCGAGATTAACATAAAATGTAACTTTATCAGGATGATCGTTAGTAATCTGACCAAGGGCTGATTTTCGATGATCGAAGCCAATCACCCTTAATAAAATCAATAAAAGCAAAAAAAAGAATAAGGTAATTAGCACCCCAACGTATGAATTTTTTTTCCCTTAAATCCTGCAAATGAAATTTGGTCTTACTCGCATGATGATCGCCGTGAAAGATCATGAGCAAATCCTTTTGGTCCAAGAAAGTCAAGAAGATAGACTCTCTCGAGCCCTTCAATACACAAATCTCCAACCCTACGACAAGAAAGTAAGTAAACTAAACCCTGACGCGTGTGGCAAGAAATGATTGGAGGATGTACATTACATAGTCTAGTTATACCTATCAGCTAAGTGTTGTTGATAAAGGAGATTGATTACCTCAAGGGTTCAACGGAGGAGAAAGGCAAGAGGAGACAGCGAAGGTTCAGGTGAGAATGGAAAAGGCGAGCAAACAGAGCCGATAAGCCTCCCGAAAGTGACGGGTAATTGTACAGCGCCAAATTTTTTACCTCCTCTTCGCCCGCTTTACTTATGGCTTCCAGCGCTGCATCTGATCGAAACCCTCGACCTCTCAGTCTCCGAATTTCGCCGGGTGCACACTTAGTCCTCCACCATTTTCGCATCATTATCATTTGATTCTGATTGTTCTCCGAAACCACACACAGTCCGGCTCTCTCGCCCTCGCACAGTGCTACTGTCTATAACTGCTAACTGTCTCCTTCTTTTCACCTCTGTTTCTCACCTTTTTATTTGTCCAGGTTTGTTAGGTCTTTCCCCCATAAAGTTAATGGCGCTTTTTTTTTTTTTTTTTGAGAGAAGTTAATGGCGTGTTTGAATTAAAATTACAATTAGATTAGGATCAGGGAGAGGGGGATTCAAAATTAAATATGGGCCTCGTATATTTGCGAATTAAGAAACAAAAATTTGATTTTCATCGATTGGGAATAACTTTCATTGCTTGCACTCATTATTTTATTTTATTTAAATTTATAATTTTATTTTTATTCTTAATTAAATTATTTATTATTATTATTATAGTAATAATAATTTAATAATAAAAAATAATTATAATTATAATGATGATGATGATGACCATAACGACAATAATAATAATAATAATAATAATAATAATAATAATAATCATTTTGATGAAAGTAATAATAAGATTGATTATTATTTACATTAGGGTTTAGTTATGTTATAATATATTTAAAATAAAATATTCCTTTATAACCATAAAAATAAAATTATAATAAATTTTTTATTATTTATTATTTTATATGTATAGTTGAGATTTATATTTTATCATAAATTAATTTCAACATGATCATAGTGTTGAGTGTTAGAAAATTTATATTTATAAAGGAGAAAATCATCATTTTACACTTTAAATCTCACTAACATTGCTACTTTTATTTATTTAAGTATTTTGTTATTTAATTATATGTGTTTTATTATAATTATGTATTTTATATATTTTAGCGATATCATAATTGTTTCACAATAAACGAGTGATCAGACAACAAAACGGACGTCATATTTGGACTCAGGACGGTCGAAAACCTTAAAAAGAGTATTAAAGGAAAAATTACTGTTCACACGTCATTTGATCGTTTCACAGACTGTTTACAATCTTTGTTCGTTTGATACGGACCGATGATGCAAGAACTACCTATGACGTGGCGATATCGATTGGACAAATTATGTGGATTTAATCGCTTATGTGACGTTGACGATACGATAACGCGTGGCGTTGATCGATGATGTGTCACGATCTTATGGACTAAATTTTTATGTCATGTAGATCGATGACGTGGCAAAGATCTCGGTGGAGTAAAAATCATGTGTATGCAATACATGCGCTTACATGAGATTATTTACTATTGGCGGCAGACATCTGTACAAATGTTCATTGCTTGTTGTTGATGATGATGATGATGCGCGTAATCCTGAATATTCGAATTGTTTTTAATCCGATGGTCACGATTCACTCAATGTATCTATAAAAAGAGGGCTCTCCCCCTCTAATTTGGACCCCTGAATTCATTTTAAAGCTTAGATTTCTGAAATTCCTTCTCCTTCTTGTAGTTTCTTTGTATTTTAATAAAATTTCATTTTTTATCCTTAATTAAAATATGAGTGGCTAATTTCTTTTGAATTTGGGTTGAAGGTGAAGTCTCAATATGTTCCATGGGTTTAATTTGGTAAATTTACTTTCTATTCCCCTCTAATATTTGTGGTTGTTTTGACTTTTCATCGACAAATAATAATAGTCTTGTCTAATTCTGATCACCAGTTAAACCTAAGACCCTAGTATAAGGTTATTATTATTTGGCATGATAAACCCTTGGCACCATACTTATTGGAGAGTGGTTCATGAGGTGTGGAATCCCCCCTTATGATTTAATTAGTAGTAATATGGAATATTTAGCCCATAGAGCATGTTGATGCGGATCCGAATACCCAAGTGTCTTATTATAACAGTTACATTTTTAATTATTCCCACCATTTTAATTCAACAATTTAGGACAAAATCACTATAATTTAATTGTTTCCATTAAAAGAAAATTAATTCAGCACATAATTAAAATTAACCTCCTCGTGGGATTGACACTCGTCACTATTAATCTATTCTACAATAGATTCGTGCGCTTGTGAGTTCAATAAAATTTGCACAACACATAGCCTCTTCGTTATTGTTATTTTTTAAATCATCATTGTCATCATCATTATTAATATTATTATTTTGATTTTCATTATTATTGCTATTTAAAAAATATTCACAATTATTATAATAAATAAATAAATAATAAAAATGACAATAATTAACTAACAACATTTTAGTGATTTAAAACTATTTATTCATATTGTGAAAATATCAACAAGGATATTATCTATTTTAATTCCTATAACTTAAATCAAAGACTTGTTTTGATTCCCATTTATAGTTCGCTTTGATTACGATCTACTCTTATCATCAATTGATAAATACAACAGAAGGATAATATTATTGTTTTAGAATTTTGTGGATAGCTTTAAAGAACAGGTAAAGACATTGTTTTTGAAGAAAATAATACCTTCCTTTTGTATTTTTAAACTAGTTTACATTTCTAGATTTCATGTTCTGTAAAACCCAATATTTTGTTCCATATGTAATAAAAATAATCTTACTCATTTTAAAATTTAATTGAAAATTTCTATCTAGAATAATGTGTTAATTTGCATTTTTTTTTTTTGTGGATCATTGAAAAATGTAGAAATTTATTTAATCGAATCATCCAAAATAAAGTCACATTACATTTTGCAATTAGTACTTAAACATTTATGATAAAAAGAGAATGTAATAACCATATCAATTAATAATACGTTTACTTTTCAGATTGGAGAATTAAAATTTGGAATCAGAATTATAGATTGTTTTACTTCGCAAAAATAGAGTAGGAATCGAAATCAAAATAGTGGAATCCACCACTATTTAAGAATGAGAAATGAGAGATTGATTACTATAGGAGAGGTGAAAATCAATCTCCTATTCTTTGAATTTTTCATTTTACTCCCAATGATATTTTAATATTTAAAAAATATTCTCCTTTAAATTAATATATTTTTATAATTATAATTAATATATTATGAAAATATTAATTATTATGATAGTTATTTCATATATTATTATTATTGATTAATAAATATAATAATAATTATTATTAATATATTAATACATTATTAACAAGGATATAGTGATAATTATAGTTATCAAATAAATCACAATAATTAATATATTATTATTATAATTAATTAATTAATTAATATACTATCATAATAATCATTAATATAATTATTTTAATTAATTCATAGATTATTATAAATTAATATAATTATAACTATTAATTAAAATATTATTATTAACAAAATTATTAATAAATAGTTTTTGAATAAATAATTATATTAATAATAATAGTTATTATTTTAAATAAATAATCACATTATTAATAAAAAATAATAATAATTATATTAAATAATTAATTATTATTAATTAATATAATAATTATTAAATAATACATTATTAATAAAAATATATTAATAATTATATTTTTTGAGTAAATATCACAATATTTAATATATTATAATTATAATTAATTAATTAATACATTATGATAATAATCATAAACATAACTATAATAATTAATTCATATATTATTATTAATTAATTAATTAAAATAATAATTATTAATTAATATATTAATACATTATTAACAAAAATATATTAGTAATTTTAGTTTTTGAATAAATAATCACAATAATTAATCTATTTTGTTATTATAATTAATTAATTAATTAATATACTGTCATAATAGTCATTAATATACTTATTATAATTAATTCATATATTATTAGCTAATTAATATGATTATTATTAATTAATATATTAATACATTATCTACAAAAATATGTTAATAATTATAGTTTTTGAATAAATAATCACAATAATTAATATATCTTGTTATTATAATTATTTAATTAATTAATATAGAATCATAATAATCATTAATATAATTATTATAATTAATTGATACATTACTATTAATTAATTAATATGACTATTATTAATTGATATATTAATACATTAATAATAATAATTTAATAATTATGGTTTTTAATAAATAATCACTATATTAAAATATAAAATATTAATTATTACAATAATTCATTAGGTACTTTTTAATAATTTGTTATAATAACTTATTTCGATTTTAATTCCAAAACAAAATAGACACATTAATGCAATATAATTTATTTCGATTTTGATTCCTACAATTTAAATAAATAATTTATTTTTATTCTCATTCCAGCTTATTCCTATTCCTACCCATTCTGATTCTAGCTTATTCCTATTTCTACTCATTCTGATTCCAGTTTATTCTGATTTTAATTTAGTAAACGTACTGTAAGAGTTATCGGTGACATATTTATTAAGGCTACTACTTACCGGTTTATGAATCCATACAAAATCAAGCAATTGGGCTGAGAGCAAACTATTGAGAAGCACTCAACATTGGGGGGCTCCATTGGATAATTTCTATTGTATAAGACATATAGATTGATTTTTTTCTTGTAATACGGCCTCATGATTATAGACCCGAATTCATTAGTATAAAATATTTTATTTTCTAAATAAACTCTCCTAATATATGAAAGAGTAAAAAAGTTCCTTCATGCTTATAATTTTAAAGAACAAAAAAGTTCCTTCATACTTATAATTTTAAAGAATATAAGCAGGAAGTATTTAATAATATGTATTTGTGAATGGCGTGAATTATTTACAAGTACTAATTGCTATTCATACAAAATGCTAACTATTCTTATCAAGCGGCGTGCACAATTTGGTGCCTCGCATTACGCAGATGAAGCAAATAAGATGAGATGCGTACGATCGCAGTGTTTGTTGGATGGTTTGATTTCGGTGGATGGCCAGTTGGTCACATCGTTATTCACACAACATTATTTAATTTATTCGAAAATATTAAGAGCGAGACCCAGTTTTTGGGGATACGAGCGGCAGCGAATAGCAACCGTGCGAAATCAGGTGAACCACCTCACTTCGGGGGGCCACCAATGGGGCCAACCCCACTGGAGCTGACTGCATCCCTCAAGCAGCACAAATGAAATCAGGAGGCCAGCTACAGCCCCAAACCCAATGGAGCCGACTGTTTCCCTCAAGTTGCACAAAAAGGCGAAGGTGTCGCCCAAATTCGACAAAAGAAGAAAGTACCGAATTTCTAAAAAAGTTTTTACGTGTAAGAAGTTCATTGCACTTGGGCATCCATCGCTCAACTCTGTCCACGTGCCTTTTCTCAGGTGCTGTTTCTCTGCTGCCGAAAGCGTTTCCAATCGCCACATCTGCTGTTGCATAATTATAATTCACTACACGAGTACGGTCTCACTCTCGTTGGGGACAGTGACCCAATCAAACAGATCAGTTTTAAAAACCTAAAATTACGCTGTAAAATGTAAACCATCAAATGCGAATGCAACAATATTATACCTCCCAAATAATATATCTTAATATTGTTAATTTTAAGTGAGATGATATTTATCTCTTAGATTTTCAAGTTGATTATTTATTATAAATAATACCTCGGTATCTAAGATGAAATAATTAAAATATTTTATCAAATCGTGAACTATTAATATTTTAAAAAATAAATGGAAGCATAACATAGCCTAATCCTTTTTTTTTTCTTTCTTTTTGTGTTTGTGCTTGAAGAGGAATAAGTTAAAGAGTAACCAATGGGAGAAAGTGCATCACTAAAGTAAATTATATTATTAATTTTATAAATTTCTCAAAGTTACATGCAAAAAGCTTCGAAACATAATTTTATCATTGACGATTCTTTTATTTATCAACATTAACGTCAGTGGTAATACGTTTACAATATTATAAAAATAAGGTTTACATGTTGAATTGTATGTTTCATGAATGTATTAGTAATAGTTGATTTTTTATACTATTAATTTAGAGATAATTTCATAATTCTAATGAATAATATGTTAAATAACACCCCTCAATAATGGGACTAAAGGAAAGGGTTTAAAAATCAATTTGGTGGATTCGGGTATCTGTGTACGGGTCATCCAAGGTTGACATCCGCCCAACTTGATGCTTTGTAGACCAATCACAGACAATCCCTGCCCTTCTTCTTCAATATTAAAATCCGAATGTTGCCTCAGATATTTTCTTCTCTCTCTGCACACGACGATTCTATTGTAAAATGAACTACTCTGCGCCCCATTCGTGAGCATTCTTTCTGATTTTTCTCTAAAACCAAACGCCTTCTTTTTCTGAAAATTCTCCGTTCATTTTCTGATCTCGTTGTAGTTCTTTTTCACATATTGTCATTCGTACGAGAATGTGAAGAGTCATTTCGTGTCGATTTGTTCTGCTTCGTTTCGTTGCAGTGTAATCTCTCAGGTTTGTTCTCCCACTCATCTCCAGTTTTATTTTTTATTTAACTTTTCGTGAATTTCTATGCCTTGCCGTTTCTTGAATCTAGTTTTTATGGAGCTTTTGTCTCGCTTGTAGCTGAATTGTTGACGAAGGAGCTTTTAAACAACTCGTCTGCTTTGATTCTTTCTTTCAGTAGTTCCAGGCTATGTATGTATATGTGTAAGTATATTTTCATTCTCTTCATGTTCTATTTATTCAAATTTTTGAATGCTTGGTTGATGGCGAAATTCTTCATAATTGAATTGTCTAATTCATTTATAGCTTTATTTTAATTGAAGTTAATTCTAATGTGCTTGATAATGGCTGAAAGCCGATGTTTTTATATGAGTTATCCACTCGAATACATTCGATAAAATTAACAGTTTATTTTAAAGAGGTAACCGGTGAGTGGTACATTACTCTTTCATTCTGAGAGAATGAGGCTGCTAGAATTGCCATGCAAATGGTAAATCCAGTAGCAGTGCTTCTGATGCTAGTTCTTTTGTCAATTAGATAGTGATTATCATTAAAAATTTCAAGTAAGCTAGAGAATAGCCCAACATAGGCATACGGGTATCAGCTGAGGAAACGGTTCGTTGGGTGGGGAAGATGCCCAGAGCAAGAATGTAGTTTTTCCAATGAGGAGGTAGTCACCATGGGAGGTTCAAGATTTAGGCAACAGATGTTGGCAGGAGTGTGGTCTTTCCTAAAAAATTTTTTAGGGTTTGGCTAATTTCTTTCATAAAGTACTTGCAAGAGTTGTTTTTTCTTTTAATAAATTTGAACATTATGAAAAAGAATTATCTAATGCTGCGACAAGAACCTTATCTGTCATACTAAATATTATATATATAAAATACATGCTGATAAAAGATAAACTGATAAAAAGACAATGATAGAGCAAAAGCCAAATATACGATGCGGACTCAGGAAAGAACTCTATCTAAGTTCCTATAAAGCATTAGAGAGCAGAAATGGATTGGTAGTCTAGATAGATGTTTGCTTTCAGTGCTGTCAATTACGATCTATTTAGGTAATCCATTAATATAGTTTACGGTAAGAATTGCAAGAGATTGAAATTTAGAGGTTTGAAACATTGTACATATTACAAATCAAAATTATTTGATAATTTCACAAAGAAATATTAAGTCTGAGAAATACAGGAAATCTCTAATGAATTTTTTCTTCAAGGAATGTTTATTAAAAATTAAAAATCTGATAGAATTTTTTGCATTCGAACAAACAAGAAATTTCGCCTTCAAACCAACAAACTCTACTTACAATTCACAAAAGAACTAATTTATTCCTAAGATTTCCTTTGATCTAGAAATTCAAGTTAGAAGGATCCAAGACAAATTGAACGTAACTTTGACATAAAATTATGTTAAATTATGTAACAAAAACAGATTGCAGTTATAAAATCACTGTGCAAAAACATAAAATTTCCAAAATCCTGCATCTGGCCCAGTGGCCCTTCCCTCTGACACTGGATGTATGCAAACTTGAATGATAGTTCTTTCAGTTTTGGTACTGTTTTACTAGATGGTTTTCTGCACGCTGAACCTTTTAATATTTATAAGATTTGGTGCTGATGCTGTTGATATTTGTTGAGAGGAGTGAAGAAATTAATAAGACAAATGTTGCCATTGTCTATGCACTTTAGCTTTTACTAGTAAAATTCTCTTGGTAGCTCTTTCCAGTTGGACATTTTTTTTTTTTCTGGTTTCATCATTTTTTTACCTTGCTCTCATTCACTCTAATATCATGCACTTTATTAGATTTGGTTTCATGTCTATGCAAGGCGGTAAACATTTCAAAAGGAAAAGCGAAATTAAAAAAAAAATTGGTTGTGATTCTTGGTATTGGCTATGGTTTTGTCACTTTTTAGTACTTTATATCTACATGGAACAAATTATATGAAAGAAGTGAAAATGGATTGGTAATGACAAATTCAATGGATACTATAGGATTTTATGGGTGGATTGGTGCTCAGGTGCCAATGTCTAGATGAATTTAAAATATGGACAGAGCTAACGAACAAGAAGAGCACTGATTCCAATGCACCTTTTTTGGTCTTTTACCTTGGTCCGGATGAATTTCTCATGAGAACAATCTGCTCCGCAGCACAACTCTTTATGGTTGTTTCTTTTTATATTTAAATTGCGAACTGTGTTTTAAGTTCAGTAAGTTGTTGAAGAGTGTAGGCTATGATCCAGTTTACATTCAATGAGCAGTATGAGAAAGAAACGGTGTACTCGTGTAGAGTGCAAAAAAAGTATAGATGTTCAATCTTGCAGCATGTCATGTTACTAGACAAAGCGTACATTGTGCTAGTTCACAAATTTTCACAGCCTGATAGTAGAGTTTCTGCTTCTGGCCAACTTCTCTTAGGTTTATGTATCCATGTAGCCTTGATCGTCTACAGAGACATTAATGCTGCATCAGAAAGAAACTTAGTTGCCAATATGCCATTTGTTAAAGTTGGGCATCTGAGCATTTTCTATATTGGTCTAAGATTTTTCAAAGTATATAGTTTGAAAGTTATCAAAAGGAGAAAATAGATGGAATTCAATATTTTTAATATCGAATTTTTTTTTTTTTTTTTAAAAAAAAAATTATCAGAGGGAGAGGGAAAGGAGGGGGAAGGGTTTCTTGTATAATCCACAGACTACATAGACTAAGGAGTGAGCTTTCATGATGTTGATAAAGAGAGCCCCAATACACATTTGACAATTTGGTGGAAACTTAATAAAATCACAGAATGTGTAAATAATGTACCGGTCAGAATTAATGAATAAATGGATGCTTTATGCCAAACATTTATCTCAACCTGATGGCTTATTTAGACTAACATGAACCTTGTTGGATTAGCTTTTACTAGTTTGGGTCTTAACTTTGGGTTTGTTTTGGTTGAGGCTAAGCCAAACTGGTGACTGTGTGTTGGGTTCATAGAGATCCCCAAAACCAATTCCAACTCGATGACAAAACTGCATTATACTTATGACGTTTAAAAGAGAATGCCAATATATGATACTATAACAAAATAGATTAATTTAGTGAACAATAAATGGATGCTAATTCAAAGTTGCCATCATGTCTTGGGTGAAAGCTCATTGGTTTGCTTGTGATATCCAAATTATTCCTAGTAAAGATACAATAAATATATTTAATAAATAAAAAATAAAATTCTAAATTGAACATTTTGAAGGTTATAGGTATGGGAATATTAGTTTATTTGCCTTGATGATGTGGTCAGTTTAAAATATACATATTTTTTTCTTTCCGAGATTAGAGGTTTACTAATTTTATTTAAGTAAATGATTCCGTGCTGAATGGCTTTGGCAAAGATGCATCTGTGTTCAGGAGGATTGGTTTGAAAAATGTAAAAGAGAGGAAAAGGTTTCGCTATCAAACTAGATGTCACTCCAAACAGCTGTCAATTAAATTCTTAGTAACAAATTCTTATGATGTACAAGCCCAATATCAATGCCTTTTGTGTATTATTACGTCCTTTTTTTTTTTTGGCTCTTTTTGCGCTGGCTCTAATTTTAAACTATCGCCTTCTTCCTATAATTTATCTTCAGTTGACTAAAACTCTAAATTTATTGGCTGTTTTAAATAAACTGTTATTAGAACTGTTATCACTTAATTGTATGCTTGAATGCTTTTTGTAAAGTTCAAACTTCAAAATACAGTGAAAATGTGTTTAAATGTGTTAGATGAAAATGGGGGAATCAAGCTTTAACGTGTCGTAATTATTAGACCTGAAGCTTTTGCAGAACACTGTATATTGATTGGATATTCGAAGTGGAAGCTTTTACTTGTTTTACTTGTTAGAGCTTAAGTTTTTGCATTTAGTGGTTACTTAAATTGCATTAGAGATAAGTTTTACCTAGTCACTTTTGTTTCTGTTTCTGAAATTTTTTAAAATAAATTATAGTGACTTGTTTCCATGTCTGTGTTTGTAGATATGTGAGGTTGGGTTTAGGTAGCAGTTATTAACAATATTTATCTCCTTGTATTTTGGGCATCATTGTCTATCCTCTAGTTATTTTCATTTCTTTTTTGAAGGTATCCATGTTCTAAATTATCCCTATAAACCGCTAAAACGAAATCCAATTTTAGGACCTATCATACTCTTATATCATATTTAATGCATTTTGTTATGAGTTGCAATAATAAATATGATAAGAGGCCTATGTAAAATGGAGCAGTACATTAGTTTATTATGAATTCTCATGGTGTTACTTTTTAAACTTTCCTAATTTAGATGTTGCACGTGTTCTTCTTGAAATGGACAAAATGAAAGTTTGTATGTGTAGTTAGCTATTCATTCTCATCTCAAAAGTATCAATTTACTGTTTCTCTTGGAACTGTTATATTGGTTTTATATTTTTTCTTTAATTCTTCATAATAAAAAATGTAACTTTAGTTATTGCCATACTGGGTAAAGGAGCAAAAATCCATCAGTCTCTAAATCGTGACCTTCCCCTGAACTGCGTTTCTCCATTTTGAAGTGGATTTGCTAGTGGTTCTTTGTGAATGTTTAAGTCTTAAGATTATTTTTTTCTCATTTTTTTCCTCTCCTGGTGTCTGTTCTGTTTTCTGTTCTTTTAAACTTCTTATTGGATAAAAGAAATGTAAGCAGTAGTCAATCTGAGAAGCTTTTTGCTTGAAAACTGATTAATCTTTATTAAACACATAACAATAGTTCAATTTGAATCACCACACCCTTTGATAACAATTAGAGGAAGACCGGACACATGCTTTCCCATTATTGCATAGATTTACATAGATTGCTCGTTTGGGAGACCATTCTACAGTAATTATAGAGTTTGTTTCATAAAATATTTCATACCAAATCTGTTGATTTGAAGCTAAAGCTGAAGCTCAGAAGCTCACTGATCGAATTTGACTTTTGAATTGTTGGGCCAGTTGTTGGTGGAAGTACTTGCTAATATGCATTCGCAGTCATTAAACTTCTTTGCTAATGGAGCTGTAAGCTGTTGCAAATATTGAAGAAATATGTTGAAGATAGCAGTATAACGATATGCCTATTAGTCATAAGTTAGATACGCAGTCTCTCAAATGTACCATGGGAATAACTTACCCCAGTTGCATTGATTTTGCTGGTGTCTCATTCTTTTGAGGCTGGGGCTGGCTTAACTGGAGATGGAGTGGCGGATGCATCTCATACCCATTGCTGATAGTGTATGTAGGCTGGGAAATGCTATTTGCTTCATTTACATTTCTTCCTTCGTAAACCTGACCCAGAAACTGCAGCTTAGCCATACAAGAAATAATCACTTTTACAGATTATATAGTGTTTTTGTCAGGCTTTGAGGCTTAGTGGTATCAAGTGTGCTCATGACAGGCTTAGGCTTCAGGCAGGGTAGAATGAGGTATTTTTTTTCATTAGGTACTGAAAGACTCATTTATGAAATGTTGGTTTAATATATATATATATATATATTAAGGCATATATAGGATTGTCTGGACAAATACCTTCTTTTTCAGTTCTCTATTTTCTTGGTTGATGAGGTTTACCTTCTTATGGAGTTCTATGTTCTCTTGATGAATGAGATTACCCTGCAAGGAAATCAATGAGTGCCAGTTACTCAACATGGAATGATCACTTAATGAAAACACCACAAATTATGGTCAGTCTTTGAGGGAAACCTTGTGGTTAAGTTCCTTGATCTCATCAGTTAAAACTTGGTCCTGCAAAAAAGTAAACAAACTGCATAGTTTTTTCCCGAATGCTACATATGAAACGATGATCTTGGCTACTAAAGCATGGAGATTGCACCAGTAAGAAGGTCATTTTACCTTTTTCAGACGGACACCTTTCAAACTCATTTCTAGTTGGTTTTCCAGATTCTGTAGGTCTTTGACATTCAAACCTGATAGTTCTTCTCCCATCAGTTGCCTGGTTATGTCAAAGCGGAAGTTTCTGTATGCTATTAGCAAAGAATTATAAAATTCTAGTCTGAGTAGTTCATCTAAATGATGATTAGTGCACATTCTAACGTAAATATCACACCGTACTGATCATATAAATGGTTTATTGATGGTTAGTTATGGTTGCTGGTAGAATTCATTCAGTTTAACTAGTTCCATGTGCTTTTAGATAAATAAAGGTTGTATCATCTTAAGTACTTAGTCAGATAACCATCTCTTTTATTTTCACTTTACCTATTGGCATGACAATAGAGAAGCGATAACCGTAAATTAATAGTGTTGGATATTAGAATGCCTATTTATTAGAATTTTGGTGAAGTTGCAAAAAGGTGTAGAATTGTTCAGTTGAAGTCTAAATGTACTTGCAGGGTTCTTTTCCTATTAGGCTGAGAGTACTTGGCAGTAAGTTCTACATTTCTTTTTCAGTAAGAAACTCAAAAATATATTTATGCTAAAGATTTAAAATAGATAGTGGACCAGCTGTCAACTAAGACTACTCAGACATTTAAAAATGGAATGAGGAATAGTCAGCTCTACCTATTGATTTTGGATCCTATGACTCTGTTTTGGTAACCTTCTTGCCTGTATCTCTCTTCCTCTCTCTCTTAAATGATTCTTCCCTTCTGATTCCCTAAAACTGGACTAAACAGTCACTCTCCATCTCTCTTGAAAGTGAGGTCCTTAATATCAGACCTAGTACAATATTTATTACTGTTGGCTTCCTCAGCAGCTGCCACGTGTTGTGTTATGTGAATACGGGTACCATGGATAAACTACCAAACAAGCCCATTATCATGACCAAAAGTCAGAAACAAACTTCATGTGATTATACTTGAACTTTCCTAGAAATTTCAACAGCTTTGCTAATCATTCCCATTCAACATTCAGCCTTCAGTTCCCAATTACAATGGGTGTCTTTTGTTAAATAGAGTGGTTGTCTTTTGTGAAATAGATGCAAGGGACAAACCTTTTTCACAACATTAGCAAACATTTATCACATGAAGGAAAATAAAACAAGTCATTAGATTGATTCTGTGGCTAACCCATTCCTAAAAAGGTAGGAAGGATGGTGTCACTACTTCAGGCATTCATGAGGACTTAGGTAGTCCTCCCTAGGGTTTGATAAGCTATTTGGCATTCTCTATCTCTCGCTCTATATGTATTTATCTATCTATCTATATACATAAGAAAAAATTTGAGTAGCACATCATTCACCTGTGGCTTTCTTGCAAGTATCGCAGTTGTTGACTTAAATTTGCTGCCTCCCTTTGCCAAAACTATAAAGGAAAAATGAAAATATTAAAAGGAGATACTAGCATTCACATAGTGTGAGAAAGAATTTCAAGAAATTTTGAAATAAATGAAATAAAATGAATGTGCTAGAAGCTAGGTTTAAACATGTTTTAGTTTTATTGTGATATTAGTGTACCAAAGATTGGAAGTCTACAAAAAAGGAAGTACCATTAACAATTTCAATTCAACACTCATTATCTCATGGTATTTCATATCAATTGATATTTTGCAATTAACATGCCCTCTAAGAGAAATAGAGATTTTTGGCCTTTGTTTCATTTCTTCAACTTGTTATGAATTATCTATGGGGTTGCAAAACATGAGGTGGATAACTAAAGTAATGGAACTGTTAGCATTTAATATCGATTATGTGCGTCTTATGGTCATACTTCATTTACCCTAAAACGTATAAATTATTATTTTGAGATAGCTTCGATGGCATTTCAATATTGAATGGTTAGCTATAGCCGTTGCCAAGGCCAAACATTTTAAATGTTTTCAACTTTTTCTAGGACTTGGGTGGGTCAATTCCAATGGCAACCTTGTTTCTCAACCTAAGCAAGCAACAAGAGTTATTTAACTGGCCAAGTTAATAGATTCTCGAGTACAAATCCACAATCTAAGCTAGTTTGTTACTTTATGAATGTCAAATATATTGTTATTCATTATATTTTGTGGTATCTTTTAAGACATAGTAAATTTGAAACACACGCACACAAACATATATGTATGTATGTTTTCTTCTTTTGAGCTATGAGCTTCTTCTTATATGGATTGGGCAAGTGATATCATGAACTACTTCTTCACAATTTTTGTATTATGTTTCATAAGGGGCTTCACTACTTCAATTAAGAAGCAAGAAGCAAGAAGCAAAAGTTTGTTAGTTGCTTCACTACTTCAATGAAGTATTGAGCTAGAATTTGCTACGATGAAATTATAGTAAAGTTATTTTGAAGGCGATGGTTACTAAGTTATTGCCAAACTTAAATGCTTAGGCTAGTAGGTAAGCTTAGCAATAATTTTGAGCGATTTAACCGTCTCCTTCATGGGCAAGATCAATACCAAATGGGATCATGAAGAGAGAAAAGTTAAAAGCAAATAAAACATAGTCACATGGAAGGGTTGGATGACAATAATATTAAGCACTTTGATAGGCCTTGTCACATGGAAGATTGAGACGGAGCAAGTTGTCTTGTGGACAAAACCCAGGTGGAGACAATAACAAATACAAAGGCAATTACATGAGGGTGTCAAACCTAGCTTTGGTACCCTATTAATTTGTCTCTTAACCAAGAGTAAAGCTTGTATGTGAGGGCAATGAGCGTGTTAAACACTTCAATATATTATCTCTTTTATAGGTTACAATTTCTAATTGCCATTTTTTACTACCAAATGTTTCTTCCTTTTATGTAGGTCGTCAACTTGTTTCTTCCTTTATGTTGTTTGACTTGTTCACGAAGATATATGCTAGTGTGCGTGTTTTCTCATGGTTGTGTTAAGACTATTAATAGTTGACATCTACTAAACTACTACACTAGCATATGTGTGTGTAGTGGTTGGTTATATGCTAGTGTAATAGTTGATTCTAGACTTAGGCTAACTACATGTGATTGATAGTTTCCTTTATTTTAAGGGTTCATTATTTTCCTCTGCACATGCTCACCTTGTTTTCTCCTTTGCTTTCCTTTCCATGCGTTTTCATCTTGTTTTCCCTCGTTTCCTTTCATTTTGTTTCATTTTATTAGTAGTTTATAAGTTTATATTATTCTTCTGAAATACTATTAAAATTTTAACTCTCACTAATATTTGAGGGACGCTTATTTCACTTTCATTTTGTAAAGAAGAAGATTGCATCTTAGGAAACAATGTCAGGATTTTAACACTAACTAATATTCGATGGACGCTTACTCCACTTAAGATTGCCTCCATTTAATTATAGATTTCAATAAATTATTTCAAAGGAAATCAAATTCCCAAAATCGCTTTAATGGGGTTCAAGCACTTGCTCTCACACATTGTGAGAGTAAGTGCTCTCTATCTAGGCCAAAGGCCTATTGGTTTAATATTTTCACTTGTTGAAATGCTTATAACGTGATTAAAAATGTTACTAACTAATCAGCTTAATAATGCGACTGCTAGTTATAGATTAAGTATTCTCTAATCCCTTGTGCCTAGAAGAAAAAGGTTGATGTTACTCACTATTTACATGACACTATTCTGGGGAATCTCATATATCTCTTTTCAAATTGAATTCATTATGTATTGGTTCTTGCTTATGATGGTAATTTGAGTCATGTTGAAGTGATGTATCACGTCACTGGAACTTTTGGTAGAGTGAAGCAAATTTGACCATAAGCCTCAGAGGGGAAGAGGAGAACTCGGGTGTATTTGAACAAATTGACTGGTGTATCTTTTACTGTTTAGTTTGGAAAATGAGTATGAATATGTCAAATTTTCTCATAGTACTAGAATCCTTGTTGAAAGTGAAAGGGATGCAGGGAATTTGATAATGTTTCGAATAGAAGTCATGGATGATTAATTTAAAAATCATCCATAGAAGTAGGTCTAGCTGGTGATGGTGATTGCCTATCTTTGAAGTAATCGTAGGAAAGAGTGCAATTGACAAGTAGTTGCAACGGACTAACATGAGAACCTGCCGAATGAGTAATAAACAATTATCAGTAAACTTTATCGAAGCTAGCTAGGATGTTCTAATTGATGACCTCAGTTTGCACGTGTTGAGAATGGCACTAAAATTGTCAAAAATTAGTTTGCTGAGGCTACTAATTTTGAGAATATGAATGTAATATTCATTCCTTTTGCAGATATCATGCGCTTAATTGATCATCTAGGGAAAAATGTGCATGGAAGCTCAAAATCTAGGGAAAATGTTGCATGGAAGGTCTAAGTAATTGGTGGGTGGTCTTACAGAATGCGATTTAATGTTCTTTTCTTCCCCCTCACTATAATTGGTTCATGTATTTGACAAAGGTTCTGTTGTTCCTCTTGTAGAAATGATGAGCATTTGGTAAATATTTGATGTATGAGGGATTTAGTTACACAATAAGTTATTTCAGGCTCTTACATTGTGTATCAATATGATTTCGACAGTTGACTTGAATATCACACACTGTCCATACAAAAGTGTTTAGTGTATAATATAGGTTCTCAAGGCTTCTTTGGTTAGGAAGTTATAGGAGCTTCAGGCAGGCTTCCTGAAGTGCTTGTTTGTTGGCTTTCTATAAGATTCGTGCTTGATGGTGATGGTTATCCAAACACAGGGTCCTAGTCCTATTGTTTTCAGACTTAAATCTTCGGTACTTGTTACTGTTCTAAATTTTTGCTAACCACCTCCTGGCCCCCCTTTTCTTTTCTGTGTGACTGGTTTTCAGTTGTTTCAGCTACTTACGCTCACCTCTGCAGGGTTTAAGCTTAGGCGATCTTGGTTCAGTGCTTGCTTGAGCACAACCTTCAAGCAGTCAGGATCATGCATTTGAAAAATGCTTCTCATTCCGTTGCATTGAACAAAGACCATGAGAATCAATACAAACCAAATCTCATCCTAACTCTAGATTCAACTTTGAAACTTAGCGCACCGTCCAAAGGGAGTGTACAAATTGATTCATTGCACGCTATGGCAGCAATTCCTTTTGCCATCTTTCATTAAAATGCCTGTATGAAGCCCTGATTCGAACAGACTGCTTTACCCCTGATTGAGGCCATTATTGCACGGGTCGATACCATCTTGAAATAGTCCACTGACATCAACAAAAGATGACAGTGGGCAGGTAGAAACAATGGGAATGAAGTCCTGAGCAAATATTAAAAAGTCGATAGAATTTAGAAAATCATGGGTAACTTAAGTTGTATGTCCAACAGAAAAAAGGTAAATTCCAATTTCCAAGGCGAGAAAGTGAAAATGAAGGTAATAACTGGATGAATGTGCCGCTTTAACATACATTTTTCTTTATTTTTTTCAATCCTGAGGGTTTGGCAAGGAATTTAATTTAACATTAGGATTTAAGAAGATAGGAGTTGGAAGATGTAAAATGTCGCATGCTCGATGATTTGATTTATGTCATTCCTACTCAACATGTCATGTATTTGGCTAGGTCAAAGTATTTGAAAAGTTTTTTTATTTTTTTTTAAATTGTTGTTTTGGAGGGGCGAGGAGAAATGGTGTGGAAATTAGGTGAAAGGTAATGTTATTGGTAATCCTCTGACCTTTATGATAGAGATGAAGTGAAGAAAGCTTTTTTACGAAGAAAATCTTAATGCTATATAGCAAGCCTTCTGCCGGTCGTGATGATAGAAGTAACTGTACAAATCAATGGCAGCTTCCCAAATATGTCTTCCTGCCTATGTGCTAGATTAGAGTATTAGCTTTAGGCCAATTTCTTCAGCAAGTCTTCGTTCATTAACTTGAAAGCTGAAGAAACAAAGCCTGCCGCCAAGTCCTTCTCTTAGGCTCACCAAAACTGCAGACGTCCTGAGGGCTACATCATCTATTTTATCTGAAGTTGAGTTACACAAGTAGAGTCTGTTGTATCTCTCTCTTGGCAAAATTTTGTTACACTCAACCAACTTTGACTCCTCATGATTAGTTATAGAGAATTTAGACGAATCCTTTCTAGTCAGAGTGTGTTTGTAGTCGCTCTGCTTCAGCACAGCTACCAAATAGATTGATATAGGTTCTATTTGTTTTACCTACATTTAGGCTATTTAACAACCAAACTTTGGTTCCTAAAGTGTTGGCTAAATGCTGACACTCTATAAACTCTGAAAATAATAACTAATTCTTTATTTGATGGCTAGTGTTATTTCTTTACACTTGAGAATTTTTCTTAATAGTTGGAGCTTTTATCCCATAGCAAAATAGCTTTTATCACTTTTTCTTCTACTTCAAAATAGCTGTGAATTGAAAAACCACATCGTTTCAGTATCTAACATACCTCTACCGGTCCATGTTGAAAGTCACTTGACCGTTATAATCGTCTTTCTCTTAAAGAGTCAAGATCTGCATAACGCGAAAAAGAATAGGCCATAGCGTCTACCTCTCCTGGCTCATTGTGCTCATCGGAAGCGGGACTACTCTTTCTTGTCTAATCAACAAAGATCGCTCCCCTTTCCTTGCATTTGTGGTGATACATCCGGTTCAATCGCTATCCTTCCCCTTTGATTAATATCTTCATGGCTTAAACAAATTAAGCTTAATACTACCTAGTTGATGCCATGCTACTAGCCCGGAGAGAATAGGGCTTTCATTTTTCAAAGACCCAACCCAATAAGGGTTATACATTGTAGCGTGTCTTGCATTTCTCTGAGTCTGGCATTTAGGGTTTGTTTAGGTGT
This sequence comes from Aegle marmelos, assembly GCA_030449875.1. NCBI lineage: Eukaryota > Viridiplantae > Streptophyta > Magnoliopsida > Sapindales > Rutaceae > Aegle > Aegle marmelos. The sequence continues at coordinate 5,285,031 of JASUUL010000058.1, forward strand.
CGTGTTTTTGCCTAATTTTGAATGTATACGGCAAAAATTAGTCGGCAAACAGGCACCTTCATCTGCACTTGCTTGCTTAGAGGACAAAGTGATTCCACTCCACCAGTAAAAGGGATAACATCTTAATCATAAACATACCCTTAGACTATAGCTCTACCATAACCACAACTACAAGAGTGGCTCAGGCACACCATTTGCTGGTTTGTCTTAACTAAGGCACCTTGCTAAATAATTATTCATATTTTTTTAAAGTCCCTAATCATATTGTTAAAAAACGCTAAAATGTCAGTGAATTTCTAAGATGAACTAAAACTGTTTTCGAAGGATTTTAACTATTTTTATCTTTTAATATGAACAATATTATGAAAGTAGCTTTTATTAATAAAAGTAAAAGGATACATCTAATCCTAAAGAGGTAATAAGCTTTACCTCTCATCAATCTACGTGATTATAAGAATAATCTGAGGGTTTAAACTATAGCAAAGCTACATGCTCTCGAAGACATTTTCGGTAAGAATACCGTATTTTGTTAGCAATTAGATTATGATAATCTGTACTTCTTATATTAATTGTTCATGTGGCATTATCAAATTTTTGCCAATGTATCTGTTGACACTTCATGAATTTAGTAGCTCACGAGAGATTTATTTACATCAAATTCATTAATAGAATATGCCAATTTCTATTTTTGTAGCATTTTTTCTGAGTATCACAGATCTATTCCATTATGAAAAACTCGTTATATAATTGCATGTTCAATGATTTGTCTCCATTATTCCAAAAACCTAGCTTCGCGGAGCATAATAGAGTGAAATATATACGAGGCAAACAATGGAATATAGCTAAATAAATTTTAAAAATCATGTCTCCAAGCTAGTTTGATCTTGTCCGGAACAAAATATACAAGGTTGTGATTGATAGTTGTAGGATAATAATGCATAAGTAATTCAATATTAATCATATGCTATAATAAATTCATGGCACAGAATCTTTAAAACTCACCCTAGCTCATTTCACTATAGGTCATAGAGTTAACCTCGTGAACAACGGGAGAGCCCGATCTAGCTTGGGAAAAACTCATAAATACCCGTTTTTTAAAAAAAATTACTTTCAAGTTTGTCCTAACTCAATTCTATAATCTTTTTCAATTGGGAGTTGGAGACTTACTTTATAAAATAATTAAAATATATATGTATTGAATAAATTGGAATCATCTGGGGCAAAAATATTATTACTATTTTAAATTTTTGTTAAAAAATTGTCATGGTTTAATTTAATTCAAAGAACAGTATGCTAATATATTACACTATCATCTCTAGTATAAGTATAAGAAAGTTACAAAATGACATATAGTAAAAATTTACAACATTTTCATAATTTAGTGGTTTATTTTTTTCACAGTCATACTTGCTACATTTTATCAAATATAAATATTTCATCTTCTCTATGGTAAAACAAGAATATAAATAAATAATTCTTTTGTGGTATAATTTTACTAATTTATATTGTAAACTTATTTTTTACATTTGTTTTCAGTCTTTTATTTAACTTATATAATTTGCTAAAAATTTTAATATCACTTTGTTCAATATTTGTATTCCTTATCTCTTTTATATTCACCAACATTCACATAAATGTTATAATGAATTTTTAAATTAGTCCGGCTGATCAAAACTCCTCAGTTCGCCCCTGCATTACTTGCAAATGGTACACCTAAAAGCTGGAATGTTTTAATATAATAAAGACACTTGTATATGTAATAATATCAGTTACCCTCTGACGACATATCCTAGTAACTCATAAAACTAATATCAGATGATTATTTTCCAATTGATACAGGAGAAATAATTCACATGAATTAGAATGGTGAGAGATGTCACATACCTTGACTTCTGCAGCAGGGTTTAGCAGCTGCTGATTTTCCTGTTTCAGTTTGTTGTAGCGTTCAATCACAGATGTCATGCTGCCAAAAAGGAGCCAATTATATTGTATATATAATTCTTTGCATTCACATAATTTTGCATGTAACAAAAGTACCTCACAGCAGGTTAGTTAAGAAACAAGGAAGTGACTGATCATTAATGTAAGATCATACAGATAAGTTAATATGTTTAGAAACACAAAGCTATATACATTGCAATAAATCATCATTACGGACTCATTCCCATGAGAATGAGTATGAATAGGTTATAAAGGTAGTGATGCAAACTTGTGCGTAAACAATCTATTTTTTTCTTTTTTCTTTGCTTTTTTTATTTTTTTATTATGATCTCTAAATGATCCAATCTCAAGTAGCACAAGCATGACACAAACAAATATTCGAATACAAGAGCTTAAACCTTGCAAGAAATTTTCTTTCTTGATAAGATCACTCAATCATTCAAATAAATTAAGAAGTCACACAAAAGAGAGACTTAAGTCCATATGGGTAACTAAATTTCACATCTGAAATGTAATGCATTAACTATTTGATGGATATACATATATATGCTCATTTCTCAGCTCCAGTCACACTCCCCCCAACAACAAACAAAAAAAACCACTTTTCACCAGCTACTTGTGGAGCACGGCTTGTTAGTTGTGGTTAGAGTTTTAAGCACCTTTAAAAAGTAAACCCTAATACAGAAGGAATTGGCAAATTGAATGTGTAGTTGTGCCAATAAATAACCTGTGAGATATCCTACAGCGCAATGATATACTCTAGTTGAAAGAGCAGGCTAATTAAGGGAGCATAATGAACTCTTCCTTTCAAAAAGAAGCATAAGATCTAAAGACTACAGAAACAGCGACCTGAATATTTTATAAAATCAAGACTACTTAAAATTGGAGACATCTAGATTAATAGAAACCTATCAAATGAAGATTACTAAAAGTTAGATAAGCCTAGATTAATGGAAACGTATAATATTCATTATTTTAATCACCAACATTATTGACAAATTTGGGGGAGTAAAAAAAAAAGAGAGCTAGTACAACTCTAGTGCAATGTACTTTTTCACTACTTTTTAATCTTCTGTGTCTTGACTCTTTTCACCATCCGGATGAAAAATAGTAAGAATTTTAGTGGAAGATGTTCCACCTAGTAGTCAAATACTTTTCTTCAAACTAAATATTCTCAGTCATGACCAATGCCAAATACTCATACGATAGAAAAATATAGATTATTTTGGTGCTAAATATATGATAAGAACCAAAATTGTAAATCTGATAAGATTATCCAAACCATTGTCGCATGCAAATATTTCAAGAATTAAAGACCAATACAACACTCATACAATTTTTTTACACATTCGCATCAAGTTAAAATATCAATAACCATTATCCAAGAACAAAGGTTACATATTACGACATTCCATAATGTGTGGGGACACAAAAGCGAAATTCAGTACTCTTGTGTGGGCGTCTCCGACATAACTATATTAGCACATATACGTATCATCGCACAGACAGGAAGATTACACACTTAAAAAAGCTCACATCTTTCAGCTACAAGTTTCAAAGATATAAAGAAGAAATTACTGACACAACTACATGATGAAATCGCCAGCTTCGCCTCGACGATGCATGGAAAAGCATAGGGCTTTTAATTCAAGCGCTAAAGTTTTATCAGCGCTACATGCATTGTTTATACAGTGCCTGAGCACCACATGCAAACTCCGTGCCTACAGATCTGCCTGCTGACTAATTTCTCTCAGAGAAAGTACAAAGAAAATGGAGAGAGAGAGAGAGAGAGAGAGACCCTTTTGCTAGCAGTTTAACGACTTGATTAAGCTCTTAAGTCATATATTTAATTTTGCCAAACAGATCATTTTTAGTATCTCCTATTTTCTTTTCTTAAATTATGTAATACACATGCACATCCGAAAAGTAGCCTATGATGTACATGAATATACCGACAAATATGCTACAGAATTTAAGCAATCATATATAGCTAATATATATACACGCGCGCGCACACGCTTGTGCTTATACCATGAACATCAAACATCGGTATTTCCTTGCTGTTTAAAAAAAAAAAAAAAATAGCATGAACAACAAAGGCATATATATTTTATGTAAGCCAAATGCAACACAAAACACTAACTCGTTCGATCCTGTATATACATATATACTAGCAATAATAATATCATCCGAACGAAAATCATTGCTGAAGTATAAATATCTTCCAGGGGGAAGGACGGGAAGGAAGAAAGAAAGAAAATAAGAGAGAAAGAAAGGCTATGTATAGATGGCAGCTAAATTTTTATATATAAAAATAACAGGTGTGAATTAAAGGAAAAAATCAACAATAAAGAGAACCATAGATTAATATTAGTTTTTTAGAGAAAGGAAAGTAGAAGTGATGAAGATGAAGATGATGTAATTACCTAGAGCTTGAATACTCATAAAGCTTGGAAGTGCTAGAGAAGATAATCAGCCCCACTTCAGCATCGCAGAGAATCGAGAGCTCCCTTGCCTTCTTCAACAACCCGTTTCTTCTCTTCGAAAAGGTCACTTGCCTGCTCGTCGAATTATCAATCCTTCTAATCACTATTTTCCCACGACCCATCTCGCTCTTCAGATCAAACAAAATTAATCACAGCTTTATTAGCAATACCATTATTACTAATATTCAAAAGTCAAAACAATACAATTATCGCGATAAATTGTTTTGTTCACTAAATACGACAAAAATTTTCACGATACAATTTCATAGTAAAACTAGGTAAAAAAAAAACAAAAAAAAAATGTAACACTACGTATAATGAAATGAAACGAATAATAAATATGGTATGATTAAGTATACATACACAAAGGAAACTACAAATAGAAAAATCAAAAAAAGGGAAAAAAATAAAACAAGACAAAAGAAAAAAATTTCAACTTACTTGTTCGGAGCTATATAGACTACGAAGTAAGAAAATGAAAAGCGATTCTTTTGGAGAGATGTTCGATTATGGAAAATTTTTATGAAAGTGGTTTTTAAGACACAGTACGATGTGAAATTCTCTTATTTAAGGCAGCAGACCCGGTTTTGTGCACCCACAAACCGCTTAGTGGTTTTGTTTTTCTCTACTCGCGGCCTCATTAAAAGAATCGTTTTACTCGCTCGTTGGGTGCGACATTTGTACAAGTGAATCAATTGTCATCGCGCTGGGGGAGCCTTGGGGAATCGAGAGATCGGGTCAAGCTGTGAGCCATAAGCAGAGATTGAGTCGGACAAATGTAAGCGTGGGAGAGCGAGTGCGTTGAATCTGTACGCGCGAGTACGATGGAACAGTGTCCTCGTAGTCTCAGAGCGCCCCAGATTCGTGGGGTGCTGTTGAATTAGTGGAATTGTGAGCAGTGTTATTCCAATAGATCACTGACACGTGTTGTTAGCAAAACCGAGGGCGGTTTTTTTCTTTTTTATTTTTTTATGGGGAAAAAAATGTTTGTTTAAAGGCCTTTCTACAATTGACAAATCTTATTTACTCTATGTGGCAACTTTGAACTTGCACGATTGCCACGTTGGCAAAATTTTTTTTATTTATTTTCTGTTTTTGTTTAAATGTAGCTTTGAATAAAATACAAATCAAGTTGAGGCTAGCCATATTGAGTTATCCAATCATTGCTGGTTGAAATTTTCCTGTATATTTGAATTTGACACACTTTCTTAAATGTAAATTAAATCATATCACAATTATAATGTGATTGACGTTTGAAATCCTTCAAGTGCCTTGTTTGTAGGTTGATCTGTTGTAATCGGAATCGAGGTTTTTGTTTGAAAATATTTATTTTGAGATTAGAAGCTGAAGATTGATGGTGCATTGATTGATGACATTTCCCTTTCGAAACGTTGCAAAATGGTGTATTGATTAGGTAGTCAATCTCGACTTAACATTAATAACTTTGATTAATTATTAGAAGGAATTCGGTTTTATTTTAAAAATTTCAACATCTTTGATTAATTCATCCAACTGGCTAAATTTAAATATTAGGGTTTTAGCTACAATGCTATCGCTTCTTGGTCCTATTAATTTAACAAGGAGTCTTCTAATTAATTGTTGCATTAAGTGACATCATGATTCGTGGACCCTAACTGATCCTGCTTAGATCATAAACTTGATAAATGTGTTGGTTTCACCATCCTTTCAGGCTCAAGAGTTCACTGTTTCTAACAATAAAATTTTGCCAATGATTTGATTCCATGAATTAGTTAGCACATTATCAACTATCATTCTCTCATAATCCGTGCTATCATTACATACCTTAGCGAATACATATGAAGTTATCAATAGATAATTAATGAAATTTAACCAAAAATTATGATAAAATTTTGGAAGTTTTTATTTATTAATCAATTTTGCTTCAATTAAGGTTTCTAAAACAGGCAATCGTGCGCGCAACCCTAGGAAAAGAAAAAAAAAAGGAAAAGAAAAAGGGCTTTATTCTCTGTTTCTTGCTTCTGGCATGCAGCTGGTTGTTTGGAAGTTGCAACCGTCAATTATCAACCCCATCTAAAATTCTAATCAAAAGAAAGGTAAAAAAAAGAACAAATAACAAAATAACAAAAAGGTAGAGATGCATCAACTTTATTTGGTTATACCGATGCAAAAATTAAGCACCCATTTTTGTTACATTTGTTATTTTTTAATACAAAGTGAGAATTGTTAACTATTTTGCTGGTTTTTCGAAGAGAAAGTTATATAAGAGATTGACTAGGATGCAAGCATGTGATTTGCTCAATTTCCAAGCTTCTATATCCATAATAAAAATAATCTTCTTCGAGTATACTAAATAAATAATTAGTCGTAGTTGACAGAATATTTAGATATTCAGTAAAATGTATTGTTGAGAGTATTGTAATGTTAAAAAATAGAGTTTATTTATAGTTTGATTATATTTTAGGATTAGGGTATTGTGGGGCGGTCCATAATAATGACCAATTGAATAGTCGCATGTTATATAAATTGCTTAAAATTTTTAGAATGTCTGAGATATTAAAATTTTAGAATGTCTGCAGTGATCATGCATTAAAAAAATTATTTTCTAATACCAAACAAAATAAGAAATAAATTAAGCTTATTTTTCTTTATGATTTCAATTGTTATGAAACAACAAACTACTATATGAATTAATGAAGTATAAAAATTTACTACATTTTTGTCACTTCCAATTCCCCAATATAATGTCACATTGACGTCATATGGGAAGGTGATTTTTTCATCAAATAAAACCCAAATTTCTAAATGTAATCATAAAAGATAAAAAAAATTAAGAACTATTATTAATATCAGCAAATAATAGAATAAAGTAAAATAGAAAAGTATCAAAAAATTGTTGAAATTCACAAACCCTAACCCTAAATCAAATTCACAAACCCTAACAATAATTCAAATTGGTCTAAAATCGCCAGCATTTAATGCGGTGGTGAGAGGTTAAGGATCGCTGGCGCTCGGTAGTGATATGCTTGATGATGTTGCGCGCAGAGGTAGGGTGTTGGAGTTGCTGCGCACATTTTCCAATGGCATTGACGTAGCCCCGCATGGCAGCTTGAGGATGGGGCCGTTGTAGGCGACGAGACCAAGTTGGGGCTTCGTGTGCAATGGCACGGTTATGCAGCTATTGCGTGCGATGAAGAGTGATTGGGTGTTGTTCTTCAAAATGGGGTTGTGATTTGTTTTTGCTTTTAAGGTTTGTAAATTTTGTTAGAAATTTTGAATTTTATGGTTTCATAGCCAAATTCAGGATTTCAAATTTTAGGGATGATTAGTGAAAATCTAAAATCTTTGGAGCATATTTTAATTGTGTTAAGGGCCTTTATCACATTTCAAACATTTGAGGCTGTTTTGGATATTGATTTTTTTTTTTTTTTGCTTTTTATATAATTGAAAGAGCTACTCACTGGCGGCAATATTGGTATTTAGTATGTCAACTAATGAAAGTGACGTAAATGCAGTAAGTTATTTTTTATTTTTTAACGTTATCGTAGTGAATGTTACACTTCAATAATTTTATGTAGTGGCATGTATTGAGCCAATATTTGGCATATTAAAAGGATAATTACCCCATAAATTAATTAAAATTTGATTAACTTTATAATCCATATTAAACTCATAATACAAGACATGAATATGAATTAAAAGAGAAAAGTAACCAAAGCATAAATAGGTTTTATGGGGAAACACATTATTATAATAGAATTCTAAGCTTTATTTACAAGTCACTTTAGAAAACTTTTCACTAACTTTTAAAAGTTGTTATCAAAATAAAGAAAAGTATAGAACAAATAAAGCTTAAAAAAATTACCGAAACATTTGTATTTTTGTCAAAAATTATTGAATAAGTTACTTTTTATCTAAGATCAATTTTCATTATTTGTTACTTTTTCATAAATATAAATTATTTATTGAAAAATTATCTCTGCACTAATACTATTTTATCATATATACATCTAACTTCCTTGTAGAGTTTGTGAATTCAAGTAGATATAAGAGCAAGACGGTAGCTTTTTGAAAGGTCGTGGTCGCTTAATTGTGAAACAACATCTAAGCTTGCATTTTGATCGTAACAAAAGTAGGTCTTATGTGTACCTTAGCACATGACTATTTACATGCTCTCAAGGTTATTATGCTATTGTTGTGCCAAGCTAACCTTTTTGAATGCTCATGAGAAATTTGAGAGGGAGAAAGCTTGTTCTAGAGCTTTTTAATCTTAACTTTGAGTTCTTATATTCTCTTCATTGACTCAATCAATAAGTTAGGTCTGATGGTTCCACTGATGGACATCGGTCTTGGAAAAGACTAAACCACGTTATCTTATGTGTTCTCTATGACTAACTTGTGATATGATTTCATTTTTTATTCTTGATTAGGTTCTTAAGTGTTTGTGTTAGTTTAGCCAATCCTTGAATTGGTTAGATTCATATTCGGATTTGTATGTAACTTGAGTTAATCTCACAAAGATCTCGGGCAGTGCATTGATCTTATTAAGCTTTGAAACAAATCAATCTCTACACAAGTTCTAACTTATTGGTGAAGTATGTGAACTCCAACACAAATCAGACTAAAATGACAGTGTTTTGTGCAAGGTTTGAGTTTGATATGGAGTTACGTGAGCAAGCTCATGGTTTACTTAAGTGAAATGACAACAAAGCCTGCGTTTGATTCATAACAGAATTGCTCTTGCAAGTCATGTGTGTGTTCAAGAATTAGTTTTGAGTTCATTAAACAAGATTCTATACATGGAAACAAGCTGTGCAATCTGGGTTTCAAGTTTGTGATGCAGCCGGTATATAAGTTGGCTTACGAAGTTGGCAAAAGGCTGTGTGTATAAAAACGGAGAGAATTCTAGAAAGCATGAGTTTTATAGAGTGAGAGTTGCTGTTTGTACTCCGAAAAATTCATCTCATAAAATTTGTAATATTTCCTTGCTAATCAATCTAAGAACTCTGGTGTTTCTTCTCGTGGATATAGGTTTTTTGTGAGACTGAACGATGTTATCTCTATTCTTGTGATCTTGTTTCTGATTCGTTTCATTTATTTGTGAACTTAGTTCCATTGGTTAAATTCTTTGTGTGTGAGTACTGTTAAATTGATTTGGTATCTATTTTTTTTTTTATTGAGCATCTTGTATTGATCTAGAGAGAGATCTTTGGGCAGAGCATTTGAATTGGTGTGTTAGTGAGTCTATTTAAATCTCTACATTATTCTATGCACACTTATATTTTCAAACATATATCAATTAACTATTTTACTAGTAACACCATTAGAATCTATTAAAAAAAACAAAATGATTATTTTACCCTTAAAATGTATTGATACACCATTTTTACCCTTTGATACTTTGAAAAGTTATAAATTTAATTGAAAACCCATTATTTAGGACATTTAACAAAATAAAAGACCAATAATTTGACTTTCCTGTTTATATATACTCATGCTTCTTATGTAATTATAAATGTTGTTATTTTTAAAGTTTTAAAGAGTTAAATAGTAACGTAAATGTATTAATATACCATTTTTACCCTTTGATACTTTGAAAAGTTATAAATGTAATTGAAAACCCATTTTTTAAACATTTAAAAAAAATAAAAGACTAATAAATTGACTTTCCTGTTGATATATACTCATGCTTATGTAATTATAAATGTTGTTATTTTTTAAAGTTTTAATGAGTTAAATAGTAATGCATTCAAGGATGAAATAATCATTTTATTTAGATTCTTTAATAAATTGTAAAAGTGTTAGTGGTAAAGTGATTGATTGATATAAATTAAAAAATATAGGTGATGCATAGGATATGTCAAAAATCTTTTATAGTTAAATGTACATACAATTAAATAGGGATGGTGCAGACATTTTTTTTTATTTTTTCTTATTTGGTGGTCGATATTTTTTGATATTTTTGGCTTGGTGCACGCTGACAAACTTGATTTATATTTTAAAAATTTTGGTAGGTCATGAAACATTTCTAGGTTATATTTGCAGCATCAGCAAATTGGTAAAGTAGAGAGTTTTAAAGCAGTGGAAATTGTTATTAAATCTAGATGCCACCTGACCTAGGCGGCTAGGATTATAAAGCCCTTCAAACATCTAAACCATAATTCGTTTCTAATAAAGAATGGATAGTGATCGAGTAGGCAAGGCATTTTAAGCTGGTGTTTCACTTCAATTTATAAACAAATAAATTCCCTTTGAGAAATATGTCACATGTTCAACAAGTCCAACCAAATATGAAGTAGTATTATTCTTCACAAGTTCAATACGAAATGTTAAAAAGTAATTTTTATCATTTATCATGCAAACAATTAGTACAACAATAAATCACATCACGTATAACACAAAAATCAACAAATTAAAATCGCATGCATTCAATCTAATAAAAATGTAAGCCCCTAAGCTCATGGTCGGGCTGGTTGCCGTGTAGTTGTAGCCATCTTATATGGCCTGGGTGGGGACGTGGGTAAAAAATTATATTTGCGCTTACCCATTCGCCCCTCCCCCTCCCCCCTTCCTTTTAGAAAATAAAGAAAAAAACCTAATAAAAATGTAATAAGAGAAATTATTTCTGCACCACCTTCCTTTTATCTTATGTATATCTAACTACTATAAAATTTTGATAAGTTCTCTACACCACCTTTGGTTGTAAATTTATATCAATCAACTACTTTTATACTAAAATATGATTATTTTATCCTAAATGAATTAAAGGCTTATTTTATTCTATAAAATTTTTAAAAATTAAAAAACAATAATTACAAGAATACACTTGAATATTGAAACAAATAAATCTCAAAAATTTTAAATGTTAATTTTTATGATTATAATTTCATTTAAAAACTTTCGTGTTAATTTATTGTAATTATTATTTTATGATTCGAATCTCAATTGACACTGGAAGCCACAAATATAGGTTTGAATCCAAGTTTAAATGAGATTTCTAGGCTCTTGCACGGCAGCGCCTTGCAGAGAATTAATTCCACCAAGTGAGAAGGAGATTTAATTTCTATTCACATGAGAGTAATTATTCTTTAAAAAAATAAGAAAAATTATCAGTTGTATACCCTAAGTTTACTTCATTATCAAATTTATTATAAAACTTTTAAGGTATATCAGTCGTCCACCCCAAGTTGATAATATGTATCTGTCATCCATCCAACTGTTAGTTACTGTTTAAAGATGATAAGATCATAAGAGTAATATGGTTTTTTCATATAATAAAAGTGATAATTTAAGAGTATATAAATGATAATAAGAGATTAGAAGGGTATACAAGTGATATTTTCAAGGAAAAAATTATTAATTCACTATAATTTCATTAACTTTCAAATGACAACTAATGGTTTGGTGAACGATAGATACATTTTGTCAACTTAGGATAGATGATTAATACACCTAAAAGTATTATAATATATTTTATAAAATATAAATTTCATGTATATAAATGATAATTTTCTAAAAAATAATGCATTAAAATTTATTGACTGATTTTTTTTTTGATAACTTTATTTAGTTGGCCGTATAAATTTAAATGCGAGGAGAGATGAGAACAGTGCAAGGGAAAAAAAGTATGCATTTAAACTTTTACCCAACCCTTCACCTTCTAATAAAAGAAGAAAAATGAGGTTACTCCTAGACCAGATATGAAGATGAATTTGACACTGGAAAATCATTTTGTCATGGCTAACAAATTAAGAATGCCATTTTCTTCTTCTAATTACATTGATCTGACTGGCAGTAACAATTTTCGTGGTGTGCAGCTTTTCAACCTAAAAGTTGTATTCAATGTCTCAAGACGTATTAATCAATAAAAAATACTTGAATTACTAGGAGGAATCCCAGATACAATGTTAGCTATTTGCTCAAAGTTCCGATCGATACGTATGTGTACTAATCGGCTGCATTCTTATTGGAGTCAGAGCTTATCGGAACTCGTTCCAAGCTGCCGAGATGTAACATGCGAACCGGCGGAACACCAGGTACTCATATACCCATGTGTTAACATTTGCCCTGGCAAAAGTGAATCTTTGGGCATTGCATCAAGAAATTAATTGAGTCCCGGCTCATACAACTTATGTAATATTACCGGACAATTAAATGGTAACATTAAATAAATGTACACGTCTTACATTATCTGGTCGATTGACTAATATATCGCCTATATACAAGCATCATTATTTTGGCTCGAAAACAGGTGAACCGTGCTAGTTTGAGCAAAAAGGAAAGTCTCATATCAGATCAGTATATAAAGCTATGCGTAAGTCACGCGTTAATTAAGCTAAGTTTAATGCTTATGGAATAAGATAGACAAATTTAGTTCATTCGTATAGGTGGCCACATGCACAGTTTTAGAATTACACAGACAATAGAGACATGCGCATGAAGGGATTTAGCTCCTTTAGGCATCTAATATATATGCATACCGTCCGTCGAACTAACGATTAATCCCAATGTGGGAATCACTAGCAACAATATGAACTTGCTAAAAAACGAAACAAAAAAAAAAAATGCATATGTTCATTGCACACCTTAACAATTATGCTTAAAAATTAACTATAAGAGATCACATCAAGTGCATCCTTAATTATAATACCATTTGTTGTGAGTGAGTTTTCAATTGACTATCTATATTTTTATAAAAGTTAAAGATTAAATAAAAAATAAAAAATATATATGTTTCAATACTTTACAAGATAAAATTTTTTTATATTAGAGTATATAATTTTTATTGACCATAAATCTTGATTGAAACATATCAATCAACTTATATAGTGGTTGTTTTTGTTAAAAATATAATTTGTTGAATATAGTTCATTTAGGTTAAGCACACAAGCTGAGTTAGGTTTGGCTGTTAATTTTTTTAATATAAAATTTATTTTAGGTTAAAATCTCATAGATCTATTGTAAAATGTGTGTGTGTGTGTGTGTGAACCCACGTCGTCAACATTACTATCAGAGGCCCAATACTGATTTTAAACGTTAAATTAAAAGAGAATACATTCCAAAAACAAGTTGAGATTGTGACCGTGAGTATAAGTTTGATGTTATAAGGATATTAAGCAGACACTACAAAAGCTTGAAAAATATTAACAAGAGTGACGGTCTCCCGATCCAAAATATGAAGTTTTATTTTGAATTCATCGTGGCAAAAGCCAGCCCTAACACACGACAATACCCTAGTCTTTTTGTTCTTTGTGCATTACGAGATGAAATAAAAATATTGGGCAATGATCTTATCATCTCATTGGCTGATGCCCACGTGAAAAAGATTTATTCCAATATCCTATGAAGATACGGTTACCTTTGAAAAACCAATGGTGGTCCTAGGATTACATTAACCCGATAAGGATTAGACTGCTGAAATTAATTAATTAATACCAATTATATGCCTCTAACACTGAGCTTTGCCAAGTGTCAATCATCATCAAATGCGGCAAGGGAACCGCATGCCTAAATACTTAACATTATCTTGTAATCCCAACATTAAACAAAAAGGAATTGTTAAAGAGTTTTATGAAATTTTTTAATCCAATGTAAAGCTCTAATCGGCCGTTGTATCGTCCGAGGAAATGGTCCCTTCGATTTATTGGAGTCGAGTGAATAATTTATAGCCTCAAACGAGAATCTTAGCTGTCATGTATGTAGATATCGGTCTCTTCTATCAGCATTTGGGCGTTTCACTTTACAAATACAGTGCAACACTGGGCGCTTATTTAGACTTTAAACCCTAGCAAGCTTCGTGGCCATCATAATTTTGCTTTAATTGAATTATTAATTAATTCCTCTAGCTGTTGGATGACTACTGACCAGTATTGTATTTTTTTTTCCTTCGATTAAATTTTGACCATAGTTTAAAAAACATTAAACCTCTAATCAGGCGCGTACTGTATCGTGGTACAATAACATACATAGAAAAACTATATCAATTAGTCAAACTACTGTATTTTCACATGAAAAAACTAATCTAATAAAGAAGTGATTATAATGAATAAACCCACCAACAAATGTTATGCACATACTGCAGTGTCCTTCTTTAACCAATTTGGTTCTTCCAACTGATAGTATGATGGATATTCCATAAACACCCACTGCTTATAACCAAAAAAGTAAAAAAAATGAAAAATGAAAAAAGAAACCCACTATTCCACAAGATCTTAACTTGCGATCTAAAAGAAAATCACAATATAATTTTCAAAAAACAAAAAATAAAATCACTACAAAGACAAAGACATGAGTGAATAACATAAACAAATAACACCAAAAAAAAGGGAAGTGAGTTTTGCCAGAGCTATTTTCCGGGTAAAAGAAAATGGTTTTTGATATATATGCAAGAGAGATAGAGAAAGGATATCGTTTTCAATTTTGACCATCTTTTGAGACTTTTTTTTTTTGGGCAATAAGTATCTATAAAAGATATTTTGGACATAATTTTGTTTTTAAACAAGATGCTTATTTGGAACCATCTAATATTCAAGATGCTTAAGTATTGGAAAAGATATCTGGCTTCCACAATCTTATACGACGCTCCTTAGATTTTTTTTTAATTTTTAAATATTTGAAAATAAGTTTATGATAAAGAAATCAATCTTTTCATGGGGTCAAAGCTTTTGACTGGTGTTTGTTGTTGGAAGATACTGAAATAGAATTTTAACAATTTTTATATCACATGTATGTTGCATAGCATGTCTCAAGCGAGGATGGCATTATTGGAATATTTTGTGTTCACCCTCAATTTGCAATTCCTGTCTAATAGAGATCATCGTTGAAAGTGTAGATTTGTATATTTAATTACTCAAAATAGTACGAGGATCTTTAAAATACAATTTTTTTTGAGCTTTTTTGGGTTGGCATTTGCAAATTAGCTGTAAAGTGTTATTATTAGTTAGGCAATCCACCCACTCGCTTAATTATATGGCTGCTTAATTATCTTTCAGATCCGAAACAGTTCGTGAGATACTTATAGTATCTATCTGGCCAGACTAATCCCTGCTTTTCAATTTTCAAATGCCTGAACCTTTCAATGGAAGCCAAGGCTACAATTTTCATTTTATCAGAGAAAACGCAAACCCTAATCTTTAACCTCCATATTATGTCAAACCCCTGGATTTTGACTATTGGATTATAAATTATTATGGCATATCTCAGAAAGAGTAAGTGCTAGTATAGTCTTTATATTTTAATTTAAGTATACATTTAATTATAGTCTCTATATTTTAATTATTATATTTTATAATTATATCCTTCTAACAATACTTATAAAAAAAGTTAGTTACCAAATTAACCAATGATTATTTGTTAACAAATAATCAATAGATACTAGTATGAAAGAACCAGTATTTTTGTATCTGTATAACAATCTTACTAATAATTATTTACAAATAAATCAATATTAGTGGACTTAAAGTAATATTTAATATCTTTACAATAATCTTACTAATAATTATTTCATAAAAAGATAATTTACCTAATTAATCCTAAAAATAAAATAATAATATAAAAGTTTATGTAAAATTTTTTTGTTGTCTTTGAGGTTAATTTAATAAATTATCATCATTTTTTCTTTTTATTAATATTCTCAAAAATATTTTCACAAGGGTATTATTATTAGAAATGAAAAAATAATTATAAATGTGTAAAAGAGTGTAAAATATTTAACAAAAAAAATGTCTTGAGCTATTTTTATAAATATAAGACTAAACAGATAATTAATTTAAAATATAACGACTGATAAGTATGCATTGACTAAATATTTAGGTATAAAATATGTCAAATAGTTCTTCACCTATTTACATGAACCATGAATGCACTCGAGTCTACGTGGGGTGTTTAGAGAGAAAATTCAAATCTTAACCTTTCGTGTCCTTATTTTATTAGAATATTTTAAATTAGATCTATCATTATATAACCTAAATATTTAAATCAAAATATACTGAATTTACTTTTAAATGTTTAGGATAAACTCTTTTACTTAGGGACGTAACCGAATCCTTATTTTATTAGAATATCTTAAAGATTAGATTTATTACGGTATAGCTTAGATATTTAAATCAAAAGTTATCAAATTTACTGTTAGATGTTTAGAGGAAAGTCTTAGTTATTTAAATCCAAATGAGGATTCGAATGCATTCGATACACATGCCACCCAACTGGCTGGTGTTTCTTCAAATCGGTACTTCGATCACACACTTTAACGATTATATTTTAAAATTACTTAAGTATGACGGTTACATGGAGCCATAATATGGCGGGATGCTTTATGCGGCTAATTTTGTTCGACAATAATTACTTCAATGCATGCTTTGGTTTACTTGTGTAAGATTGCTACAGACCTCACCGTGGCCCAAATCAACCAGGAGACTTGTTATTTTTCAAAAGCCCAATCCGATACCCCAGAGCTTCAGCAACAGCTCCCACAGTTACCAGACTGTTTCTAGAATTCGAGCTCCTAATTACACCCTGTTTAAATTCGTTTGAAACCCCATTGTTAAATTTGTGATACTAATAGAGTTAATCATACTTTTTTCATAATATAATGGATATAATCAAATTATAAACAAACTTTTTTTCATAATATAATAGAGTTAATCAAATTCTAAACATACTTTTTGACAATTAAAATTTTATCATTAGGTAACTTATTTTTTGTTGTCTCAAAATTATTTAAATTTATTAAAAATAATTATATCATAAATTAAGACATAAACACGAGAGATTTCATAATTTACAAGTGTAAAGAATTTTAATTTAATTTAATCAATAATTATCCTTTAACGTAGGGATGACAATGAAACAGATATGAGTTGGATTAACTTTATTCTAAATCCATATCTGTAATAAAATTTGAGATTTATATCTGTTTTAGATCCATCACGGATTCATCTTTTTGGCTCCATATTCAAATCTAAAGAAAGAAATAAATATATATATCTGCTTCCAATCCCCAAAAAAAAAAAAGAAAAATTTTAAATCTGCTCTAAATTCATCATAAATTCTAAATTTCAATAATAAAAAAATAAAATTAAAATTAAACCGTCTAACCGACTTTTAAGCTTATAAATAGATAGATGAGACATTTCATCTAGTAGAATAGTTTCTTGAGTTTGATACTTGACCATTTTGTGCTTACTCTCGCAAGAGTTGTACTAGAAACCGACTCATAGCCATAATACTGTGAAATTTGCGCGCGTCGGATGTAAGATGACAATATTAGAATTAGACCCTCAGAACAAGAATGCGGATAAACTCAAATTTTTCATTTGGGAAAAAGCAGATAAATATTACAGATTTTACCCATAAGCAAAGACAAGACTTTGGACTCCACAAAACTTTGATATTAATTTGATAAAGACAGAATTAAACAGTGATCAGATCTAGCAAATTGGCTTCGGCGTACTGGCTGCTCCATTATCATTGACTTTGCGTATGTCCTCTTAAGCCCTATTTAGAATTCCATTCATTATTTCTCTAGTGTTTTGCATTAGGTGACAGCAGTCAGCCATTTGGTGAGCAATTTCTTATTAATTCAAATGGTCTTTCCAGCTCATTCACATGGATTTCCTGTTGGGATTTCTTTTCTTGCATGCCTTTCCCAGTTGACATACTAAAAAATTTTAATCCGAAAAGTCCAGAACTATGTTTAAACTTTTAATCAATTGAAACCAATTGAAAGCAGACTACTTTTAACTCTGGTTCTCAATTATTGAAGTAACTCAACGTTAAAACAAATACGCATGTGTAGAAAAATATCAAAACCTCTAGTTAAGTCGAACCAAGAAAACATCTTTAATTCCTACTTAATTAAATTTTTAATTATCACAATTTTAATCTATCTTTGATCTAATGAAAGAATTTTTGCACTCATAATATATGAGAGTAAGAGTTTGAGTTTCCATAAAAATATTATAGAGATTAATTATAATCTTTTCTTAATTTTTTCATAATTAAGTAAAATAATTTTTTTTTCATAAAATATAGATAGAGTGGATACCTATTAATTAACGAGGGTCAAAAATTTAGTTTTGAGGAGATTAATATATACAAATTCTAATAGTATAATCTGATTGTAGATATTAATCATACTAATTATTATCTATTGTAATATTAGTAATAATCTTGTGTATTAATATGTTACCCCAAAAAAAAAAAAAATCGTAGGGAATTTTTTTTTTTAATTCATTATGATTAATGATTAAAGATGACTTCAGATAAAAGAGGTGGTTGCACCAACTCTTGAATTCCCATCAGCAAGCACTGATAATATTATCCAGTACCGTGCGGCAGCTCTTTCAATATCATATAATAAACTTAAAAGACAAATTGCGGGTATTTTCAGTGTGTTTTCTCATTTATAGGCTCGATTTGGACAGCTTTGAGATTGAACAAACCCGATAATACTTCAACACCTGCTGAGGCATTAGAGGATTGAAATCTCGACCCAAACAATTAGCAGCCACACGTACGAGAGTGGACCAATCAAAGACACGTTATGATTATAAACCTCCACCAATAATGCTACCGCCACGGCCCACATCGCCAAAGACAACATGCAAGTCGCATCATAATTTTCCATTTCACCAACCTGCCAGGTGTTAGATGACTACAGGGCACGAGAATGGTTACCACACAAACACGGTCTTGTCCCCCGTGCGGTATATTACAAAAAACTTTAAATATTACGAAAATTTGAATATATTCGATTTATTTTTTTTGCCTATTGTTTATAATATGTATCAATTATTAAAAAAAAACATAATTATTCTTACAAAATAATTACTACTATAATTGGTGTTTATTTTTATTTTATTCTTTTGTAAGGATAATTATATTTTTTTAAGAGATACTCGGTGTACATTATGTAGAAAGTATAAAATTAAACAAATTTAAATCTTTATAATTCTTTTAATAATAAGGTAAACCTTGGGTGGTAGACGATCACAATTTTCCAAAGCTTTTTATATATTTTCCTATTAATTCCTTTAGTTTTCGCTTTCGCTATTTAAATTTATGATATATTATGTAAAGTACCAAAAATCTGAAGCATTAACAACATAAGAAACTAGGAGCATATGCACCGAAAATTTGAGATATTAAAAAAAAAGAAAAAATGGAGAGCGTGGCATTGTCAATACAGCTATTTATTGTGGACGTAACCTTAGAGAATAAAAAATAATCATCATTGTTTCTTCACGCCAACATGCATAACCCGACTATAAATCTCCGTCAATTTGATATTATAACGCTTTGTACCAATCACTCCCCTTTTTCTTCAAAGCCAGCTACAATTTTCTCTCTCACTCTCTTTTTTTTTTTTTTTACTTTTTTTCTTTCACCTGGAAGAAGAATTACAAAAGGGAAAGCTCTGAGGTTTCTGAAAAATGGGCTCTCACGTTTCTAAGCAGATTGAGAGGCGCAAAGCTGTGTCAACTGAGGAGAAAACTCTGTGTGATCTCTGCGAAAACTGTGGGGTCGAATTTCCGGGCTGTGATTATCGTCCTCAAGACAGGAAAAAATGGATGGCTGGCCTGAATCCTGAGAAGGTTCATATAAACAAGATTCTGTGGCCGGGCACCCACGATTCTGCCACTAACAAGATTGGCATCCCATGCATAACTCGCCCTTTTGCGCAGTGCCAGAGCATGAGTATTTACAAACAGCTTGTTTTAGGTGCAAGGGTTATTGACATTCGGATTCAGGAGGATCGCCGCGTGTGCCATGGAATCCTATTAACTTACAGCGTGGACGCTGTTATCAATGACGTCAAGAAGTTTTTAGCTGAGACTGATTCAGAAATTATAATCTTGGAAATCCGAACAGAATTTGGACACGAAGATCCTCCGGAGTTTGACAAATTCTTGGAAGAGCAGCTTGGAGAGTTCCTGATTCATCACGATGATAACGTTTTTAACAAAACAATAGCGGAATTGTTGCCCAAGAGAGTAATTTGTGTCTGGAAGCCGAGGAAGTCCCCTCAGCCTAAGGCTGGGGGACCCTTATGGAGTGCTGGGTACTTGAAGGATAATTGGATTGATACAGATTTGCCATCAACAAAATTTGACAGTAATATGAAGCATTTGAGTCAGCAGCCCCCAGTGGCGTCGCGAAAGTTCTTTTACAGGGTCGAAAACACGGTGACCCCCAAGGCTGATAACCCAGTAGTGTGCGTTAAGCCTGTGACCGGGAGGATTCATGGATATGCTAGGCTGTTCATAAATCAATGCTATTCTAAAGGGTTTGCTGATCGCTTGCAGATTTTCTCTACAGATTTTATCGATGGGGACTTTGTTGATGCTTGTGTTGGACTTACACTTGCAAGGGTTGAAGGGAAAGCTTGAGAAAAGTCCGCAGTTTCTATTCGGGTTAAGACGCTTCTAGTTTCTGCATATTTCAATTGTTTGTTTTAAGTTTTAATATGTTTGTTGGTGTAAACAAAATTAGAAGACGTAAAGGATTAGTGTGTGATTATGGTACATTCAAGCTTTAATTTACCTAGTTTTGGTGCTGGTTGATTTGCTAATAGCGGATTACGCATAGAGCTAGTAGAAACTGCAATCACCATCCTTCGTTCTATTTACCCAGCAAGTAAGCCTTCTTTTAAAAAGGATGGACAAAATACATTCAGCATAAGCACATAAACACAGAAACCAGAGATGGGGAAAAAGCAACAAAAAAGACGGTAACTTCAGAGATACGAATCTATGTTTGCTTCTGTTATTAAAAGAAACGTTTTTGTTGATAATCACAGAGTGCCATCCACCCCGTTATCAATCATGACTACCGAGTAGGGCAACTTAACATCGTATTTAAGCTACAACAAAATTGAATAAAACAAGATCACATGGGAAACGCCTAAATGCAATTTCTCTACTAGTATCGTCATGCATGAGAGAAGATCTTGTCAGTACCGGCTTGAAACCTATCCAGAATCTCCAGTTGCTTTACAATTTGCATTTCTTGAGCAGCAATTTATCAAATCTTAATGATATATTGCCAAATCAGACAAAATTTGATTGATACGGACCTCTTATCTACAAAATTTAAACTTCAAGTTTTCCGCCAACCGTTGGAATATTGAGGAGAATAACCCTGCAAAGAGAATAGCTCACAACTCAATAAACTTTTAACTAAGGATTCTCTTAGCCCTGTGGTAATTCAACATTTCAAAGTCTGAAAGAATAAGAGCGGCAACCTGGGAGTGGGTTCTCTTTATGCAGTAGTGATCCCTGCACCAAGAGAGTACCGGGGATTTGCTGAAAGACCTGAAATATGGTTCAATCACATGTTGATTCTAACTATAGAAATCAATTTATTGAAGCCAAGTGAGGAAAGAAGCATACTGCAGTGCAAAAAGATAAAGAAGTTGAAGAAGCATTCAAACAACTTGAACTACTGGATGTTTCTTCCAAATGCTTCCTAGAGGGACCTTCATCACCATGATTCACTTCATTCTTCAGGATTGCGTTACAGTGATCATCTGATACAGTGATCTATTAAAATGAGGGAGCACTGCATGTAAGCACACGGAGATATAATAAGAGCAATTATAGTTAGACCCCACGACCAATACCACAAGGGCAAATCTTACATTGACAGTAAATGAAGAGGCATTCAATTTACAGGATGCACCACTAGTGGAGAAAAAAGTCTCTATTGACTGCAATACATCTAGGGCACTGAATTGGCGTTGGACACCCTACAGGCAGAAAAATTCAATTATGAGATGTCACATCAGTGAGAAAAATATGGTAACACATGTATGCAAATATACATTTTAAGAAATGCCGTCAAATCTTCAAACTTTGACTTTGATCTAGTAGATATGATCCATTTTTTATTGTACATGGTTCGGCTTAAATGAATACCTATTTGAGCGTTACTCTCGTCTGATTATACAAATAGAATGGACATTTTCATTTTGTCTACCGTCAGTATCTCTAGATACCAGAAGTCAACCAACAAAAAGCCTCGAAGTTATATGAGGGGAAAGAAACCAGAAGCAAAGAGAGAGCAGTCAGAAAGCAAGTCCAGAAATAGCTCAGCTCAATTTAACTTAATTTTCTGGAGACGTCCTGTGGAAATCTTGATCTTGCAGAATATTTATCTAAACATGTTAAATGTTGATTAATTTGAAAATGGTTTAATGCAACTCCCAGCAGCAACAGTGGTTCTCCGAAAGGAGTCCAATTAACATTTAGGGTTTAATTTGAAACTGGTGACTGGACAAATGATGTAGCTCACCCACGTAATGCCAATCAAGCAAACATTAATTTACCACATAAACTGTCTTCCAATTGTGGTAAACCAATAGCTTAAAAGTTTACAAATCCAAGCAGCATAAGCTTGTTGAGGCTAAAAAGAAAAAAGAAAAGTTATAAAACTTGAGTATAAGAAAGGATAACAAACCTCAAGCATCATACACAAGTTTTTCTTTTCAGCTACATGAGGTGATATTATCTTCCTGGCAGGAGGCACAAAAGACCAAGCAAGGCCCCATCGACATGTCTGGCCTTGTACAAATTCAGTTGTTTTCACTATGGTAACTCCAACCTCCCAAAGCTTTGATATTAAAAACTTAAGGTTTGATTTACGGCCAACCATCGAAGTGTACCACCTAAGAAAGTATGAAATGTAACAGCCAGTTATTTATGGAAGAAAAAAAGGGGTGTAAGGCATGGATGAAGTAAGACTGGTAGAGAAAAAGAATACCTAAAAGTATGCTTCAATGCAACGCTATCTTCAATAATACGAGTGATAAAAGCCCTTTCTCCACCAGAACAAACCATCTCCTCTGGGGTGCCACCACAAGATGTTTTTGGATTCAGTCCTGCTTCCTCCATGGACTCAAAAAATGGAGGATTGCAAAGGCAAAAGTCGTACTGCTCACCATCTTTGACAACTCCACGAAGTACAGGTGGCCCA
The DNA here is from genome assembly GCA_030449875.1 of Aegle marmelos. Classification (NCBI taxonomy): domain Eukaryota; kingdom Viridiplantae; phylum Streptophyta; class Magnoliopsida; order Sapindales; family Rutaceae; genus Aegle; species Aegle marmelos. The sequence continues at coordinate 5,308,409 of JASUUL010000058.1, forward strand.
TGATAACTACTATGTGCCCCAGCCGGCAGATTGAATGAAGAGGAGGACGAAGGCTCTGCCACCTCATCCATGTGAGCACTCATATCCATATTGCTTTTATCCTGTGCTGACTTGCCAGTAAGAGATTCTTGAGTAGAAAGAGTGCTTTCATTGCTATCAACCTTCCTAATTTCAATAAGTTCTGAAATATGAGGATTACTTTTTACATTTTTCTCTGCCCACTCAAGCGCTACATCAGTCATATCTGAAGCCAAGTTAACCACATCAAAATGCAATTGAATTTTATGAGGAAAAATAAATTATGAAATATTCCCAGTGGCTATAATGATGACAACACTGAAATACTACCTGACCCCACAAAACTCCATCCCAGAAGAGACGCACCAAGAAGTGGGTATATGCAGTTTGCTCCAGTTCCTATATCAAAACCCTTCACTTTATCACCATTTCTGGAAGTTGCAGGAATGGTGTTAGAGGAGAGAAGATCTTCAATCCAATGAATGTAGTTGGATCTGTTGGGCACCGTTGGGCAGAGTTGCCCATCAGGAATCCACCTAGAAGATCCATTTCATGTTAAAATAATCAAAACACAATTCTCCATTACATCAACCTCATAATTATAACAACCTTAAAGCTAAATTTTAGACTCGTCACCAAAAAAAATAAAAAATAAAAATTTATATATATATATATATATATATATATTGAAAGCAAATATTATAATTCCTAAACTTCCATTCAGCAACATGTCAACACTTCATGCATTGTTCAAGTTCAGAAACTATATCCATAAGATGAAGCACCTCACATGAGCCAAACTACAAAGCTAATTTGCACAGAACTTTAGGCTCCAACTGATATATAAACAAATCTAGAGAGGGAAAACAAACTCCAGTTTTGCCATCTGAGACTTGATAACAACTATGGGCTTCATTTAGCTAATGGCTCTGTTTGGTTACCACAAAGTTCATTGCATTTTTGCTCCCTTCTCCTTATTATTGACACTAATCAAAGGTTTGCAGGATTAGACAAGGCATTTCAAGCATAGAACTAATTGGTTATGTTATATCTAAAATATCAGTGAAAGGAACCAAACCACCATCGAAACAGAAACCGTTCTCAATAATTAAGGCGTCAATATCACTACTAGTAAGTCGGCTCAGATGATAGAGGTAGACTTCGGTCAATAATACCCTCAAATTACCAGTTGCGCATTAGCATATACTAAAAACCAGAAACTGGGTACTTGGGATTTAATTGTCGTAGCTTTTAATCCACGACTGCTGTGAAATGAAACCACTTACTGTCAAGTTTAAGCAACCGCGACATTTGTAAAAACTAACAAAAAAAAAATCAGCGTACGCTCAAGTTGCAAAGCAGAAGCACACTGCTAAGATATCAATCCGACAGAAAAAGAAAATCATAAGACAAGTTTCTGATTTCAAATTTCATTCGAATAAACCGAACAGATTTGGAAAACTTTACCAATTGAGGCCGTGATCGTGTAGGAGCAGGATCCGGGTCAGTTCTCGGGTTGCGTTGAAATCGGTCCAATCGATTCTGGGTCGGCCGTCACGGGAGTAGAAAACGAAGGGTTCAAAAGACGGGTAAAGAGAAGCCAACAGAGCGAAATCGGGCGGGCTCTCTGAGTACTTGTTTTTGGGGTGAATCGTGGGTCGCTCCTCTCTTCTTCTTCTCTTCTTGCTTCCCATTTCAGGTTTCGGATTTTAGAACCCTAACCCGGAAGAGTTTCTCAATGAATATTTCGTTTTTATTTTTAATTTAACTGTCGATTTTTCTCATAAGAATCGGTATAATGGCGGGAGATTTTGGAACGATGTAATGACGTGCTCGGTATTCGGTAATAAGTGTCACGTTTTAATTTTATTGAAAAAAATTATTAATCCTATATTCTTAATTTATTTTATTATTAAATTTATTATAATAATTTTAAAATGTATTAATTATTTATTTTAAATTAATAAAATTTATTTATTATTTATTAAATTATTAATTATTATTTAAAAATTTAAAAATTAATAATTAATTAATAATTTTATTTTTAAAAATTATCACTTATATATTTTAAAAATATTTTATTATAATTTATATATTTTTAAATTATCACTATTGTCATATTAAAAGATCAAACCATCTTATGATATTATCATATTTAAATGATAATTAATAATTTTATAAATAATAAATATATTTTATTAATTTATAATAAATATATTTTAAAAATAAAAATATTTTTAATAAAAGTATAAATTTAAAATGTATAAATAATAATTTTTTTATTAATATAGGTTTCTGGCCCTTTTCTCACGTGACTATTATTTAAATTATAATATATTATATAATATTTATAATTATATAAATATTAAAATTAATTTATATTAAATCTAATATAATGTTATCTAAATTTACGCCATTTTTATTCGTTGAGGGCCGCCAACTCTATCCATGAAAAACTACTGCTTCACTTGAGGGAAAAAGAAATTATTAATATAGGTCTTTGACCCTATTGTTGAATTTTGACCCACAATGTAATGATACCACTTACTCCGTTGGGATTGTGGCTCAACAGGTAAAGCTGTTTATTTATTTATTTATTATAAAAATTGAGTTGGTTATTTCATTGAGATTAACTATGGTTTTCTCAGAAAGAAAAAAAGATGTACACAGTTGGTCAAATTATTTCTACCTACAACTACGTGGAAAAAAAAAAAAAAGCACAACAGACATTTTTAGAGAATTTCTTTATTAACATTTGATGCGTACCATCTGTCCTCTTTTTCTTCGTCTTGCTCCCCATTTCAAGTTTTGGGTTTTAAATCCATTCGGTTTATTTGGTTAAGTATTTTAGACATGATGGATGGGTATTCCCTAATTGTTTGTATTCTCCTAAAACAGAACATACTTTTACAACATATTGATAACCATGTGATTAAGCTCACATTTTTTTAACCCTAAAAGATGCATGGAGCTAAAAATGTAAATTTCAATTTGTCCTCTGTTCTACCGTGTGAAAGAAATTGACCTTTTTTTTTTTGGGGGGGGGGGGGGGGAACTAGTCAAGTGCGGCCGAATAAGGAAAGGGCAAGTGCAAATTAAGAATAGGTTCGTGGAAGATAATGTTTATCTCATCAAGACTTTATGCTTCCTTATTTATCTATCTGATGAAGGCAGAAAAATTAAAAAAATAAATAAATAAAATAAAATAAACAGATAAATAAAAGCAAATTATTGGAAAAATGGTTCTTTTATATCTATAATTAAAAAAATGGAGGAAAACAGTGAAATGTGGTGTAAGAAAAGTACAATACAATATGTTAGTAAAGTGACTTGATGTGTAACGCTTATCCTTCCATCCAAATTCTATCATTAACGAAATCGCCGCTACTGGCATCTTTTTTCTTTTTTCTTTTCTTCTTCCAGTTCTCATTAGGAACATCATCATTTGCTGGGCAGAGATACCTTCAGTCTTTTTTTTTTTTTCTTTTTCTCTTTTGTATATTGAAAGTAAAAATTTTTTTGTGCATTTCTTCCATACGACTTTTACCATTTCATAATAATAAATTGAGTGAAATTAGCGGTTTTTTTTTGCATAAAATAAATATCAATAGATCAAAATTTTAGTCTTTTTTAAGTTTTGTTAAAATCTTATAACTAAATGTTTAGGGAGGAAACAAAGGCCCAATAATAAAGTGTCACGTGTCGATGTTAAGAAGTTGATTTTTCTTGGGTATTCTATGTGTTCTGAAAGAGTACGGCCTCATTAGAGGTAAGAAGTTAGAAAAATGTTAATAAAAATGTTAAGGAATGGATGAACTAAAATCTAAAAAAAAGATAAATTGATTTCCTATTAAAAATTAAGGAATTAAGGAGAAAATTTTATGCTATAAAAGAGCTGCCTGTCATGTCAGTAAATAAATAAAATAAAAGTAATTAAAAAGATAAGTTAATTTCCTATTAAAAATTAAGGAATCAAGAAGAAATTTTTGTGCTATAAAGGAGCCACTTGTTACATCAATAAATAAGCAAAACAAAAGTTATTCTATGACAGTTAAGACCACCAGCTTTCCCGTGCTATGCCTGTAAATTTTTAACAAAACTACAGTAGAGCACGGGACCACCCTACTATGCCAAACTCTTGCATATGAACATATGCTCTCTATGCATATAACTGCCTTATAAATACTTAGGTTTAATTTTTTTTAACACATTCAATACACACACACTAAATGAGCTTATATTTATTTCATCTCAAGGCTCTATTAGTGAGAGCTTGCAAGCTCTCAAATATGAAAAAACCCTAACTTGAGGATAAGAGTGTGGTTGTCGACCACTCCTGGCTCTACCTTTGGCCTCTTTTTTTTTTTTTTGGTTATTTTATAGGATTAAGGCGATTTTTAAAAGCTATATGCATCCAAGGTTGAACTTCTAATCATTCCCACCACCCTCTCAGTCCACCACCACTCCGTAAAAAGTCATGACAATCCTCACACTTCAAACAAGCAAATCATCGTTGCTTCTCGATAAAAAAATAAATTTATATTTCTTACATAAATATTTCCCAGTTATTATGACTTTTGGGCGTGATTTCCTTAGACTAATGTATTATGGAATTATTTCTCCCCTCCTACCATTATTATGAGCTTTATAAGAGTTTTTTTTTTTTTTGGTGTTATTCCTTTGAAATAATTGGGTATTATTTATCTAGAATAACTTTTTTTTTTTATTTGAAATGGTAAACTCGTGGCATAATTTGGTGCCTTTGAAATATGGCACCTATAGTTACCTAGAATGGAAGATTAATTAAAGAACTCGATGAGAAATTTGTGATAATATAGTACTAGATCATAATTATTTTGAAGAAAATAATCAAAGAAGATTAATTAAAGAACTCGATGAGAAACTTGTGATGATATAGTAATAGATCATGATTATTTTTAATCTTTATGTTTTCTTCAAAATTGTATTATTTATCTATGGTAATTATTATGAATATTTTTCATATAAAATCCTATAAACTACAATAAAATTGATTAACATACTCTAATTTAAAAAATTAAAGGGGGTCATATTCATCAAAACATAATTTATATTTTGATAAAATACTATCTTATTGATATTCTTTGAGAAGTTTGTTATTTATTTAACATTTAAATTTTATAAGGGCAAAAATATTAAAGTACTAGTTTTCAAATTTTTTAAATTAAAAAATTCTAATATTTATTTTTAAAAATTTCAAACATAAAATAAATATGTTATTCAGATTTAAACATTCGATTCTATGTAAAATTCATATTAATTCAGGTCCTTTCAAAATTTTCAAAAAAAAAGAAACCACCTAAGTCATTAATTACCAAATTTAGTTCAAAATTCGGATGATCATAACTCAAAATGCATTCATACACTCAGCGACACTTTGAGCAATCAATTTTACGGATCTACTTAACATATAACTATTATATATTACCCTCACACACACATAAACAGTATATGAGACCCACGCTGTTATTGTTCATGTGTGTAGGATAACATACCACAGTTGTATGTTAAGTGTTTCCCAATTTTACATATTAAATAAGTATAGTTTCGTCAATTTCATTTTTGACACAAATATATGTCGCTTTTGCTTTCTCAAAAATCGGGAAATAAGTGACAAAGCATACCATAAATTAAATGCATTCATGAGAAATAAATGCAGGTAGGACCAACAAAAAAGCTAAGCCTATCCATACAGATGGTAAGCTGAGTCAGCATAGTACAAAACCATATCTTCTGGATAAGCATTTCAATTCAATATCAACCGTATTAAAAAAAATAATAATAATAATCTAACGTCCGTGGTTAAATCAAGGCATTTACATTTCTTTAATTTCCTTGCGTCATCCGGTAAAATACTATCCTTATAAATTCAAGCCCATTATCTAAAGCTCGCACAAACTTTCATCTTCCAGATACCACACTTCATACAACGCTATGTTTCCCTATTCAATGGCAGCAGCGGCTTCGTCGTCATCGTTATACGACGTGCTGGGGATTCCGGTGAGCGCCGACGGCAACGAAATCAAGGCTGCATACAGAAGACTAGCGAGGACTTGTCACCCCGACGTGGCGGCAACGAACCAAAAGGAAATGTCGGCAAATGAGTTTATCAAAATCCATGCAGCTTACTCAACGTTATCGGATCCCCACAAACGGGCGAGTTACGATCGAGCCCTTTTCGTTATGCGAAAACGCCCTGTTGGTTCTTCTTCTTCTTCGCTTTCCTCCGGACCAATTGGCTCCACGTCAAGATTTAATGGAAATTTTACTACTAGAAATTGGGAGACCGATCAGTGCTGGTAGTAATTAATAATCTCTTTTCTTTTAAGATGCTAATACGGATTAATTAGTAAAAAATTAGGATAATTTTAATAGAAGCTCATATGCATTTATTGGGGCTAGTTGACTAGTTGTGCTAATTAAATAGTGAACAAATCGATTGTACGTGTATTTATTTCCTTATTCCCTGAACTATCTACTGTTCTTTCTATTAATTAATTTCTGACTTCTAGAAAAAAAAAATTTCTGCAATGAGATTGAGCAATTGGATTGAAACTTGACCACCTGTCCAAATCGACAAAGAATTGTCATATGTACAGCAACGCTGTCATGGATATTGAGTAAGAATGAAAAACCCTCAATTGATAAAATAATTTTTGAATGCAAATTAGCCGTTCACTGACTTTTATAAAGCGAAAGAAAATATCTTGTCGTGAATAATAAGTGCTAGATAACAATAAATGAATGCGCATGTAGAATAAAAATTTTGACGTGTACATATTACAAGTCATGCACAAAATTCACCAACGTTTGTGTATGCACACGCTAAATAACAATGCAGATATAACTGGACCATGAACAAAGACATTTTGTAACTCGACCTTAATTAAATCCAAATTTAAAAATGTTCACATGGAAAGACACAATACACACGAAAGTTCAGTGTCCGGTACATCTGATCAAAGCAGGACCTGTTGTCGTCTTATAAATGTGACCTGGCTGAAGATAAAAAGAAGGGGCAACTTGTAGACGCCGCAGAAGCTTTAAAAGGTCAGTGCGGTGGCGACTGGCGACCTGCAGCAAACGCAGCCACACAAGTGCTGGAGCCAAGTCATTGTCACGTTGGCAATAATTTAATCTTCCTACGAGTCAAGCACTTACAAATCAGGAAAACGAGGCACACACGCACACACACAATAATACAATGCATGTTGAGTAGAGCCAGTCAATTCATTGCACATACGGTTTTAGTAAATGCAGTGACAAATTAACACAGGAGACAAGGAGAGCTGTGTCCTTTAAGATTCTTCTAAACAAGAAGCACCAAACACTGCGATCTTTCTAATCTATGGGCTACTACAGAAACTTGAATAGGCCATCGAGAATTAGAGTTATTTTGAATTTGGTTGAATCAGATGGAGCAAGTCTGCATACCAATTAACAGTCGGCTGCTTAAAATTTCCTTAGGGTGATTAGGGAATATACATATGAAAATATCGTAAAATTTTAAAAGAGTGAATTAAGGATTTCACAAAATCTTTGACTTTGGGTGAATGTCACGTATGCATCGCAGTTTAATTATAAAAGAAAGTTATACACATCATTGTGACAATTTAATATTGCTACATATACTTCCCTGGATAAGATTTCGGACTCTATTTGTGTTTCATAATTTTTGTTTTATCGGAAGTCAACTTGGGCGGTGTCTTTCGAAGAAGAAAAAAATAATAGTTGATTTTTCGAGTTTGCTGGTGTGTGAGATCATATATTCCTGAGAATCTTTTAAAGGTAGAATTATATTAGTACTTGAATTCTTTAGTTTTTGCATCAGTTTTGTCAAGAAATTAAAATTAAAAAAAAACAAAGAAAGAATATTAATCGTATTAATCATTGTCCCATTATTATTATTCTATTAGATTGTTGCTGATCTCTTATATTATATGGGTATGATTTTCATATTGTGGCGAGACAGCAGGTTGAAAATGGGCATTTGGCACATCCCCGCAATAGCTTGTGTGATTGATTGACTGATATAAATAAAAAATCAAATATGCAAATGTTATAGCTTAGATAAATAATCAAATATGTAAGGGAGCACAGCCCTCAGGGTGGCGCTATTTGTGATGACAGTGATGCTTGCAGCTAAATATTTACCACAAATTAGCTGGCTTCAGAAATTGGTCCTGTTTGCACTAACTGGCCCAAGCCAAAGTTGCATGGATTTTAGTTGGACTTTTGTTGGGCTCAAGATCCAACAATGAAGACCTTAAGCCTCACTCAGCCCGGTTTCAGTCACATTTCTTTGACGCAAACACATTAATTCCCTTTTTATAAAACAAAAGGTAAATATCTAATATGCTGTAAATTTGAATAATATGTGTAATACAGTGTTTTTTTTAAAAAAAAAATTTATCGGTTTCAATCTCGAGAGACAAATTGAGAACCGTGTGATCAAATGCATATCAGTGACTATGTGACATGTCTTGTCAGTGATAATCACTTATTTATTGAACAAAGCTATGTTGCCACGGAGGTAAGTAGCTCTACTTCTTGTTTTCTATCTCTTTTTATTTATTTAGTTGTTGTTGTTATTATTAGTATTAGTATTAGTATTTTCCCCACGTCAATCCTTATCATTTGTTGTAAAATAGGAAAGAAAAAAAAAAGGAGATTTTCAAATTTCTAACAAACTACTCCAACTTTTTTTAATCTTTTACACTGAAATCATTAACTAGAGTTCATCTTTAGAGAACTTTTGGCACGGTGGGGCTAATTATTTAGCCCCTCGCTTAACTTTAAGAATTAGAATTCTACGTTCTGCACCTCTCATAATACCAATACTAAACCTAATCTAATTTATTTGCTTGTGTATTAATATTCTCTTCCTCGCCTCTTTAATTTTGTCTAGCAGAACTGCACTTTCATGGACTGGACAATCTTTCATCTTTCTCGCCTCTCTAATTAATATAAATTACTTCATGGCATTTTAGAAATTTTAATTTTAACGAAAAACATAGGCGTAAAAGATATTTTAGAGAATAAAATTTTAATTATTGCAGAGCAATACGTGTCAGAATTTTTAAAATTCTGATTTTTTTTTTCAAGAAACAACAGGGATTATAGTGTCCATAACCTTGTAAACTCATCCAAGCCATTGAACTGCGCTTGGGTTAGATCTAAAGGTGAATTATAAATATGAGTAAAATCGTAATACAGTATTACGGAAAGTCATTTTGTACGTTATAGTACATAGTTGCTGTCACAATCAGAACAGAAACATGCTTCGTGGCGTCTCATACTCAATCTGAGTTGTTGAAATGCATCCATTGTCAGCTTGTGCATGATGACGATAAAAATTGATTATTACTTTCGCGCAAGGATCCAAGGGTAGCAAAGTCTTTTGGGAATTATATTTGGCTACCCGATGAAAACACTTCCAGACGAAGCTTACATTAAAACTGCGTTGAAGCGCCGTGTCAAGAGAGAGAGAGAGAGAGAAAAGCATTGTGGAAAAAAAAAAGCATTAATGATATTGTCGGAGCGGAAAGTCTAGTGAGGATAATGGGGGTATTTTTTATACAGCGGGGACGGACACTGATAAGACACTAGATTCTGTTAATTGAACGTTAGCTTGGAGCTTTGCCAACGATCATGCTGCCGTAAGGACTCAGAATTCTGAATTCAAAAGGGCGTTTGTCCGCGTGATCTCTGGGGGAATTTAAGAGAATGAGTTCGATGTTTTAAGCTGAGATTCAGGATCCATATCTAATGTAACACGCTAACGTATCGAGACGTAAAATGGATAAGACGTTGTACAAGTAATATTAAGTCACGTGCGCGATAACCAAACTTTGTGAAAATCCCCAAGCCCCAAGAAAAAAAGACACAGCCTTCAGGAATGTCCGACCCCAACGCAACAACAGCGTTTAGATGAAAATGTAAAATGCAAAAAAAAATAAATAAATAAACGTTGAAATATCGACCCATTTCGCTTTTTTTGGAGTCGAGTCAGCCGACAAAAGAAAAGCAGAACGAAAGTTCCATCACCTGGTAAAACTTCAGCATCAAATTTGTCACAATTTGGGAGCTTAGCTAGCTAAGCTACGGATTCTGTAACTTACAGATCCAGCTTAACCAGCTCCTGATTGGGTGCATGTGGATGATTTTTCTCTCTTCTCAGGACAGATGCGTGCTTCCCCTCGGCTGTGTATGTTACAGATTCTGTAACATAGCGACCTCCCACAATTTGCTCCCTCACACTGCACTCCCTTGCATCAAATTTCGTATCGTATAGCTTTGTAAGTACCACGTGATCCAGGATTTAAACTGGCTGACAAATTGAGAGAATGAATAAAATTTGATGTACATGCAGCGCTAGCTGTACCGCATTCTTCACTTAGAAATTTGAAGTTGTCGAGTTTTTGTTTTCCAACGTACGTAACCTGTCCTTCCTTCGTATTTAAGCCAATTACTCATTTACTTTAAATATTTTCCTTTTCTTTTATACTTGTATACAAAATCTACTAAACGATTCTCTACTTTTCACCTTTTCATGTCAAATTTATTTAAACTTTAACTTATATCTGGTAATATATAATTTTATTTTATTATAACAAAGCTAAATCCAATAGATACTGAAGTAACGACGTTAATTTTTGAAAATACAAAGACTAACTGAATAGAATAATTGACTTAACCCCATAATTTGAGGAAGAATTTACTTATCTTATGACATGCCCTGCTGTCGGGATGTTCCAGTCACCAATGAAAGCTTAGGGTGTGACGTGCTAGAAAATAGAGGTGGAAAACTTCGCATCCTGTTTTTAAGCTCTTTATTGTTGGTCCTTTTACTTATAATATATTATTCTTATTGATCCCTCATCTTATGATATATTATTTTTAAAATTCGTAGAGCTTGGGCCACCAGAATTAGAAAACCAATTAGGGATGAGCATTGTCTACTTCTACACATCAAAATACGATATCAAACCGAACCTCAGTTCATAAGTTTAATTCTGTTCGGTTTTATTCGATTTTTAATCTTTTTTTTAAACTATTTTGTTTGTCTAATCTGTTTTTTGGGCTTTTTATCTATATTGAAGTACACATTATACATTAAATAATTTAATGATTTTTATTTTAAAAAATAAATAAGAGAGCCCGTCAGTTTTTTTTTTTTATTTGGTTATTTTACTTGTCAAATCTAACCAAACCGAATATTCACCCCGACGAAAATACATATTTTTAATAAGAAGTGGGGCTTGTGCTAGGGCTTGCGGTAGCTTTGCACGATAGCCGCGGCCCCACATTAATAAATTTTAAAGTAAGAGTACTGGATTTATGCAAAAGATTTGATTTGTTTATCTTCGTCGTTTTTCATTTAATAGAATGTCCATTCAAGTGATTGCCCTGTTCATTTGGATTTATTGTTTGCACAACAATTGATTGCGCAACAATGGTTACAATGATGTTGGTTAATTTGTCTTAGCTTGGTTGGAATCTTCATCGCACTTTCCGTGTGGATTCCTTTTCACAGATATAGTTCTATGGGCACAGAAACTTGAAAATGGCTGTGTGCAGGTTCAATCATCCAACAGGTAACTACTGACTTCTGAGTGAGATTGCTCATCTCTTTTGCTAGTGCTTGTGTCCCGTGACTCATTTGCAACGCTTGGGTACTGAATGTTGATTAGTTGCTAGGTGCTTGAAATTTTCGGTCAGTAGCATTTTGAGGCCGTATGTGAAGTGCATTAAACATATTTTAGTGGCCTTAGCATAACCTAGAATGGGAAAAATAAAACGACCCTTGTTTATCGAGAATGACTAGGCACAGTATTGTTGTCCAGTGCAACGCTTCATATTTTTATGTTAAAAAAAACTCAAAATTTTTGTTACAGTCCTTTTTTTTTTTTTGGTTAGTAATCCTTTGAGATTTCGTTCTCAATCCTTGAGTATAAGAAAACTTAGCGTGTCAGCAATGATAAACTTAAAAGATATAATAAAAAATTTAAAATATTTAATAGAATAAAGAAAATTACGTTAGATATTACTGTATTTAGATATATCTTTTGATCATCAACATGTAAAATTATATGTTTATTTTTATTTTAAAATAAAACTTCGAGAAGTTCTTTAATATGAAAAGTTGGAAACTTTCATATTTTTTTAATTTTTTTTGGATAAGTTTTAAATTAATTATTTCTCTTATAAATTAATTATTTTTAAATTATTCTCTCTTTTTTAAAAAAATGTTAAGTAACTCATAATTTTTATTTTAAAAGATAAGGAAAAAAAGGAGTGGGTTGATAGTTTTTTTTAAGTGTTTTATTAATAAAAAATAAAAGATATATTAAAATTATAAAAATAAGAGAATTAATTTAAAGATAATTAATTTCCGTGGGACAATATGAAATTAATTCTTTTGTCACGCACTCATAAATTTGCTTTCCCTATAGCGTCAATAATCGCTATCGCATTAATTAAGAATGGACCCTTGCGGAAAATGAGATTAATTTATCCTGTAACAACTCTAGAGCTGCCGTCGCTTTCACGAGAGTGAATCCAAAGTTTAATTAATTTACCAATTTGCAAGCTAATATCAATAGGACCATTTGAGCGAGCTCCACAAGCACGTGAAAGTTAAGTTACAAACTAAGCATTGATGATGCACGTATTCCATTGACAAAACGGCAGTAACCTCCGGAAACTTGAAAGTTTTTTGACTCCATAATTCCATCTCAGTTATGATTATCGGCTTCGTGTGAGGTGTCAATCCTGCCAAATTAAACATGGATATACAAGTAAAAGCTAACAGATAAAAAGGATCCGTAAGACTTCGTGTTCCAACTCATCAAAATAGTTGATGGTGCCATGCGGAACATTTGTCCCTGGCAGATAGCATTATAAGCTCTTCTAATCTTGAGCCTTCCCCTGTTTGTGAATTTGACACTGGCAGGCTAATTCGATTATTTACTTCATCTGCAAGCAAAATCTTGATTAGGCTTGGAAAATATCGGTCACTGTTTTTTTTTTTTTCCCTTTTTCTTTTTGGCCAAATTAATCAGTCATTGTAGATGATGAAGAGCTTACATTATTGCCTTCAGTCGTTTATCATGTGTGATCCTATCGTTTTAACCCGTACACTAGCCTGTGAATGTACCCTAACTGATTGTTGCTGCACATCAAAAGTCAGTCTCTCTGGAGATTGAAAGTTACTGATTGAATTATTGGCTACAGTATAGTCGTATACGGAGCAAATTCAAGGGATAAGCATACTTGAATAAATAATTGAGATTCCAGTTTATGTAGTACATTACGAACAGAAAATTTAGAAACCTGTTTGATCGTTATTAAGATCCAGGAAAATTGTTTGATGACACTTTGTACTTTTAAGCAATCACCCGAGGAATAACAAAAAATTCAACTACTTTTTTTTTTCCCCCTTTTTCAATAACATACTCATAATAAGGATTATCTTGACTTGTGTCATGAGATAATGAATGTGAAAATTGTGCTCCTTAGATTGCACATTCAAAATGTTTACTGCAGAGCTTATGAGCCCTTGAATTCTCATGGGCACATGTTTAAGTTTTAACAACCGCAATTGAAGTCACAACATCAGCTCATAAACAACCATATTGAAAATACTTTCAGTTGCTTCAATTACCATCTATTAATTGAGATAAGTACGATGAATTTTCATGGCTTTATAGTAGTATTTGTTCAATATCCTTCTGGTGCAATGCTGTTCAAAATGTATGAATTGCATGTCTGTGTTCTGCGTCCACTCAAACAAATTACTTCTTCTGAGAAGAAAAAAAAAATGTCCAACCAATAGGTGACAATTACAAGCAATACAAAAGCCAAAATGAATGGTGGTGGTTTTGTTTTCTGCTCATATTTTGTAATTAATCAATCACAATCAGACGCCCGCATTAGATTTGAAGTTTGGAATTTTAGGCCATTGAAGTGAAGCTTAAGCATACCCAATTGCTTAAAGTTATCATTTTTTTCAAAACCATTACTAGCCAACACTTTACACCTTAAAATATCTAATAACCAAATGGAAAACACTTTTTAATTCTTGACGTTTCACCCGCAATTTTATTGCAAGACAAAATTCACCAACTTGGTTCAAATCAACAACGAAAACAAATCATAATAAAGCATGCAAAAACAAAATATTTGGCTCTCATTATTTTTATATATTTTCGCATTTGCCGAGTCTTAATCAGCTGAAATTTCTAGGCCATTGTTGATGTGTTACTGTGTGTGAAGAAGATGAATCATTTTTGTAGGGAGACATAAAATGCTGAAATTGAATTGTTCTGTCTTGGCTAAATAAAGCTAACCTGAATGAGCTAGCACCGAAGTGTTGTCAGTAGATTAAAGGCCCTTCAGAGATCAAGTGTTATTGCTTTTAATCCAGAGGTGCTATGAAATTAAATCAGCTAACCCCTGTAATATAGCATGGCATTACAAAAGATTTGGTAAACGATTTAAGCTTGAAATATTGTCTTTTAGACAAGGAAAAAAAATATCTAACCCTTCCGAAATGTTGATAAAGCTTAACACCCTTTTGATATTCAAATTTTTTACTAAAAATATTCATTTCTTTTTTGAGCTTGGCTCTTCTAAACTTAAGGTTCCATCACTTATTTTCTTAGATTTTTTTAAAAGAAGTTGTAATAAGTACAAGTCGTATTTTAAATAATTTGGTAATAGCTACAACATGATATTTCTACCTCTAAATTAGTTATAAAATATATTTTTACCCCTATTTAATTTTTTCTTTACAAAAATTATATAATTAGCAGGCTTTTTATTGATTAAATCAAATAAATCTTTTAAAAAAGTTTTCTTGTTGAATTAAACTTTGCTGTTAAGAAAATTTTGTTTGATTCAACAAGAAAATTTTAAAAAAAGATATGTTTGATTTAACCAATAAAAAAGCTTATTACTTACATTTAGATATAATATTTTAATAATTTTTTATTGAAAAAATTAAAAATAATCATTTAGGGGTAAAAGCATATTTTGCAAGTAATTCAAAGATAGAAATGCCATTTTCCAGTTATTATGGGAGTAAAAACATCATTTTATAATTAATTTACTGTTTACGTTAAAATTAACGAAAAAAATTTTACAGTTTGTCAACTCCTCAAGTATTTTAAAAAATGTATCACTTTTTTAAAATTTATGAAACAATGTGTCACCAAAAAATAGTTAATAATTTTTTCAGCTATTAGATAAATCACCATATTACTCTTACATAATTAGTTCAAGGCAAATATTAAATTATAGTTTGGTGTAACTTACTCTTCTTACATGCTACAATGTCGTGTAGATCCCACGGTACTGTAACCGTGAGAAGAGTAAGTTATAACAAGCTGTAACTTAAGGAATTCCTTAAGTCAAAACATACTCATAAAACACTTCAACTAGAGAGGAGGATACATACTTGAAGAGGACCAAACACTTCCTAAGGGATTAAGGTATGTGATCAACGATCAAACTCGGATGGAGTTGGAATTTATGTACAGTTGGAATTGTAGGGGGAAAAAAAAGAAAAAAAGGAAAGAACATTAATAGGTAAGTTATCAAACCAAATATCACATCACTATATGACTTGTGAATTTAGAAACATAATGACCAAGGGTGTCATCGTGCTGGAAACTCATTGGCAACAGCCCTTCCATCATCTCCATTCAAGCGCGTGTATAACACCGTTTATACATTAAGAATTTACAGATCATAACTGATGTAATGATCACCCAAGACAGAACATGCTATATATATCACTTACGTTTCGGTGGCACCAAGCGCTGCTTCTTGTAGATTGTAATAATAAAAACTCCTCTTAACATTTTGGAACCAACCATTTTCGTTTTGCTATATATAACGCGCACAAAGAAAGTCTTTATGAATGAATGAACGAATGGCAGTTATTTTTTTACACGAAAGTAGCAGAAAATCTCGTTTGACCCTTTCAATTTTACAAGAACTAATTCTTTCTCTTTTCTCTTTTCTTTCTATTGTCTCTGAATCCAAAGGCGGCGGCGCCACCGCACCACCATGTTCATGGTAGCACACAAACACATTTTCG
Source organism: Aegle marmelos (assembly GCA_030449875.1). Lineage (NCBI taxonomy): Eukaryota > Viridiplantae > Streptophyta > Magnoliopsida > Sapindales > Rutaceae > Aegle > Aegle marmelos. Next base: position 5,324,571 of record JASUUL010000058.1, read on the forward strand.
GTTACCCAATATGGCCCCTTAACTGAAACATCGCCCAAAGAAAGTTGCCTTCTAGAACAAGCGCAAAGAAAAAGGAAAAACAATTCACCCATTTGAAAGTGTGTTTGATTTTGATCCAACGGTTGTTTTTAGGCTTTAGGTCCGCATTAGACCATGGCGGACCGGGACCAGGCGATTTTGAAAGATTTGGCGAGGAACATACAGTTAGCGGACACCATCACAAAGATAGCAAACGAGGCACAATCGTTTAAACAAGATTGCCAAGAGGTGCAGGCGAAGACAGAGAAGCTGGCAGTGCTGTTGCGGCAAGTTGCACGTGTTAGCAATGTGAGTTACCAACGTCCCACGCGCAGGATCGTTGATGACACAGAGCAGGTTCTTGATAAGGCCATGCAGCTGGTTGTCAAATGCCGCGCAAATGGCATTCTCAAGAGAGTTTTCACCATCATCCCGGCTGCAGCATTTCGGAAGACATTAATGCAGCTTGAGAATTCTCTTGGAGACGTGTCGTGGCTTATTCGCGTGTCTGCTTCTTCGGAGGAGAATGATGACGAGTATCTCGGTCTTCCTCCAATCGCAGCCAATGAGCCTATCTTGTGTCTCATCTGGGAACAGATTGCAATTCTTCACACGGGTTCAATGGAAGAGAAATCCGATGCTGCAGCGTCATTGGTCTCCTTGGCTCGCGATAATGATCGTTACGGAAAGCTGATTATAGAAGAAGGTGGCGTCCCTCCGTTGCTGAAACTAGCTTATGAAGGGGAATTAGAAGGTCAGGAGAATGCTGCGAGGGCTATAGGATTGTTAGGACGCGACGCCGAAAGTGTCGAACAGATTGTGAATGCCGGTGTTTGCTCTACGTTTGCCAAAAACCTCAAGGACGGGCATATGAAAGTTCAATCCGTGGTGGCTTGGGCTGTCTCTGAATTGGCTTCAAATCATCCGAAATGCCAAGACCATTTTGCACAGAACAATATTGTTCGCTTTCTTGTCAGTCATCTTGCTTTTGAAACCGTTCAAGAGCATAGTAAATATGCCATTGCAAGCAAGCAACACATTTCTTCGCTTCATTCAGCTTTAGTAGCTAGTAATTCTCAGAATCCCAAAGATCATAGGACATCACCACCACAACAAGAAGGCAATGGAAAAATTAGCACAGTTTGTTGTCCGATGCCAAACCAAGCTAATAGGTCTATCTCGAATGTGGTCAGTAACACCATAGCAATTAAAACCAGAGCTCCCACCAATGCCCAACAAGCACAGTCAGATAGTCAAATGCACGCAATGCAACAACACCATCACAACCAACACCAAGACCAGCAAGTTTTAGCCGGTACAAGTACTAAAGGGAGGGAGTCAGAGGACCCCGCGGTCAAAGCACAGATGAAGGCAATGGCTGCAAGGGCACTGTGGAAGCTCTCTAAGGGAAATTTGTCGATATGTCGAAATTTAACGGAGTCAAGAGCGCTTCTATGTTTTGCGGTCTTGCTGGAGAAGGGTCCTGAAGATGTTAAATACTTTTCAGCTATGGCGTTGATGGAAATCACAGCTGTAGCTGAGAAGGACTCTGACTTGAGACGCTCCGCGTTCAAGCCCACGTCAACGGCTGCCAGAGCTGTACTTGATCAGTTGCTCCACATTGTGGAAAAGGCTGATTCAGACCTTCTTATTCCGAGCATCAGGGCAATTGGGAACTTGGCACGTACTTTTCGAGCAACGGAAACGAGAATCATTGGGCCATTGGTGAATCTGCTTGATGAAAGGGAACCTGAGGTTATAATGGAAGCGACTGTGGCTCTTAACAAATTTGCAACCACTGAGAATTACCTCTCTGAAACTCACTCGAAAGCAATTATTAATGCAGGAGGCGTCAAGCACTTAATTCAACTCGTTTATTTTGGTGAACAAATGATTCAAATTCCTGCATTGACGTTGCTATGCTACATTGCAATAAAACAGCCTGAAAGTAAGACACTAGCGCAAGAAGAGGTGCTAATAGTACTTGAGTGGTCGTTCAAGCAAGCTCATTTGGTTGCTGAACCTTCAATTGAAGCTCTATTACCTGAAGCGAAATCTACTTTGGCAACCTACCAATCCAGGGATAGACCATTTCATTAACTGTAATTAGCACCTATAACATTATCAATAGAAAAACAAAAAACTGAAAAAAAAAAAAAAGTACAAACAAGTTTTGTTTTGTTCATTCGCGTAAAAGTGTATATAAATTAGCATTGCTGTGATCATATTGTTTGTTGCAGTTGTTAGCAAAGAACATAATTTGCCGGTCGCCTGTAGTAGCACAATTTCCTCTTGCCCTCGTCCTCTCATTTTACATATATATCTGGTCACCTAAATTAAAACCCTATTTTCATTTGGAGCTTTTGCGGTGAGATTGCTGTGATTTTGAATCAGTCCATCAGGCATATGGCTCGATTTGATAACAATTTATGTTTGCTCTTGGGCATGAATATGCTTAGATCTGTGCGCATTGTGGGTACATGCTTTCATTCATGGTTAAAGCAATACACTTGAGTTTTCTGTTTGTGAGTGTGTGTATATACAACAAAGATCTAGCTAGAATCAATCAAATGACCATAGTTCTCTAGATCTGAGACCAAAGCTTTAGATCAACAAAGAGAAAACATATTAGTGGAAAACAACTTGAAGTCTATTGAAATCAAATTGCATTGATGGATGAAAGTAACAAGCCAATGGTAAATTTTCCAAGTGTGTCAACAAATCATGATGATAAATTGAAAATTATACATTTCATATCTTATGCACATAAAATTGAAATAACGGGCTGTTGTATCTATGCTGTAGTCCTTTACTCATTTAGAGGTAGCAGCAGTTATCTTTAGTATACTCTTGTTTTCATGCTTTTTTCGACTTTTAATCTTGTTTGAATAAGTTGGTCCATCGATTACATTCTGACAAAGTTATCTAACCGGAACTCTCAGCTTATTAATTTAACAAGTTCAGAAATTTGAATTAAGACTTGAGCCCGACTTGGTTAAGGGGAATAGATCCTTTACATGATAATATGAGTTACATCAATTACGGGGTTGTACTAGATAAACACAGAGTTATATTAAGTAAATTACAATTAACTTGTTTGGTGCAATTTTGTGATTAATGTAACTTACATCATTATGTAAGGGATCAAAGTTTCTTGGTCAACTATCTTAATGTTCTTTATCATATCAAAAATTACAATTAGGAATCAATTCTTTGTATTTTGTAAAATTCAGCTTGCTTTTGCACGTTTTACCCTTTTTAATATAAATCAATAATTTCACCTAAGAGTAGTTATTGAAAAGTCAAAACTTCTATCTAAAATAAAATAGCACACGATGTGTCATTCATTCATATATACTGTAAAATTATAATATTATCAAACACGTGGCATTTATTTTTGGCACGTCGTTTAAGATGCAAGCCCTATGCTTAACTTTGTAAACATATCATTGCACTTTGCCTAATGACATTTGCACTTTCAGAAAGAAAATAGATTTTGTATTGAAAAGGGTAAAACCGGCAAGAAAAAAGTGAATTTTGAAGGAGGCCGACGATGGACTAACCAAACAAAGCACGAAGAGTCTCAGGCCCATCACCACAGCCTATGTAGTTTGTGGCTTGGACCTGATCCGGGGATTCTGTTTCTGGGCCCAATAAATTTTTCGGAATAAATGAGCTAAAAAGTAATTACAAATTAATTTAAGCTTTGCTTTTAATTTGAACCTTTGCCTTCAATCAAAGTGCGAAGCAGGAATCATTTACTATGAAAGAAACCGATTAGATTTTTTTTTAAAGTAAGGTATTAAAGACCTGTTAAGAAAATAAAAATAAAAAAAATAATTATAATTTTCTGAAGCCAATCACTAGTTGAGTGGTAGCTCGTCTTCGTGTGGAAATGTTTTCGTCCTCTCACATTCAAAGTTAAAAAATATAAGCAGTCCATATGGGTTCAATTGTCTGTTAACCGACGTATGCTATTCGCCATAAACTAAATAAACTCTTGTCATTTAATGAAAAAAAAAAAAAGGAAGAAGGGCCTTTACACAAAATAAAATTAAGGGCAATTCTCCAAGACGAGATGAAGAATCGTGTGCCGTGCATAGCAAGTAAGAACCTAGAGCAATCGAGTCGCCCGTTGCTGCAGCCGCGGTACTATACACACACTGCTGCTCTCTCACTCCCCCCAAAACAAGGAGCCATTGACGTTTGACCAGACCTGATTGTCGATTGATCACTCTCATGGATAAGCTTTGGAAAGCTCCAGTTTGACGTACACTGCCAGGTTCAATGTCTGACTTCTTGAATTGTCACATCCAACAGAAACACCACACCCATTGTAAAAATTATTACTTAAATTTAAAAAAAAAATGTGTTCTTGATTAATCGTGTAAAAACTTTTAGATCCGACGGCTCTAAGATTACTAATCGTAACAGGGTCAAACTTTTCTCTCAGCTATCGTGGTTGCTTTTGTTATTAATTAATTTTGAGATAAACAGAGATTTTTATTCATCAAATGGCTCGGATAAAAAAAAAAAAAAAGAAAACCATCACATGGCTTTCTCTTAATTCTTTCAGAGATCTTTTTTTAATGTGAGGCCCCTTTTTTATTTTTAAATAAAAAGGGCACAAATGCCTATAATTAGTGAGTCAAGTTGGTTTTTTAATCAAAATGTAAAAGATAATTAATTAATTAATTAATTAAAAAGCGTCGTGCCGGAGTCAACTGTCAACTGCCATCCGGCACATGCTCAATGCTTTCTTTGACCGTCAATGTTGACCGTTGTTGACCAGTCTCCCAATCTTCTCGGTTATCAATTTCTTTTTGATTTTTTTTTTTAATTTTATGAAAATCACTTTTACCCACTGCAAAAATACAAAATCAGTGTTACCCATAAAAACGCTTTGGAAACAAACAGCACCTTACAGGCGGGACAGTCTTTTCAAAAGATATTTTAAAGGGCCCCACGGTCGTCCTCTTTCCAGAGCCCATCGACCTCGGAAGGAAGGGATAAAATCGCCAATTCCTCTCCATTCCCCAAAAGACCGCTGCCGTTCCATCGTACTGTAAATAGAGTTTTTGCTGAGTTACAAATTACGGTCAGCACAAAATTATATAAACGGTATATAAAAGATCTATGCGATTTTGTGTTGACTCTAAACTACAGTAATTGTAATTTAATAATTTTTTATAAATAAATATGTTTTATTCTGTGGTGAAATTAAGGGTGTGTTTGGTTTTGAAAGGATTTATGGACAATGTTTTACTACCCATACGTGCTTTTTAGAATTGCTTCATTTTATTTACAAAATTTATTTCTAAAATAAGTAATGTTCCGTATCCCAAAATTTATCCACAATTCATGAACATTGCATTCATTGCAAGTGTGAATGGGCTGTGGATGGTTGAAGAATAAAGGGCGTAATAAATTAAAAATTAATTTAAAATTCTGTGAACTTATTTAATAAATATCACATTATATGTCAACTTACTGAAATAATTTTTTTAAACATATTTTTTGAAAAATGCAACACTATTGTGATAACCATAAAGAATTTAACAAAAGTATTCTTTCATGCCTAACACTTTTATCTTTATCTTTATAATAAAATAAGACGAGATAACGAATTTACTAACTAAATCTCATTGATTATTAGTATGAATTTAGTAATGAAATAAAAAAATATCTAATATAAAATTTATTTTTAAAATATATTAAGTACTTATATGGTATGACTTATTTAATTGTCATAATTACTTAGGTAATTCAATAAGCTCTTATCATAAATTTTATTATTTTTAATTATTTTTTAAATAAAACTTTTAAAGTTTAAATAAGTTATTTTATCTCTACTTATAAAAGTTAAAAATTTAAGTTTTTAAGAGTATAGATTGAAAAAAAATTTTTAAATATTAAAATATCATCTATTTACTCGATCATCTTATTTTATTTTTTATCTATTAAAATAATTTTATAAATTTTTAATAAAAATCTTTATTAAAAATTAAATAATTAAAATTTTTTAAATAAAAACTCTATTTATAAAAAATTTACTTAAATAAACTGTATGTAAAAAACTACACTAAACGATACCTAAAGCAAGCCTACTCTAATAAATAAATATAATTCTAAAATCATTTATTTCAACTTTAATAAAAGAATCCAATACAGGTTAAATTTACTGAAGACAAAAACGCATCCGTAACCCACCTCAACAAATTACTTTGCACGTGAACTTTCCAACGGACTTCAAAAGCACCTTAATACTATATCTTACCCGAAAATTGCTTTCTGACAAATAGTCTATTAATTAGTTCTTAAAAAAAATTAATATATTATATGTTCTCGCAAAAGTACTTTCGTTCGTTTCAGTCAAAAATCATAAACCATGGCAAAAACGTCTTTCCCTCATCGTGGCAAACACGCCTTGTACTCCCCACTCACTGATCCAACGGCCCATTTCGCCTCCATCAAGACATCCATCCGTCAGATCACACAGTAAGATATAGTATTAAGGTGAAATCACACAGCCCAGTTCGTTCCCGTCTCTTCGATATTATCCCAGAAGGAAAGTAATAATTAGTAAATTGAAATAACACTTAGACCCCTTAACGTTTATCCTAATAGATAATCACCTCCATTAGTTTTGAAAATTAACAAAAGATCAATAGTTTATTTTTTAACACAGCTATACACTATTAATCAGTATAGTCTCTATAAATTAATAATATTAAAATCATAAAAATTTATTAATTTAGAAAAATATTAATTAATCAATAAATTAATAATTTATTAAATTATAAAGTGTGTTTATAGTACAAAGAACTAATGTTTAAATAATTAAAATTTTATTATATTTTACAAATATAATTAATAGAATTTAAATGAATTCATCTAATAGATAATGTACACTGAATTAAATAAATTCATGAATTTCAATAAACTAAATTAAATGTTAATTATTAAATTACATAAAGTGAATTAGAATTAATATAATGTACCTATCTATAATTATTAATTTATTATATAAATGGGACTATATAATTATATAGGAATTCTCAGAAAAATTATTATCTTATTAATTTATTAAATTTATTAATTTAATTTCAAGTCTAAAATTAGAACCTTAAAAAATTATTATATTATAGAGATTATTAATTTATTAAATATTAATTTATTAAATTTATACTATAGTTACTGAATTTTGTTTATCAAAAAGAAAAAAAAATCTTAATATATTGGTCTGGATGAAGATTATAGAACATTAATAACCCTGTGGATGAAATTTACTAATAAAAGAAAGTTTGGATACAAAGTTTTAAAATAATGGAGATCTAATTATCCATTAAAATAAATTTTAGAGGTTTAGATATTTGTTACATTGTAAAATTTAAAATATTTATACTTTTTGATCCCTTTATATCATGAGGAGGTTGATTTTAATTATATGCCGAATTAATTTTCTTTGTAATGGGAACAATTAAATTATGATAATTTTGTCCTAAATTCTTTGAATTAAAATGGCGAGAATAATTAAAAATGAAACTGTTATAATAAAGACGACAGGTATCCAGGATCCGCATCAACACGTCTTTCCATGCTAAATATTAAATATTCCATATTAATACCAATTAAATCATAAGGGGGATTCCACACCTCATGAACCACTCTCCAATAAGTATGGTCTTAGAGAACTTTATCGTCTTGAAAATAATAATAACTCAGGGTCTTAGGTTTAAGCAAGAATCAGACAAGATTATTATTATTTAAAAATAAAAGTCAAAACAACCACAAATATTAGAGGGGAAGAGAAAGTAAATTTACCAAATTAAGCCTATGGAACATGTTGAGACTTCACCTTCAACCAAGCTCAAAAAGAAATTAGCTACTCATATTTTAACTAGGGATAAAAGGGAATTTTATTAAAATACAAAGAAACTACAAGAAGGAGAAGGAATTTGAAATCTAAGCTTAGAAATGAATTAGGGGTGCCAAATTAGGGGGAGAGCCCCTTTTATAGATACGTTGAGTGAATCGTGACCACCGGATTAAAAACAATTCGGATGCTTTCGAGGATTGCGCCACGCGTCGTCGATCGGCGATCAGCAATCAGCAAATAATCAGCGTAACATGCGACAAAGCCGCCGAATAGTAAATAATCCCATGTAAGCGCGTATCTTTGTACACCCGATTTTACTCCAATGAGATCTTACGCGTCGTCGATCTACGACATAAAGAAATTTAGTCAATAAGATCATGACACATCATCGGTCAACGCCACGTCGTCGGTCAACGCCACATAAGCAATCAATCCACATAATTCGCCCAATCGAGATCGCCACGTCGTAGGTAGTTGCCACATCATCGGTCATTATCATGAGCAGTGTAAATAAGCGATTGCCGTGAAATCGATCGTATGTGTCAGCTTGAGATCGTATGTGTGAGCGATAAGCTTTTTCCTTTAACGCTTCTTCTTAAGGTTTCGACCGTCCGAGTCAAATACGACGTCCGTTTTCTTTGTCGATCACTCGTTTATTGTGAAACGATTTGATAATCCTAAAATACATAAAATACATAATTATAATAAAACACATATAATTAAATAACAAAATACTTAAATAAATAAAAGTAGCAATGTTAGTGAGATTTAAAGTGTAAAATGATGATTTTCTCCTTTATAAATATACACTTTCTAACACTCAACATTATCCATTAAAATAAATTTTAGAGGTTTAGATATTTGTTACATTGTAAAATTTAAAATATTTGTACTTTTTTGACCGCTTTATATCATATATTTTTATTATTTTATCCTTATAAATTTTTATAGTACCCATTATTTTCTTGATATAAAAATTTTGAAAAAAATTTATCGCCGCCAAGAAAACAAGTTATTTTGGTAAAAAAAAAATTGTAGGGGATATTGAGATATTATGAAAGCTATGAAAGATAAGTGTGAAAAAAAAATTAAAAAAAGATTAAGGTGTACGAATGTTTTTTTACCAATTGTCAAATCACATAATTACCCTCAGCGGCAAACACACACTATTCCCAAGCTTCAGTGAATTAAATATATATAACTACTGCCCAGCAATCCCACCTCTTCAATAATTCTCGAACACAGTCTCTTTTCTCTCATTCTTGGTTCTCTAGGGTTAGGGGTTTTTCTGTTCATTATCAGGTATGAGTTCCGTGCGAGTTACAGGCAAGGTCAAGTGGTTCAGCGACCAAAAGGGGTTCGGCTTTATCACCCCAGATGACGGTGGCGAGGACGTGTTCGTCCACCAGTCGTCGATCCGCGCTGACGGCTTCCGGAGCCTCGGCGAGGGCGAAGACGTGGAGTTCGTGATCGAATCTGACGGCTCCAGGACCAAGGCCGCTGACGTCACCGGTCCCAACGGAAACCCAGTTCAGGGTGGCTCCCGTGGGGGCGGCAGCGGAGGCGGAAGAGGCGGCGGTGGACGAGGAGGAGGTGGATATGGAGGTGGTTTTAGGGGAGGGAGAGGTGGCGGTGGTTACGGAGGCGGTGGGTACGGTAGCGGTGGTGGATATGGAGGAGGTGGGTATGGCGGTGGCGGCGGTGGCGGCGGCGGCGGGTGTTACAACTGCGGGCAAAGTGGGCATATTGCTAGGGAGTGTAGCCAGGGCGGCGGCAGCGGCGGTGGGAGGTATGGAGGAGGAGGCGGCGGCGGGGGGAATTGTTATAGCTGTGGTGAATCAGGTCACTTTGCCAGGGACTGTCCCAACCCGAGCAATTGACTTGGTCTTTAATTAAAAAAAATTGTCTTTTTTTTAGTGTCATTATTTAGGTGTTTGTTTTGCTTTTTTTTTTTTTTGGCTCTTTTTGCTTTGTTGATGGTGACTCGCGCGATGGAGGATTTTGTTTCTTTGACTTACGAGTCGCACAATGTTATGGTCGTTGGGTTTTAATCAAGTGTTTCTGTTTTTCTTGTTTCCAAAAATCAAAAATCAAAAATCAGTGTTGTTATGTGGTGGGTTTTTGCTAGGTAGGCAGTAGAGAGGATTATGCAACATGAAAGAAAAATGTTGATATTTGGGTGCTTTATTTTGTTAACTCTCTCTGTTTATACATTAATATAATGTCAATACAAGCTGGTTTGGGTTAAGTTTAACGTTTGACTTGTTATTGGATATATGGTTTGAGATTTTTTTTTTTGTATGGCATGAATGAATGGAGAAGGGAAGGAAACCTTGAAAATTGAAATCTTTATGGGCTTGAATAAGACTTGAAAACCGATCCATGAAAAGAAAGCTATTTTTTCCTATTTGCTTTTCCTTTGCTCTCTTTTTCAAGTTGCTTTCAATTTGTGGGGACGGATTTTACAGATGGGGATCATGGGAATTGATTCACTCCTCTTTATTGCAAAGGTTAAAACAGATTGGGGAATAAAGAACATGAATAATTGGAAATAAAGTTATCAAATAATGGTAGTTTCACAGTTTTTCATCTCTCTTATGGTTGTATTGGTGGTCCAGCCCTAGCTAATTACTGTATTTTGAGCTTTTACTTGGCCACCCTTGTTTGTGGTAAATTTTGCATCTGCTAAATTCTTGAGATTGAAAATGACAGAGACAGAGATTGGCATGTATTTTGGAGAGCGTTGTGGTATGGAGTGTATAAAGCATGCGCGTATAAAATAGACTAGAATTTTCTTTGAAAGGGCCATTGCACAAATTCTATTTGTTTCTTGGTGGTGGTGATGGTGGTTCGTTTCTTTTTTCTTTTGAGAAATATGCTGTTCTTTATCCTATTGAAGGTCAATTAATTCTAGCATTTGAGAGTGGGTTTGAAAACCAATAGAAATATTCGGTCTTACTTGCCATAGATGGGAGCTGATTTTGATTTTGACCTAAATGAGGAAAGGAGCGCACCCCCTCTAATGTATAGTGACAAACAAATAAAAAAGCTTTTTTTTTTTTGGTGAGAATCTGCAACCTCAAGGAATGCTTCAAAGCCTTAAACTGTAGTGCACAAAATTAAAGGGGAAGAGACTTTTTTATGGTGCAGAATTGGAATCCAGGAATATGAAAATGAATTATTGGGAGATTGAGATTTACTCGATTTCAGGCTTAGGCCTGGGTATGAGAATGTCCCAACCCGGTTGGAATTCGTTTTTTGAATGCTAGGGCTGGGCTTGAAAGGTCTGATATTGGGTTGGTATTTTATATATGTATGAAAATGTGAAAATGTGAACTTTGAACATTTAAAATTTTGCATGTATGTAATGGATAAGTTAAACAAATATAATTATTTAAAATAATATATATTTTTTATTTTTTTATAAAATTCAGGAAGGTATTTTTGACATCCTCACCACAGAATGGTAACTTGAGTTTCATGTGGAATTGGAAATGAAATTTTTACTTTTTTGAGCTCCTCTCTTTACCTTATTGAAAGTTTATAATTTCACTCAATTCTCAATTAAATTATGATATTGTATTGTATTACATTATTTCTTAGTCCAAAAAATGTGTGAGTCCCACATGTTATATTATATTTATTACTTAAAACACTATTATTTTGTATACTCATACCCTAATTATAAAAAAAATAAGTTTTATTTTATACGTTCTTCAGAATTTAAAAATATCCTTACTTAAATTATTTAATTTATTTAATTTATTTATTTAAAATACTAATAAAAAAATGTGGCTGCTAATTTTAAGATGTTTAACATATGCTTACAAAAATATAATAAAGCCAAGTTGAAAAAAAAATTGTTTGCATAATTTTAGTTATTAATATTTTGTTTATTTATGGTTCATATTGAACTTTATATCCAAAATAACTGACGATGATGACATGATAATATATCATAAAAATAACTAAAAAAAGCGTAAAAAGGAGGAAAAGAAGAAGATGAAGAAGAAGGGCTAAAGTGAAAAAAAGAAAAAGTTTTTTTTTACATTACTCTTGTTTCATTTTATTTTTTGACAATAAAAAAATCACACATATTTGTAGTTAATTTTTTTCCCCAAAATTAACTCCTCATTATTCATCTAAATATTAATTAAGATATTAGAAATAAAATTTTGGGGTTTAAAGTATGAGAATTGTAAATTAAATAATGAGTATATTATATGGATAATCAAATTAATTATATAATATGCACTTACAATAAATTGTCCTTAAGAGGAAATCACATGATGGATGTTTTTGTAATGTATATTTTTATTAAAATTAGAGTATTCAGAGTAATTTGTAGAGTGCAAATAACTTCACCCTATATTATGTTATTATTTTTGTTGTCATTATTCTTATTTTTATTGTTGATGATGTTGCTATTATTATTATTGTTATTATTATTCAAATAATGACAATAATCAATCTTACAAGTTCAAGATAAAATAAATATATTAATGACAATATAGTTCATTTTGATTCCTACAACTAAAATAAATAATTTATTCTAATTATCATTCTCTAGTTTGATTTTAGTCTATTCTAATTACCAATAAATAAATATACACCACTAGAGGAATAAAAAATGGGGTTATGGAAAAGTTTCGATCGCATACTTGTAATTTTTGGGCTTTGAAAACGTTTTTTTGACGACTATTCTTTGTTTACTAACCGTTCATGCACATATATAACTTTGACTGCTAATTGATGTTTATTAATCATGCATAACTCTCTCTTCGCATATATTTTATTTCTAACAGCCATTCATAAAGTCACATTACTTTCTTACTAATAATCAAAAGTACGTTCATAAGTACTCCGCATTGAACAAATTTCTCAATCACAGTCAAGGAAAAAGGCCAGCTTCAGAGTATCATGGGCTGGGCTCATTTAGAATATTAAAATAGTAACAATGAAAGTGCCCCGTTAGGGTCTGACTACACCGCTGTTGTTTCTGAGTAAGGTTTCTATTAACTTTTCAGTTCACGAAAGAAGATGAACTTAGGAACAAGAGAGAGGGGTGTATTTAGACATTTTGAGAGTGTTACTGACAGCTATGGAGTGAATACTGGCATAATTTGTTTACTTATGAAATTGTTTTCTCGTTGACTTGCGTATCTTGTGTGTCTGAAATATAATATACGATAAAATAAAAGTATACATGACAAAATTTGACTGTAGATTCCTTTTAGCTTGTACTCACCATAATCATAGGGTAAATTAAATATTAGAGCACACGTTTTCCACCAACTTCGTCTTGCCATAAAAGCTGAGTCTCTGGTGGGCAAGTAAGCTTAAGCGATTTAGCTTAGCCTGGCCTTTTTTACTCACATTTGGTTGTGCTTTAATGATCTTTTTAATGTCAAATATGATAAAGTTTTCCTAATGATCCAATGGCGCCTTAGTGAGCGTGGGGAATTTCCAAGCAATTTAAAAAAAAAGATACAATCAAAATATTTGAATAAACATCTTGTTTTTTAATTATTAAGTTACAAATTTGATTAATGATAAGAGTATCACTAAAATTTTTTAAAATTAATAGTAAAATTTCATTTGAAGAACTAAGTCACAATTAAACACTCCAAAAGGTACTTCAACTAACATTTTTCAAAAAAATTATATTTTTCACTGTATAAGCATTGCCCTCACTAAAATGTTTCTTTTTTCAATATTGTCAAGTGAGTTTCTCCCTCCTCTATTAATATTTTATTATTTATTATTAGAGAGAGAGAAAACAACTATAATTATCTTTTTTCTTCTCAAAAAGAGATAATAGCTATATATTGTTAAACTCATATACATCTCACAATAGATTTTTTTTCTTCAAATTGTTGCATGTTTTCAAGTAATTTTATATGTTTAATATATTAATCACTAACTTTTTAAATTAACCTGCATTAAATTAAAAATGGACTAATGTAATGGAAAAATATATTAAGAGCATATTAACATAATTATTAAAAGATGACAACAACAAAGACATTTCAAATCAACACAAAATTACTTAGCAACAAAGATTTTGACTAAAATAATTCAAGTGATAAAATGGAGAATAATTAAATTTTGGTGAAGGGAAAAAGTTTGATAAAAATAATATAAGCTCATCTTATTTGAAGAGATTTTTAGAGAAGCATTTATTTTTTCACCTATTGTTTCCCACATAGGCAAGCAAATAGAAATTTGAAAGGTAAAATCTAAATAGCCTTTTGATAATATTCTTGTTAAGAAGATTTCTCCCTCTTCCAATAACATTTAAAAAAAAAATCAGAGAGAGAAAATAGCTATAAAGACTATAATTACTATTTTTCCTTAAAAAAAAAACAACTATATGATATTTTTTTCATCCTATTAAATATCATCAAACTCTTACACATCTCACTATGTATTTTTTTTTTCTAAATTGTTGTATGTTTTTCAAGTAATTTTATAATTAACATTAAATTTTTAATTTATTAACTAATAGTTATTTTTTAATTAACATTCATTAAATTAAAATTGGAAAACATATCTGGAAAAACATATTAAGAATTCTTAAAAGAGAAACATGTTTGAACATCATCATCATCGTCGTCGTCGTCGTCGTCGTCATAATAATAATAATAATAATAATAATAATAATAATAATAATAATAATAATAATATTTAAAATCAACACAAATTTAGTAAAAATAGCTTCATTAAAATAGTTCGAGTAGTTAAATGGTAAGTGATTAAATTTTGGTATGTAGAAAGATTCGATTGAAATAATATCAATTAATTTCTATTTGAAGAGTTTTTTACGGAGCGCTTATTTTTCTATTCTTCTATTTACCACATAGATAAAAAAATAGACATTTAAGGGTAAAATTTGAAAAGACTTTTAATGAGCACTCTGTTGTGCAAATTTTAATGAACTCGCAAGCGCACGAATCTATTGTAGAATAGATTAATGGTGACGAGTGTCGATCCCACGAGGAGGTTGATTTTAATTATATGCCGAATTAATTTTCTTTGTAATGGGAACAATTAAATTATGATAATTTTGTCCTAAATTGCTGAATTAAAATGGCGAGAATAATTAAAAAATGAAACTGTTATAATAAAGCACTTGGGTATCCGGATCCGCATCAACATGCTCCATGGGCTAAATATTCCATATTAATACCAATTAAATCATAAGGGGGGATTCCACACCTCATGAACCACTCTCCAATAAGTATAGAGAACTTATCGTCAAATAATAATAACTTGTCTTAGGGTCTTAGGTTTAACACATTGACAAGACTTAAAAGTCAAAACAACCTCAAATATTAGAGGGGAAGAGAAAGTAAATTGACCAAATGATGCCCATGGAACATGTTGAGACTTCACCTTCATCCGAAGCTCATTTAGAAATTAGCTTCTCATATTTTTACTAGGGATAATAAGGGAATTTTATTAAAATACAAAGAAACTACAAGAAGGAGAAGGAATTTCAGAAATCTAAGCTTAGAAATGAATTCGGGGGTGCCAAATTAGGGGGAGAGCCCCTTTTTATAGATACATTGAGTGAATCGTGACTACCGGATTAAAAACAATTCGGATCGAGGATTACGCCACGTCATCATCAACAATCAGCAAATCAACATTTATGCGACAAAGAACGCCGCCCGAATAGTAAATAATCCCATGTATAGCGCATGTATTGTACACTCGATTTCTACTCCAATGAGATACTGCCACGTCATCGATCTACAGTACATAAGAAATTTAGTCCAATAAGATCATGACACATCATCGGTCAACGCCACGTCATCGGTCACTGTCACATAAGCAGTCAATCCACATAATTCGTCCAATCGAGATCATCGCCACGTCGTAGGTAGTTGCCACATCATCGGTCCGTATCATGAGCGATTGTCGTGAAAAGATTATCGAATGAAACGATGCAAATGCGTATGAAAGCGATGCAGTATGTGTGAACGAATAATGGCTTTTTTCCTTTAATGCTCTTCTTAAGGTTTTCGACCGTCCCGAGTCCAAATATGACGTCCGTTTTCTTTGTCGATCACTCGTTTATTGTGAAACGATTATGATACCCCTAAAATACATAAAATACACAATTATAATAAAACACATATAATTAAATAACAAAATACTTAAATAAATAAAAGTAGAATGTTAGTGAGATTTAAAGTGTAAAATGATGATTTTCTCCTTTATAAATATACACTTTCTAACACTCAACACACACCCCCTTTTAACTTATTGCTAGTCCTAGCAAATAAAGCGAAGATAAAATTCAAAACTTTTTTTTTTTTTTAAACACACGTGTTTATTCAATCGATTAATGATAACAATCAAATAAAAGTTTAAGCATTATCTCTAGTCTAAAGGAATATCACACCCACATCAACCATCCATATGTATCGATCCAGAGATTTTGTTGTAGTAATAGTAATCAAGCTACTTTCAAGAAAGACATATCCAACCCCAAAATCTCAGGTTGTAGTGACACTCTCACAAAGAAATTAATCCCAATAAAATTTTTGTCACTACAATGAATGGTAAATTGAGAGAAAATAATAAAGAAATATCACACACTCTCACCAAGATGAAAAATATGCTCATAGCTTAGAAATAGTACGATCTCAAATAAAGTATTAGTCAACCCAATGTATTCATCATTTTTTTTTTGATTTATGCATCACTACATCTTAATTACCCATATAACTAGCTTTTATGTTAGACTATAGTTCCTAAAATCGGGAAGGACTTTTATTAGGGACGTAACGTAGGCTAGGGACATGGTTAACAAAGAAAGGAAAATAGGAAACAAAATATATATGTTTGAGAAAAAATTAAGAACTTTTTTTAGGATACATTTTGCTTATTTATTACTTTTGTACATCTTTTTTTCTTTTTTTATTTTTTTTTTTATATGGCACAACTTTTCAGAACAAAATAATTATTTATTTTTTTTTCTCAAACATGAATAGGTGGATGGAACTTATATGATATCGGGTAATACTCCAAATTGGAGTGGGTTAGGATGATAAGTTAATAAAGAAAAGGATTTTTTTTTTTTTTTTTAAAATAAAAGGCTCAAAAGGGGTAACTATGGATATTAAATAATAGGGATGGCTAGAAAGGCTCAAACGGGTCAAAAATGGCCTTCCATCATCTTTTAGGACTCTAAATAATCTTCCATATCTACTAATTAAGTGGACATTTAGATGCAGTAACACACACTTTTTTTTTTAAAAGGGTTGACTCAAAGAAAATCTAAAGATCATGTATGAAATAATAAACTATTTATTTCATACATGAAGAATGGGCAAAAAGGGGTTTTCCAAGAAAAATTAATAGGCTCAAAAACTCACTTGGAATTTATTATGACATGTGCATTCTTTCAAGCAACTCATATTTGTCTCCAACATCAACATATAGAATAGTAAACATAGTGTAATATTACTTAAGACCAAAGATAACACAAATACTAAAATTCAAAAGTCATCATATCATCCAATATCAAGAACTCACAAATTTTTTTTTTTTTTAAATAGAATTATTTCCTCCCAACCTATTCTAAACATAAAAAGAAAACATACATGCAGAAAAATTAAAGAAAAATGAATTTTTTTTTAATTTTTTTTTGTTTTTAATTTTTTTTTTTGTTTTTTTTTTTTACAAAAGGAGATGCGTTTCTAGAGTTACTACACTCCATATTCAGCCATCTTCGACTTTAAAAACTTGAAAATATATATTTATAAAGGAGAAATTATCAGCTATTCCCTCCCCAACTGAACGAAACATTGTCCTCGATGTTTTAAAGGAAAGAAGTAGAGATTAGAAGATATCCTGGGCATTGCAATACGAGGAAGAAAATATTAATAAGTAGTTGCGGATTGTGGCTCACATCTTCCCTCTGGTTTTACGTCCGTAAAGCGGCTTGAACGCCTACATGGGTCGAGGATAGGCTTCCCATCCGGTTTTCTTACAACCTGGCAAAGCAGGTCTTTTATAGTGATTCGAGACTATAGTTTGAACATTCTTTTCGGAATAATGGCCATAACTGAAGTATTGCATGTTGGACGTATCCACTGGGATGCGTTTCAAGAGACAAAAGGATATCATCCAATGACTCTTATGCAAGCCATCCTTAATGAATTGAATCTTATCTTCTCTGTTATCAGACATCATTCCTAAAGAACATGATTTTTTTTTTTTTTGCATATTATTCTGGCACATTTATTCAAAAAAAAGTAATAATAATAGGTAAACTTACAAAACATAATTAAAAAAAATTTAAATCACCAAAAAGAAACAGAAAAGAAAAAATTCAGGTCACTTCAATGATTTTTGTCTTTGTTTTCTCCACATGGTTGGTATTCGTGATACGACTTTACTTTTCTGACCATTAACTTTAAAAATTATATTGTTCCTTGGATTCTTAAATTTAATGGCTCCATGTGAAAAAACAGTATGATCAGTAGATGGACCAGACCATCGAGAACGTAACTTACTTGGAGAAACGTGCCATTGAGAATTGAAAGAAAATACTTTCTTAACTTGTCTGAAAGATTTTACTATGCTTCTCTAGTCACGGAGAATTGTCATTCGCGTTCGTGAGTCGTTAGCATTTTTGTTGTTACGAATCTCCTCTGGTTTTGCGGTTGTATCCTCCTTTTGAACCAAAAATGGGGTCAATGATGTCTGTGTTCTTTTGTTTGTAATTAGGAGAGGATGGGATGATTTCTGACAATATTTCTTCTTCCTCCAAGAATGTAGAATTCAAAGGGTCGGGTGAAGGTTTGAGCTCAATTTCTAGTGGTGATTCTGATGATGGAATGAGATTTTCTTTTAATGGTGCCAATTGTTCTATCCTTGTCTTCCACTTATCAATGTCCATGCATGGCGATGAATCCAATAAGGCATTAACCTCATCAATTGATCTGTCAATATTAAAATCCAAATCAAAGTGAGTTAAACATGTCAGTAAAGGGTCATCACTAAGGTTTAAAGGAGATGTATGATAAACCAATTCATCAATTGAATCCACATCTACAATTTCATCATCAGTACTGTAAGGTTGTTTGGCAATGTTAAAAATATTTAGTTCCATGGTCATATTGCCAAATGACAACTGCATATTTCGATCCGCATTGAATGTGAGCATCGGCGATTTGCCAAAAATGGACGACCAAGATAATGGGGATATGCTTCCTTGAATCTTGCCTTTGGTTGAGTGTCAATTACAATGAAATCAACAGGAAAATAAAACTTATCTACGGATAAGCACGTCCTCCACAATACCACGTGGTATTTTCATAGATCGATCTGCAGTCAACACCACCGGAGTTGGGTGTAATTTATCAAGTTTCACAAATACTGAGTAAGGCAACAGATTTACACTAGCTCCTAAATCCAACAAAGCATTCTCAATTGTGTGGTTCCCTATACTACATGAGATAGTGGGGGCCTGGATCTTTGCATTTTAGAGGCATTTTATGTTGGAGTATAGAACTAATATTTTTATTAGAAAGGCCTTTTTCGAACATGAATATTTCTCTTTTTAGTACAAAGGTCTTTAAGAAACTTGGCGTATGATGGCACTTGTTTTATAGCTTCAAGTAAAGGGATGTTAACACTTACCTGTTTGAAGATTTCAAGAATCTCACTGTGGATTTTCCTTTCTTCCCTTTAGCTAACCTTTGAGGAAATGGAGCTTTAGGAACATATTCTCGTGGGTTGGTTTCCTTCTTTCTCTCGATGATGATTCCTCGGTGTTCACAGTACAACTGAGTTGATTTTGGCATCTCCACTTTGTTGTCGACTTCTTTTCATTTCGCAAGGTCATCACCGCTTTGACCTCCCATGCTTTGTGGTGAACTAGAACTTGCTTCATTCAACGCTTTAGGATTGGGCCTTTGGTTGACTTGGGAATTTGCCTTTTTTTCAACGGTCATGGCCAAAGCCAAAGCTCAATGAAGAGGCAAGTTGTCCCACCATTTTCTCAAGGTTAGAAATTGATTGGCTTGTGAGTTGAAGCCCGCTCTCATCTCATTTCGTAACTCATCAATGGTGCGGTTCATTGCTCGATCTTGGAGTTAGTAAGATTTCGAAATTTTGGGATGTCTCCTCCCATGGTTTAGGTTGAGAATGGTTTGGGTTTTGATTGTATGGTCTAAATGGTGGTTGAGAGGCTTGAGACATTTGAGGAAGCTGGTTGCATTGGTGGAGGTGGAACGATGGTCCGTTTTGTTGAAATCCTTGAGACCATGAAAAATGGGGTGATCTCTCCATCCGGGGTTATATGTGTTGGAGTAGGGGTTGTAGCTTGATGGTTTTCTCATGATACCTATGGTATTGGCTTGATCTCGAATATGAGTCATGGTCATGTGGTTCATTGATTTAGCGGTTGTCAAAGATGCTATTTGTTGTCGAGTAAGGCCTTGACCATCTCTTTGACTTCTTTAATTCCGAGCTTGACTCGCCAATGTTAACCTCATTCACTCCCTTAATTCTTGGTATTTCGAGTGATCGACTCGTTGTTGAGAATTATCGATTGCCGTTGGAAAAATTCTCAAATCTACGATGCGCTTTTGGACATTAACTCTCCTTTTTGGTTGCCATTAGCCATTCTTGCATATGTGGCAATAATCCCTCCAAAAAGTATTGGCATTGGTGCCATTTCTCATACCCATGATGTGGACACTTCAAGAGTAGCCCATTAAATCGCTCCCATGCTTGAAAAATTGCTCGTCGTCTCTTTGGGTAAACTCGAAATTTCCTGCGAATAGCATTGGTTTTATGAACCGGGAAATATTTATTTAAAAATTTAGTTACCATTGTTCCCATGATGTAATGCTATTAGCAGGCATTGTATTAAACCATGAACGAGCTCTATCTTTTAATGAAAATGGGAATAATCTAAGTTTAACATCATCATCCGAAAAATTCTCGTATTTAAAAGTTTGACAAATAGCATGAAAATCATTCAGGATGATTATATGGATCCTCATTTTTAGGCCATAGAATGTGGGGAGACAGTTTAGACACACTAGGTTTTAATTCAAAACTCCTAGCACTACATTTGGGTACCTTATGCGTGATGTCTTTCAAATTAGATAAAGGACTAAAATAATCCTTAAATGGCCTCTCTTGTGGTTAAGTTCTTTGAAAAGTGTTTTTTCCAAATCGGTCTAAAGGTTCAAGATTGGGTGATAATGACCTTCGACCATGTAAATGCAAAGAACAAAATAAATGAAAATAAATGAAAATAAAACAAACAAAAATAAGAGAGAGAGAAATTACAAACTAACCTTGTGAAGTTATTCAACCTTCAAATGAATATACACTGTTTCAAGTCTTAAAAAGAAAATACAGAAATAGATTAACTAAAAAAAAATAAAATAAAAAGATAAATTACAATGAAAAATAAAAAATTAAATTACAGGAATATAAAGAAGAGAAAAAGAAACAAAATTAAATTATAGGAAAAAAATTACTTAAAAAAAAATTTAATTTTATGGAATAAATTAACAGAATAAATAAAAATTACAAAGAAAAATAACTCAGAAATTAAATTATTGAAATTTAAAGAAATTTAAATTACCAAAATTAAATTACAGATTCACTTTTTTTTTTATTTTTATTTTTTTTTAATTTTTTATAATTTTAAGGAAAGCAAAAAAAATTACTTAAAAAAAACTAATTCTATAAATTAATTCTACGAATAAATTAAAATAAATTACAAGATAAACAAAATAAATTACAAAGAAAAGTAAAGCAAAAATTAAAGTACAGAAAATTAAAGAAATCACACAATAAAATTAAATTGCAAAAAATTAAATTACTAAAATTTAAATTACAGAAATTTAAATTACAGAAATTTAAATTACAGAAATTAAATTACAGAAATTAAATTGCAAAAATTTAAATTACAAAAATTAAATTATAGAATTATTTTTTTTATAAGAAAAAAAATATATAAGAAAACAAAAAAAATTAATTCCACAAATTAAAATAACTTACCTCCCCGGCAACGGCGCCAAAAACTTGTTGTGCAAATTTTAATGAACTCATATTGCACGAATCTATTGTAGAATAGATTAATGGTTGATGTCGATCCCACGAGGAGGTTGATTTTAATTATATGCCGAATTAATTTTTTTGTAATGGGAACAATTAAATTATGATAATTTTGTCTAAATTCTTTGAATTAAAATGGCGAGAATAATTAAAAAATGAAATTTGTTATAATAAAGACTTGGGTATCAGGATCCGCATCAACACGCTCCATGGGCTAAATATTCCATATTAATACCAATTAAATCATGGGGGATTCCACACTCATTTAACCACTCTCCAATAAGTATGGTAATAAATAATAATAACTTGTCTTAGGGTCCACGGGTTTAGCAGAATAAGACAAGACTATTATTATTATTTGTCGAAAAGTCAAAAAACAACCACAAATATTAGAGGGGAAGAGAAAGTAAATTTACCAAATTAAGCCCATGGAACATGTTGAGACTTCACCTTCAACCCAAGCTCAAAAAGAAATTAGCTACTCATATTTTAACTAGGGATAAAAGGGAATTTTATTAAAATACAAAGAAACTACAAGAAGGAGAAGGAATTTCAGAAATCTAAGCTTAGAAATGAATTGGGGTGCCAAATTAGGGGGAGAGCCCTTTTTATAGATACATTGAGTGAATCGTGACCATCGGATTAAAAACAATTCGGATGCTCAGGATTACGCCACGCGTCATCGATCAAATCAATCAAAATCAACATTTAACAAAGAACTTGTGCTTTGAATAGTAAATAATCCCATATAAGCGCATGTATTGTACACTCGATTTTACTCCAATGAGATTTGCCACGTCATCGATCTACGAGACATAAGAAATTTAGTCAATAAGATCATGACACATCATCGGTCAACGCCACGTCATCGGTCAATGCCACATAAGCGGTCAATCCACATAATTCGTCCAATCGACATCGCCACGTCGTAGGTAGTTGCCACATCATCGGTCCGTATCATGAAGTGTCGTGAATAAAGATATCATGAAACGATGCATGCGTAAAACAAGATCAAGTATGTGTGAAAGAACTTTTTCCTTTAATGCTCTTCTTAAATTCCGAGTTTCGATCACCCGTTTATTGTGAAACGATTATGATACCCCTAAAATACATAAAATACACAATTATAATAAAACACATATAATTAAATAACAAAATACTTAAATAAATAAAAGTAGCAATGTTAGTGAGATTTAAAGTGTAAAATGATGATTTTCTCCTTTATAAATATACACTTTCTAACACTCAACACACTCTTCAGATGAGATATCACTTATCATTTAGATAAGTATATCACAAATAAAAGATTTTAAAAGACTTTTCAAATAAGATTGACTATTCTTTTATCTCCTCAATATTAAAAAATAATTTATTCCTCTTCAAAAAAATATTATACTATTTTTTATATCATCATTATTGAAGAGAGAGATATTATCAAAAAAATAGAGGTAGTTGAATTTGGAGAGAGAAGAATTCAATTAAAATAATATAAACTTATTCTTATTTAAAGAGTCAAAAATTTTCAGAGAAAACTATATTTATTTACTTTTCTATTTTCCACATAAGTAAATAAGTATTTAAAAAATAATATTAAACTAGTCTTTTGTGATATTCTAATAGAGCTAAAAGTGTTAGTGATAAATGCTTTAATTTTGTTGGTGTCAATTAAGGTTTGTTCCCATGTGATAGAAACAATCTTGCCCAATAATTTGCTTATACAAATTTATACATACTATGTATTTTATTTGGTTGTTGTTGGACAGACAAAGTGGTACCTTGGATGCATGCACAATAACTAAGAAGCAAAATACTAATACTTTCTTCGGCAACAGAACTACGTAGAGAACTTATTGGAAAAATTAAAAACGACTATGAAAATATTATTTTTTTAAATGTGATCTTCAAATTTTATTTATTTTTATTTCGACCTAGTTTAGTTGTGATTCAATCCAAAATTATCCTTTTATCAGTACATCTTTAACAAATTTAAGCATAAAGATAACTCTCTTTTTTATACTTTGAACCCCAGTAGTTGTCATATAAAATAAAAAAAGGCCCCCTTGATTAGAGATTCTGGTTCTGCCAGTGGCTTCTACAACAAATCAGAAGGGCATGTCTCCCATCTTGCTAAAAATATCACTATCCCCCTTTGTCTTGTTGTCTAGGGAATAAAGGAGGAAACAAACGAATCAAAGACCATAGATCAATGGAATATATGGATTAGCTTCAAACTGAAAAGATAATAGGCTTTATTTTTTTTTTCTGGGTTCGCATGCTAGCTAGCCTCTTACAAAGAGAATACAGTCTCTCATAAAAGTGAAGTTTTGGGCTACTTTAGTTTCACAAGCTTTATTTCATGAATGGAAGCTCATTATTAGATTCCCACACTGCAAAAACTGTTTGATAAATGTCTATATATACATATAGCAGCCTTATGATCTAATATTCAAGCAACATTCCCTAGCGTTTACGTCACCCACAACATTCTTTAATTATTAGTAAGTTACAATCATGTAAAAAAAAAAAAAAAAAAAAGCATGGGAGAAAAACAAGGGTTTTAAGCACTATTGATTTTTCCCTCTCTGCTAGCTAGCAATGCCTGATGCTGCATGCATTTAGCTTTATTGCAGGAACGATCGTTTTCAAGGTCCTGCAACCAATGTGTTAAATGAAATCTGCGTGGTTCAAAATTTTCAAATTGATAAAAAATTGATGATATGTATTGTCATTTAGGGTGATGTAATTTATCAGTACTCTCTGCTATATGCTACTATGCTAGGGTCAAAAAAGCGAATTTGGACTAAATTGCATGCTTTTGTTTTGTTTTTACGTTGCTGTAGTTTGTGTATTTTGGAATATTGTACTGTGTCATTGTTGGTGTTGAAGCTGTGTTTTTCTGCCCTCGCAAATCTATCAATCTAACACATTGTGAGGAATTCAGGGAACAGCTCCAATTCGGATGCAGAGTCAAAATAGATCAGCTATGACATTCACGGAAGGCATAATATTATAGCATGTAGTTGAAATATGGAACAGGAACAGAAACACATTCGCATTATATTTTGCTAAACCCAACTCTTTGAACTGGGAATAATGATAATTTGATCAAAGTTTACTTCAGCATTAGATTATCTTTTACCAATGAACCGAAGAAGATTTTTAAATTGAAGATGAAATTTGTTTAGGATCAATGAGTTAAATGATAGGCCTCGCAACGCTCTCTATGTAAAGAGCTGTTGGTTTGAAATTTTAAGAGTGTAACTCTAGAGAGAGAGGGAAAAAAAAAATTTGTCCCATGGTCACCCTGTGTGTGTTGAACGTGAGTACAACCATACTATTGGATAGTTTTGTTTTGAAAGAGTTTTGTTTTTAGATGCTCGACAAAATGCATTCCCTTTTGAAAGATACGCGATGATAGCCGAGTTGCGTTTACAAAGATCACTAATCTTTTTGTGCCAGAGTTTAATTATATATCGAAACGGTTTGCATTTTGCGTGAGAATTAACTTGTCATATAATCCATGCAGGCTCACCATCACTATATTCATGGCTTGGCCATGGTCCATAATGTAATCAAGGCTCGATCATTTCTGTTCCAATTTAAACAAAGATGCTGTCGTGCGAGAAATATCTATTTTATGACGGATCGAGTAATAAGGCATTTGACCACATAACTAATAATAGTACAAATTTTCAATTTTTCAGACAATATTTGTTACCCTTGGGCCGCATATGACGTACAAACTCGCTAAACCAAATGAAACAGACAGAGGAAAAGACATGGAAGATATGTGGTGGCATTTGTATGTTTACGGATAGGAACTTTACTAATCAGTTTACTAGCCGAAGACACATTACACTGATGGGTTCTTTTTAATTTCAACTCTCCGTACAAATTCTCTAAATAACATGATCACAATGTAACCATGCACTGCATGGTGACATGCTATTTGAAGCCGCGTGGTGGGAACAATCGGTAACCGAACTGAAAAGTTGCTGCATTGGACGGCCAAATCAAAGGCTGTGATGAGTGTGATTAAAGCTGGGTTGGTGGTGAGGCGACGGGGCCGCAGTGGCGTTGAGAGAGTGCGGTGGCGGCGGCAGAACTCCTTGCTGTGGTGGGCATTGGTAGCACTTAGTAAAGAGCCCAAATGTGTCAATTTGGTGTATGAAATTAGTCATGCTCGCCCACCCACCAAATCCAAACCCAACTACAAGCACCCACACTACTACAAACACATTGATCGTGTACGTCCCTACCCATCTCCCCACAAAATTTGGTGGTTGCTCAACAGCATTCTGCATGATCACATCACAGCCATCCATCAGAAAAATTCAACTTAATCACTGACAATCATGTACGACCTGAACATTCTGTGACATTAGTTTTGCAGTGCAGCGCGAATATTGTGCCTTTGGCACTACTTTTATCATATAATCAATTGCATATCATAATTACAATTATCAAGAGCTGATATTTATTAATTAATACATACTGATTATTAAATCCCGAAGAGTGTCAACTTAGGAGAGAGGCCGGGGCCTGGTCTACTTGATTGTGACCACACGCCACCACCATTACTGTTTTTCTTGTTCTTTACTCTTTGTTAATAAATAACAATCCGTTTTAAATATCCAACCAATGTTGAATATTTAAATCTCGGTCAAACTTTTACATTACTAAGCCTGACAAAAAAATCATTAAGTGACTTGTAATTAAATTGAATTATGTTCGTAATGTTAGATTGTTTATGCCATGGGAATTATTTCTGATAGTTTAATTACCTCTCTTGCAGCAGCTGATTTGAAAGTGAAGATATGGGCAAGAGCAGGGATGATGTAGACAGTGAAGCTGACAAGGAGTGATCCAACGGTTGAGTTGATGGGGCCAAAGAATGGAAAGATTATAGCCAAAAACCAAATGGGGATCACCACCGGCAATCTTGCTGCTGCTCTTTTGCACAAGCTCTTGCATTCATGCATCCCAATCGCTTTCTCCCAAACAAAATACAATGGTGTACATGCAAAACCAAATGTAATAAACTGCACAAACAAAGACAGACAATGTAAGTGTAATTAAAAGTTAACCTGAAACATTAAGCAATACGGAAGGTAATGGAAGCATGCCTGGTGAATAAGCATTAAAATGACAGCCATGTCTCTGAACGGGGATCTTGGGAGAAGAGAAAAGGCATTTGAGTGATTGAGAAGCATGTCTCCAAATGCCCAATACACAGCAGCTGCAGATGGAAGTGTCAGCGTCAGCACATATAGGGTAGCCAGTAAGTATATGGCCTTGAATTTCTGAGGCTTCCACATTGCGTGCATAATCTCCCTGCAAGTTACACCAGCAACATATTCGATAATTTTATCGTTTATTTTTTTTAAAAAAAAAAGAAACCACAATAATAACATCATTTTTACTATAAATATATATTATCTATAAATGTACATATCTTCAAGGCGTAAATCTCTTTCTTGGGTACCATGTTGCATGTTCATCTAGAAAAGTGAATAAAAAAATCAAACACTTAGGATTATTCATTATTCATTGGTCAAGCATTTAAGCTAGACCCCTCTTAGCCAGTTGGCCTTTCTCTTCTTATGATAAAAGCAAAAGCAACCAGAAAGATCATTGGCTTTTTGCATTGAAATGGAAAAAGTTAAGAGTTTCCACGAAGACAGACTTTTTGCTTCCCACGCTTAAGAAGGGCAATTTGGGAACCAAAAAAAACCCCGTTAAGTCAAGATCCTCTATACGCATGCTTTTTACATAAAGAGATTGGTCATTAGATCACATGGTCAGATCATGTCTAAAGAAAGTGTGGGGTATCCAAGAACAGAGAATAAATTTGAATATAATTCAAGAAACTTTGCCGGATTTGTAAATATCGTAAAAGACAGGGATTACAAATCTAATCTTGTCTTACACAGTGACGGCATGTCCACCAAACGTGTAAAGAATGTTTGTAGCTCCAGTAAAATATAGCACCAACTTGGTAGGACCTGCATGCTTAACTCCTTCCACCTATGCACATTTAGTTAATTAATTTTACATCAGTTGCATTAATTTAAAGAGCTTTGGCCACACTTATGGCTACTGAAATTTCATTCATTAATTTTGAGGTTTAATTACCTGACCATGGAGGAGAGAGGCAATGGTGAGGTACCAAGCAGTGTATGTAGTCATCAGTAGGCCAAGAAAAGACCAGATTCTGTAGTTGTGAAATGAAGGAATAAACACTGTGGTGGCACAACAAGCCCCGAATATATAGGTCCAAGTTCTCTTGTCCAGATTATCATTTATGTAATATATGTTGCTGCAAGTGCCATTCAAAATTAATGAATCAATTAATTCAGATTCTTTAAATCAGGATAACGATAAAGCAAGAGTCAAAAGATTCATAGATACCTTGCACAAGCTATGAGTTGAATGACAGATCCAAACAGAAGAAAAGTACAATTAAAAGCCAAACCCACGTTCCTCCAGTGCTTTCCAAGTAGCCCGTCAAGAACTTCAAACCACTAGACAATGTAAAAAATGAAACGAACGATCCAGTAAGCAACTGAACATGTGACGCGTCCAAGTTTCTGTTTATAACAAGCAACACAGTGTCATGTGACTGTATCGCTCACCTGAATGACATGGTTTCTGAAATCAACTTTCTCCCTTTCTTTCCTTGTCCTGTATTCTACATAGAGTATGCTAATGAGATAAGCGGTCCAGCTCCCAAGCAACCCATAGAAGAGCTGAAAGAGGATCCCAGAGAGCATCCCCAGCTGGGAAAATGAATACGGCAAAGTGAGTAGCACTTGAGCCACCTGCATAGTATAGTCAAAAACTCGAATTACACAAGATAAATATAACTACAAAACACTCGTTTTGATCAATTGGGTATTGGGTTTCTGTTTAACACAAAACCTGATTTGACGAACAGCTAAACCAAGCATCGTAAACAGAGCCACCATGCCAAAAGAAGTTGGAAAGCTTTGATTTCATGTTCTGTGGCTTTCCTTCAGTCTCCATCTCGACATAGTTCCCGCCAATCACTGTCTCCACTACCTTATCAGCTGCCATTTTAGCCCTGTTTCTCTAATATTAATGGTGATTCTTTTTTTTTTTTTTGGCAAGCGTTGAGGGGCTTGAAATGAGAGTACAAGTGGAGGCGAAGTGAATATACAAGTTGCAGTAGTAGTAGTAGTAGTCTGTGTGTGTGAATATATATAAGCAAAGACAGGGAGTAACAGAGATGGGTCTCGATGAGTGGGAACGGGCTGTATTATTTAAAGGAATTTTTGAGAGGGCTTTTGGGAAGTGCAAAGTTTTCACTTTTGCGGGTCGCTTATAAAATATTCTAATTTTGAGCCCCTATTTTGTAATTAAAGATTTTGTTGTTTAGCTTTAAATTAAATTAAGCGTAATTGAAGAATTTAATAATAATCATCGTTGGAGCGTAAGTGGCTTTTGTCCGCACGAGCGGGTCTCCCCGTTTTCCGAGCTGATTATTATGACTCTTCATCTGCCTAATCCACCCTTAATAGTTATTTTTTAAAATAAAAAAGATCACTCCTGGATTATTTTTTTAAAAAGAAACAATTCTACTATAGGAAATTTATTTTTTTATTCAGATTTTATTACGTAATTAAAACATAAAATAATATAAAAATAGTTCTTTTACATAACTAACTGTTGTTACTCGGATAATTTAAAAATTATAAAAAATTAATTTTAAGTTAATTATAAATTACAGTTGATGTAATTTAATAGTGATTTTTTTTTATTATATGTATTTTATAAATTTTTTAACTTATTTTTAAATGCTTTTAGATGCAAACACCATTATTCTTGTTTAAGTGATATGCTTTTAGTTTCGTTATACATAGTTCACAATCAAAAAATGTAAAACAATTGGATTAAAAATATCGAAAGAAAAATTAAAAACTGAACTGAACCAAATCGGTTCACTGTCACACTCGGTTCACTGTTACACTGAGTTCACCGCACCAAACTATAGACTCTTACTTAAATACCAACTCTAGTTCTGTTACGTGTTAGGATGATGAGTTAATTAGCAATTTGGCAAAGAATTTCTCTTACGATTAATAATTTATTGCAATATCTTAAAAAGAAGAAGGGGCGTGGCAATATTGATGTGAATGTTGGTGAAGGATAGCATTGTAAAAAGTAAAACAAATTCGTCAAAATATTTGTAGAATAACAAGGTACATAGGGGAAGACAAATTATTGGGTAAAAGAGAAAATAAGCAAAGAAAAGAGTGAAGGAGAAATTATAACAAATTAGACCGCATGATTGCAGCCAAACGGGCGTGGTCGCTTTACAAGAAGAAGAAAGCTGCTTTTATCACATGGCCATAGCCATTAACAAGCTCAAATTCCCAAATTCCTCATTCACATTATTATTGTTTTCCCCTTTTAAATTTATAAGGCATAGTTTTTAAGTTTTGAACCCAAGCAATTAACTCATAGTTTATTTGCTTTAACAAGGGCACATATGGACAGTACATGAGGCCAATTGGAGATTGATCGTTAGATCATGTGCCCTTGGGAAGGGCATCTTGTTTGTCATACTTTAGTGGGTAGAATTAACATTTCTTTCCATGCATGATACGGATACCCATGTATATTCTTCATTAACAAATGTATGTATTTTTTCTTCTCTTGCATCATCATTCAGATTCTCTTATTCTCTTTACATAAATAAAAGAGAAGGAGATATTCTCTGTGGACTAAAGCGTGGCCAAAAAATCTGTGTCTAAAATGTAACTAAATCTATTCTTTATACATCTTTTGTTATAGTTCCTGAGTACTAGCTTGTAGCTGGTGCTTGCCTTCAATTGGAAGAAGCAAGCATCTCAATTTTGGTGGTTAATTGGGTATACATCATTTACCTATATTCTAAATGTAATAGAATCGAGCGATAATTCTCTTTTGATCTAGGTATTACTTGAACCGAGACACAGTAGCAATTGGAATTTTATGTTTTGGTGTTTTTAACCCAAAAAGAAGTTAAAAAAAAAGGGATTGACATATAATAATAATAATAATAATAATAATAATAATAATAATAATAATAATAATAATAATAATAATAACAACTATGGGCTATATTCAGATTTCGAAATACGGGGCATCATTATGAAAACCTCAAGAAATTTCTTTAAGTTCCTCGTTTCAGAGTTTTAATTTTCAGTCCTTTCTTTGTTCATGGGCTTTGAATTTGAGCAAGTGACATAGAGAGATTATTGATTATCTTCAAAACTCATGATAACAAACCATAATGAGTTTGTCTTTCTTCCAATAAATAAGAGACACCCCATCTCTATTTCTAGCACTCCTACCATTATTTTAAAAAAGATGCTATGAAGTTCTGAGTCTTGAAAGCTTTAATTGTTTTAATGCAATGCAACATATTCATGAAGCTTGTTGGGGCGCCACTCTCACGCATAACCAATCCTTGATCCATAAGTCATGCTTTCTGGCCTCATAGGGACCTGAAACATTGCCTGTAAATTGTGTCTCCTTGACTGCATTTCGTGCACTCTTAACTAAAGCATGCACCAACATTTCTGCATGCTTGTTCGTTTCTTCATCACGTAACATAATAATAGTCTTTGCCTTAGCTAGTTCATCAAAGTGTATGTACATTTTGCTTTTAATTATAAAAGATTGAGAGACTAAAACCCTGCTGTGTTTCTCGGTCACAAATTGAATGTATAATGATGAAATGAAGGTGATTAGGGTTTATTTTTCATTTTTCTTCTGACCTATTGATGACGCAGCCTTTTGCGCATGTATGTAATCAATTGATATCAACGAAGAGAGTCATCATCTTTCTGAAATTTTATATTCAAATTTTACAATGGGCACTAGCAGTCTCCTACGTCATTTTTATTTTTCTATCAAAATTTACGAGATTCTCCTAGCAACTAATAGCTTATTCCTTGCATATATATTTAATGGATCACATTCAAGTTTTGATTTATCAACAAAAATAATATGATTTTTTTTAACCCATATCTCATATCTCTAACATTATTCTGAGAGATTTTATCAGTTGAACTAATTAATATACTAGCTCATCCAATATTACTTTAGGAGAAAAAAATAATAATTCAAATAGGTGTTGAATTTTTTTTAATTGTTATCTTATTATTGCGTGCACAATTGGTATTCATTGAATAAATTTATGGAGTTTTAGAGAATTTTCTCCTTTGAGGACGATTATGTAATTAATACGAGATTTCATAGATTTTTCATCTAGTACCACATTTAGATATTTTAAAAGTTGAAAATAAAATATGTTGGGTAACTATAATATAAATACTAAATTATTATAAACTATAGTACTCGTCTCACATCTTTATTTTCAAATGTGCACATATTTGTATATGAGAATTCTTAAAATCTTAAAAACTAATTAAATCAAAGAAACTTCTAGGCATTAGAATCGTTGGTAAACTATGGAGATGAATCAAACACATAGCATGCTAATCCAATTATCCTGCTAAGTTTTGTCTATGAAATAATGTTTAAGGCAGGGGACAACATGAGAAAAGATCCAAATCATTGGAATTTTTTGTGATGATTTTGATTAAAAAACTAACAACAGAGTCATCCTAGATGTTCTGAATCATACATATTACTTTCACAATGGATTTTGCATGCCAGGCCTACTAATATTAATAGTGGATCGCTCAAAAAACTGTTAATAGATCACGCTATGCCAACAAATAATGAACAATAATTTCTTTAGACAATTATTGGAATGCATTATGAATATCAACATTGATTGACAATGATCTTAACGGGTTTTGTCTCTCTTTTGTGAAAAAGAATCATCGTGCTAATCAATTTTTTTGTGTCTGTTAGATATACACTCAATAATCCGTCTGGCCCAATTGTTAAAAACTCATTCAAATTTATTTGCATATCAAATGTTCGAGTTAGATATACTCTTAATTTTTAAAATTATAGACCTATACTAAGTGTCCATGGGGCTCAAATATTTTACATGTACAAATTTAAGTCATACATATTTAAAATTTTAACTTGATATCTTACATTGAAGATGGGATAAGATAATTTATTTATTTACTTATTTATTTTGTATGTTGGATAATTATTAAAGCTTTCAATTTGGTCAAACTTTAGGCCATTCCTTCTCCATTTTTCGTCAAAAAATTTTTTTGCGTGTTGTTGTTGATGATGATAAAGATAAGAGCTTTTGCTTTTTCGTACTTAAGATATTTGAGATTAGAAGCTGCATTGACTTGAGATAGAGTTACACAAAGTGGGTCACTGGTTCTTGATTTGCTAATTGAAATTCCATTATGTCAACTCCATTAGCAGAGCTATAGCAAGCATTAGCTGCCCCATTTCCACCACTGCAATATCATTGATTTTACGGCCATTCATCAAATAACAAACACAATGATTCTAACTTCTCTTTAAGGCTTCCATATTGGAAGCAATTTTTAGCGTCAAAGAATCCTATACTGAAAAATATTTTTGTCGATCTACCTTTGTATGATTGTTTTACAACATTAAAGCTGGCATTTGGTCATTCCAAAGCAAACCAAAAGAAAGCATGTCAAAATTGTCTTATTGGGGCTTTTTTGCCCCCCTTGCATTTGAACTGACCTTTGTCATCTACCTAAAAAGGAAAAAGATAAGAACAATAAAGAAGTGACTTTGCCAACGACCAGTAACAAATTGATCCTTCAAAGCTATAGAGATTTTTCAAACAATACAATATTTAAAATTTTAAAATTTCATACCATTCCATGCAAGCAGTAAATATTTTCATGTTCATCATTTTATCCAAACAAACCAACTTTTATCCTTTCCTTCTCCTTGGACGTAATTTAGACTATAATTAATTGCTAGTCAAGGATCAATACTAGGTGCTTCAAGTGAATATTTCTCATATGTCAAGTTGTTGTCATGCATTATTGTACTTTTATATAATTGGTTGATAGATACACGTGATAAGAATTCAATTGAGAAAAGTATACATTAAAAGTACTTAACATTTTCTCTATTAGTTAACAACAAATTTTTTCAAAGTCGAAACAAAACATTTGAATGTAAAACTCACTTTTTGCATTCACCCTTTCATCATTGAGTTACCTAAAATATTTTATCATAAATTTAACTTAGTTAAAAGCAAACAAATATACTCTTAGAACCTATATGATTAAACTCTACCCTAAACATATTAATTTACGGCTAATCTTGCATTCACCCTGTTATTATCGAACCACCAAGTTTTTTAAGCCTCGAAATATGCGGTTCCATGGTCCAGCATTTAATACACACAAAGCAAAATTGCAATACTATAATTTAGAAGATCCAAATATTAAATACTTTTCTTTGGTTGGGCCAAAGGCCCAACATTTATTCAACTCAATAGAACACAAGCCCAGGTGACGTGGCAACCATGTATTGAATCACGCCGCGCCTCCGTTTATAACGTTGTTAATACTCCCGCCCAAGACTTCGCTTGTCTTCTCCACTCTCTTTTCACTCTCATCCTTACCCTGCGCACGTTAGCCCCCAGTGGCTCCGCTGTTTCCGGTCACGGAGCATCCATCAGTTATAGGTGTAAATCGCTTATTGGTTTGTCGGGTACTTTCCCTTATCCGCTACCTCACTATTGTTATATTTTATCTGCCTCGTTTTAGTTGCTTATTCCAATGTAATGTGTAAAAAATGAAAAATTTGAGCTTGAAAATTTCTTTTATACTTTGCCTTAACTTATTATTCTATATTACAAAAACTGGGTTTCAATGGTGTAATTATTTTATTGTATAAAACCAAGGGAAGTTATATTTTGTTATTAAGGGAATATCTCAGCTTTAACAAACTTATGCGTCATGCCTAAAATCGTAGTAGAAGTCAAGTTTTGAGAAGCTAATTCACATAGCAGAGTTTAAAAATCAAATCGATACGTTAGGCCTTGGTTTTACGGCTTTATTATTGTTTATTCATTACGCTTAGTTGCTTTTTCATGAACCCTTTTGAGAGCTAATTGCCTTGTGGGTGTTTAGATTATTGCCAGCGTCATACGCATTGTCCTTATTTTGTGTATATTGATTCCAGGAAGTTTCATGATATTGATTATTGTTGATTTTGTTGATTTCCCATCTTTAGTGAACGGGGGAGCATGTCCGTGGCGCAAGATGGGATTCTTGGGAGGCCTAAGGCGGAATGGACACCATCCCGAGATTCATATTTGGTTGAGCTTTTCATTGAGCAGCATAATTGTGGAAGAACTGCTTACAATGAATTTAAAAACGAAGTGATTAAATCTGTTACTCGGGACTTCAATAAAAAGTTTGGGTTGAATTTGGAAGAGAACCAGATAAAGAACCGGTACAATGTTATGAAGAAAGATTATGGTGTTGTTAAGACCCTGCTTGGTCATACCGGGTTTGGTTGGGATGAAACGCGACAGATGGTTGTTGCTGATGATAAAGTTTGGGACAGCTATATCGGGGTATGTAATATCCTTAATTTACGAGTTTATTATGGTGATTTTTGAGTTCATTGCAAGAAGCTGACATCATATTACTGTAGGTAAGAAGTGAAGCAAGGCCTTTCCGAAGAAAGAGCTTTCCCTTGTATAAGCAAATGTCCATCATATTTGAAGGTAAATTTCCTTGTCTTGATTGATACAAGGTGGTGGTATTTTAAGTGTTTCAAACGATTACTGATGCTTCTGGTTCAGGAGAAAGAGCGAATGGGAAACTCATTCCAAGTGGGGTTCTGGTGGGAACCGAAGAGGGGCACAGCAACACAGAGACAATTCGATCTTCAGAGCCTACTAATGTACCTACACAAGTAGTAGATGGTGCTCCTGATTCTGATTCCATAATTCGTATAAATGACATGCAACCAAAGAAGCGAAAATGTGTTGCTTATACAGCATCAGGTCGAAAGAAAAAAGCATATTACAATGCTAGTGAGACAATGGAGAATGCGGTGTATGAGATGATCTCAGCAGCCACATTTAAAGCTGTGGAAAGAAACGCATTGAGTGAGAAAACATTGTACCAGAAGTGTCTTGAGGATTTGCAGAACTTGGATGAATTAGATGACACCGAATTCACGAAGGCTGTCAATGTTCTTAAAGAGGATAAGAATGCAATTGCATTCATGACGATTAAGGGGCTTCGACGATTAATCTGGTTGAGGTCTCTGTGGCATTCATAATTTTCTAAAACAGGTGATTGATCCATTTGAACTCCTTGTGAAAGATTTTTTTGATTTTCTCTTCATCGACTCTTTTGTTTTGGATGTACTACCGTGTCTGTGATGAAGTTTTGCTCCTTGTGAGATTGAATGGAAGTTTTGTATGTACCATAGTGTTTTCCTGTGGAGAATTTACAGATACCTGATTTGTATAATACTAATTCATCACTTTTTCGTCACATTTTTGTCCCCCCCCCCCCCCCCAAAAAAAAAAAAAAAACAGTTCACTTCTCTAAATTCAAATGTTGAGACAAAACTGCTTAATATTTCTTTTAATCTCCTTTACACCATCTATGGATGGGGCAGAACAATAACTTGGAAAAGAGTGGCGAGTTATCCTACTATAAATTTACAAGACGGCTTGTACTTATTTAATTACGAGCTTTTAAAATATATCGGAATCACCTTTTGATCATCAATTTTTAATTTTTGTCTTTCTCTTGGCTAATTAAATGTAGCACACACATTCTTACCTTAAGATGTAGGTAATCAATGCACTCTAACCTCAGTTTCAGAACCAATACGAACGCAAATACGCATGTACAGCAACCACTACAGTAGTGATTTATCAAAATTTAACAGTAAAATTACGTCCTTCACTCTCAATTTTCATACAGTTATGCAGCAGTTTGAATTCCAAGTGCTAAGTCTACAGTAGATTTAATAATGAAAATGATTTATCACCTGACTGATAGGTGGATTCATTCAATATTTTGGTTGAATTTTATTATAATCTACTAGCATATTATAATTAGGGGTCTATTGTGGATCTTAATTTACACAGTCATAGCATCACTCGAAGGCGGGGACCCAACGAAGCTCGAAATTGCGCACTAAATACAAAAGAGATCTACCCCACAATTACAAACAAATATTTGTAAAGAAAGTTGAGTTCCCAATTAAGGCACAGAGCTCAATCTTTCCGAATCCAGGATGTCAATTTTCAACCTGAGTTTTTATTTGAAGCCTAAAAAACTCTTGATGAAATCATAGTTTAGGGCTCTGTCGCTTGTTAAAAATACAGGTTATTATGTGAAAATAACAATAAAAGTGAACCAAACGGTTAATAACGGAAAATCACAAAAGCGAGGGAAAAGCAAGTGCCAAATTACCATAATGACCCAGCCCACAAAAATTTAAAAAGAAATAGCAAAAAGAAAGAAACCACGCACAGCTTCCGCCCCTATTACCAGAAGAGTAAAGTTGTTTTCGCAAACTCAAGAACAACAAAGGTTCATCTTTTTATTATTCGATCTTCAATCGTTAAATCAAAATTGTTCTGCAATCATCTTTATTAAAATTCTTCTCCTAAATCAATCATTGATGGATCGTCGCCGCCACCTCCTCTCCGCCACCTTCCTCTCTCTGCTTGCCCTCTGTTTCATTTCCGGTAAGTAACAACAACAACAACAATAGCGATCGCTTTAAATTCCAAGGTTTATAAATTTTTTTCAATTTACCCCAACGCCCACTCTTTTCTAATTCTTTTCATTTTGGTCCGCGCAGAAATTGAGCCAGCTTCTTTCAAGATGGTCAACAAGTGCCGCCGCACAGTATGGCCGGGCCTACTCTCAGGCGCCAACTCTCCGCCGCTCCCGACGACCGGTTTCGAACTCAAGAGCGGCAAATCGAGAACGATAACAATCCCAAAATCTTGGTCCGGCCGCATATGGGGTCGGACTCTTTGTACCCACCATCAAAATCAAACCTTTTCTTGCGTCACCGGCGACTGTGGGTCACAGAAGCTAGAATGCGCCGGCGGTGGCGCCGCGCCACCCGCCACGCTCGCGGAGTTCACTCTGAACGGCGCCGGAGGGCTCGACTTTTACGACGTGAGTTTAGTCGACGGATACAATCTTCCGATGCTCGTTCTACCGAAAGGAGGCCGCGGCGGGGGGTGCGGCGCCACTGGGTGCCTGGTAGACTTGAACGGAGCGTGTCCGACGGAGCTGAAGGTGGCGCGTGGGGGGCGGGGAGGTAGTGTGGCGTGTAAGAGCGCGTGTGAGGCGTTCGGTGATCCGAGGTATTGTTGTAGTGAGGCGTACGCTACGCCTGACACGTGTTCTCCTTCGGTGTACTCTTTGTTTTTCAAACATGTCTGCCCACGCTCGTACAGTTACGCGTACGATGATAAGACGAGTACGTACACGTGCGCTTCCGCCGATTACGTTATCGTATTTTGCCCGGCGCCTTATACGAGGTGAATTTACAGTTTTGCTTTTATTTTTATTCTGGAGATTTTGGGAACATGGTGAATGGTAATTTTGTCATTTCATGATATCCATTGTCGGCCACGCTGGCACGTTCCAGAAAATTCGCCAGCTTTTAGAAGTGGACTGGATAAAGTGGACATACATAAAATAATGGAGTTGATTTTGATGTTGTTTTTTTTATAAAGCCAGCCTTTTAGAACTAAGATCGGAGTTGGTGTCGAAGTGATTTTGTGATTAAGCACTTTTGTTCACTAGTGTTCTCTTTATTGAGTAATGTTATAGTTTTACAGGAGTAAATAAGCAAAAAATGAACATACGAAATTTATGTTACTTTTTGGGAATTTCCATTGACGTATGTGGATGGT
Organism: Aegle marmelos; assembly: GCA_030449875.1. Classification (NCBI taxonomy): domain Eukaryota; kingdom Viridiplantae; phylum Streptophyta; class Magnoliopsida; order Sapindales; family Rutaceae; genus Aegle; species Aegle marmelos. Next base: position 5,363,417 of record JASUUL010000058.1, read on the forward strand.
CATTTTCTAAGGTATGGTAAGTTGTTGGGAAGACAGGTGTCAAGTCTTGGTTTGACCATAGTTAATATTTAAGTGATTGGAAACAAGGTCTTGCAAATCGTTCATGTAGTTGTCAATTAAAAGTAGAAAATTTGATTTGGTTGACCGGTATGGTTACTAGTTAGTGGTGAACTTGTAGAAGCTCAAGCAAGTTCTTTACATGGTTCTAGGAGATGCAACGTGCTCTCCCACTGAAACGGACAGCGTGACAGTAACACTGTCAAAACTCGGCTAGGTTTATGGTTAGTCTGCGAAAGCAATTGCATGTAAGCAGCAAAATTGGAGTCACGGCACTTGGGTAGTTTTGTTGGTTGTATTAAGACTATTATGGTTTTAGCTTATGCTGTCACAACAAATGGATTGCAAGGCTGATTTCATGTTAGCGAATGTAGTTGCCAAATAGCTGAATGGTCTGATCATAACAGGCACTCTGTTTTGCTAAAGGATCTATTTTTGTGAGTACGTGATGTACGGATGATTTGAATTTGGACTAGCAAGTTGATTGAAATGTGAACTTTGGTGATATGAGAAATATGGCTCTAGACAAAGCTGCAGAGTTCTGTACTTATGGTAGATAGTGATTTCTTGGATCAGGTAGCTACTTAGGCCCTGCTGCACCTTTTTAGAACTTCATGCACGTCAGTTAATTGCCTATGCTGAAAAGGAAGTGCAGGTTCTTATTTAACATTTTGGCTTGTCCTTGGTCTTGTGAATGCCCATTGATAAATGTCAGTCAAGAATTAAATTGTGCATCTTGCAGTTCATTCCTGTTGTGTGTTGCACACATGTGCATCTATTTATTCTTTATTTATTACTTCATTTAGCTAGTCAAGCAGTGGTACTGTCAAACTTGAATTACGAACTTGGATACTGTTACAGGTACTTGTTATTTGCTTCTCATGCTCATTGATAGAAGTGATACTATTGTCTGGTACACAATGTCATTCCTTTGTTTCTTTACGGAAGTGATGCCACCAATTTGGAAGGGGTTTTCCTGTGCTTAAATTTCCAATGAACCATTTCAGACTAGGAAAATATTTTCCCATGGCCTAAGAACTATGAACACAAGTTGCACATAGCCTTTTGCTTCTCTTCTATCTCTTGCCTTTCATTTTCTGCAGTTTAGAATGCTTAATGGTGTTTGTTTTGGGTGCATTTTTCTTTTTGACTGTTTTGTTCATTATTTCTTCTAATTATACAGTCAAGAGTATCACAAATCAATGGATATATCTTTGTATGTACATTATATACAGCCAAAAATTGCTGGGATCAAGAAAAGATGGCGCAGCGCTACCGCTTGTGAACAAGACAACGATGTACATTGCAAGCCGACATCCAAATGGTGCTTCAGCCTCAGGTGTGCTTCAAAGGCATTTTACTGCATGTGCCGCCTCCATTCTAACAGCAATTTTCGTCTTGTGGCTGATTATTTTACCCTCGTGACTAACATTGGCCTGGATGCCTCTAGGAAGATAGCAGTACAAATTCCAGCTCAATCAAGAGCCAGAGCTCCGCATCTCAAAATAGCTTCTTATGTATATTGTTCCACTCCTGAACAAAGCAATTCAACTGTAGATTAGCCACTTCTTGTGGTCTTCGAGATCCCATAAGAAATCTTGTACATGCCTTACTTTTTGCGTAAACATCTTTTCTTCTCATTCAGACACATAATCAGATTTTCATATTTGTACTAGTATGGCAATTATCCTTTGAATTCTATACATACAAGATTTTGCAGTATATGAATACAAGATTTTGCATAGGAAAATTTTATGTATCAGAAATCATTTATCTTGATGTGCCCTTTAATTTTTGATACGATTGGTCTTCTGTTGCTTTAGCATGAATGGCAGGAGCCCTCCAGCTGTGTCCTCAGCAGTCTCTGAAGAATGAAGAATAGTAATTTTGATATTTGGTCAACAAGACTGGTTGATCAAATTCTACAGCAGCTTATCAGTTTTGACCATGAGTGGAGCTTTTTAACGCGCTAATAAATTTGTTGTGACATCCATTTAAATCTTATTTCTTAAAATATCCCAATGTAATTTATAAAATTTAAATTCATATAAAAAAATTTAACCATCTTCCGATAAAATTTCATACTAAAAAAAAAAATTTCTTTTTTCCTGAATTTTTTATTATACAAATATAAAATATCCCAAAATCTTTGTTATTGAGATATCCATAATTCAAAACTCTTATACCTTTTTTCTTGGAAAAAAAATATTTTTCAATGAAAATTTAAAATAAAAAAATGAAACAGAGTGGCTGTAAAAATTTTGTTAAAAGAATATTTTATTCAAATGTCTAATTAAATCCTCATTCAAAACAAAAAAATAAGCTAATGCCTTTGGTCATTAAGGTAATTTCAATAACTAGGGCTTTATGAAAAATTATGACGGTGTCGAAAGGCCTAGTCTATCAATCTTTATACATCAAGTAATGGGCCGCAATCAAGCCCAATGAGCAAATAGTAGGGAAGACTGGTATCTGAATTAGCCCATAATTTGTTTGTCAAAAAAGACTAACAAACGGCTTCATATCACCACTGGTGTCCCTTTGAGTCCAAATGAAGTCGTAAATCCGCAATTAGAATTAGAATTGTGCCTGAATTGTCGGTAGAATCGGAATCAGGATTGATTGTTACTGCAAGAATGAATCTAAATGGACTCGTCTACGAGAATGCTTAAAGATTTTAATTTAAATTTTAATTAATATGGAGAAAAGAAAGTAATAAAAATTGAAGACAGGTATACAAGTTAATTGAGAGTCGGATAGACCTTAATGCAACAAATGAAGCTAACAATGCTATTCCTCCAAAGCTCTTTAAGCTTTTGATTTGCGGGGGACGTTGGATTTCCAGTTTTTCAAAGAAAGAAAGTCACATGCAAAGCGCTGACGCAAAGAATTTCTTGTGTTAAAAGTCACATGCAAAGAGCTGACACACAGAATTGCTTGTGTTAAAAGTCACAAACTCATAAAAGCAGAACCTTATCCTCATATAATATAATACACACATCTCACTTTTCGCCGTAAATAAGAACATCTTTGCAGCTTTGCGCCTTCCGTGGTTCCGCCACGCACACATTGGATGATCAATTACTGATTAATTTAGTTAAAATTCCATGAGATACGTTCGTACATCTTGTAAAAATATTTATGGGAAGTTGACGACGAGCCCGATGAAGAGACAAGAGATGAGTGTCACGGACCCAATAAACCCTAAACTTGAATATATATCCATGTGCATGACCTCGTTAAATATCACTGCTGATTATTACAAATAATCTGTTTGACAGGCACCCAACACATTCCTTTCCATTAAAATCCAAGCGAGAAAACGATGCTTGCTTTGGATGGTCCCAGTGGTTATGCTGAACTTTAATTTACCAGCACAGCGTTTTGGTTTCTACGTGAATCTATTCGCCCATAAAGAAAGAGAAGATCAGGCAACATGATAAAAACGAGCGAAAGCTGTCTTAATTGGACCCGACTAAGGTGTTTCTTGCAACACCTTACACTTTAAATAATAAATAGTATCGTGAGTCCACAGCCCTGTTTATTATTTGAAGCATAACGAGCACTTTACCCATTTTCCTTCTTAATTTTAAGTCGTTTTAAATGGTTGGAGTAATCATGCATGAGCTGTATATATTGCATGCATGCATTCAACTTTTTTCAAATCTGATTACTATATCTTTCTTTTGTCCTTTTAATATCGTCTTGTCTAGCCCCTAGCAAAAATATTAATAAATTTTATTTATGCTGCTAGAGCTGACATGAAAAGGCAAAAGGCCAGCAAATTAAAGGAAGGATTTTTGTTTTTGCTTCACGGGAATGATTAGGAGAAGAGTGCTCACAAGATTTCAAATGCTATGAAACAAAATAATAGTGGTAATTATTCTTTGCATGTGTTTGAAATCCCTGGTGCCAGAATCTCCTCGCATATGTTAATTCGCTATTACATAATATGATTTTGAGTACTATGTGGCTGGCTACTCACATGGGAATAGGCCGGCTTAGTAACACCCATAAATATCTAGACAAGCTGAACCATGATGTGATGAAATTAGGGCCTAGCCGTTTCACTTTCAAATGAATTGGGCACAATTGACTTGCATTGAAAAGTTCACTTTGTGCGTCCTTAAGCGAAGGGGCCAGCCATTTCGCTTTTTAACCATAGGAAGATTAAAATCAAAAGTAACACAATACACTTACCTTTTCAATTTTACATTTTAATTGGTTGGTGACAATTTTAATTTCTCACTTTCTACGATCAATTAATGTTATGAAGTGCGTTGAATGGTCTGTGCAGTCGTGTGGTGTGGACCTTTCTGCATAATGATGTTTAAAGAGGGGAATTGAGAAAGTGAGAATATAATTATTCCTTATTAAAACTGTTTGGTCAAAAGATTTAAAAGAAAAATAGCTGGTAGATAAATCGAGAATATAATTACATGCTTCAATTAAGATCATGGATATTGTTGAAGCTGGATCTAGTTAGATTGTTTTAGTTTCATAAAAAAAAAATATAACTCAAAAGAAAAAGCCACTATTTAGCTAGGTGGTGGGCCCCTTTTTTTTATAATATATTGTTTAGATTGAGGATTTGAGTGATTTATCGATGTATGAAAACATAATCTCAATGTACTAAAAAAGATGTATGTTTTAATTTAAAATTTTAAAATACAAAAAAATTAAAATAATACCTAAATTATATAATTTATGTATATTAAATTTTAAATTTTTTAAATTTTATCATTTTAAAGTTTCATTAAATTTTTTACTTTAAAATTTTAGATAAAAAACTAATATATTAATACGAGAACATCTTTATTAGATAAAGACTTTCCAAGTAACGAGCAAAACCAAGAGTTGTTTACAGTTTTCTTTTCGATCACTTGGAGGTAAATAGCACATGTAATTCAGTTTATAAAAAATAATTTGCTAGAGATAAATTTAGTAACAAAAACTATAATTATTGTATTTCTTTTCCTATTTTGAGGCAAAAGACAGGAGGCCGCAAAAATTTATTTCATTGTTCACAATTTTCATAATTTTAGTCAAAATTTTGGGCTTCCAAAAGAAACATTAATAAAGAAAGAAAATCAATGCACATGAAAAGAAGAGAAAAAATGGAATCCAATGCTTTTCTTTCCATTATTGCCTCGCACACTTAGCACTCGCCGGGACCCGCTACCGGCTCTCCCACGTGGCATTGACAAACGGTCATACTGTATGACGTGGCAACCCACTAACCAGTGCAAGCGTATCCGCGTTTGCCATTGGGTCTCCATCTCAGCTTTTATAACAATGACGTGGATCAGTGCTGATGTAAGACTAAAATGCCTGGTGTCGCAGTCGGGAAAGTAATTGGTGGGGCCTGTTCTTCCCAAATCTCCGTTGTTCATTTGACTTGAGCGTTTTGAGGGTGAGGGAATCACGCAGTGTCTCCACGCTTTTACCATGGGGATTCGCGTACTGGAAATGGTAGCCGTTTCGTCTTCCTCTGTTAGGAAGCGATGCCAACGCCCTTTAATTGATTGGCAGTGGCCGTGCGGCACATACGTGATCATTACAGGCACTGGTCACGAGATAGAGCCGAAAATCTTAATAATTGAGTTTTAATTTAAATTTTAATTGCTGATATATTTATCTATTAATTTTATTGATCATAAAAATTATTATTTTGTAAACAAATGACACAAAATCATTAGGGTCTAAATTGAAACTCAACATTTAAGATTCATAATGTTCTTATTATGCAATAAAACATTCTTAGAATCGCAATTTTTTTTTTAATTTCATACTATGACTCAAATAATAATATAATAAAAATTTAGTCAAAATAATTTTAATTGGCACTTAAAATAATAAAAATTTGTCAAAAATAATTTTAATCAGCACAACGATCTAAGAGTGCAAATAAAGAAAATTCTTCTACAAATAACCTTTATTTAAGATTAGTTTAAGACTACGCAAGCGAATGAAATAGATTATTTCTATTGTACATATAAAACAAGGATTAATTAAAAAATAATTTAGTGTCCAACTAAATTATGTTACTGTAGTTATTATTAATTTAAAAAATAAAATATATGATACGTTTAATAAATGTTATTATAAAAATATTATTTTATTATATAATGATAAAAATAAACATAATTTTAAATTATTTTTTATTTATATATTAAGATTTATGAAATATAAGAAATTAAATTATAATATAAAAAATTTATTTTAAATTAGTACGAAAACCAACTTTTAAAAGCTGATATTAAAATAAAAGAGTTGTCAAATAAACATAATTTATCATTCACAAATAACCTTTATTTAAGATTAGTTTAAGACTACGTAAGCGAATGAAATAAATTATTTCTATTGTGCATATAAAATAAGGATTAATTAAAAAATAATTTAGTGTCCAACTAAATTATGTTACTGTAGTTATTATTAATTTAAAAAATAAAATATATGATACGTTTAATAAATGTTATTATAAAAATATTATTTTATTATATAATGATAAAAACAAACATAATTTTAAATTGTTTTCTATTTATATATTAAAGTTTATGAAATATAAGATGTGATTGTCTTTTTATTAATTTTAAAAATAAAATAAATTAGTGAAATTCCTACCAACTTTTAAAAGCTGATATTAAAATAAAAGAGTTGTCAAATAAACATAATTTATCATTCACAAATAACCTTTATTTAAGATTAGTTTATAAAAATATTATTTTATTATATAAAATGATTAATTAAAAAATAAAATAAAAAGTTATTATTAATTTAAAAAATAAAAAATTACGTTTAATAAATTTTATAAAAATATTTATATAATTAAAAACAAAATAATTTTTTATATATTAAAGTTTATGAAATATAAGATGTGATTGTCTTTTTATTAAAATATTAAGATTATAATATAAAATTTAAAAAAGTGAGGTATTTATTTAATAAATTAGTCCACCAAAATTCCTATCAACTTTTAAAAGCTGATATTAAAATAAAAAAATTATCAAATAAACATAATTTATCATTCACCAATTTTGTCAAAAGTCAAAATTTTTAGGAAATGTAATAGGGCTACTAAGAAATGTAGTTTCGTATGATTTGAAATTCTACGCCGAACAAAATTGGAATGTGTTCGGAGTTCAAATCACTTATAGATAGATGAAAAGAGAATCGAGGTCGCACTCTTGCTCTACCGACCCCTAATCCATTTGAATCGTTGACTGATAGACAGTTGTGGCCTGTTGGATCATCTGAAGAAGACAATAGATGAAATTTTTCAAAAGTTTAGAGAAAAGTTATGTTATGAAAACAATTTTAATGAAATGGAAGATAAGGATAGTTACTAGTTTACTGAATAGAAAATGGGCAAATGCGATCAATGTACCGTATTGTCAAACAACACAACACTAAAAAAAAAAAAAAAAAAAACAAGGAAGAAAACAGTAACCGAGGAGATAGAACTCAGAGGAACTGATTTAAATGAGGAAAAAGGGCAAAAAGAGTAATATTAATAGCACAATACAGCTATTTTGGTCTAACCCTCACTCACTCAGTTGTCACTCACTAATCACTGGTCACTTCACTTACCCCTCTCCCCCGAGAAAAACACTCACACTTGTTTATGGGCACTGCCATTGTACCCTAAATCTCAAACCCTTTCATCACCACTCTTCATTGTCATCTCCACTTGAGCCCAAAACCCAAAGCAAGCAACAGCCTGATGCAAAAAACAACCACCCTTTTCATGGATCTCTCCTCTTGTACCTCCATCTCTCTCATTCTTCCCCTCATTGTTCTTCTTGCAACTTCTCAAGGTAACCCACTAAAAACAAAACTACTCTGCTTCTCTTCCCTTCATAGCTAACCTTCTCTCACACACTCACATAGTAACAGCTTGTGACATTTTTCTACTACATGATCTTCCTGCTTTCATGCAGCATTATCTTTTAAACAAAAATGTTCATTTTTTGGGTCTATCTAATAAAAAAGACAAAAAAAAACACTGCATTTAAGTTTTTTAGCTTAGTTTTTTCGCTTTTGTTATAACATTAACAAAAAAAATTAATCTTTCTTTTTCCGGGCGTTTTTGTTTTTTTGCTTTTGGCAGGCGTGTTAAGTGCTACATTTACATTTGTTAACAAATGTGACTATACGGTATGGCCGGGAATTCTGGCCAATGCGGGCAGCCCTAGACTAGACAGCACGGGATTCGAGCTCCCACAGGACTCCTCCCGCTCTTTCGTAGCCCCTACGGGCTGGTCTGGAAGGTTCTGGGGGCGAACCCGCTGTAACTTTGACGGATCCGGATCCGGGTCATGCCTCACAGGAGACTGCGGCTCGGGCCAGGTTGAATGCAGCGGTCTTGGAGCCGCCCCGCCCGCGACTCTCGCGGAGTTCACTCTCGGGTCGGGTGGGCAGGACTTCTATGACGTCAGCCTCGTCGACGGGTACAACTTGCCCATGATTGTGGAGAGCTCGGGCGGGTCAGGTCTCTGCTCTACTACGGGTTGCACTACGGACGTGAACCGGCAGTGTCCGTCTGAGTTGAGGGTCGGTGAGGGAGACGCGTGCAAGAGCGCGTGTGAGGCGTTTGGGAGTGCCGAGTACTGTTGTAGTGGCGCGTTTAATACACCCGCCACGTGTAAGCCGTCAGTTTATTCACAGATGTTTAAGTCTGCCTGTCCGAAATCTTACAGCTATGCTTACGATGACGCCACGAGCACTTTCACGTGCACTGGTGCCGACTATACGGTGACGTTTTGCCCTTCGTCTTCTCCAAGGTAAGCCCCTATTATCTGTTTTCCAGTCTTTTTCTTTTCTGTAATGGGTGGGTTGCTTTTTTATTTAATCATTTTTTGGCATCTAATTTTTAATTATTAAGCTTCACTTTTTGAACTTTTTCATAGCGGTTTGATTATGTACTACAAGTTTGTTTGTTAATTGTTACTCGACACAAATGGTGGTAGCCAACTGGAAATGCCAAAGATTCCCTTTATTATGATTTTAATTTTTTATGTTTTAATATCTTTTTAAGATTATGGGTTTAATTAATGATGTTGGGCTGCTATCAATGTCATAAATGTGTTCGATTCTGGTGTACTTAATTTTCAACCAAAGATTCTGAGCGTCAATTACACATCCTGCGAGACTGATTTTTGAATTCTGTCTCGATGTCTGATTTACAGCCAGAAATCTTCAAGTTATTCAACTCCAATGGCCGGAGCCACGTCACAGCAGCAGGGTGCAGGATCCGGGTTAGAGTACTCAGGTGACGGATCCGGTTCAGGGTATCCGGGTTCCGGTGCTGGAACCGGTATTGGGACCGGTTCTGGGTCTGGGTCTGGGTCTGGGTCAGCATCTGGAGAAACGATGCTAGCAGATGGGTCATATTTAGCCGGTCTTGCCATGGGGGATTCCACAAGAACAGCTTCACTCAGTGCTCTACGAATTTCACTTGTGGCCTTCGCAGCTTTCTCCTCTTTTGTGTTTTCATTTGGGTACTTGTAGTTATGTCTCTCTATACTTAAAAATTATTTAAGGGTTTTTCGCTCTCTGATGTGAATTCTTTCATTATATGTTTTTGCAGCCTTTGTTAAGAAAGCTGACTAGATTCTCATTCCACATGTAAACCACCACCCACCACCCACTTCAAGATTTCCGAAAAATTTTGAATGTTTGTTACTGCATAATTTTGAGAAGATATCGTGCTTTTTTCGCCGCTTTTACACTCGTTTTTATTATTAGGGTTAAAAAGCTAACACAGCAGAATCAAGTGAAAGATCTTTGACGATATTTTGACAATTTCTTTTTTTTGTATAGGTTCAACAATCTGTAAAAGTACGAAGAGAGAGAGAGAGAGAGACTTGTTTTGATTTGTGTAATGTGAATACGTAAACAAGATTGTTGGCTGGGAGATTGATTCCCACTGTAGGAATTTAGCAAGTTTTGTGGTGGTGCTTTTGCTTTTGTGTTGGCTATGGCATAACCTTACCGCTTTGTTCGGTGGGGTTGTTCGCTTGCGCAATGAATTATTGATGTTTTAAAGTCCAGAGTTTGGTGAACACCATAGGACAAACAAATTCTTGTGGGCCAAACCCTAATGTAATATCATATCTTTGTACAGAAAAAGAAAAACGCAAAAGGAGAGACAATGAAGCCATGTAGTGTGATCATTGTCTTTGGATACTTTAATATAAAGCTGGCTTCTATTTGGAACCGAGATAATTGCCCTTGAACTTTTCTGATTCAAGGTCATTGCTGTGCCGTTCACTTTTTTAACCATCCATTCTGTGTTAGATCTACAGAATAACTCGGTGATTTTACAGTTGAAATTTATTTGATTTGGTGTTTGAATTGAGGCAATGAACTATGAATTATTTATGCAACTGCTATAATATCTGCTGTTGTTTACAATCGAATGGTTACGTATCTAGTTTCATCGCCTCGACAGAGCGAAAATGGAGAGTTTGCAGTTCTATTGCCATACTCAATATTCACTTTGTATTCACCTAAAAAGCCACAAAAGCCATACGATCCATGGGCATCTGTGTGACCGGTTACTTCCCCAGTTTGCCATCCCTTCACAAGCTTATCAACCAAATCACCAGCATGTAGAGTTTGCAAATTATTATCTGTAAGGCACATTTGGCAAAACCCATTAGCATGTATGCTTCGCAAAGCATTATCCCACTCACGGAAGGATGTGAGAAACCTTCCCTCAATACTTGCTCCAGATAAATTGCCTGAGTTTCCATACTGAGTTGCTGCTAATATCGACTTCTGTAAACCAAATGGGGAGTTTTAGTGTTTCCATTTTGTCCGTGATAGCTCTTATGAGAGGAAGGTTCCGGACTGTATAGTGACCTTGTAGGCCTATGCCATCCATCGACACTCCACTGCGTCTGAGTTCTTGTAGTCTTGAAATGTCTATCAACCATGGAAATCAAAATGAATGGTCTCATTGCTAACATCCCAGTGTATGAATTCTTTCTTGTATTCGTTCATTAGGCTTTGTATCGAGGAGTTGACAGCTGATTGTAGTTCGAATCCGTAAGATTACTAACCCAAGCTGGATTGTATTTAGGATTTTCCCAGAATATATTGTGGCCTCTAACAATTAGTTTATTGGATCTAACAAATTCCATCATCTGATCTGCTAGTGTAGTTGATCTTGCCTTGTTCTGTTTCTGTCGCATCCCACTTCAGTTCATTTTCAAACACTGCTGCATTGAATAGCTTAACAAACCGTTTCTGTGATAATTAGAGTAATCACGTTAGAATTAGCTCGCATTGTAATACAACATGTTGCTTCCTTCATAATTTCAATTTCGAAAACTGTCCGTTCCACTCGCTAGCGTGCCCGATAAGGTAAATTTCCAAGAATGGTGCTTGCTATTGCAGATCCAATTGGGAAGTCTTTTGAGACTTGCTTTATTTTGATTACTCCTCCTTACAATATTATCTCCATGCCCATCTGTTACATGCATTATCACAGCACGCTTCCTTTCCTGTGTAGATTTTAGAGGGTTCCTATCTAGTGTTTATGAGATAAGTCTTTCATATGACAGAACCATTTAATAGTTCTGGAATTTGAGGCTCTGTTCACTTATAAGTACCAGGTGAGTTCCTCTTAGTTTTCATTAGTCTCATTTTTTTAAGAAGGTCAATGTCTTAGTTTGACTATTTGTATTAGCAAATACAGCATGGTAAAGAGGTGTTACTAGCAATTACAGTGTTGAGTTATATATTGCTGGTTGAATCTCCATTTATGTTCAGTAAACGGGTGCAATGAAGCGCTAGCAACCGGTATATTGGTATCTTTGTCATCCGAATTCTGAATAATCAACGTGCACGCAAAAGATTCAGTTTCATCTTCAAACAATATATTTTGCTCATTTTTGTGCTAGTGCAAGCGTAAAGAAGCTCAATATTCAGTGTGATGTAAAGTTGAACACTGCACAAATATTTTACCTGAAAGAATAGTAGAGATAAGTTTGATGGTGAATCAAGAGGAAATCCACCTTTAAAAAATGAGCAGCATCCTTGTTTGGCAACAACAGATCCAACAAAATCATGCAACTCGATTTCCGTCTCTAGGCTTGCGCGTAGGCGAGCCGGATTAGCACCCTCAATGTCAGCCCAACCTGTTAAAGCATTAGAACAAATTCACGTGTTATATTCGCTTACCCTGGTGCAAGCGTAACCATAAAAAAATTATAAATTGGACAATCTTGTGTAATATAGGCTAAAAATGATTCGTATTAGAAAAGCAGGCTGTGGCTCCCTGCATGAGATTATGCAATATGAAAGCCGGTATATTGCCCAGTCCCCGAATAGGCAATCCAGCTGAGACTTTTCAAGGCCTGCTTTGTCGGCATTTCTCCTCCATGAAGTAGCTTGTCTGGTGACTCTTTATACTGCAGCCAAGTAACACGTGTATGTGTGCATGGGTTTGTGCATAGACACACACACATCGATCAAGCAATGCAGCTTATTAAGACACAAGTAAGTTCAACCAAAGCACTTGTTAATTATTGAAGGAATTTTACCTCAGTGTACGCAGTAAAATTATATAATGGCCCATTTGCAACACCAAATTTTTCAACGAATCTAACAAATATAATCAAAATAATGATATTAACAAACCTGCTTGTTTAGGGCGTGAAAAGACAAGTTACTTGAGCTCGAGGAGAAGGTTATCTGGTTGCATGCAGGGGCACAACCAGATGTCACATGATCTTGTCTCATACCTCATATCGATAAGTCTCACTCAGGAGTCTGTCCTTGACGCGTAAGCACGATCTGATGTGATGATTAAAGTGATGGGACATTACAATGGTAGTGCAATAATCATCCAACAGTTATATTAATTCTTAAATTCCAGTAGCATGCTTAATTTCATAACGGCTGCGCATTCAAGAACGAACAGTAACGCACCATGTGTGCAATTGCCTATAAGAACTGAAAGGGGTATAGAGATGGGGACACTTCTTTTTTTCTTCTTTCGGTCCGAGGGAATAAAAAAATCCCCCTAAAAAAAAAAAAAGGCACTTAATCACAAGTATTTTCATTCTTTTTCCTAAAAAAGCCCGAGACCCCTGACAGTTTACTGTGATTGCAGATAAAAGAATTTAAATTCCTCTACAGCAGCAAGTGAAAATATCCCCGTTAAGATCAATTCAAGCGTTGAACACTACTTGTAATCATAACATTAAGCAATAAGCAGTGAGAGAGAGCTGCACCTTATGAAGCAGCCAACGAAGCTCCAATAATAGTGGAAAAAACCAAGAAGCCAGTTGAAGCGAGAGTGTTTTTCATGTTTTATATGCTGATATAAACAGAGCGATTATTTGTGTAATAATATGTAGATAAATTAAAGGAGATTTGCGATTGGCCACGAGGACGGAAATAGTGGCAGATTCTCCTGCTCAGATGCGAGGAGGAGCTTCATCATGTGGACTAAATTAAAATAAATACACGTGTTTCTTAAAGTAATCTCTAGTTAATGCTCATTACTTGATTAATTGCCAATTTGCCATTGCATGCGGTTACATTTATTCATTTGCTAATTAATTTGGCTCTATTATAAAGACAAATCATTCTCTGAATATCCCTTGCGTGGTTGGAAATGTTGAAACAGAGTTGCTAATTGCCAAATGATGAGTGAATTACGTTTTCCAAGACAACTAGGTAAGATCAAAATATTTTAATTGATATTAACCCTTCCCACTTGGTACTCGAAATTTTGATAGGCATCGCAACTTTTACAAAGAGTTGACTTTAGCTCTACAGCACGATTTGGTGATCTTACCGACGAAATATAATTTTTTTGTATTTGATTAGAGTTATTGAACTATTAGATTGCACCATATATACGAACTATTATGCAACTGCATTATAATTGTAATCTGCTATGCCTTACAATCGAATGGTAACGTGTCTAGTTTCATCGCCTTGACAGAGAGAAAATGTAGAGTTCGCAGTTTTATTGCCATACTTGACACTCACGGTGTACTCACCTAAGAAGCCGTAAAAGCTAAATGAACCATGGCCATCCGTGCGACCGGTTACTTCACCAGTTTGCCACTCCTTCAAAAGGCTGTCAACTATATCACCAGCAGGCAGATTCTGCAAATTATTATCAGTCAGGCACATTTGGTAACACCCATTAGGATGCAATGCTGTCCAAAGCATTATTCCATTCACAGAAGGATGTGAGAAGCCTTCCCTTAATACCTGCTCTAGGTAAACTGCCTGTGTTTCCTTATTGAGTTTGCTGCTGATGTCGACTTCTGTAAGCCAAATTGGGAGATTCAGTGTGGCCAGTTTGTCTAGGATAGCTCTCATGAGAGGAAGATTTGGGACTGTGAAATGACTTTCCAGGCCTATGCCATCCATTAACACCCCGCCCCTTTCAAGTTCTCTTAGTCTCGAAATGTATCTATCAACTGTTGAATTCTTATCACTACAAGTCTCCAGCACATTGAATTCATTCATAAATAGAGTTGCTAAAGGGTCTGATTGGTGTGCTGTTTCGTAAAAATGCAAGGTTGCATCTTGGCCTAGTCGCTGCTCATAGAAGTCAAAGTGCAGCATCTCATTGCTGACATCCCAATGTATGAACTCTTCTTTGTATTTGTTCATCAGGCTTTGTATCCGGGAGTTGACAGCTGATTGTAGTGCCAGACCAGTGAGATTACGAACCCATGCTGGTGTGTATTTAGGATCTTCCCAGAATATATTGTGGCCTCTGGCAATTATTTGATTGGCTCTTACAAATTCCATCATCTCATCTGCTATAGTGTAGTTGATCTTGCCTTGTTCTGGTTCTGTTGCATACCACTTCAGTTCATTCTCGAATACAGCTGCATTAAATCGCTTAACAAACCATTTCTGTGACCGTCAGAAGAATCACAGTATTATGGAGTGCAATGTGATACAACTTTCATCGGATACATAATAGCAATTCCAAAGACTGTTGCATTGAATCAATTAAAGCAATAGGTTACCTGATAGGGTAAATTTCCAAGAATTGTTCTTGCAATTGCAGATCCAATGGGAAACTCTTTTGAGATCTGTTCTATTGTGATTTCTGCTCCTTGTAATATATTTCCATTTCCATCTGCTGCATGGATTGTCACAGCACGTTTCCTTGCCTGTATAGTTTGACAGAGTTCCTCTTAGCATTTATTTAATTAGTTTTCCATTTAACAGATCACGAAACTATATGAAAGTGTTTGGCATTTTAAATTTTGATTGATTTTGGCACAAGATATGTTGCAACAATTACATAGTAATAAACAAGTGTTACTAGTAATTACAGTGTTAATTATATATTGCTGGTTTAACCTCCATTGCTGATCTGTAAATGGCTGCAACGAAGCGCTAGCAACTGCTATATTGATATCTCTGTCATCTGAATTCTAAATAATCAACATACAAGCAAAAGGGTCAATTTCATCTCCAACCAATATAAGTTTTTGTCTTAAGAAGCATAATATGCGACGTGATACTTAATTTTGCCGGTACAAATTCACCTGAAAGAATAATAAAGATAAGTTTGATGGCGAATCGAGAACAAATCCGCCTTTGAGAAATGACCAGCATCCTTGTTTGGCAGCAACAGACCCTACGCAATCGTACACCGAGTTCTCTGTCTTTAGACTTGCCCTTATGTGAGCCGAATTAGCACCCTCGATCTTCAGCCAAACTGTTATGCCGTACAGTAAATAAGAACTATTGCACCACCTAATGTAAGTGCTAGAATGCACATATTATATTCGCCTTGCAACCACACTGAATTAAGCTTTCCCCGGCGAATGCATTAGAATATAAATTGCGGTACCGTGGGACATGAATAGGCTAATAGAAAAATTACGGAGACATAAGGATTCTTACCAGAGAAGCAGTAGATGGTGCCCGGTGTGAGATTGTGCAATATGAAAGCCGGTGTGTAGAAACTAGTCGAGAAGTAGGCAATGCTACTGAAATTTTCTGGCGGCTGATTTTTGAGCATTCCTCCATTGTAAAGGGGCTGCTCTGGCAGCTCTTTACACTGCAGCCAAATAACATTGTGGGTATCAGTCGAACGACACAACAAGAACCTGTTACTTCTAATCCCCATATGCAAATGTTACCTCGGTGTAAGCAGTAAAATCATACAGCGGCCCGTCTGCAAAAGAAACGTTCTCAACAAGTCAATTAATTAATTTGAACGTAACAAAAACCCCATTTGCAATAACGAAAGCATTAATCACTGGGACGTGAAAGAGAGCCACACCATATGAAGCAGCCAAGGAAGCTCCTATAAGGACGAAACAAACCAAGAATCCAGCAGAAATAAGAGTGTATTTCATGTTCATCTGCTGATATAAAGTAGGGAGGCTGACTTGTGGTTGTTATATATTGGAAATCTTACCTCTCACTTCTTGAAGTTGACTCTGTCAAAATAATGAAGTTTTCACAGAGAAATGGATCAGTGTACTTACTGAGGTTCAGAAGGTGAATTGGTTACAGCTCACAAGGGAAACAGTGGCAGATTTGGAGTAGTTAGTCCGTGCCTCTGCTCACATGCAAAGGAAACCCTCATGTGAACTTAAAATGAGTACGTTTGCTTGTATTTTAGCAGAACTTTTATTTAGTCTTGGATTCATTAGCGACACTTTGTTCAAGCTCCTTAACTCCCACAAGTGTCCGAGGACATTTATTACTTGTAAAAATGGCTTTATTAATCCTTCATTAATCAGTAGGCTATCTTGCATGTATTGATGGGAATGTCGTAACAGAGCTGCTAGTTGCCAAATGATGAGTCTAGAATATATTTCTCAAAGCAAGATCCATCATAATATTATTTTAATAATAGATGTCAAAGCAGCTTAATAGCCTTGGACATTCTTGGAAATAACAAAGCAAACGTCAAACTTAAGGAGGAGCCAAAACACACGTCCAATATTTATATTTGACCCATACTTTGTGCCGTTGCCTTGGATTAGCTTTCTAGTGGAAATTAGTAGTTAATAGGTTTCACAGAGATCATGATGGACACTGAGTTAATGGGAAGTGATATATAGATAAATGAGCATGGCAAAAAACATATAATTGTGCATTCTGTGAAAGGAAGACGCGCACGCCATGGTTTCAAGTCCTAGCTTTTGTTAGCTACAGGCTCTGTGAGTGCTAAAACTTTGCATGCGCGCATGTCACAGGGGACCATGAATCCACCGCTGCATTATATGCATGATAATATGATATACCACAAGTCCATGCCTTCCAAGTATGAGATGAAATGAAATATTAAAATGAAAAGAAACCAAACCTTTGAACACCAAAGACGCCTTTCTTGGATCCTCATCCGCGTGGTTGAATGTTGTTGAGAGCTCTACTCGATTGATACTTCACACAGTGCAAAATTTGAGCTAGTTTGCCTTACAGGTCACAACTTATGTATGTTACAATAGGTTCAACGTTTGTTCATTAACACTTCCTAGTAAAATAAGCGTAGCTTTATTGATGATAACTATCCTTAAGCAAGTGATAAGTTTATAGAATACCATTAGGCTCATTCATTAAAAAAGAAAAAGAAATTGTGGTGTTATATCAGACAGCTTCATTAAAATAGGCCACATTTCAATTAAAGCCCTGAGTTCTTTTTTTAATATTGAATTTCATCTTGGGAGTTACTCTAACGATCAAAATGGCAAAGCCGCCACATAATTCAGCCCCTGCTGCATGCATCAACAGCTCATTTTCGAAGATTTTTTTTTTTTTTTGGGTACGAAGCGGACCCTTCTTAAGAGGCTCTTTGATGATTGATGAGTTTGGACTTTGAAGTTTTCATATTTCATTGGTCATTAAAGGATTTTCCTCAAATGCCCTATAAAACAAATCCTACCCATTTACCCGATTCCAACACACAATCCTTTATCACAGGCCCAACTTCGAGGACTTCACAGCTGCCCCCGCGCGTTCACGAGGGGTTACAGCGAACTGGGTCACCCAGGACTTAGCGCCATGAGAAATTTTAAAACTGTTTATTAGCCAGGGCTTGAGCGAGTTTTTCAATTGAAAAGAAAATTAAGGAACAAAAAAATTTCACAATTTTTAGACTAGGAAGAGATGCACAAGCTCTAAGGCGTTACATACAGGTGAAAAAGTAAACACAAAATTAGACCAGATCTTATCTTCTTGGTACTTTATTGAGAGAGTCCAACCAAAAATAATAATCATAGTAATGCTCGCCTTCCTGATAAGGCAATCATCTAACAGACCAATGGCCAAACTGGGATATCACAGAGCAAAAAGGCTCATCCATCCTACTTCTTGGCCTGTCACCACTGCTCAAATTGTGTCATTGCCCATTAGATTCTGTCGACGATGACGATTTCTTCGATCTCCTGCTCTTGTAAATCTTGGTGTAAATGTTCTTGGTTTTAGCTGCAAGTAAAATGTCCAAACCAAATCCAACAATGCATGCTATAGCCATGATGATGAACACAAGTCGATAGCAGTGAGCTCCGACGCAAGTGTTGCCGCCTCCTGCAGTTGGGGTAGCTTGTGCATCATAGAGGTATCCAGCAAGCAGGCCAGAGAAGAGGAAGGAGCCGAGGGGAAGGTTGAGGATTAAGATATTGTAGATTAGACCATAGTATTTGAGACCAAATAGTTCAGAAGCGGTAGGGACTGTGACAGCTAGACGGACTCCATAGCACAAGCCCACTACAATTGAACCGATGTATAGTGAACCAGGCAAGGCCAGAGCCATAAGAATGTAGCCAACTGCCATTAAAATCTGAGAAGCTGCATTCCAAATCGGCCTTGGTGTTCCAGCTCTCCTGCAAACAAGAAAAGATCATAATAGAAGTTAGTTATTGTGAATCAAACAATTCCTAAATTATAAGCCGGCCCAGATGAAAGTGATCCAAAAATTGAAAGCACACAATTTTTGACTCCAACCACAGCTAAAAGGATAGAAATATCATTAGCTAATTCACCGTAAGTCAATTCAAACATTTCAGCTAAGTGAATGCAATAGGCACCGCCCAAAAAAATCTTACCTGAAAGACACTGTGTAGTTCAGCCATGGGATTTGAAAAGGATTCGATACCAAGAAATACTCTATTCTTTCTCAACAATGGACCATCCTGACTGTGACTTTGTTAAAGCAATTCCCTCCAAATTCTTGCTTCTAAAAAGTGATCATGTGCAAGAGAAAGCAACGCACTAATCTTTAAAATAAAGGTAGAAAGAGATGTCACCCCACTTGATTTCATTATATAATAATGTTTCTTTTCTTTCTTTGTTTGGGAGAATTAAGACCTGAACCTATGCTTCAATCTCATATTTTTTGCTACTAAAAGAAGGAACGGAGACATGGAGTGAAAGGAACAATGAGTACTAAGAAAAATCTTCGCAGCTACACTTACTAATCTACACCCAACGACAAGTCAACAAAGCTCCGTTTATACTTTTCTTATACCCAATGACAAGCCAATGTAGCTCTTCTCACCCGGCTCTTAGAAAATCAAATAGCCATGTTAGTATTTTCTTTACCGATACTAGTGCAACATCTCTGAAGTGCTATATCAAAACCTGTGAGCTAGCTGTTAAATGAAATTTTCTGTACCACGCTAATTATAAGATCTAACATAATCTCAAAAAGGGAAAAATAGGATGTAAAGAATATATATATATATATATATATATATAAAGGCATCTCAGCACTCATATATAGATTCAACAAAACATTCGAAGATTTCGTTTACTCTTGAGCAAAATCAAACTTAGAGCCCGATTACGGTGAAAGAGCTAATCGAGTATTCCAAATAAAGAAACAAACGAAGTCTTGCAACAATCATGCAAAGACAATAGGAGACAGAAACGACATAGTTTTTACATTTTTAGTTAAAATAAAATATAATAATAATAATAATAATAATAATAATAATAATAATAATAAATGCGAGCTAAGATTTAAGCAGTGACTAGAACTTACTTGATGAAGTATTCCGAGACGGAACCCGATATGATCCTGCCGAAGAATCCCCAGATACTCGTCAAAGAAACGAAAATCGAAACGTCGACGTATCCAAGAGCCAACCCAATTTGTCCCATGTTATTCATCACCGCCAAGCCAGTCCCGACTCCACAAAGAAACGAAACAAACAAGATCCAAAAGTCAACGGTCCACATCGCTTCAAGTATCGTGTGGTCTTCCCCCAGCACCGGCCTCCTCTTCACTTCCTCCACCGCCACAACGGCCACCACAGCATCCTCGACCGCCACCACCTCCTGAGTTGCAGTAGTTTCCCCGTTTAGCAACGGCTCCACCACTTGTTGCTCTTCCACGTCCGGTTCGATTCTTTCCCGCTTCAAGTTCCAGCTCTTTATGTAAGAATAAACTGGAATGGCCACCGGAGAAGCCAATAGGATCAGCAAAATAGTAGAGAAGATCAATGAGAGCGTTTCAGTTTTGTTAGGCAAGAAATCGTAAACTTGCAGGTACAACGCCACGACGATGGCGACGGTGTTGATGATTGAGAAGTATTTAGCTTCTTCTTTCTCTTCGTCGACAGTGGAGACTGGAGTTGTCTCGCGGAGGAAGAAGATGGCGCCGAGGCAGACGACGAAGGGGACGATGGCCAGCATGAAGAGGAACTTCGCCGGATCATCGGCGAACAAGGCGCTGCAGAGGTCGGTAAATATGGCGGTGCTGAGACCGACGTAGCCTTTCAGGATTCCAGAGACGGGGCCACGGTTCCGGCGGAAGTTACGAATGCATGTGACGAGCACAGCGGTGTTCATCCACGTGGTGCTGTTGCCGCCCATGCAGAGGAAGACGCACATTTGCCAGTACGAGAGCGGCTGGATTTTGCGGCTGACAACAAGCCACTGTGCACCGTATCCGACGACGCCTTCGAGGGAGCCGATGAGAAGGATGAGTGGAGCCGGAATCCGGTCGGAGGCTATGCCCGCGAGTAGGCCGAATGCTTTGCCGATGTCCTTTGCGACGGAGAGGTTGTTGAGTTGGAGTTGAGTGAGGTTCATTAGGGTTTTGAGAGCGTCAGAGTAGTTCGAAAAAGTGTAGTTGTTGCCGGAGATGGCTTGGACCCAAACGGCGGTGACGAAGCCGAGCCATTTGCCGGCGGAAGAAGTGTAAGAAACTTCGAAGCCCATTGAATGTTCGAAGATTTGGTGGGAGCTTTGGAAAAGGCAGAGAGTGAGGGGTATTTAAAGTTGAACTTTTCACTATTATTAAATTTATTTTCTTTGTAATAAAATATTTTATCATTATTTTATTTTATTTTATCTCATTTTTAGGTTGTCGCCGTATCCAGTAAAGCGACACGTACGGTTGCGTTTCGTTTGTCGTTGTCCTTCAAAGAATTGTGGGTCCACCTATAAGTTGAATTTAATAACACCAATAGTTAACTTTTAAAATTTTGACTAACGCCTAATATTCAGTTCTTGAAAAATTACAAATAATAAATAAATTTGAATTATTTCTCGTAGATTCCTATTCTCTTGACGCGGCTGAATTCTCATGCCGCTCATCTTGTTAAGGGCTATTTTGCGTTCTAAAAATTAACAAAGGTGGCTTAATTTTTTTTATTTTTCTTGATCTATTTTTTTCATAGATAAGGGGTAATTAGATATAGTAAAATTCTCTAAAAATCTAATGAACTCAGTTTATTTAGGCCAAAATCAAACTTTTTCCTTTATAAAATTATATTTTGAATTGAATTCCGAAAATAATTCACAATGTAAATTGGCTTTTTTCTTCTTTATATATATATATTTGTTTATTAATATTGCATCAACCCAAACTAAATTCTCTCTTTATATAAGTGTTCAAAAACTAATCGTTATCGCAGAATTGAAATCTTTCGAACTTATAAGTTTGTAGATAAATATGTTTTTATCAAAGTCCAAGGATTATTATTATCCCTTAGGACTAAACAAAATCTTGTCGGCTTTTTCAAGAAAAAAGGGGAAAAATAAAATTACAAGTGAATAAAAAATGAAAGCAAAAATGTTTTCCGATTTTGAAGGTGGGTGTCTCGTCGAATGTTTGAAGCTGGTAAGGTAACGGAGATGCTGCCGTTGCTGGCACGTCACGAGACGATGAAACGGCACGTTTTGTTGTCGTCAGCTTTTATACTTTATTCGCTCGTCTCTTATGGGCAGGTAGCACGGCGAGATCTCGCGCTAAGATTTTCTTCACGACTTCAAAATCAAAAGCCCGTGTTATGTTATTTTATTTTATTTTATTTAAATAAAAGTTAGAAAGATCACCACATATAATAATAAAATTCGAGTTATAGATTAAAAAAAAAAATTGTGGTCGTCCTTGGTTCAGTAAATTTCAAATATATATATATTAAATCAATAACCCCAGTTAAAATCTTGCATAGATAATCAAAATTGAAAATGCACTTGTCATGCTTTAATATATGGATTTGGGGCTTAATCAAATTATTTAGTTCCAATATAATATTCAATTGTAACTAAATAGTGCAGTATATCCTTGATGGTGCATATTAAAATATGTAGAGACATCCATTTTACTGGACATGAGATGCTGTTTTAATCATCTATAAAATTGAATTTTGACAAAATTTATAATCGTTAGTAAGCTGTTTTTAAAAAATAAAATAGTGATAAGTGATTGGACATCTCATAAGCAAATGCAAGCTAAATTGACGTTTGTGAATCAGGTATGGTCACGTGATTTATGATGATTTGCAAGAATTATATTTTAGAAGAATTGCAAATGATTCATTGACAATGAAAAAGAGAAGACGGATTTGATTTATTTAATTACTTTATGAATAAAAATAATGTGGTTGTTGTAGTCTTGTAGAATTAATATGCTTAATAAAAATGTCCCACCGAAAAAGATATATAAATAAATAATGAACGAGAGAATCGAGAGAGTATCTTAGGGACATTCTAAAGATTCTTTTTTGTAAAAAAAATTGAAAATGGGGAAAGCTTTATTTAATTAGATGTTTTATCGAGCAGTTCATGCGAATCATTGTTTCATTCTTATTATAAAAATGAACACCCATGATTCAACACTTGCCTTAGCCCGTACAATTGGACTCTGTTGATTAAAAATGACCATTTAGACACGTTTTACTGGTGGATTTCACTAGCTGGAGGGAAATAAAAGAAATGACGTACCATAATAAAACAATTTTGGGTGACACTATAGTGCATCAAACGCCTTTATTTTGGTCCGAATGAACAATATTCACCCAAATATATATATATCGTCCTAATATTCATACTATGGAGGAAATAATTCTTTTAATTCATGTTGACATTTTTAAGGATAAATGTTAGTTTAATTTTGATATTTTAAGTTAAACGAGTCATTTAATATTCGTATTTAAGAAAAAAAAAACCAATACATCCCTATTGTTCAATTTGTTACACTTTTAGTTTTTTTTTCCATAATAATACCCTTATAACTATATTTTTGAGGATATGAATGAAAAATTATATTTTAATAAATTACCATTAAAAAAACATAAGTTTACATAATTTTTTATATTATATTTTACTTCTCAAATCAATTTGATAAATTAATATGCTATAAATAACTGTAGTGAGGTTATTTCAAGGGTCATGTTCAGTATCACTTTAATTTGACTGATATTAATTTATTCGTTAAATAATCATTAACAAGATTGTTGCATAACTATACAAAAGACTAATTCTTTTACACTAATGTTTATTGTTTAATTTACTAATTAATTTTTTTCATAGGTAAATTAATTAGTAAATTATAAAACATAAAAGATAAGATCCAAGATGCCGCATGTTCTCTTTTGTCTACCTTTTTTCATCTCAAAGAAAAGTAGAAAACCAAACCATTGATTTCGTGGATATAAATATAAAATGCATCGAGTACCATGCTACCATTTTATGACCGGACTTAACGCACACAATTGATTTTTTTAAATTTTCATGCAAATGAGAGGAAAAAGAAATTTTAATTTTATCATGTGTCTCAATTTTAAAAGATGTACATTTTTCAGTGTTGAAATTTAAAGGTCCAAATTTAACATACGCTATGGGAGCTTGCATTATTAGAGAGCTTGCCTCAAGACTTTTAGATATAAAATACTAGGTTATTGAGTAGAGTGACACTTCGCTTTACTAATTAATATGGAATGCAACTCATTAATCTCCCTTGGAAGAAAATTATTATTAGATTCCTATCAGAATCCAACCCTATTATCTAACATAACTGAATTGTTTTAACACCATACTCTAATTAGTAGAGTTTATCTCTGATATCATTTCTTAGGAGATTAAGCTTAGCATTTTTAAACATCTAACCTCAAAGAACTAACTTATTAAATAAAGTGATTCATCTTATTCATAAACTTAAGAATTTTCTTTTATTAGTTAATTTAGAACACAACCGAGCAGACACGAGTATTGTCATTGGCTCATTTTCTTGAATTTAAATGATGGTTTACTTAACCGAAATAAGCTAATTAAAAACACTACAAATTTCAATAATTTTGTCTTTGTATTTTGAAATTGCAAGAAAAGGAAGAAGGAAAAAAGGAATTTGCCACTTGAGTGGAAAGATAATATGTGAACGAAGGATGTAAAAATTTTATGCCTTCATGGAATCGATCAGAGTAATTTCCTTTTTGAATCCATCAAGTAATTAAAATGTGGAATCGTTCACGACTGGTGCTGTCGATGATATGGACATGAGAATTGTGATGAGTCTCCCTTGCCAAAAAGAAGTCAAAAGTTGGTATTTGATATTCGACTGTCATATAATCCCACATGCTTATCAGAAAAGCAACTATTTTATTTGGTAAGATAAGGATTCCGTGGTCGGTACGGTTTTGCACAAGCTGTTTTCGGACATGGACAAGAAGAAAACCTGGTCCCAAATATCCAATCGAATTTAGGACGCGGGCCCGCCCGCCTAACTTACGACTCGGGTCCCAGTATTTTATTTATAAATATTATATTATTAAAATTTTTATATTATTTTATTTTATTTAAAATTTTTAATATTAAATTAATTTTTATAATTTTAATTTAAAAATACTTATTATTTAACTAAAAATATATTTATTATTAAATAAATTATAATTATTATATTATTATAATTATAAAAATTATTATAATTTTTATAAATAAATTATTATTATGATTATGATGATCATTACCATTGTCTCATCGTAGTTATCAACAACAAAAATCGTATTGAAAAAAGTGACCATCTCCTTCTAATTTTAAAGAAATAATCAATATCGACATAAACAATTAAGAAATTTATATTAATGACACAGAGTTGAGGATAATTTAAAAAAAGTACTTATTTATTTCTTATAGAATAGTTTAAAATGGATATTATGAACATAAATATTTAAATATAATTTATCACGTTAGATAAATGGTGTAATCTACTTGTTGATTATCTTTTATTCGTTTATGAACTAAACAAATAAAAGAGATAAATCACTTAAGAGGTATTTACTTTTGAAATGACTTTTTTTTAACTAAAATAATAAGATAAAATATTAGTGGGTTGATTTATAATTGAAACTACTTTTAGGCCATTTAAAAATTTTTAAAGAATCTAGATAATTATTTAATATTTTTTCTTAAGTCACTTGCTTTATTGCTCAAACGGGGCACCTTGATTTTCTTATCTGTGGCTTATTTTTTGGAATTATTATGTGGGTAATTTTAATTTAGGGCGTGGCTTCGAAAACTAAAATTAGCAAGGTCCCATCAAGGCAGCGACCAAAAGCTTTACCCTTTTTCGTCTGTCCATCAGGTAAAATTTTTGTGAAGCATAAAATATTGAGCTGTTAAGAGTTTTTTAATGGAAACGCTGCTTGCATATAAAAATTCCATAAAGTAAATCCACTGAGGATTTTTAGTAAAAAAATTATTAACAAATTAAATAAATTTCTCTTTTAGTAAAATATATCTTGCATATTTTTAGATGTAATTTTGTGCGAAAATAGTATTACTCTTCGTAAATTTGACAACAATAAAGCATAAAAAAAACTGTTATCAATGGTTTTGAAACAGAATGATGTAACAAAGATGCCGTCGTCTTAATTAATTAGATTTATCATCGGTATAAATGTTTTTGCACTTTGGTTCTTGATTTCAATTTTTTTTTTTTTTTACATTAGACTAAAGCTTAGAAAACACTTATTCAGTTCGGAGGTGAACATTTTATAACAATGGTGGATAGGGATTCAAATTCTTGATACGTGCTGTCAGCTGTGGGATTGAGAGGCTTGTTTCTTCTAATTATTTAGAGATATGTCTAATCTATTTGGATCTAAACATTTGTGTTGATCAATAACAAAATCTACAGTAAATAAGAGCAAACTGGATATCTAATATAACACAAATTTGGGCAATACAACAGTGACCGGGCCATTTTACATATTTATTTTACTATAAATCTGAGACAACAATGGCTTATTTTTATTTACTTTCCATGGTAAGAAGGGGTAGAAAAAAATACCCTGAGCCAATGTTTGAATATCAAGCTTTACCACTAATTTTTAGAAACTTATAAAGTTCTTTTGTTACGCGCTGATCAATGAATTAACAAAATCCTTTAAATTGGATCAAGAGATAAATAAATAGACATATCTCATTAAACCACTTGAGGGTGTTTATAGTGACTGAATGAGTGAAAGACTATAAAATAAATTATTTATCAGTCAAAAATTTTTCTTACAGTTAGATCTAATTCTACGTTAATTCTTGTGCGAATGTTAGTTCTTGTGCCATATATTAGATCCTAATTAACTTCCAAAACTTATTATTACAAATCAACTATATTAAAATTGTCTCCAATTAATTTATCTTAGAAGTTTAATTTTCCCAATTATTATGACTAATCAATCAATCCACTTGGTTTAAGACGACCCATCTTGTTGGCGGCTGATAAAGATACATGATAAATCTTTCTTTGATGAATTGAATTCGCACCATAAGCTAAAATTTCAGTCTAAAAGAAACCCTCAATTTACGGAATTTCCCCAAATTAAATTTCATCGGCAGACTGTCATTTAAAAAAAAAAAAAAAACAAAGAAATCATCTTCAGACGGTATCGCTGGTCCCACACACGTGAAACACTGAAATTGTACAATAATTTGTGAAAGAAAATATGTGGTGCGCACATGGAGATGAGTTGTTAATAATAAGTTTACACGTTTCTCAAATTGAAACCGTGTTCGTTTATCAATTTGTTCTGCAATTTGCCGACACGAAGAGCCGTACGATTAATTTTAAGCCGCAAACGTATGATGAAGTTTGTCGTTGTGTCCATGGTTCAATAATTAGCATTCACACAGCCAAGACGCCAAAATTAAAATTGAAAGATTTATAGTTTTATACAGTAAAATCATTTTGTACAGCAGAAGGGTTGAAGTAGATTGTATTGCTGGCTAAAATTAATTCAAAATTTTTTTTAAAAAAATTTTGACTAGTGGCTACTGCCTGCTTGTTTCGTGCTTTAACAAGGTCGTAATCATCAAAGACACCAAATAATATTATTCTCCCTATTATTAGTTTTTATTATGTGGGAATTTTTTTTTTAAAAAAATTTTTATTGACTCTGCTGGCTGGAAAATTCTCCTGCGGCCAAAAAAGCTTGACTTTTCTTTCATCTTATTTTTGCGGCTTGCGGCATGACTTACAAACGATGGAAAAATCATTGACAGCTCAGATTTATTAAAGCGGATTTACACGCGCAAATACTATTCGCTCTTTCTGAATGGAAAGCACACAGCAGCTGCACGGCAATTTGTGGGAGAATTTGTTGTTGTAGAGGCGGCCAGCAACCATGAACCAATCAAAGGAGAAAAATAGACGCTGCTAAAGTTCTGCAAGTTCCATATATACCACGAATGACATTTTCTTTTTTTTTTTTCTTTTCTCTCAATGGGTCTCTCGCACCAAATCATATTACGAGTCGTCGATGAAATTTAGAAGATGGTTTACCTTAATCGAAATAAACTAATTAATTAAATACACCATAAATTTCATTAATTTTTTGTCATTGTATTTTTGAATTGTAATGCGTCAAAAAAAAAAATTGCCACTTGAATTAGAAAGAGAATTTGTGAATCGAGAACGCAAAAAATTTAAATCATTTCTATATGCGCTTGAGGAAGGCGACAATGCACCGGTCCCCAGCCATAAGTTAAGAGATGGCCTTCGATATCTGACACTGATATAATCTGAGTTGCTTATCAAAAAAGAAAAATACTTTTTTCGGTAAGATTCGGAGTATTGGTCCTTGTACAGGCCGTCTCTAACTCTTTAAACGTAGACGACACAACAAGAAAAGCCGGTCCCCAATCTCCAATTGAATTTAAAACGCGGGCTTCGATCTCAGAATTTTCCCTTTTTGTAATTTTTATTTATTTATTTTTTTTCCTTATGATTTGGTAGACTTACACTACTTTCCTAGAATTTTCAGTTATTACACGTATTTCCCATCAGATTTCATAATATTGCATCTACTCTCCTGAACAATTGTCGAAATTTAGACGATGTTAAGTTAGGAAATAATATAGTATTATAAAATCTTTAAAAATTTAATTAGTAAAATTTTAAATCCGTAAAAGAGAAAAGTTGCCGACTCCAATGGAAATTTAGAGTACAATTAAGAAAAAAAATTATGACAACGCCTCAAAATTAAGATTAATTCAAAAAAATAGTTATTTATTACTTTTTTTTTCATTAATTGAAGTTGGCTTTTCAAACATAAATGTCCTTGTGTAATTTTGTCGTGTTAAATAGATGGTGTGCTTAATATTTCGAGTACTTTTCAATTTCTATGAATCAGATCTCGATTAAAGCAAATTTCATTATTTCAAACGTAATAAATAACTTAAAAGGGATTTACGATGAAATGCCCTTTTTTGGTACTGAATAATAATTAAGAAAAAGATAAGTGGGTTGATTTATATAAATTGGAACTAATTTGTCAGTCACTTGCTTCTCGCACGTGTGGGGCCCCGAAATTTTTGTTTTCTGCAGTCACTTTTTCTCTTATTTTATGGTGAATAATTTATAATTCTGTGGTTCATTTCAATTCAACTTCATCTTGGCCGCCACTTGCAAGTTGCACCCAATGGGCCAGTTCCAAACGCTGAAAGTTAAACAGAAACGTATTCCCTCTCTTAAATAATAATAAATCATAAAGGTTGCTTTCAAAAGCCGTATCATTTTTTTTGTCACTTAGCTAAAATTTTTGAAACATCCAAGATGGGGCTGTTGAATTTTTCTTATTGACATCCAACGCATATTCAATGGTTTTGAAACAGAATGATCCAATAAAGATGCCTTGTTGCTTTAGACTTATCATGTGTTATCAAATTTTACACAATTTGATTCTTGAGTTCTTTTTTCTTTAACCCTATGTTGTAGTTTGGAAACAACTCACTAAACAGCTGGTGAATTATTTGCTAATACTGGTGACTTAAGGGTTCAAGTCCTTCATATTCACATACCGTGGAAGAGAGTTTTCTTCTAAAGTGTGATTGTATAAAGTGATATAATAGTGTGAATTATAGCGGACTGTATCTTACATAATAGAAATTAGAGTGATATAATAGTGTAAAATAGTAATGGTTCATTGGTTTGATCTGCATATTGTGGAGTGTGAACATTCTTGTGCTCTCACTTATATCCAACTTCTAAAGCTTATTATTAGATTATTTACAAGCCAAATGTCCGAAAAATTATCTTCAGTTAATTTATTTCTAAATTTTAATTTTCTCAAATCATTATGATCAATCAATCAATCAATCAATCCACATGGCTTAAGACAACCCAACTTGTTGGCGACTGATAAAGATACTCGATAAATCGTTCCTTGGCTAACGGAATTATTCGTAACATAAGTGAAATTTTTTATTTAAAAAGAAAACCTCAGTTTGCAGAATTTCATCCTTAAAGACTTTCACAAAAGGATTTGATTAAAAAAAAAGAAAAGAAAAAGAAAAAGAAAGTCATCTATAGGCTGTATGTACACGTCGCTGAGTCACCTATACGTGAAATTATCTAATGTATGAAAGAAAGTATGTGGTGAGCATAAGAAGACGTGTTGCTGACTGTAAATTTACCCGCTTTCTAATTCAATGAAAGAGTCATCCATAATATCTTCTCCATTTATGAATTTGTTCCGCAATTTCCCGACATGAAGATCTGTGCAAGTAATTTCAAGCCATATGCATATGCAACGAAGGGTAAAAGATCCACAGGCTATGTCGATCGATTTATGTCATTATGTGCATGGTTCAATTGGTATCTACATTATTGTGGTTAGTAAATTCAAGATTTGTCCTATAACAAAAAGCTTGAGATGAATACAACAAAAACTCTATAACTTACAACGGAAAGTGATCAGAGGGAGCCTAGACCGACTGAATAATTAATGCCGGTTTCTGTATGCGTGAATCATGCATGCCCAGAAAACAAAAACAAAAACAAAAAAAAGGAGTATTAACAGTTTCTCCTAACAAAATGCTGCAAGTTGCATGCACATAAAATTAAAAGATTCACCAAGTAACCCACAAACATAAAAAAAAAATGTTGCAAGTTGCATAATGTTCATTTCAGGTGATTCGGTCATCCTAAATTTTGTAATGTATGTCTCCGATGCCATGCACGTTGATTCGAGGGAAAAAGGGGGACTGAAGTATAACGCATTGTTAAATTAATTCCCCACCCCCTGAAAACAAAAACCAGAACAAGTACAAGAACAAAAGTCACCTGCGGCCACATGTTTCTTGCTTTAACCGATAAAATTATCATTATTATTAGTCTTTATCAAGTTGGGATTGTTTTAGTTATTGACGTGGTTGGCTGGAAATTTATTCTATTCCCAAAAAGCTTGACCTTTTGCCTTTTTTTTTTTTTTTTCTTTTTCAAATCTAATCTTTGCAGCTGTTTGTGGCTTGTTGCATGATTTTGAGATGGAAAGTTTGACAAGTTGTAAAGAACTCTGTGTGTATGTGCGTGTGCGTGTGGGTGTGTGTAATCATTGTCAGCATACAGATTAATTAAAGAGTCCTTAGCCAGCCTCTTTCTGAGTAGAAGACAGTTGCATGGCAATTTGTGGGAGAATTTGACGTCGTAGAAGCGGCCAACACCCAGAGTTCTGACAGGCTAGTTGGCGTAAAATGACATTTTTTCTTGTTCTCAATCGGGTCTTTTCATTTTTATTTTGGCCTACTTAATTAATGGATACTATTATTGTTATTTTCCTAGAAAAGAATAGAGATGGGCATCATGCTGTTATTTTCCTAGAAAAATGAAGAGTTTGGCGAAAGTGGGCAATACGGTGAAAAGAAAGCTTGTAATCTACGAAAAGCAAAAACTCAAAAGTTTCAGAAATTAAAATTTAGTTATATTCATTTAGACTATGAACTGATTATATTGTATCATAATATCTAAATTTAGTTCTAGCATGCGGAAGAGAGAAAGGAGAAATCAGTAATTGTGTACTATTATCGACTCATAACCGTCTGGAAAAGAAGTTAAATTAAAAAAAAAATTATTAACCGCAAAATACCATTATTGTTATTTTCCTAGAAAAATGAGATTTTAGCATTATATTGAATGTCTCCAAATAAAGAAAAACTATTACTAAAAGGAGATATGTATGTGTCACTCACACAGTTGTTTGTTTGAGTAAAATAAGGCACAAGCATAGTTTGTTAACTCTTTGAGGAATTAACACTTCTCGTTACTCAATCATGAGTGAAATAAATTTGCTCAATGCCTTTCTTATTCATGACATTAGATGTTTATACACAGCCGGATTACTTCACTTTACGCATCAGTTTTAGGATGATAACTATGAAATATTATTATGCAACCCAAGAAGGGAGTGAATTAGATTTCTAAAATTTAAATTAATCAAACCACATAACAATTCATTTTAATGCTTTAATGAAATTGAAAATAATAAATTTAACAATGCTCAAAAATAAAAAAGAAAGGAAAAAGAAAGCAAAAATGATGATTTTTTACACGGTTCAACAATCTCTGCCTATGTCCACGCCTCCAAGTCGCTCAAGCTTGAGGATTTCACTATCCAAGTCAGCTAAAGCTTTAAGTTTATTATAATTGACTTCAAGGTATCAATAAACATTTATAATCAAGATATTATCTTCCAATCCCTTCACTCATGTGTTTTCTACACTTATATACTCACAAATTTGATACAAAATTAAAAATTATAATAAAAAATAACTCTCTTTAAGAGTGGATGAATAAATTATAGTACAATGATGATTCAATCTAAGATGATTTATAAATTGGAAGCTCAATTTATGATGTATAAACTTGTTTTGGCATACTGGAGAGATTAAAAATGAGTTTCATTTGGGTTTATAGAGTTTTGACTCGAAAAATAGTAATTATAGGTAAATTTCAGTGTCCAAATGGCTAGTCTCTACATTTTGGCGGTTAGCCGCTTACTATAATAAAGTTACTGTTAAATTTAAATTTTGATACAGTAATATTATTCATAAAATTATAATTTGTCCATATTTTTTTATAATTATATTATGACCTAAAAACTCATAAAACTTTACAAACAAGTCTATTTTAAGTCCCCCCTAAATTCTTATTGTTGTTGGCAATTGAAAACTAGCCATGTAATAGAATAAAATTTCAGGTTTATTAGTTATTTCTTTAACTTCCATCACCACGTCTCCATCTGCTTTCTACCAACAAACTTCAATCATAAAAAGCTTTTTACAGATATATCTAGGACCAAATTTATCATTACAATGAAAGTATAATCTTTTTCATCTTCTTTCTGCTAGTTCCTCAAATTTCATCCTTTTGACTATCGTCGAGGACACTTGGCCACGAGTTAAAAATTTTACTTGATTTATTTGTCGTTAGGGCTACATAATTGATTTCTTTTGGTTTGAATTACGAGCCTCAAACAATCTTGCCAACCCAAAGGCCACAGTTAAAGTTGATGGCTTGTTAGCTTGCACATCAGTTCGAATACTGCCTCGAAGCCTAGTTAAAAAACTACTCACTTTCCTATCTTGTGATAAATGCCAACTTTAGCCAATAATTTTTCAAATTGGCCCTAATATTCCACCTCTATACCAGTCTGTCGAAGTTTATTTAATTCACCAAAATGGTCTTCAAATTGATTAGGGCTAAATCGAGAAAATATAAAGCATTTCTTGCTCCAGCATTTGAAACCAAAGTTGAGCATTACCCTTTATGTAGAATGAAGCCAAGGTCACCTTGTCTGATTCTGCAATATCATGAAGGGAAAAATAATTTTCTGCTCTACATACCTAAGTTATAAGGTCATCTTTTCCATCATAACGAGAAAAATCAAGCTTGACAGTTTTAGGAATGATACTACTCAGTAATCTAGTGGTCTTGATTGGTGATGGATGCGAGAATTGCCCTCGAAATTTCTTTGAGTTTTGAGCTAAATTCTTTCCCATTTCGTAAGTGTTTTTACTAGAAATGTATTGACTTAACTTCTTTAATCCCTCTATGACATGGCACAAAAGATCTTTTTGGCCAACAAAATTTCTTCTATGATTTTTTTTTCTAATTTCTCAACCCTTTTTGATAGCTCCATGCCTGGCTCTAATACGAGAATGTCACTCACGTAGTTGTTTGTTTAAGGAAAATAAGACACAAGCACAGTTTGCTAATTCTTTGAGGGATTAACACCTCTCATTACTCAATCATGAGTGAAATAAATTTGCTCAATACCTTTCTTATTCATGACAATAGATGTTTATACACAGCTGAGATACAATTGGCATGAGCAAAATTAGGAACAACTAAGTAGAAAAATCAGTAAATAACTAACAATATGGCTACTGTATCTTCTAATTCAAACAAACTAACTTATTCTTAACTTAAACAAAAATAAACCGAATCAGTACGTTTACTAATAAAATTTGAAAAAAATACACTTGAATATTAAAGTTACATTAAAGGTTTGAATGTTCTATTCCCTTTATTATAAGGGGTAAATTTTGGCCAATTATGATGGATATATATTCCCTTCTCAAAATAAAATAAAATCTATGATTCAATCAAAAACTCAAGTCGAGTAGTGAATAGTTGCTTTTTCAACGTGAGTCCATACGAGGATAGTTGTTTGAGTCTCGTGGGCTCAACCTCAAATCCATTTATATAGTTACAAATAAGGCGATTGTGTGGATATATCTTCGTAAATGTTAATATGAGCAGATGAGTATTGATATGATTTAGGATTATGAGATTTATTAAAATTTTAGGTGTAATAATTTTTTTAATTTTAATAAAGTATAAAATCTTTGATTGAATAATTTCTAATGAGTAAATATATATATTTTTTACCCAATGTAGATTTTTAAACTATATTCGATATATACTTTTGAGTTGTGCTATAGATATATCAAGTAATAATATAATTATAAACTCTTATATAAATTTATTTTTTTATAAATTAATACGACATTTACTCATTGATTGAAAAAAATATAAAATAATTAAAAAATTATGTGGATTAAAAAATATTTAATCTAACTAATTAAATCATGTCTCGTTAAATTGTATAAAAAATTTTATATAAAAAATTATAATCATATTATTATTTAAATACATATATTTAGATTCTGGGCCTATTGCGGATCGAGATATGTCTGCATATGGTGACAAATTCAAAAAAAAAAAAGAAAAAAGAAAAAAAAATCTCAAATTCATATTAGGGCCACCGGTCCTTGCAAGGACATTCTTGTTTGTTATCGCACCTGCCGACGCATTTGTTCTTATCACTTAAAATCCTTCAGTCGATTCACAATCCTTCCTTCAATCATCAGCGATGCGTCAGCATCTTCTTGCTTGATCTAAAATGCCGAGTGGCTCCGCTTTTGCTTTAAGTCTTGTCTCACAGGTGTCTCATCAAACACTTGGCTCCCTAAAGAAGCCCTAATTTACTTCCGTTTTTCATAACTAATGTTTATCATAGTGTATCAGTGTAGTGCACTTAGCCGCTTCATTCAAGTTCAAATCCATTTCCAAAGGTAGTAAAATTAGATAATTACTAACCTATTTACCCAAAAATATCAGAAACACATACCTAAAAGAGTAGTCAAAAACAAGAGCAACCCATCAAGATCCAACATTTTGATCACATTCAACTTGATTCTTGAGGTAGCTATCAAATTTTGATCAAAATTGAGATATTGAAAAGGGCTGCTTTTTACCATTTTTATTTTGTAATTCAACTTTCAACGCCAAAAATAATGAGAAGACTCTATTTTTTAGCTGCTATGATGAATTTGAGCCCCTAGGCAAATGTCGTAATTCAGGCCTTATCATATTTTCACTAAATCTAAATAAAGATTTTGTTAGTCTTTAATTTGACTTATACATATATAATTTTTAAATATTTAAAGATAGATTCGATCCGTTCTAAAGCCTTGAATTAACTATAATAGAATTAAATTTCAAAGATCCTGGTAATATAGTTGATCTAAGAGGGTTATTAGTAAATATTTGGTGTTAAAAAAGAAAGCTAATAGATTTGTAATGAAATATTTTAAAAATTAAAAAAGAAACAAAAGAATATTACTTAACCCCAGCGACATTGCATATTTACATGTTGCCAATTTTATTTCAGACGCGAAGGACATGTCGTCCTGACGTCTAGCCCCAGTGAATTCACATTCAAGAGTCAAGCCTCTACAATTTAGTAGGCCAACACAATTAACGCTGTAACTTATTCATTGGAGTGAAGCTAAAGGCACCTCAAGCTAGTTTTTAGGACACCACTATCCAAGCAATGGGACGGCTGTAACTTATTCCAATTATAGATAAGTCCCTACTTTTATGGGTGGACAATCCGTAGTGACATGATTGTCAGTAAACCCGATCGTACTCTAATATTTTCCGGTTGATAATAATCCTTGGGAAAATATCAAACTAGCCTTTCCATTTCATAAAATAATTTTAAAAACCACAAATTTAATTGCTTGTCTGAAATTCATCTTTACCGAGTGCTGACTATCTCCATTTTAATTTTTTTTCCTTTTTAGTGAAAGTTTGGATGAGATAAAAAGTCTCACTCTTTAAAAATTAGTTTTTACTATATTGTTATTCGAAGTTACACACGCTTACGAGGCAATCAACTGTTTTTAATTTGCTTAATTAAAATGATAGTGTTATTTGAACCTATTAAATTTTTTAGTGTGCATTTTTTGAATTGAAACTTTTATTGTGGGAATATAATTTAACTAATTGCTTGTTTGACCTTATTATGTCTCCCTCTATCTTATTTTTTTAATCAAAATTTATTATGATTCATTAAGTAAATATTGCATTTAACAAATGAAAATTTTAAAAAATTAATAATTCCAACCCTATTGTAATCTAAACAAAATATCAATTATGTAAAAATAAAAAAATAAAAGTTTATACGTCACTTTGAATTGATTAGAACTTTTTTAGTCAAATCTAAAAACCACAAACTCTAAATGATAATAATAGGTAAGAATTGATAAATGTTATAGTTAAGAGTAAGAAAAAGATAAGAGATGATTTAGTAAAAAAGAGCTATAAATCCAAAAAGAGAGAGAGAGAGAGAACTGAAATAGAGATAAATTAGTTTAAGTTTTTCATCATTATTATTATAGAGCGAGAAAGTAGTTAGTCAAGGGTAATTTTATAATTTTATAAAATTAGTGAATTTAAATAAAGGCAAGACTATTTGAATCTATGTATTTTCTTTTAAGACTTACTTAATCAATTTATTCATTATTAAAATTAAAATTATTGAATTTTACTTTCTGCACCCTCCATAATCCCAAAAATAACCTTCTGTGTCCGATAATCACATTTCCTCACATAATCCCAAAAAGATTATGAGTTTACGTTCATATGTGATTGTTGTTACTCTTCGATTCTTTAAATCCAAATATGCTTTTTGACTCCATAATCGCTTTCAAAAAATTAAGAACAACTCTTCATTTTCTGAATTTGCTAAAACAAAAATTGTGCAACATGACATTTGATTGATAATTTTACAACAGTGACAGTGTAAAAGTTATGTTTGACGTTAATTTGGAAAAAAAATGAGAGATTTTTCATGTAATAAAATAGATTAAATGGGTTTAAAGAGTGAATATATTTTATTTATAAATATTAGTTTTGCCTTATTGTAATTACCTTAGGGATAATTTCGTAATATGAAAATTAATGAAAAAATGGGTACAAAAAATAATTTAATGGATTCAAATAGTCTTACTCTTAAAATAACAAGTTATAATTTTATAATTTCTTTCGATGTGATAATTTAATAATTATTTTAACTAAAAAGTAGGTGTTGAAAAAAAATAAGAGTATCATCAAAAGATTAATATAATTTTACTATTTAAATACTTATTTGCTTACCTACATGATAAATAAAAATAAGTTTATATTATTTTAATCAAATATTTTCCTTTACAAAAAAAAAATTATACATTACTCTCTTTTCAATAGCAATGATATAAAAAAATATTATAACAATAATTGAAGAGAAACTAGTCACTCTTTAATATTGAGAAGGAGAGAAGTGTTATTTTATCTAATGAGTTTTTTAAAATATTAAATGTTGACGTAACTCTTCAAATAAAAAATAAAATCTCATTAAAAGAGTCTCTTAGTATAAGTTTTTTTTCTTTTTTTTAAAGAATTATAAATTACATTTAAATTCAATGATATGTTTATAAAGTTTTAATAACCTAGTTGAAAATATTATGGAGTCATGATATTGGATGGCATTGGATTACTTTTTCATTTTTCAAGACACCCAAGAATAGGAAAATATTAGCTATAGATCGTCCGCATAAATGATCATCCAATCCTATAAACTTGACAAAAAGGAAAACCCTAATTTTTAATTACTAGCAATCGATTCCTTCAGCAACATTTTCATGAAGCAACTAGCGGCAGCCATTTCTTTCTTCTTAATTCTTCATTATCTTTCCTCAACAAATGCCAAAATTAGTTTTTATCGTGTCCGCAGACAAATCCAAAATTATGTCAACTGTGTTTCGGCTCTGGATCGCAATCCCCGAATTCCATCAATACCTGAAAACTCTGGCAAGAATTTCTCTGGAAACAGCAGCAGCAAACATAACAAACAACGAAGCTTATGTTGAAAAAATGGCCAAGAGCAAAAGAACTGCCGCAATTAAAATTAACATACTTCCGTAGTTGTATTATTATACCCCTGAGTTAATAAATACAAAGAATTTAAAATGTCAAGGAGGTCATACTTATTATTTATAAGTAAAGATTAAGATGAATATTCTTTTCTATTAAAATATTTTTAAGTCAAGAATGACTATATGTTGTTTCCATCATAGAGTACTATATTATGTTTAAAATTAGAGTAATATAACGGTTATAAATTTTTGTATAAATTAATATCACATTACATGATTGGTTAAAAAAAAAAATGATGTGAGTCAAATAATATATTTATTCAACAACTCACGTGATACAAGGATTTCATAAACATCCATTGGCTTGGACTTAGGTGATGCTTGGATGAGACTGGACTAAACTGAGGTTTCACTTAATGAGCTTGGGATCTGATTAAGAATCTAGACTTTATAAAAAATATTAAATAATTATATTTATTTGGTCTTCGTATTATATATGTTTGAAATTATAAACATTTAAAGTTCACATTTGGAGCTCCATTTCATCAATTGAAAAATTATGAAATTATAAAATAAATTAAAGAATAGATATATAAATTTATCAAACTTATTTCGGTTCAAGTTATAAATTTGGGTTCAAAAGCCCTAATTTTACTTCCATTCAATTGAATTATATAATTAAGGCAAAGAATTTTATATTTAGCAACTAACAAAAAATTTAGTAAAAATCAACAAAAGAATAAACAATTGAATAACAATTAAGAAAGTATATTATTATTACAGACACTTCAATTTTTAGTTAACCCAGTTAATTTTGAGTTTTGGACCCAAAAGGATTCAAAGCTTCAATCCAAAGCAAACGGTTCGAATCAAACCGATCCGAAAGCCCATCATAAATAGAGTTTTCAGGCGCAAGTCCTAAATAGAATTAGAAGATTATAGTATAATTAATGTTTGAGGAAAAACAAAAGATATAACTGTCATCAAATCGTTCCTGAAACCTTTTTTGTATCCACATACGAAATTTTATCGAAGGCATTAAAAGAAAAGCTACGTAAAAGAAATATAGAGACATGGGAAGTAGTGTTTAGAGAGACCCCATGAACTTCCAGCAACTTCTTACGACTGGAAGCTGGCGGCTCATTCCACTATATACAAAAAAAACGATGTAAAAATTTGCATGTATCAAAGGAATTGTCTTTAATTCTTACAGATTCTCAAATTGCTCGTAAAAACGAGACGTCCAACGCCGTTTGTTGATGGCAATATTACCCTTACATTGTTTATTTATTTATTTAATGTAATTATTATTATTTTTTCTTGTAGTTGTAAACAACTAAACATGAATGGCATGCCATGGCGCGTCGCCGTGTAGGAATGAATTTGAGACGTTTGCAAACCTATGAATCTGTTTGTTATTTTTGCAAACACTATGGATAGATGTGATAATTACCGTTAAATCTACCTATCTCTAATGACAAAATCAATCATTTCAGGCAAAATCATAGCATTTTAAGCCTCTAAAAAGTGCTTTGATTAATCAATAATTTTTATTTCATAATTCACCACACAAACTCTCCACTCTTCACCTCTCTGCAGGGGGCATAATTATACTCTGCAACAACCATTAAAGAACCCAACTGACACTCTCTGTGCTGTCTGTGTTTTGTGTGCAAATCAACACTATGGAGGATCAAGAGAACTTTGGTTTTTGCTGATTTTATAGACATAGAGCAAAAGCGACGCCTCGAAACCATGCGTAGAGCGATCTCGGCCTTCGTTCGGATGCGATATCTTCTACTTTTTGTTCTCGTCTTTGTCTTTCTCATTGCCGCTTTCACTGGTCGTACAAAGGTTTGATTTTTCTTTGACCAATTTGATGAAATGCGTGAATGAGTTTGTGTGCTGATCTAAGTTTGGTATTTTTGATGTGAAATTTGATATGGGGTTTTGAATTTAGGGAATGGGGTTGCTGGGTTTCTAGTAAATTTGGTTCTTGTATTGGAAATGTCAATGGGGCGTTTCTTTTGAGTGAAATCAGTGTTTGTTGTTTCATCGCAAGGCTTAGGAATCATGTTAGAATGTGTACTTTTGTCCTTGCTTTTGGCAATTAAGCCTATTGCTTGATCTTCTAATTATAATTGCTCATTGACAAACAACTCTGCATTGCCTATTACTTGATGAAATTTCGTCGGTTTGGTAGTATTGATATTAGCTACTTGTGAGATCAGAGTGTTTTCTCACGTTGTTTGCTTGTTTCGGTTGGAAAGAGCTTTTAAGTTCAGAGTTCTTGTGTTCTTTTTAGCTTGCAAAGTGCTTTAACTGATGGTGATGCTCCAGAGAATGAGGTTGATCTGGAAATACAATCATAATTGTTCTAGAAGATGGATGATTATTTAATATACTGCATGTTGGTTGAGTTTTTGTTGATTTTTTTGGTATCAATATTGTCATTCTCAACTATTTATTCCTTTTGTTATATCTATCAAGCACTGATCTGTTGCTCTACACTGATGCCCTAGGAAGAAGAGAAGAAGGAAGAGGTGTTTGAAATTACACATAGAGTATACTTGGATGTTGATATAGAAGAGCAACGTTTAGGTATGGTTTCACATCTTCACTTTTGAATGACTGTCGTTAGGTTGCCAAGTTATTTTATCTTCTCCTTAAAAGAAGCAGCAATTAGCAAAGTATGGCATGTTGATTTCTTGTCACTACAATGTTAGTGCAGGTGTTAGAGAGATTCTGCTATATGACTGTTTTTTATTATTCAAATGTGTCCCTGTTGCCATCTTTTGTTACTAAGCTCCAGCTTTATGTCTGTATTTTTGCAGGTAGAATTGTCATTGGATTGTATGGCCAAGTTGTACCAAAAACTGTTGGTATG
This sequence comes from Aegle marmelos, assembly GCA_030449875.1. Classification (NCBI taxonomy): domain Eukaryota; kingdom Viridiplantae; phylum Streptophyta; class Magnoliopsida; order Sapindales; family Rutaceae; genus Aegle; species Aegle marmelos. The sequence continues at coordinate 5,404,575 of JASUUL010000058.1, forward strand.
TTGTCAATCTTCTGTTTGAATACTTAGATATCATGATGTTGGAAGCTTAAATTTAGTAAATCAATTGCCTTGTGTGCAATTTGCTTGTGGTTAAGAGAAAGCCACCCTCTATTTGAAATTCAAAGAATTTGGTGGTTTTTCAGACTCTCAAGTTAATTATCTTAATATTTTAGCTCATATTTTGAAGAAATTGAAGCTTTTGAATTTATAAGCTTGCAAACTGACATTATGTGCTTGCTTTCTAAAATGTTTTCTGATTGAGCTTAATGTGCTTAATCCAGGGCCCACTGCTTGGTGTGACAATAAAAGTCTTTAATTGTCAAGCGCTCTGTGTGTGTGTGTGTGTCTTGAGAAACCCTGTTCATTCAAAACCACTGAAGGTTGAGGCCTTATTTAGAAATCCCTGCTACCGCGTATGATTCATGCCGTAAGGATATGTGTTGACTATTTGGACTTTTGCCAAATAGATATGTACTACCATGCACAATCATTGCATCCCATTATTGTGGTGCTCTATATGACCGCTCTGTGTATGATTCGTGTTGGAATCATGAATATGCAAAAATTGAATATTTTAGTTACATATATATTTGATGTTTATTTACTGACAAGGGTATAAAGTCTTTTTGCTTATGTGCATGCTCCTTCAATTCCTAAGGTCAACCTTTTAATTTTTTGCAGAAAATTTCAGGGCTTTATGCACAGGTACTTTGGGTTCTTAAATTTCATGTTTTCAACATTTAAGTTCTAGATACTTCAAATATCGGCTACTCTCATGGTCAATCTGTTTAGTACATTTGGTACTTTTCGGTTATAGGAAAAAAAGGCACTAGGGCGAGTGGGAAACGTCTGCACTATAAGGGAACACCATTCCATCGTATTGTATCTGGGTTTGTGATTCAAGGTGGAGATATAGTCCATGGTGATGGCAAGGGAAGTAAGTCTATATACGGTGGAACTTTTCCTGATGAGAACTTTAAGATCAAACACTCACATGCAGGTGATGTATTGTGTACGAATTGTGTGATTTGCATTGTTTGTGAGCCATGGGCACTTTTTTCTTGCTCGAAGCTCCAGAATCATTTTCGTTTTAGATTATCATACTTTCTGCTTCAAGCTTGCTTATCTGGAATAAATCCTGATTTTCCTTTCTAGGTGTTGTTTCCATGGTGAATTCAGGACCTGATTCCAATGGCTCTCAATTCTTCATCACCACTGTCAAGGCCAGTTGGTAAGTTATTTTGTTAGGGCATATGTTGGATTAGTTTACCTTACTTTAGTTGGAGTGTGGGGCAGATTTTCCTTTTAATGTGTGATGGAATTGATGTATGTTTTCATTGAATTGCTTTCCAGGTTGGATGGGGAGCATGTTGTCTTCGGGAAGGTTATTCAAGGCATGGACATTGTGTATGCTATTGAAGGTGGAGCTGGAACTTACAGTGGAAAACCAAGAAAGAAAGTTACTATTGCTGACTCAGGAGAGATACCCAAGAGCAAGTGGGATGAGGAAAGGTGAGGATCCTCGATATGTTTACACCAAGAAGAAGTTTTTTCATTCCAAGTTTGCTAATTGCTTTCAGATAATTGATTCACTTTTGGTCCCCTTTGTATCATGTTCATGAAATTTCATTAGTCTTGATATAGATCCAACAGTTGTAGGCTTTTCCTGGAAATATTGTATTTGACAACCGATATAAATACAAACATGTTCATCATTAATTAATGAAAAGGAAACTCCCTCTTTTTTATTTGATATCTTTGTTTCGGCACTTTTCTTCCGTTACATCAAAGGGAGGGTGGTTTAAGTCCAATTATCCAAAGTTTTGTTATGCTTCTGTTCATGCGTTCGGCGTGAGATGATGGCGGAAAAGAAAGAATTTGAGATTTTTTCTTTCACAAACTCACTTTGTTCATATTACAACGTGGCTTGAATCCATGAAAGTCCAGCAAAAACAACCCAAACAAAGTTAGCAAAGCAACCCAAAAGAAGTAAGCATTGCAGAAGCATAATAAAGCTTTATAGAAACCCAGATAACATGTATAGCCGCTTCAGCGGCATTTGCTTAAAGAAAAAGTAAACAAATACTCGAACGGAATTTGCAGGAAGTTTTGACCTCGTCTGCCGTTTTATCTTCAGCAAGTCCTTTGTCAGCCCAGTTAGAATAGCCTCCTTCCAGCTTAGTCACATGCTCGTAGCCCTGTTACCATGAAATCGTTTTACTTAGTTTTTGTCGTTCACAACATTGCAAGGAGCTGAATTGAACTAAACAAGATTGAGAATGATCTTACGGCATTTAGAAGATCAATACAAGCACGGAGCGCTCTGCCTCCGATGTTGCAACCCTTTACAACATTGAAAACAGGGTATATATTTGGAGATAGACAAAATTTCACAAACATTTTAAGGTAGACTAGATTTTATCTTAATACAGAAACAGAAAATAGATTTTATGACAATTAAGCAATCCTTCTTCTTGCAAAGTAGGGCCACCTGGGCTAGAAACTCGGGGATTTTCACTCTTCCTGGATATAAAGGGGAAAACAATTTTTTTTAAAAAGGGGTTAAGGAGTTGCTTTTTACAGGGGAAAAACAAATTGTTTCCAGGAAACATGGTCAGGAAAAACAATTGTGCACAGAATAATGTGTTATGGGCATCAGTCAGATGATAGCAGCTTTTGCAGCCTCGGGATGTTTTAATTCAGATATCAATATTACCTCCTCGTATGATGAACATATATGGAGCATTCAAGGCATTGTCAACACGGCCCTTCTTGAACTCCTCAGTTGTTCTGTAAAGAAATCACTTACTCTTAATGCCTTAATCGTCAAAGTCAAGATTGTGATTGTAAAACTGGATGAAATTAGTTTCCAGTATCCCACCTCATATCTAGATAGCGATGACCGGAGCCGAGGAGATCTTTTGCAGCATGAACATCAACACTAGCAACATCTTCAGGCCTACAAGCATCAATACGTCTTGTAGAAATATTTTGCGTTGACAAAGCTAAGGAAGAATAGTTTGTTTCCTATTCCATCAATCCTGGATGGCACGAAGAGGTTAGATTTCCATCCCTTTATTACTCTACGCAAATGAACATGGCCTTTGAGGATTGTTTGTGGCCAACAAAATGTGATTGATCCGTATAATTGGCCATCAATTCTCTGTACCTAAGCCATAAGTTGACTTCAACTGCTCTGACTCGTGAATAATCAAATGATTTATCTTCCTCATTCTTTAAGGCATTTGGTAGGATATCTTCCCAAGAAAAAAGAAAAAGAAAAAACATTTGATAATAAGCCAGCTAACTAATATTTGCATCAGAAGAGTTCACACTTTATTACAAGCTTTGGCTTAAGGTATACAATGATACAAATGCTCATCATAAGGACAGAATCTTCAACAAGTTTTGCGCTCTTCAGTTGCTTTATTTATCTCCAGCAAGTTCTTTGTCAATCCACGCAGAGTAGCCGCCTTCCATGTTAGTCACATGCTCATAGCCCTGCTTCCACAACATAAAATTTTTCCTTTTCAGTTTTTGTCATGTACAGAATTGCAAAGATTTGAAAAGCACCTTGCATAAACAAATATTGAGAACAATCTTACTGCATTTAGAAGATCAACACAAGCAAAAAGCGATCTGACTCCACTTTTGCAACCCTTGACAGAATTAAAAGCAAACATAAACATTTGAAGATTAGACACAGAGTCTAGATTTATTTTATCAATAAACAAAATTGCAATCGTACCACAACTATGCGATCCTCCTTATTGCAAACTGATGCCACCTGGTTGAGAAACTCAGGATTTTTCACTCTTCCTGGAAATATTGCCAGAAAATCAGAAAACACAAATTGTTGCCTGGAAACATTGCCTGAAGAAACAATGTCGCTAGCATCTAGCACAGTATTTGCAGCCTCAGGAGTTTGAAAGTGGCGGGATTATGAATTCCAAATTACCTTCTTGTGTGATGAATAAGTATGGAACATTGAAGGCACCGCGGACATGGCTCTCGTTGAACTCCTTAGTTGTTCTGCAAACAAAATCAATGCTTCAATCATGAAGTAGAAGATTGTAAAACAGTAAAGCGCTGATGAAATTGAACTTGATTTCCAGGATCCAACCTCACATCTAAAAAGCGGTGACCGGAGCTGAGGAGATCTTTTGCAGTATCTACATCAACACTAGCAATATCTCCTTCAGGCCTAAAAACACGAAAAATGAATTAAAATTCAAATGCAGGAAGCTGCTGGTGTATTGAGTCGTGCAACAAAAGCATGAACAAACTTCACCTCTTTGCGACATCTACGATTTTTCTAATGGGAATAAAACTGTTCTTCGTCAGCTTTGTGAATGCAGAAATATTCCTACAGGACATCATTTTTAAATGCTTCTAGTTTTTCCGAATGCAGAAGGCCTCTCGTTAGATGGATTCTTTTCAACCAAATTTGGACGGAAGGCTCATACACTTCTATATCAGTGATATTGCCTTTAATCTTCTACCATTTTTTTCCATATATTTTCCAGCTAACCTTTACCCATTTGAAAACTGATTGCATGCTAAAAAGTTGTACTTGTTCATTTTATTATGCAAGTGAACATGGCAATGGGAATTCTTTATGGACCAAAAGATGTTACCACATGCATGATGCATCTCACTTATTTACGCGTTAGCCTCTGCAATTTTACATGCTGCCTACTTCCCACTTCAAGGATAGTTCACGTTTTTAATTTTTATTCTTTATAATGTCTAATTGATGATGTGATTGATTGGAATAATTAACCATCTATTCTTTGTCCATTAGCCTCTTGTTGACTTCATCTACTCTTTAAATAAATACTTACTCTGTGAGGCATTTGATAAGGTGAGCTGGCGTTTTTAACATTATCATATTCTAATTTTTGTTTTACGCTAATGTTTGCCCTGGCTAGTTGTGATTACACATCTCTAAACATTCCGAAGTAAAAGCATATAACAACTTAGACTCGAGTCTTATGTATGCTTTTCACTTAATGGTTTTTTCAATATTAATCTCTTAAACTAAACCAATTAAATTTGAGAACCATCTTGTAGCTAGACGTTAAATTATTTTCCGAATTTGTGTTTAGCAGAAGTTGATTCTCGTCTGGCTATTAGACGGAAATCTAAAGCTGCTATAAATTTCTAATAAAAAAAAAGGAAAAGAGAAAACAATTAAATTATAATTTTGTTAATTTCAAAAGGTAGTGAATACTTGAAAGGATTTCCAATTTAATAAATAATTACCCCAAATATCAATGGTGCTTCTGTGAAAAGACAAAAGGATGCTTGACAAAAATAAAATGCAAGAGCATTAGTCAGACGTCTGCCACTAATCACTGACAGGTTCCAGCTCAAGGCAAAGGACACAGACATATCTTCTCCTCATCAAAATCCACGAGCAGAAAATCGCTTCCACTTTCTAGCTTCTGCTTCTGCTTCTGCTTTTGGCTTTCAGCGTCTAGCTTATCAGCTTCTCCCTCAAATGGGCAGCAGCGAAGAAGACCCCAACAAGCTCGTACGTTTCTACGAGTCATCATCTTCTCCAGCACAACCTCTCCTCACCAAACCGACAACACCAATCCCCGAACCCACCACCCCCTCTGCCGCCAGTCCACCGGGATCCGACCCTACCCAATTCTTTCAGATCACCTACAATTACGGCCCCAGACCCTTCAAAGACATCCCCTTTGTCATCCTCTTTATTCTCTTCGTTCTCTCAACTTTTGGGCTCGGTATATTCTCAATATGTAATAAAAATCAGAACTTTAACAACGCCTCTTCTTTTATTTACAATCCCTCTTCAGGTTCCTGTGTTAAAGACTCACTTTTTGACAATTTTGACCATTGGGTGTTTGTGGGTTTTAGTTTTTCTTCGTCAAAATCTAATTTTTTAAAGGATTTGATATGGGTTCTTGTAATAACTTTGATTTTAAGCTTGCCCATTTGTTTTTTACTCCTTTTGTTGCTCAAACATTTCACTAAACAACTTGTATATGTGGCACTTCCGTTCTTTGTTATTGTGCCAATTTTTATTAATGTTTATTGGTTTGTTGCGTGTACTGTTAGTTCTTCCTGTAGTGATTCACTTCCTTTGGTGTATCGAATTTTGGTGCTGGTGTTTGTGTTCCTGATAATTGGAGTTATTGTGTGGATATTTGTTGCTAATTGGCATAGAATTGAGTTGACGGTTCAAATAATTGGGATTGCTTCTGATGCTTTGTCAAAAAATTTGGGCTTGTTTGTTGCACTTCCGTTGTTGACACTAGGATTAGTGGTTTATTATGCGCCAATTGTTGTGTTCTTGGTGTTTGCAAGAATGAATGGGAAGATTGTGCCTAAAGAATTGAATGGAGAGTATAAATGTGTTTGGAAACAAGATAGTTGGGTGCCTGCATACTTTGCACTGGCGATTCTAACCATGTTGTGGTCTTTGACTTCAATGGTGGAAGCAAAGGCCTACATTATTAGTGGGACTATTGCACAGTGGTATTTCTCGAAGGAAGATACAAAACCTAAGCGGAGTATAAGAAGTTCTTTGAGGTAATTCCTGATATTTTTATCACTATTCAACTTAGTTTACTTTATCTGGTTTTAATGCAGCTTATTGTCATTCTCTTAAATTTGTAGCAGCTGCTCTTAAAGTTAGTGGTCAAACAAATAGATGTGGGCAATTAACTCTACAGCATGGAGTTGGAGATTTAATGTTTAGATATATGTTATAATAATTCATTTTTCATTGCATGAATCAGATTCAAATTGTTTTTCACATATGTTCTGGATGCAATAATGAATAGATTTGAATCATTTTCTGATTCGTTGTGCTAGCTTATTGTTATTCTCTTAAATTTGTAGCAACTGCTCTTAGAGTTAATGATCAAATAAATAGATGTATTGAATAATCTTGGCAATTAACTCTATGGCATGGTGTTGCCGATTTGATGTTTGGATAGATGTCATAATGATTCTTTTCTTGGTTGTGTGAATCAGATTCAAATTTTGTTTCACATGCATTCTGCATGCAATAATAATTACATTTGAATCATTTCTGTTATAATAATTCTTTTCTTTGTTGTGTGAATCAGATTCAAATTTTGTTTCACATGCATTCTGGATGCAATAATAATTACACATGAATCATTTCCTGTATCATTTTATATGTTCTATGACACTTGACAATAAAGAAATTAAATGCATGTGTGAAGATAATGAAGTTTAAATACTACATAGAGAATAACAATAGACTGAAGGGCTGTTTTAATTTATATTTTTTTATGCAAACTTTGAGCCATTGGGTTCAACCAATCCGATGGTGGATGAATAACAATTTTTAAATTGTACTTTGACTTTCAATATCTACCATTGGATTGCTTGAAATCAATGGCCCAAAAATTTGTGTCAATTTTAAGCTAAGAATTGAAGTTAAAATAGTCTAACCCTAAACTAAATTGGAGAAATTAGGTATAAAGGGATGAACGTGAGTCATCTTTATGCTTATTCTGTACCAGTACATTTAGATGGTTCTAAAGCATAGGATTTGCAATGGAAGAATGGACCTAGATTTCGATTTTCGGATGTTGTATATTTGGATGTGGTGGCAGTCAAAGAGTATGATTTGCTATTACCTCTCCCTTTTACTTTTTACACATAATTGAACTTTGTTACATCCTGCTAGCTCTTTGGCTAAATAGTAAATTTTATTGAATTTTCTATACTGCCCATGCTAAATACTAGTTGAGTCAATGATGATATTTAGTTGTTAATTCTTTATTATTTGCTAGTTTTTTTTCCCTCCAACAGATTTTTGCCATTCCCATCAGTTGTTCCATGTCATTGTTTTGTTTAAAAGCATCTTAATTGCAGCAACTTTGATGGTTATCAGTTATACATGTTGAATTCCTTTCATCTTATTGTTGTGAAAACTTGCAGGAACGCCCTTGGTCCCTCCTCTGGCACTATTTGCTTTTCTGGACTACTTATATGTGTAGTGCGTATAGTTCGTGCTGCTGTTGATAGTGCAAGACAAGAAGAAGTTCCCGGATTTGTGAACCTTATCCTGCGATGTTGTGTCAATGCATTACTGTCAGCTGTAGATTTTCTTAACAAGTTCACTATCAACTTTGCAGCAATAACTGGCGAAGCGTACTGCTCGTCTGCAAGGATGACATATGAGCTTCTAAAGCGTAATCTCCTCTCTACTGTTTTTGTGGAGACTGTCTCTACTAGATTGTTAGCTGGAATTATCTTCGTCATTTCAGCTGTATATACAATTGCGGTGAGCAGATTATTCATATATCTGTTATTTCAATTCTTATAAAATCTGTTGTCAAAAATAAATTTTCATCCCTAAGTGATAGGAATCCTTGCAGAAGGGCTGACACATGCGGCTCTTTTTTTACAACTTTATGATAATACTCATCTCAATTTAGGATAGCACAGACAATTGTTAGGCCATAATGTCATGAGATATCTGTACAGGTTCAATGGTTTACAAGAATTCATTGTGATAGTGGTTTTTAGTGGGTATACTCCATCTGCTTTTCCGATGATTTTGGTCTAGCTTGTGAAAATGTTGTCGGGCTAGTTAATTCTGTCGAGCATGTTATATTGGAATTATGCATGCTTTGGTATCAGCCTCTTTAGAGAGATTAGGTACCTCTTGCCGTGATGCATTTGGCCATAATGCAATAAGCTAGTTCTTGCTGCCTTTGCGTTAAACATTGGGTTTGTTTGATCCCACTTTATCCTGACTTTGAATATGCATGACCAGGTCTGTGCTATCCTAAAGGGAGTGAGAGATCTCGGGGTCTACTCATACCTGGTGGCTGCCCTAGCGTTTGTGCTGCTGATCTTTGTGCTGGGTTACTTTATCCATGTGTTGGACAACGTAATAGAAACTGTTTATGTCTGTTATGCCATTGACAGAGACAGGGGGGAGGTCTACAAGCCAGAGGTGCACGAGGTTTACGTTCACTTACCTATCAGTAGGAACCACAGACCGTCATATGCTCCCGCGGCTCTTGGCGCATAAATATCCTTCTTGAATTTCCTTGACCTCAAAATCATTTGTTGTCATTAATCTGTTGTTCTGTGTACAATAAGTTAGAATCGTGGGGCTGTTGGCAAATTGTGCATACCTTCTGATGTTGGACTTTAAAACTTTTTTCCCAGGCTTTTTTTTTAATAAAGAGCTAAAATTTCCAGGCTACTTGCTAGTTACTAGTGTCAAGGGAATGCAGAGTTTTTGAAGCAGGTTCATGCAGTGCATGTTTACACATGTTTTCTTCAAATAGTTTTATGTTTGCATGCTTACCCAACTGACGATTGTGACTGAAGTGTGTATTGATTATTGAATTCGTTTAAGTTACAAATGATTTATAATTTAATTGGATAAAACGTTCCAAGTGCATGATTTTGAGACCAAATAAAAATAATATCAATTGAAAAGTAAAAAAAAAAAAAAAAGACAGTATGTGAATAAAGCATGTATAAAAATAGAACAAATTTAAATGAAGATAATAATTATAATTTCTCTTCTTCAAAATTTGAACTGTGATGAAAAATTAAATCAAGTTGAAGTCTATTAGGCCAAATTCATGGGAACAACTGCTATCTAAATAACTTCTTTACAGAAATATGTTAATTTTGAGTATCATTTATCATATCATTTAGGCATAAAATTTAAAATATTTAACTTTATAACTTAATTTGTATTCAGTATTTATCATTAATTTCTCTGTTAGGATGTGTTTTTTCATTTATCTCTTCTTTCGGCTAATTAAAAATGCTTTTAGGCTGCGTGGGAGGCAAATGTAAATAAACTAAAAATAAAGGACCTCTATTTAAATCCCCAAACTCAACAAAGCCCCTGCTGCAAGCAAAGCAGCTCACAAAACCCAAACTAAAGCATCAAAAATCGATTCAAAGCTTTTACGCATACTCTTGTCTTCTCGTACTCAAAAACTCAATCAAAGCCATGGTTCTCGAGGTGGGTTTTGTCTTTAATTAACTTGATATTCAATTAATTTTTCTAAAAGTTGATCTAATTGTTTTGAAATTTGAAATAAAACAAGGCGACTATGATATGCATTGACAATTCGGAATGGATGCGAAACGGCGATTACTCTCCGTCACGATTACGAGCTCAAGCCGACGCCATTAGTCTCATTTGTGGAGCCAAAACACAAGTAAAATTCATTATTATGTTACTATCTCTTGTGGACTTTTCGTTTTGTTATGAAAAATTGGGGACATTGACGATGGGATATTTATTTATTATTAATATTATTAATTTTTTGTGGTTCGATTTTTAACAGTCGAACCCGGAGAATACCGTGGGGATTTTGACGATGGGTGGCAAAGGGGTTCGTGTGTTGACTACTCCAACAACTGATCTTGGGAAAATTTTAGCTTGCATGCATGGTATTTTTTTTATTTGTTTATTTATTCATTGTGATCGATTTTTTGATGATTTTATTTTATGTGAGCTCATTGTGCTGGTTATGTATGTTCGGTGGTGATGGTAGAAACTAGAAATCAGAAAAATTTAGGGTTTAGCATGAGTTTGTCTTTGGGTCTAATGTCTACAAGGGTTTTGAATGATAAACAAAGTGACAAACAAATCTTTGACCTGAACTATGTGGTTAGGATTTTCATCACAATTTTTTGGGTTTGTTGATTGAAAATTTAGAGTTATATGCATTCTGCCTCAAAACAATTTATGGGTATAAACTTTAACCTTTATGAAATGGGGCTTTAGATTTTAAGGAAAGTGCTTGATGTGTCCTGTGCTTATCAAAGAAGGAATGTGAAATTTAATTTAGGTCTAGCACTTTTTCACTTTTTTCTGAAACATGGGTGCCATTGGTAGACATAAGCAACTTCAATTTGCATGCACTGTCCTTTTAATGGATTGGGTATTATGACCATTCTCTTATCTTTTCTTAGTTTGATATTAAAATTTTTCTCCTCATTTCTTCTTTATGGTGCAGAACTTGAAATTGGGGGTGAGATGAACATAGCAGCTGGAATCCAGGTTGCTCAGTTGGCTCTTAAGCATCGCCAGAACAAAAACCAGCGTCAAAGGATTATAGTTTTTGCTGGAAGGTATGTTTTGCTGGCTCTTTTACTTGCTTGTTCATGTTTATTGACATTTGACTTTCTTTTTTGTCCTGTGTTTGCAGTCCTGTTAAGTATGATAGGAAGGTAATGGAGATGATTGGGAAGAAATTGAAAAAGAACAGTGTGGCTATTGATATTGTTAATTTTGGTGAAGATGATGATGGGAAGCCAGAGAAATTGGAAGCTCTTCTTGCTGCAGTTAATAACAATGATAGTAGTCATCTAGTTCATGTTCCTGCTGGTCCAAATGCCCTTTCTGACATACTTATAAGGTATGACATTTTCCCATTTTCCTTGCAGCCTCGGTTCGATTTGTGGTGGCAAAGTCTAGAAATTGACTAGTATTATTTCAAATAACTAGAAAGCTAAAGTCTGAATTAGTTACTAAATAACAAATAAGCTAGTATAAAATTTAAGTAGGGAAACAGCAATATTTATAAAATCAGTGGTCTGGAAAATTTTACTTTTAATAGTAGAAACCTCAAAAGATGGATTATTACCATATTGAGCAATGATAAAAGTGCTATAACATGTTGTTGTTTGAAAAGTAAGGTGGATCCTATCAAACTCCTCTACTTTATTAGTGTACATATTAACTTACATGATTTTCCATTCCCCTGGCAGCTCACCTATATTCACTGCTGATGGTGAAGGAGGAAGTGGCTTTGCTGCAGCAGCGGCGGCTGCTGCAGCTGGTGGAGTATCTGACTTCGAATTTGGTGTGGATCCTAACATTGACCCTGAGCTGGCTCTTGCCCTTAGGGTTTCCATGGAAGAGGAGAGAGCAAGGCAAGAAGCTGCTGCCAAAAAGGCTGCTGATGAAGCTTCCAGACAAGGAAAAGTGGAGGAGCCATCATCCAACTCACAGGATGCAACCATGACTGACAATACTAACAATACAGCAGCAGAAACAACTGAGAAAGCTTCTGATCCAATGGTTGGTGTCACCTTTGCACCCGTATTTTGTGTGTTATTTATTCCTAATTCCACGCATTAACATTAAAATATATATATATATATATAGGATGAACAACCCTTTCATTTGAGATCTGTTCTGAACACTGTTGTGACAGGATGAGGAGAAATCTTTGCTAGAGAGGGCTTTTGCAATGTCCATGGGTACTTCTGCATCTGATACTTCCATGGCTGATGCTGATACGTCAAAAGCGACTGATGAGGATAAGGAGTTGGCCCTGGGTATGTCTACTTCTATTGGGGCTTTTTGATTTACTAGTGGCTGCATAATTATTTGTGTTGCTTTTTTGTTGTCATTACCTGTGCATTCAACTCGAGACTTGTATGTGGGTTCAAACTTCACCTATTTTGAAGTCCAGCCCTTGCTAGGTTCTCTCAATCTTTGCTGGTATTTGGTTTATTTGTACTACTGTCTGTTTTGGAAATTTAAGATGAGAAATTCAAGGTTTTGGATGATTTTAGTTTACAAGCAGTTAGCGTGGGGCAACTTGTATGTCTGTATGGTAATGTTTTGTGCTTGGTTTGCTGGATTTCCGAAGACTTCAACTAACACGCGGAACTCTTAAATCACCAAATAATGGGATTGGATGAATCATGTTCCTTGAACAAAAGCTTTCACATACACATACAACCATTATTTTGTAATTTCACGGCTTTGGTAGTGGCTTTCTTGTCTTCCTGTTGGAACTTCTGTCTTAAATGCTCATTATATGTATCACCCTAGTCATCATGAAATTGACTTCAAAGTATTCTGCTGACCTTGCAACCTGGCATGTTATGCTTGAACTTATTGTCAAACTTGTACATGACCGTCTGATTTCTCAAAAGCTTCCAAAATTCTAGATTTATATTAATTATGTGTATTAATCCATCCCCTTATTTTATTGCTTGCAGCTCTCCAAATGTCCATGCAGGATGATACAAAAGATCCATCAAACCAATCAGATATGAGCAAGGTGCTAGGGGATCAGTCATTCGTGTCATCCATCCTTACATCAGTAAGTGTACTTTCACATCTGTTGATGAACTTCATGCAGCAAACTGCAGCATATGAATATGTCTTGATGTGTTATTGGTCTTGCAGCTTCCAGGAGTTGACCCAAACGATCCATCAGTGAAAGATCTGATTGCATCTCTTCAAGGTCAACCTGAGGTGTGTCCTTGAAACCTCTACACTGAAACTTGCATGGACGAGTTGATATAGTGTGTGCATGTGTGTATTTACTGTCTTAGTGCTCGTTATCAAGTTACCAATTATTCATAATTCATGTTGCAACTGTATACTTATTCCTTTCTTTCATATTTAAATCTCAGTCATCCGAACAGAAGAAGAAAGAAGATGAACCCCCAAAGGATGACAAGTAAAGTTTGGCATTAATGTTACTGCTGAATCTTCAAGCCAAGGCTTTAACTTCAGAATCCAGCTTGTCCTGCTACTTAATTGCGTTGTATCCAGGAAACTCTCATGTTTCGCTTGAGTGATCAAAGCAAGAACGGATGTAAAAGGAGCCTTAGGAGATTTCACTTGAACCTTGATGAAAAATATTGTTGCTTTCTATTCTAAGGGTACATTTGTAGGTCTCGAAGGCTTGAATTGCATGACTCTATCGTCGTTATGGTTATGGTGGCTTTTAAAGAAAATAGTAACAGATGGATTTAATGATCTGAACTCCACGGCCTCTTTACGTTTCTGGGTGATTATTTGATAAATGATTTGACTATCACTGGGTTGGCTGAATGCCTGGGGCTACAAAGGTTTTGATAATCTTGAACTGTGAATTGATTATTTTTAATAAAAAAAATTCAATTTATTTCCTTTTTTTCAAGAAGGCAAAAAAAAGTTTACCAATTCACCTCTAATTCTTTTTTTGTTATAAAAGTGATTTCAGGCTTTTAAACGAAAGGGAGTGATATAAATATCGATAATTTATAAGGATGGTAATATGGAATTAATTCAAAATTTTTTACCTAGAAATCATGGGAAGTTGTAACCCGTAATTTCGTATTTTCATTGTTCTCTCTCGCTCTCTCTCTGTATCTCTGCGGCACAAGTTAGTTTCTGGCTGAAGCTGAAGAATTCAGGCTTGGCTCCTGAGAGACGGGTGAAGCAAACAAAACAAAAAAGGGCTAATGCGGTAATAGATCAACGAGCTCAATTATTTGTAAGAATTAAGAGTTTGTACGGCGAAATGTGCAAATCATAAGCCGGTTCTGCGGTCTCGTCAAAAGAGAGTGCAATACAACTATTGGATGGCATGACCTTTCCCATTTTAGTTCTCAAAATTTTCCCCCATTCTTTCTTTGTTCGTAAGTCTTCGTTCTTATGTGTTTGTTTTGTACATCGGGTCCCTACTGAGTAATGGGCTAGCTTTCACCTCCGCATTTTCGAAAATACGTTGATGATTTGATTCAGGTTCAGGTAGCAGCGTGAACAAATCCCAAGAAGGCTAGCCACTAATGTTGGACCAGTATGTTTCTCAAGATGGGCCACAAATCAAACAACGCCGGATATGATTTTCGCATTTTGCTTTAAGCTGACTAAGATGCACCAACGAATACATAACTTCCATCAACAAGAAGTTGAGAACTAACTGGCAAAACCCACCAAAGCAAATCTATACTATTCACGTTCCTCAAGCACAATCACCCAGTGAGAATTAGAGGCTTGAATTCCAAAAACTCCGCGTGGCCCTCGCAGAGATGGGTCGTGTTTTCAGCTAAGGAGACCCACCCACATGAGTGACATGTCTCACTTTACACGTCTATTTCTTCTCGCCTTTCCAGATTTGGCTAGATTTTAGTGCTTGCACTTACTCGCACACACTCATCTCCAATATTAGCTAATCCACTTGGAATTATATTTTATGGGATTGTTATCAGATACGCTTAGACAAACTTGTGGGAAAACTAAAGCATGGGGATGTGGAGTCTTCATAATTATATGCAAAGAATTGATATTAACCAAGTTGGCCACAGAACCTGAACAAGTAAATGTGAATGATTGGTGTAGATGCATTGACTCATCCATACCAAGAAAAGCTTTAACCGTATACTATTCTTTGGCTTTTAACCCATCTTCTGTTTTGATGTCTCATACAAGTGCTCGTCTTCTTCTTTCTTTTACTTTGCTTTCAAGCAAAGACTCTTTCAAGGAACAGAAATATAGAGAGATGGGGATGTGGGTGTGTGATCCGACATGGGACCATCGTATTTTCTGCATAGGGAATGATTCCGGACATGCTATTTTTGTTTTTTCTCCGAAAAATTTTATTAAAGTCCTTATTTTTTTATATTTTATTCATAAATATTATGAAATTTTCTGCTTATATATGTTATAAAAATTTCATTACAATCCTCACACTTTCTTTTCTTATTCCACTTAAGTCTTCAAAATCTTAAATTGACTCCTATAATTATTAAATTTTAAAAATATCCTTCATTTAATTAAAAATATAAATATAATTATATTATTATTATTATTATTATTATTATTATTATTATTATAACAAGAAAAAGTTATTATAATTAATTAATACATTAAAAATAATTAATAATAATTTTTAATTAAATTTTTAATAATAATAACCAACAATAATTATTACTAATAATTAATTTTTGAATAATAGTAATTTTGTGTTTACTTCATTTTAAAATCAAAATCAAAATAAGTTAAATTATAATAAATTACTATAAATTTTTTAATTAATTTTTATTATAATTATTATTTTATATTTTAATTATTGAGATTATTATTATTATTATTCAAAAATTAATTATTAATAATTATTAATGTTAATTATTGTTATTAAAAATCTAACTAAAAAATTATTATTAATTATTGTTAATAGATAAATTAATTTTAATGCTTTTTATTCTTGTTAATAATAATAATCCATTTAAAAATTATAATTATAATAAAAAATAATTATAATTTAATAGTAATTAGATTTTTAATTAAATAGAGGGTATGTTAAGAATGTAAAAATTATAGTGGTGAATTGATACTCTAAAGATTTTACAGTGCAGAAAATTTCATAATACTTATGAGTACATTGAAAAAAATTTAGAGTTTAAGTATTTTACAGCAAGCCAAAAAATACAAAATGACTGCAAGGTACGTGAACTGTACCTTAGGAATCCGTTAAAATAAGTTTATTAATAGTGAACGCTTTTTTGTTAAAATAAGTTTATTAAAATTATTAATAAGTTTACTAGGGTAACTACGCGTCAAATGATAAATCACTTTTTTTTTAAATATACGTGAATAAAAGTCTAAATTTTTCAATAAAAGTCTAAATTTTTCACGTGTAATGTGAGAGATTTTTTTTTCAATTATTTTAGAAATAATTATGAAATCAGACATCTAAATTTTACTATAATAACTCTACTTAGACATGATTTCAGCAAATATCTTTATATTTGGAAGTAACTTTGGATTGAAATATTCAAAGTTGCGCTATAATAACATCATTTTGACAGAATTTTTTTTTTAATTGTTAACATCAGTAAATACATCATACACATCAATTACATTTGTCCCATGAGCTTTTTTCATGACTTTGAGCTTTTGCACCAAAACATAACTTTGTTTTTGTTTACTTATTGGCTGAGCTAAGCTTCAATTATTGGCAATGTATTAAGTGATCAGTGATATATTATAGTATAATGAGTTCACGTGGTACTCGTAACAGTATTTTTGTCATGAGTTACGAGTACAAAGCCCTACCGTTTATTTTTGTAATCATCCGAGGAACCTTCCTTCACGGCTGGTGTCCCATGTTCAAAGAAATTCATAGCTAAGCTGACCACCTATCTGCCCTGAAAGAGCTTGGAAAACGGGTGCCGGCAGTTCGGTTGAAACTCGGAATTAGGGATTAAGTGTTGGTTTGGCCACCGGTGAGTTCAGTGGAACGTGAGGCACTCTTCATTGGCTTTCAGGCAATGGAAATTGGTCGGCAGGAACTTGTGTCTGCCATGTGGCCGAGCGTAAGTAAATATATATACACATTGCTTACTTGGAAAGGAGATGAAGATGAACAGGACATTGGGTAAATTGAACTAGTCGCCAATTTCAGAACACTAGAATTCAAGAGAAAGGACAATTCAAATGGTTTTTGTGCATAAAATGGATCTGGGTTTGCTCATTTTCTTCTAGATATTTAGAAATAGATTCGATTAGTTCCGTGTTCTGGGCATGATAAAATTATTCCAAATAAGTTCCAAGTAAATCCTTAACTATTAACATTCAATACCTCTCTTTTTTTTTTTAATAGCTGATTATTTCTTTATTATAAATTGACCCTTAAAATATAAACACTTTTAATTGTAATTTACACTACACACAATTACAGTGTGTGGACTCTACCGAAATACTATAACTATATACGGATATAAATTACAGTAACTATTACTTAGAGTTTTCTTTAAAATATATGAGTTTATATTATAGATTTTGTAATGAGTATGGAATAAATAAATGCATCATTAAACAAAATTGTTAAAAAAAAAAGGTGAGGAAATGATTTGGAAAAGGATGGGTGACTGGGATAAGATTGCCACCTCGGCGGAGAGAGTAATCAACACCAGCAAGAGTGTGACTAAAGAATGTTAACAAGTCCTGCTTAATTACTTGAAAAAATAGCATGTGAGTAATTGAGTACTGAATGTGTGTATGGTCACAACCGATAAAAGTTTATGTAATGGATGTGCTGCTGTAATTACAGAGTTGGAATGTTGTTGGATCCAGACAAATAAATCATAAAATACCATAACGAAAATTACTTATTATAGCAATAAATTTAATGCAGTAACGCGATATAATCAATTATTCAAAAATTTTACATGCACATTTGTAATGCCAACTCTTTTCTTTCCCCTCCGTAATTATCTTAATGATAGATCTGACTCAAGTAAACAAGAATACTGTATTTTTTTTTTTTTTTGATTGCCCCTTTGTGCCCAGAAAAAGTTAATTATTCGTAATAATTATATAATAATAGTAATGCTCAACATAGATCTAGTAGGGCCAATCTTGTAATATTAATAAACATTAGTGGCCTTTAAGCACCCCCACATCTTTATATGAGACCAAATGCCACGCTATCATTTGCAAACCAAACTTCAATTATAACAACTGAGAAACAAAAAGACGTCAGCAACAATGGCTATGGCTTTCAAGATGGTAGTTTTGTGATTTGAGTTTCCTTTTAATATTTCTTATCTTTCCATTCGGGTTTAGGATCAAATTCATGATTCTGTTTTCGGGTTATTTTTGTCTCAGGCGACGACAGGAATGTGGGTGGCCGACGAGTGCAAGAGCTCATTCATGGAGATGAAATGGAAGAAAGTGCACAGATACATAGTGTTCAAGATTGACGAGAAGTCCAAATTGGTCACCGTCGATAAGGTCGGCGGCGCCGGTGAAGGATACGATGACCTTGCGGCGTCCCTGCCGTACGATGATTGCCGATACGCCGTGTTTGATTTCGACTTTGTTACTGTTGATAATTGCCGGAAGAGCAAGATCTTCTTCATTGCGTGGTCCGTTAGCTTCTTCTTCTTCTTATTTTTATTTTTATTTTTTGTTTTCTTAGTACCACATATCATATTATATGCTTTTTGATCTTAGTATAGTAGTTGTTAGTTATGTACATTTTTGTTTATTGACTTTTTTGACCTTGTCACAAAAGGGTACCATTTTAAGTGCTTTCGCTGCTGTCAAAAACAATTTCAGATAAGTCAAAAACGTTTCTTAAAGCATAAGTAGGCAGCAACAATACTTTTTTTTTAATTCTTTTTCTTTTTTTTTTTTAACATTAAATTTTTTTTTTCTAGGATTTATTGCCAACCCTTTTGCGGGATTGCTTTTGCCGAAAAGCACTTTCTTATAAACGCTTTTTAAAAAAAAAAAAAAAGTGTTTAGAGACTGATTTTGTAACAAGCAATTTCAAGTCTATAGTCAAGTTTTACAAAATAAATATAAATATATTTTATTTTGTCTAAAAATACTTTCACATATGCTTCGAGGCCAAAAACGTCGCAAATGATGAGATTATAGAGCCACTGAGGCATACTCAATTCCAGACATGAGTAAAGATTATCGAGTTTGGTGATTTCGGATTCAGGAGCATAGTAAAGAATCATCAATCGACCCCATCAAATTTTTAATCATGAGGAAAAGTAAATCGCAGCCGTTAATTAGTTTCCGCATCAAATCGATTAGCTAAGAAATCATGTCAATTTATTTTATTTTATAATGAACAGGGCCCCGACAGCTTCGAGAATCAGAGCAAAAATGCTTTATGCAACTTCAAAAGATGGGCTTCGAAGAGTGCTCGATGGCATCCACTATGAAGTCCAAGCAACTGACCCAACCGAGATGGGATTTGATGTGATTATGGACAGGGCCAAGTAATTATTTAATTAACCAGACCAGAACAAGCTGTTAGAAAGTGCTTCTTTTTATTTTTTTGGTTTCCATTTTGTGGTTAATAACTCCAATCAGAAGTGCTTTTTCTCCTTCTTGTTGCCTCCTTTTGCATTTTTCTAGGGCACTAATGTAAGTTAAGTTAATCCTCTAATTTGTGATAATAATAATTATGCCCCTTGTTCGCGAATTTGAGGACAAAGCATCTTCTGAAGAAGATGAATTATTGTGACTTTTCCATGTACTTACATGCCTCGAAATCGCGTCATGGCTCTATATAATAAAATATAATGATTTGTCTAAGTCACATGTCCAGAGAAAGGTTAATTAACAGCAGTCTAGATGTGAATTCATTTAAAATGTTAACGAATCAACTCGAATAAGCCTTAAGTTCTATCCTTTGCATTAGCTTACTACGAATTTGTCAAGAGAGACTGAGAGAATATGCCTAGGCAAAAGGATACAGAATCAAAATTGAACAATGAATTGAAAAAAAAAATCGAAAATCAAACTTGTTATGTTCACTCCAATAAATTTATTCAGATTTACTGAATCAAACTCGATTTTGCCCGTTCTTACGTGAACCTAAATACGAATAGGTGACACTATTGTACATGGCTATTAGGCATGATGTTAAAACTCGTGACAACCAAATGACACGACCAAGAAAAAAAAACCTGTATCAATCACGATTGTATCAAATTATGTCATGAGTATGACACGTGATGTAATAACGTTGCATTATGAAATTAATTGACGCATCACTGAGATATAATCTCGGTAAAAAAAATATAATCAAGATATTGAAAAGATGTGATTTAAGCATATATATGGCATACCTAATGATCATAGATGACTCCTCACCACAATAGCACCTTTATATATATATATATATAAACATAATAGATTAAGCTGGTGATGTACTTATCGGATGTGATATGAACCGCAATTTATAGTGGATAAGGATTCATTTCTGTAGCTATTCCGGATGCAAATTAAGAATTTATCGATACGGCCAAAAGACTATAGACATGGGTACAGGCTAGAGCCAGTAAGAAAAGCATGGTTGTTAAATCCTAATAATCAACATAATTACAAGAACAGTTTTATTGTCGAGTAAAAAGGCAAAAAAAAAATTAGTATTGAATTGATAGAAGTGAAACAAGGGATTGAAGTCAATGAATGCGGTTTGGCACCTAACCCACGAGAGAGCATAATGCACCCCAAAAGTGCCTAAAATTCTTCCTGGTATTATTTTTAATCTCTTCAAGAATTTTGGTACTGCAATTTGTTGATATCACTCCTGGCAATGATTTTCAAGGGTAATAATTCCAGTGATTGTTTTTTTTTTCTTTTTTTTTTTTAATTTTTGGAGGCATCAATTTCACTTCAATCACCGCAAATCAGTTTCTTCTATTCACCAAGAGGGAAAAGCAAAGCACCCAGATGTAATTACTAGTTCATGTTCTTCGCAGCAACTCTTGGGCTGTTTTAACCACCACGGACATCAATGATAGACATCATATGATCCACACGAGACATTTACTATTTTATATTTTATTGATTAGGTCTCTAAGTGGGTTTTCTTGATAAGAATATATAGATGGCAGAATCAGGTTTCCTGCGAAAAGATTTTGTGCTGATTCAAGATGAGCCAGAGCTAAATACGAAAAGCCAAGAAACAAACGACTTGCTGCTGTCTTTGTGAGTGACCCAAGGGCCTAAATTTGGGCTAGCCCTGCCGAGTTTAATTGGCCCAAAACGACCGCATAATGGAAAGCGATCTATTCTGCTGGCAAGTGTCCTCGACAATTAATTTACTACGGACAACAGGCTCTCGTAGCTCAGTTGGTTAGAGCACCCGTTTAGTAAGCGGGAGGTCTTGAGTTCGACTCTCAACGAGAGCAGTTTGTAACTTTAATCAATTCTTGGTACGTTCCCATTTTTTAAAGTTTACTCCCCGCAATCTGGAAGCGAGTTACGCGAACTGTCGGGGGCTCTCTCCAACAGCAGACACTTTTTCCATCTCAGAAATGTGGGATGATGTCAGCATCTGGCAACTGGGACCCAACCCAGATGAACAGGATGATCGCATGTCCGCCACGCCGGCGATCCAGCATGCACGTGAAAATCATCTTCACCGTTCAATCCTGCTTAACTGTGGGCCAGTTAAGGATAAACAGCATGCTCAAGGATAAAATCCCCCGTTAGATGAGTGCGAATGCTGCCAAAAGCTACGTGGTCAGACCCCAACTTTAACTCTTTTCTGACCGTCCTGTTCGGTCACCATACTTTTAGCAAAATTTTGCGCGGAGACCGTGTTCACTCGCTTACAGAGCGCGTGTTGAACTAATCCTCGATTTTTAGATTCGAATTTTTTTAATTATATAAAATTATTCCTTAAAATTATAATTTATATTATATAAAATATTTATAAATATTTATAAATTAAATTATTATTAAAATTAATATATATTATTAAAAAAATTATTTTTACTCAATTTATATATTAAATAATTAAAAAATTAAATGTATATAATATTTTTTATGAACTTAAACTTAGTCCTACCACTCTGTTCACAGCCGAGAAGTTGAGATTTGAGAATTTAAATTATCATTTTTTATTTTATTAATCTAATTTTTTAAAGTCGTGAGTAATTAAGTATACATATATTAATATATGTATGTATTAACACCACAGTCATCACATTTTTTTTTATACCGCATGGTACAACCAATTGTGCTTAAATTTAAGCACTGATACTTATATATTTATTTTAGGTTTCAAGTACATTTATTTAAACTCATTCTCAGGAAACAAATTAATATTATCATAATCGAAGTGAACGACTCTGAAATTCTTTTAAGAATTTTTCAACCAATCGGATTGGTCCAATTCGAGTTCATTTTTGAAATGGTAAAGAAAACCGAAATAAAATACTAGTAATAATAATAATAATAATAATAATAATATACAAAGAACCAAACCGGTTGATCTGCTGTTATAAACTTACAATTTCAATTCTGATTCCAAATCTGATCTCGGCAGCCTCTCACTGAGAATGCAACACGGATCCTTTATCGCACATCGGAATAAGTATTATGATGCTATTAATTAAACATATGTAAACGAAGTAAGTATTCGTACCATACTATGAATTACACATTAGTAAATTAAGCACTTACAGCTGGTGACTACTTCATTCTAAAATTGAGCACTTATTGCCATTTGTTAGGAAGCACGGTAAAGTTTATTTCACCCACTATGGATATTTCACGATTATCAATCACCAAAAAAAAAAAAAATTCATGAATAATTGAAGCACTGCTATCAATCCGTACGCGAGTTTTCAAAATAATGGTTGTTGAAATTTGAATATTGCGTGACGGCCGACACGAGTCAAAAACTAATTAGTTGCTTGAGTCCGGTAGAGCTGGTAATTTGACACGTGTATGGTGTACAGTGAGAAACAGCACCAGCAATGTGCCGAGCAATCAAAATTCAAAAAAATGCAATTTTGAAAGAACGTGAATTAAATCATTAATTGCCTTGAAATCAAGTTTCATCGTTTTAGTTAAACAAATAAAACTAGAATTTAGAAAATTTTTCTATTTACATGCGCGTTAGGCCCTATTCTATCCGAAGGTTACTTTCTTTTTGAGTGACATTTGATGGTTACTAGAAATAGCTGAAAGTTTAAGGGGACAAGGATCTCAATAAATTTTATTATTTGGAAAGAATATGAAAATAATTTTATTTAATTTTTTATTTGAGAAAAAAAAGACGATGATAATTTAATGTCTAATATTTTATTCAGACCAAAATTAAATAAACTCTCCATTCCTTTTCATTTTTCTTTTTTATTCTTAATTTTTGAATTTATATATTTTTTTAAATTTGTGGTGAATTCATATAAAACTTAAGTTGTAATTTAAACGGCAAATGTCATAATTTAATAAAAATAATATAAAATAAGAGATAATAAAAAGACCCATATAATGTTTTTAATTAATCTAATTTATGTTAATATTTTTTGTGTTGATAATGGAAGTATTATAGAAAATCTCTTTTTATTATTCGAATAAACAGAATATATGTGGATGTCTCCCCCCCACCCATCGCCATCGCTAATGGTCACTTTAAAATGGCTAAAGAATAAAAAGCCTGTTTAATCACTTTACAGGCATTAGGCAATCACAATTATCCAGACTTCCCCCCTGATGATCCGGCGTACAATTGTTCTATGATACACGTCGTAGGATCTGCGTCGACGGTCGTGATTAGCTCCCATCGGATTGACGGTGATCCTGTCCCACAATTTCACCCCTAGAAAGCAATGGGAGCGACACCACATACTATTCCAAAAATAAATTACTTCAATTAAAAAAAGGAAAAGAACACTTTTACTTTATTTGATTTTGTCCCAATTAAATACGGAGTCGTTTTCAATGCCCCAAGGGCCCGCTAATTAAGGACTGACTCAGCAGTTCGTCCTTCACGGACAAGATCATACCCACACGGACCACACACTTTTGACGCTTCGAAGATAAATTATTGTTTAAGGGATAATAACATTGAACTCCTTTAGCTCTAACAATTTCTGATGTAAGAAGTTTATATCAATTTGTACCAAATAGATTCCTAACACAATTTAAGTAAATTAAATACCTTGATATAACTCGTCTCATAGTTGAGTATTTGGCCTACTGTCCTCATAATTATAAAGATAATAATTTAAATTTTTATAAAAATATAAGATTATAACATATAATTGAATAAAAATAATTTTTTTCTTTATTAAATATCAGTAGAGAAGATGTTTTTTGAATATCAGTGAGGGTTAAAATATAAGAAAAATTTATAGAAATTAATATAAATTAATCTCAATAATAATTTAACTTATAAATATCAATTATAATTTCATATAATATGAATTGTAATCTTGAGAAATAATCTCATATAATATACTATTTATCAAAATCTAAAATATATTTTGACACGTCTACTGCTTATGTCAATACATACTTTTCAAAGAAGAAAAATTATTTGTTAACTTTAAATTAAGTACAAATAAATAAAGTAGGATTAAAAAATTACTAATACAATAAGTTTTATTCTCTTTTTGAAAGAGCACTATAAAAAGAAAAAAATTATGAAAAAAAATTCGACAAAAATCCAATCACATATTGATCATACAACTAAATATGTCTTGATGGTACGTTTGATTTTACAAAAATAAGAAAATAAGAGGAAAAGAAGTGAGTGAAAATAAATAAAAAAAGCAACATAAATTTTATATTTAACTAAATAATAAAAAAGAGATTGATCATTCTCTCTTTATTTATTTTCTCTCTTTCTTTTTTCTTCTTTCAGGTTTTTTTTTTCAAATTATTTTGTCCAATTAAATATGAATTAAAAAGTATATTGGTCATTTTCGTAGGAATTAACAACCTATCTGGTTCAAACTAAAAATATTATGACCTTATTTGGAAAACGTTAAAAGTAAAGGATACGAGGTTATTTTACCCCATATGATAAATTAGGGGATTTATTGAATTTATGGATTAATTAAACAGGATTAACAAAAACAGAAGGGCAGGATCCTTGTTATATCCCTCCATCTTCGTTGGTAACCAACACACCCCCTCACTTCACTCTCACCATCACTCTCTCCCCATGGCTGCGATTACCTCCAGTTCACTCCCCCTACAGTTCCTCTTTTTCTTCCTCCTGTCCGGTTCGTTCCTTCAAACTCAAACTCTCTCAACCGATCAAACCGCCAAAACTTTCATCTTCCGCATCGACTCTCAATCCAAGCCGTCCATTTTCCCCACGCACTATCACTGGTATAGTTCCGAGTTCGCTTCTCCCGTCCAAATCCTCCAAACATACGACACCGTTTTCCACGGCTTCTCTGCTACTGTATCCCCCGACCAAGCCGCCTCCCTCAGCCGTCACCCCTCCGTCCTCGCCGTCATCGAGGACCAACGCCGTCAACTCCACACCACCCGCTCCCCTCAGTTCCTCGGCCTTCGTAACCAGCAAGGCCTCTGGTCGGAATCCGACTACGGATCCGACGTCATCATTGGCGTGTTCGACACCGGTATCTGGCCAGAACGACGAAGCTTTTCCGACTTGAATATCGGGTCAATTCCTTCGAAATGGAAAGGGGTATGCCAAGTTGGAGTCAAATTCACTGCTAAGAATTGTAATAAGAAAATTATTGGAGCAAGGTTCTTTTCGAAAGGCCACGAGGCGGCAGCGGGGTCGGCTGGTCCGATTGGCGGTGGAATTAATGAGACTGTGGAGTTCATGTCGCCACGGGACGCCGATGGTCATGGGACCCACACGGCGTCGACCGCCGCAGGACGCCACGCGTTCCGTGCGAGCATGGAAGGATACGCCACCGGGGTCGCTAAGGGAGTGGCGCCGAAGGCGAGGCTGGCGGTTTACAAGGTGTGCTGGAAGAACGCCGGCTGCTTCGACTCCGACATTCTCGCTGCCTTCGACGCAGCCGTTAACGACGGAGTCGACGTCATTTCCATCTCAATTGGCGGCGGTGATGGAATTTCTGCGCCGTATTATCTCGACCCAATCGCAATCGGATCATATGGCGCCGCTTCGAGAGGTGTGTTTGTGTCGTCGTCGGCTGGAAACGACGGACCGAACGTGATGTCAGTGACTAATCTCGCTCCCTGGATTGTCACCGTTGGTGCTGGAACCATAGATAGAAACTTCCCTGCGGAGGTGAGACTGGGTGACGAAAGGAGACTCTCCGGTGTGTCTCTATATGCCGGTGCGCCGTTGAGTGAGAAAATGTATCCTTTAATATACCCGGGAAAATCAGGGGTTTTATCAGCTTCTTTATGTATGGAAAATTCATTGGATCCGAATCTGGTGAGGGGCAAAATTGTAATTTGCGATAGGGGAAGTAGCCCGAGAGTGGCTAAAGGGTTAGTTGTAAAGAAAGCTGGAGGGGTGGGCATGATTTTAGCCAATGGAATATCCAACGGCGAAGGCTTAGTTGGTGATGCTCATCTTTTACCGGCATGTGCTGTTGGTTCTGATGAAGGTGATGCAGTTAAAGCTTACATTTCAGCAACAGCTAATCCGACGGCCACGATTGATTTCAAGGGGACTATTCTTGGAATCAAGCCGGCACCTGTTGTAGCTTCGTTTTCTGCCAGGGGGCCAAATGGGTTGAATCCGGAGATTCTTAAACCGGATTTGATTGCTCCCGGTGTTAACATTCTTGCTGGTTGGACGGAGGCTGTTGGGCCGACGGGGTTGGATTCAGATTTGAGGAAAACTGAGTTTAATATCTTGTCTGGTACATCAATGGCATGCCCACACGTGAGTGGTGCAGCGGCTTTACTTAAGTCAGCTCACCCAGATTGGAGTCCGGCTGCTATAAGGTCTGCTATGATGACTACTGCAAGTATAGTTGATAATAGAAACCAGCCCATGACTGATGAGGCTACTGGAAATGCATCAACCCCGTATGATTTTGGTGCCGGACATGTAAATCTTGATAGAGCAATGGATCCAGGGTTGGTTTATGATATTACCAATGATGATTATGTTAACTTTTTATGTGCTAATGGTTATGGACCAAAGTTAATTCAGGTGATCACACGAATACCAGTGAGATGTCCGGCTAAAAGGCCAAGGCCTGAGAATTTGAACTACCCTTCGATTGCTGCATTGTTCTCGACACAATCCAGGGGAGTTTCAAGCAAGAGTTTTATCAGAACAGTGACGAACGTTGGTCAGCCAAATGCTGTGTATACAGTAAAAGTTGTGTCTCCGGGGATAGGAGTGACCGTGACTGTGAAACCACCAAGATTGGTCTTCACAGAGGGTGTTAAGAAAAGAAGCTTTGTGGTGACAGTAGCTGCTGATAGCAAGAACTTGGTGTTGAATGACGCTGGTGCTGTGTTCGGATCAATTTCGTGGTCTGACGGGAAGCATGAGGTCCGAAGCCCACTCGTGGTTACCCAATTGGAACCTCTGTAATGCCGATGAGGTAACTTGTAGGAGAAGCTGTTTGCTTTCATGGCTTTTGTATTGTGTGAGCACTGTGTGTTTTCACTTTCGGCGAGATAGGAGTAGAGAGGTTGGGATTACTTGTCGTTTTCAGGCTAAGTGGATGTATGTTGGTATGTATAAACTGAACTAAGTTTATATACTCGACTTTACATAAAGTATAGCCTTTTCAAAACTCAATTATTAGAAATGATTGCCGTTTAAGTTCATATAATTACATATTTACATGCTTTTTGTACCTGCAGCTACTGCTAATTGCTGTAGCGGGGTTCTCCCTTCAATTACTGTAACAGTATTAGCTGCCGAATTTTTAGCAAGGCATCTTTTATTGATCTTCTGTTGCTTTTTTAGCTAGTGGTGCCCCGTGGCCTTTGCTTGAGCTGTGTTCTTGGTTATTTAGGAATGTTATTTCATCGATCCTAAGGTAAAATTACTTAAAAATAATATTAGTTTACTCATAGAGAAAATAATATTATTATATATTATTTTATTTGAAAATATAATAGTATTATATTTATTTAATATTAGTAATTAATGATAAATAATATTTTTTAAAAAAAATATTAATTTTGTATTATAATAATACTTCATTTGTGTTGCTCTTATTAATAATTTTTTATTTATAAAAAAAGTGTGATTTACATATCTAAGAATATTAATAATAATTATTATTAATTTATAAATATAATAAAATAAATATTTTATTTTTTACATATATTTATAAATTTTATAATTAAAATTATAATTCTTGACATAAGAATAAAATTATAATTTAAATATATTTATTTTTGATTTAAAATAATATAAATACATAAATTAAATTTTAATTTTAATTTTATACTCTCGTTCCCGTAAGCAATGTCACTCTATATTGCTAATCCAAAGATTCTCACTCTTACTCTCGAAATGTAATCGCTGCTTGAAATGCTTCATGTGCTTTAATCTCAAATGGTTTTATTCCTCCATTATGGTCGCTACCCACGAATTTAGAGACCGGCCGGGGAGAAACTGGTAAAAATCGGAAACAATATTTTAATGCGATGCAAGTTACCAGACGCACGCACGCGTCCCTTTGTGTTTTACGACGGCAAAGCCTCTTATTTTCTTAATAAAATATAGAAGATTCACTAGCCGTTTGCTATTAGTTCACTCTTTGTTCAAAGTGCACACACATTTTTAAGATTGATTATTTTAATATGAGTTCTATCCATTCTGTCGTGGAATATCCGTTTCTTGATTGATTGTTTCATGTGGGAAGTTTTTGTATTGAAAAAAAAAGGGAAATTTCATATTATAATTCCTATAATTGTTAATAATATCAATCAACAACGAATTGTAATTTCATATTATATTTGCATAATATTATTAGGGGTATACTTATGTTAGAGCAACTCTAATGTATGTATAGCAGCCGGTAATTCACTTTAGAGGTATAACTATATTGGAACAACTCCAACGTAGAGCAATCGATATTTCATTTCATATTATAATTAAATAATATCGTTAGGGTTTCGATTATTTTAGAATAATTCTAATGTGGAGCAGTCCGTAAAACTGTTGAATACATATTGTTATAACCATTTCAGATTCTCCTCACATAATCATATCCCTTCACGGTCCATTTGGTTGCTTTATATTGAAGATGCTCCAGCATTGCTGGTACCTTATTATTAAATATCAAGGTATCAAAAAATTTTCTGTTTTCAACCCAAAAAAAAAAAAAAGATCACATAATCCTTTTCTCTTTTCAAACAGAAGAATTTCATCATGTAATTCAATTTCTCCTTTACCTTTTTCTTTTGTTTGTTCAGAGGGTGTCAAGGCCATAAGAGATTTTGAATGATTGATATTTAGGCCCCTCCAGCGAACAAAATAATCCATGCTTTAACCCACTGCCCGCACCATATCAAACAAGACAAAGAGAGAGACGAGATCAGAAGGAGACCCCCAGTTTAATTAATTTGTATACTCCCAAGTCCTACCATAACATGACTTTAAACTACTGCAGGTTCCATCAAAATTATGTAAGATACAAATTTGGTCGGTCATTCCCGCGTTAATTTGCACCCCCCATTTCATATTTCTTGGCGCTACCGCTACTGGGACAGCCGTACAAGTTGAAATTTGAGGAAAAACAAAAAATTAAACAAAGCACTTTAGGGAGGACCATTTGCTTCCAAGTTACTTAAAGCTTTGAGTCGGTTTAAATTTTTGCTTGATATTAAATTAATCTTATTGAATCTTGCAAAACTTTATCGAAAAATGGATCATCCCCTTTTTAAACAAAAAACTTGAGCAGCAATTAATCAGGTTTAATGAATATTATTATTTCTATTTATTAGATGCAACCTAAAGCTTCCTAGTGTAACTAAATATTCGACGATCATACCCTAATTTTTTTTTTTCAACTTATTTGACTAATGGGCTTGATCGAAGCCACATAATTGAAGTGGAGCCTTGCATTGGGCATGATCTGACCTAACCAAAAGAGAATCAAATGCTCGGCTTTTAGTGGAGGCAATAAGTGCTTTCGTAAACAGTTCTTAGTTTGGATTTTTATGTAAAAAGACAAATCACTACAAATAAGTGCTTATCTGGGGTGGTATTGAGCTGATGCCAGGGACACCGAATTGCGAAGCCATATTATACATAGATACAGATATTTTAGATATTTCATTTATAAGACAGTGAAATTCATTCAGTTTACTACAGGTAATGGAGAGGGTGACCACATCATATTTTCACCAGAATCTACAAGACTGTGCCCGCATATGCCTCCTTTACATATCTTCAGGGATACTGAGCTCGAATTGAAGAAAAGTACGACCACTGTATCGATGAGAAGAGCAACAGATATGATAAAGAAAGCAAAAACTGCACAAACTATAGCAAGAGACATTATAGAAAGTTGTAACTGTAAGCACTTGAGGAACAAGATACTAGCAGCCCAGACATAGTTCCAATTTGATGCTGGAGTATCCGATACCCTCATCGTTTAGAGCCTTATCAACAAAAATATGTGCATATCTGCTGGAATTAAAAGGTACTGAAAGAGTATATATATATAGTTAGGCCATGTAAAATGCTAGAAAGTCATGGAAAAGTCCAGGTTGCGTGGTGTGAGTAAATGATGCTTCATGCAAATGGGTTGAATGAGACATGCTTGGATGGCTAGAATTTAATGAGATGCGGACATTTTTTATTCCAAAATGTGATTCAGGCAAATGGAACCAAAGTATGCCAAAATGAATGCGCGCCCACACCTTTAAAGCTAGGAGTTATCCTGATGCATGAACTAAAAAAGCAAAAGTTTCTGTCATGTATTTGCTTTCTTCCTTGGGCTATGGTCCCTGCATTTTATCTTTGTGGACCTCTATTGAGTTTCTGAACCTCACTTGCGATCCATAAGCCATTTCAGGCCGAACTTAGTCCTAGTACCTGGGCTGCCGCCGGTTGGCGCCGTGCCGTGCATCTCATGGACAAGGTCAATTTCATATTTCATCGGAAAACTGTGAGAAAACCAAATTAAGCAGTCGGCGGATCCGTTAAAGGATAAGCTGTGCTGGGTTGACTCTGGATTATTGTATTTCATAGTTTTCCTGTGATGAGATGCACGTTATCTACAGAAGCTTGTCCGTGCCATTATTGGCATAACAGCGACTGAAACTTATTAGTTTTTCCGGATTCAAGATATTAGTTCTGAGTAATACCTATCCACATCTTGTGTAAAGAATGGGCATCATGTCCCTGACTCGCCCATAAATCATCTAGGCATACAGCTATACAGTTTTCCCAGCAGACAAATTAAACGTGGTAGCACCGAAGTCGAAGTAATTCAGTCAACTAAACCGGGATGTGTAACCACAGAGCTTTCATGAGCATCTGCTATCTGTAGTAAATATCAGATAGGTGACTGAATCAAAGTCTTCAGTTAATAATGAATTTTCGGATTAGCTAATTATGCTAGCATCTTGTCATACCAAACCGGCTGAGTATAAGTCAACAAGATTCTTCTGAATTTTTTTTTTTAAAAAAAAAAAAAGGACCAAAAGGAAAGGAAACAAAATTATTGCTTTTAACGATTTTAGAATCCATTCATGATGAAGCAAGGTACGTTAAAGTTAGCATCGCTATGATTACAAATGCTGATAATTAATTTCTGCCATATCAGATTGATTAAAGAACCAATGGAATCATCTTCAAATTCGTAATTCTGGAATTCTACACAAAGCTTCTCTCCTTGATACGCTTTAACTATAATGAATAATAAATCCAGATCCAACCATCATCTGGTTAATCAAGTTTCCAGTCACATGGGGATGTTCTGGTTGCACTCAAATCAACAGCGACTTCATCAAGTCCTGAGACACGGTGATGTCTATAAGAAGAGAGAAATTCGCCTCCAATCAGAAAAGATATAATAATCAACCAAAGCCGTGTGATGTGCTATTGAGAGAGCTAATCCCCGGAATCTTGGTTATCCCTTTCTTCTGTGAGCCTGATCTCAATGCTTCAGCATCCTGAAACCTCCCAACTGATGTATAAACATTTGAAAGGAGCACAACTCGACCGGATTCCCCAGGGTCAAGTTCAAACACCTTTTTCGCTGCTAGTTCTGCTAGCTCTACGTTACCGTGGAGCACACATCCACTAAGCAAAGCCCTCCAAATATTTGGGCCCATCCCTTCTAAAAGTTTACCAGCAAACTCACTTGCATCTGATAAGCAGCCCGCCCGAGCAAGCAAATCAACCACACACCCAGAATGCTCTTGGCTTGGCTTTACTTTGTTTTCTTCTATCATTTGATTGAAAATAGCCAATCCATCATATGTTAAGCCTGCATGACTACAAGCATTCAAAATGCTCAGGTAGGTTGAACTATCAGGGACTTCCCCAGTCTTGGTCATCTTATGGTACAGAGCAAGAGCAGCTTCCCCATGGCCATTGACCCCATAACCATATATAATAGTATTCCACGATACAACATCTCGAAGAAAACCCATCTCCTCGAAAACAATGTAGGCAAGGTCAACATTCCCACACTTTGAGTATGATGATATAAGACTATTTTGAACTGATCTACACTGTGCGCAACCAGCTTCAAAAGCAAGACAATGGAGCTGCAGGCAGATCTCTAAAGCAGCTAGCTCACCAGAGGCAGTGAGAATACTGACTAACATTATTGAATCAACGGAATCGGTTTTTTCTTGTCTCGTCTTAATGAATAGGTTCAAAGCCTCTCTTGGACGCCCATTCTGCACATATCCTGAAATCATAGCTGTCCAGGAAACCAAACTTTTATTAGTTATTTGATTAAATACAGATCTGGAAGAATCTAAATCACCACACTTGGAATACATGGCAATGATAGAGTTTGAAACGCGTAGCTCTGATTGAAGGCCTCCCAAAACAACTTGTGCATGGAGTTGTTTTCCTCTCTTCAAATCTCCCAAAATTGCATTAGCTGAGATTAAATTCAATAGAACAACTGTATCACAAATGATCCTACTCTTTCTCATCTCGCTAAAAATCTTTAGAGCATCATTGGCATATTCAAAGTCGACAAACATGCCCATCATCCTCGTCCAACTGATAACATCTTTGCATTCCATCTCTCTAAATATTTGGATAGCAGCGTCTAAATCCCTCAAGCATGAATACATGCCAAGTACACAGTTATTAACAGATATGTCCAAAATAAGACCCAACTTAATTGTCAAACCATGGATTAGTTCACAAAGTGCCCTTGACCCTAATGCAATGCAACCCCTAATAACCGTCAACATTGTCACAGCATTAGGCACCAAACCAGATCCCCGAAAGAAATTAAACAAGAGTACAGCTTGTTGAAAAAGTTTCTCATTTATAAACGCAGCAACAATTGCATTGCAAGAAACCAAACATGGGTTCTTTAGTCCTTGAAACAACTTATAAGAATCAAATATATTTCCACATTTTGCATATGCATCGATCATCGCAGTACCAACTATTACATCAGATTCCAACCCAAATTTTACCATTAGCCCATGAATAGATCTTGCAAGTTCCAAGTTTCGCAAGCCTACTGCCGCAACAAGAACACCAACCATAGTGAAGGAATTGGGTAGCAAACCCGAAAACATCATATGGGAGAATGCTTTCATGGATTTTTCGTGAAGCCCATTTATAGAATATCCATGAATCACAATGGACCATGATACTACATTCTTCTCAGGAATTTCATCAAACAGGTTCTCTGCTTCTTTAATCTTTCCTGATTTGAAGTACCTACTTAAGAGTTTGCTGGAATGGTACGGATCAATGCAAGTAGCTTGAGGTTTGTATGAGATAGAGTTCTTATTGAATTGGAAGCATACAAAGGGAGTCCTCTTGATCTTGTTTAGGAGCATATAAATCCTTTTGTGTCGATGAGAAGCTGAAGACTTTGTAAGTGTTTCGATTGCGGATCAGACAGTTACTTTCGGTTATTGAGAACCTAAATAATGGGCTGAAGCACCCCATTTATTGAAGGATTGGGCACACTGGGACTTAGTCCTGGCCACAAATTGAACGATGGGCTAGACAAATCTCGGCTCCAAATCACTTTTGAGTCTTGATTGAAAATCTGGAATTTGGACAAACTAGCTTTCAATGGTCAGAGACTCACAATTTTACTTCACCCTTGTCAAATTTTATGTCACTTGGAGTCGGAGTTACGGTATATGTTAGTAAATTTATCCAAATAATAATAATAATAATAATAATAAGAATTTAATTATATTAGAATAACTCTAACATAGAATATTTATTTATAATTACATGATTAAAATTATAATAAAATTTTTATTATTTATTACTTTACGTGTGTGATTGAGATTCACGCTCTATTATAAATCAGCTCAAACATAACCATAAAATAATAATAAAAATCTTATAAAAATGAAAATACTTATAATGTGCAACTGTTGTAAAGTAGTTTTTTCTTAAATATAATTCTTAAGACATTAATTTAATTTGATAATTCTAACATTTTTTTAAATTACGTCTTAATACCAATTAGAGACAAAAACATTCTAACCATCATTTATTGTAATAGATTCTTTTAATTTTTTTTTTCAAAGTTTTTGGATTATGACTCTTGAGTAAACTCTAAATATAATATTAGAAGAAGAAGTGTTATTTAATAATTTAAAAAACTCAATTTCTTTCAAACTGGTCTGAATTTATGGAATCCTATCTTTGTGATTGTAAGCACGTCGCCTCATCCACCTACTATTATAAAGAAAGGAATAAACGAGATGGAATGCTGCTGTCACAACTAATGGTGCAATAAGACAATTCATTTCAATCTGATTGATTATGATAAGGACACGTGTTTCTGTTCAATTAAATCTCTTTCAGCTTCTCGTACAACAGTAACTTAACTAGTTAACTCTTAGTTAGTGCAAGATTTTAGATAAATGAAATTACTAAAAAAACCTAAATAAAGAATTTTACGAAATGAATATAGATAAAGCGCGGGACGTAGATATTTCTCTATGTTCTCGGAAACAAAACAGTTACTTAAACAGGACAACCAACTGCCCACGTCTATTACGCGGCTACTTCTCCTTCCGCCGCGTCATCATCCCAACCGACACGTGACCCATTTCCTTCCCCGTCCTCTACTTTCCTTCAATCCTAAGCTTGAGGAAAAACTTCATAAGCCCGAAAGTCTCAGGTAAGTTAACTGATCATCATTAACACCAATATTCGATCATGGCTTCTTCAAAACCCTCGAAAGCACTTTACCCAGAAGTCGATTTATCAAACCCAGAAGCCGCGTCTGCTTCGACTGCCGGTTCTTCATCACCGTCCTCTTTATACCCTTCGGTTGACATGAAAGACATGGCGGAAAATCTCTTCCCCGAAGACGACGCCGTTTCGCACATCACGGCCAACGCCCCACCCTCCGAGCATGTTCTTGTTAAAATCCCAGGCGCTATTGTCCACTTAATCGAAAGAGAACACAGCGTTGAGCTTGCTTCCGGTGAGCTTTATATAGTGTCTCTCTCTCAAGGCGACAATGTTGTCGCTGTGTTTGCACGTGTTGGTGATGAAATTCAATGGCCTTTGGCCAAAGATGAACCAGCCGTTAAGCTTGACGACTCTCATTACTTCTTCACTCTAAGGGTTCCCGAAAATGGGTCGCTCGAGACTGATCAAGTTCATTATGAGGTGTTGAATTATGGGCTGACTATTGCTACAAAGGGGCAGAAGCATTTGTTGAAGGAATTGGATAAAATATTGGAGACTTACAGTTGTTTTTCGGTGCAAAAGGTGAAGGATATGGGGAATTGGGAGATGGTGGCCAAGGAGATGTCGCCGGAGGAGTTGAAGTCGGCGGAAAATAGGGAGTTAATGGGGAAGAGTTCGGGGGCTTATTGGACTGCGTTGGCTCCCAATGTGGAGGACTATAGCGGCTCTGTGGCGAGGATGATTGCAGCGGGTTCAGGGCAGTTGATTAAGGGGATTTTGTGGTGTGGTGATGTGACCGTGGATGGCTTGAAGTGGGGAGATGGATTTCTGAGGAAGAGGATGGGACCCGGTTCCCAATCAGAGATTAGTCCTGATACAATCAAGCGGATCAAAAGGTTAGATTTTATATGTGTGTGTGTTAGATCAAATCGTTGCTTTGCTTTGATTATTTCTTAATGGCTCTATGTTGTTTAGCCCTATTTTTATGCATAGGTGAATCACTAGTTAAGATTTAGTCTAGCAGATTTACCAATTTATTAGCCCTAATTTATGTGTCTGCTTAGGAGTAAGTATGCATTAGACTTTTGGCAGCTAATATTTCAAATCTAATTTGTATGGCTTATTCATTCCTCTAGTATCTTGAGCACGGAATATATGAACTAGATCATGACTATGATTCATACTTAAAATTCGGACCCTGTGGCCGGATACTTTTGAAGAATTTTCAATTGAAAAATTTTTCTTCTATCAAATTCCCCATTTCTGCTTTTATTTCACTCAAAGCACAAGCTTGAATAAACAAAACTACCAAAATTTTTGAAATGGATTTATTTGCAACTCTGTGTTTTCAGCTTTTCAGTATTTTCTATATCAAGCTGACACATCTAATGGCCTGTTATACTCAGGGTTAGGAAGTTGACTAAGATGTCTGAGAAAGTGGCTACTGGAATCCTTTCTGGTGTTGTTAAAGTGTCTGGATTCTTCACAGGCCCGATCGTGAATTCTAAAGTTGGGAAGAAATTTTTTAGCCTTCTGCCTGGGGAAATCGTCCTTGCTACCTTGGATGGATTCAGTAAGCAGTTCTTTTCAATTTGATTATTCTCCCATATATGAATTACATGCAAATCCTAAGTTCTGAAGCAGATGCTACTTCTACAAATTAATCCGATCTCCTTGTATAAATACCTTATGCCATGTTGCAACATGTTGTTATGGTCTGCTGAAAAGTAACCTTTGGATGGTTAAGTTGGTGCATTATCTATGAAACGCTAAAAATGGTTGTGTATTTGTAGAGTTGTGTCATGCTTTATGCCTTCTGATTACAATATTGATCACCTGTGTGTTCTTTCTGTGTGCATTTGTAGACAAGGTCTGTGATGCCGTTGAAGTTGCTGGAAAGAATGTCATGTCAACCACGTCTGTTGTGACAACTGGACTTGTTTCGGATAGGTATTTATCTCAACTTGAATTTATATTAATGCTTCATTGCATTATCAGCGTCATAATGATTGTAAATATTACTATCGGCATTTTCTTGTGCTCATTGTTATATTGGATAAGTTGGAATCATCTGTGGCGTCAATTCATATTTCTTTAATTTGGGATGCTTTCTCTTAAGACAGGTGTTGTTCCACTAAGGGGATTTGTCTGGCTGTGGGCCATGCAGAAACTTGATATTTCTATCTTTATGGAATAAATTCAGAACTTTGTTCCTATGATCTGGTTAAATGGCAAGATCATTGGAATTAAATCAGAGGGTTTCATTTCAGACTCTTGAAGTTTTGACAATTACATTCTCTGTACCCATTTTCATCAAAGCCTTTCATGATACGATTGGATCGATTAGAGTGATGATCATATTTTTGACATTGCAGGTACGGGGAGCAAGCAGCAAAGGCAACAAATGAAGGGTTAGATGCTGCTGGACATGCCTTTGGGACTGCTTGGGCTGTTTTCAAGATAAGGCAGGCTTTCAATCCAAAGAGTGCATTCAAGCCCACGTCTCTAGCTAAAGCTGCTGTAAAAGCTAATGCTGCTGAGCTCAAGGCTAAACAGAGCAAGAAATCTTAGCAAACATATTTTCATCCCGCTTTGTTCACCTCTGTGTAATAGCAGGAATGGCTTTTTTCTTTTTACTTTTTTCTTGAAGGTTGATTTGTTACTTGTTAGATGAAAACAGGGTAATATAATTTTTATTTATTTATTTTTAATCCCAATGGATGGTGAAATGAAGCCATTGTGTCAATTTGGCATTGCTGATATGAATCTAAATTTTGACACCAAGATGAAGATACTTTTGATTGCAAAATGGTACATTTTATTCCTCACATGAACCGTTAAATTCTTCACTGTCAATGGTTCATACTCACTCAGCAGTTGCTAAATAGTTGCTAAATATTTTCTTCTACCAAATGCCAGTGTAAGTTCATGCCTCAGTAGCTAGTTTTGAATGGCTTGTAAGTCTTGAGATCAAGAACAACTCCGGCCACGGAACCAATTGCGGCAATCAGAGTGACGAAGAAACAACTGACATTTAGAATCTGAAGCCCAAGCCATCTAGTGGTTCCTCTTCCAATCTTCTTCTGTGCTTTGTACATCTCAATCGGGAAATAGACTGTTAATGGCCAGAACCCCATGGCCCCTAGAATGCCCACAACATCGTTGAAAAATGGCAGGAGCATGGACATCAATGTTGTCAGCACAACAAAGATAGTCCTCCATACCAGCCGGAACAAGTTCAGCTGATACACA
This sequence comes from Aegle marmelos, assembly GCA_030449875.1. NCBI lineage: Eukaryota > Viridiplantae > Streptophyta > Magnoliopsida > Sapindales > Rutaceae > Aegle > Aegle marmelos. Next base: position 5,443,130 of record JASUUL010000058.1, read on the forward strand.
CCGTAGAAAGGGATTGGTATCTCATATTCTGCAGTCACAAGGTCACTCTTAGGCCATTTCTTTGCACTCCATTTCTCTACAAAAGCAAACAATGGCTGGCAAAAGACTTGATAAGCACCAACAAGATGAACAACAATTGCTGCATTTGCAATGTCTATAAGCCAATAGGGATTGTAGAAACCAAAGCCAGTCAAAAGATTGTTAGGAGCAAGATCTCCGAAGGCTGCATAACCCATGCATCCGCAGAGCAAGTAGAATATAGTCGTTACTATGATGCTGAATAAAGTTGCTTTCTTCATGGTCTTGTGCTCAGCAGGAGGGGATCTTATTGTATCCTGTAGAATGACTGTGTTTTTTTATGTGCGAATTTGACACTTATCATCATGTATTTAGTCAACAAATATGGTAAGTATGCTGTCGATGCTTGTACCTGGATTTCGAGAAGGATGATGGAGTAAGAGTATGCAAAGGCAATTGCTCCAAGAGATTGGAGACTTCTCCACAGCTTCTGTGTTCCAGTAACTGTTCCAGCACTTGTCATTGTTCCTATGCTGATGCCCGTGAGGCTTCCTTTGAAGCTCCCATTTCCTGGAAAAATGCAAGCTTTTTATATCATTGCCGTCATCCTTCGTCTTCTCATAATTAAAGGAGATGTTGGCTTTATTAGCATATTTGTACCTGCAACTTTTCCAATTCCAAGTCCAAGACCAGCAGTCGAGTACGTGAATGACATAATAGCTGCAACTATGGAGAGCCACCACACTTGATCAAAGTCTGGGATCTGAGAAAATAACACCTCTATGATTCCGAACGTTACCATATACCCATTACTTGACATGTGGCACGGATCTGTCCCGCCGCTTTTCTGGAAACAGTTTGATCTCTTTATTGCCCTAAAATAACATAATCAATGACGCATGAACCGTGTGCAAGTTAAAATTTAAAAACATTAGTGGAAATTCGTCAAGAAAACTCACATCATGCTTACTGATGCTGCAATTGTGTAACCAATAGCAACACCAAACAAATTCAAGTACTGGATCAATCCACATAATATGACCTTCTTTCCACCTGAAATCAAAATCAGTGTTAGCATCATCAAAGTTGAAAAAGAGTCTTGTAGGTGAAAATGACAAGAACATTCTTGTTACCTAAGTTAGCCTTGACAGCATCCATGTAGGTGTAATTTCTCTGTCCGGTAACAGGATCTCCGGACCTGTAGCACTGAGAGAGGAGATTGGCAGTGTAAAGATTGACCAGGGCAAAGAGGATCATCACAGTTGGTCCTGCAACCCAGCCAAGCTGCGCTATTGCCCATGCCAGTGACAATACTCCTGATCCTATAACTGCGGTAATAATATGCGATGATGTAGTCCAGAAATTTCCTGCAATATCTTCAGTTAGCACAAGGAGCTGAACAAATTATTGCTCCGACGGTAAGTAAAAGAGAGCTCCTGATTATTACATATTTATAAGAAGATTATTTCAGTAGTAAAAACTTAATCTCTTTCGCCAAGCAAATGATGAGCTTGTTACTATTTTCTAAGTGATAATAGATGTAGTGGTACAAAATGAAAACATTGGAAAACTGCAAAAGGGATTCCTTGAGAAATATTTTCCACTTTTTGTGTTGTATAATTAAAGATTCTTAGGTTTACTCATTCTTCTGTTGAACAAAGTACTTCTTGATGAAAAAGTAACTATCCTAGAGACCAAAAACAGTGCTTCTCTTTGATTGGAAAAAAAATAAGCATTTTTCTAAGCTTACCAGTTCTCTTCAAGCGGCCATCATCATCAAAGCAGTTAGAATAGTTGGGTTGAGGATTAATGGCTTCGGGCTCAATATGAGCTTTAGGCTGAACTTCAACTTGCAAGTAGTGCCTTATGTCATGTCTTTCTTCAACCTATAAGCAAACATTAATTAAGTACACGACATATAAGCAGCAGCAGAAAGCTAAAGAAAGCATTTCGAGAATATATATATATTAAGGAAGAAATTAAATAGGTTGTTGTAATTACAGCCCCATGATGGATTCTGCTCGGCATAGTTCGGCTTCTTGGCAACATGGCTCTGAAATAATTTTGAAAAATGTTATGAGGGGGGATTAGATGGAGCTAGTAATCAGAGGCAATGGATAAGGAGATGGATGTGCGCAATTCATGGAAATTATGCAGATCAGAATTTATAGCAGAAGATAATTTGCTCCGAGGGAACTGTGCTAGTGATGAGGGCATGTATCACGCTCCTCTTTGTGACCATGCCCCAAAAGAATCTTATGCATCGAGGTGGCAGCAACAACACAAATTTACACCCAAGTGAGAAATGTGATGGTTCTGTCTCTGTGGACCGTATGGTCGATAATTTCAAGGAGATGATTAGATATTTGGATCAACGGCACTAGTGCTATCAATTAACGGAGTGATTCCATAATACAGATGTAGCCGCTTGCATGATCGCGGTAAACTAAAATGAGAGTGCTGTAGTTTCGAGTATTGAATTTTACATTTTCGAGTCACTTGTTTAATCAATGAGTCTTTGGTGCAGATGTCCGCATAATTTTAAAATATAGATGTCCTCGCATTCTAGTTAACAATAGGTAATATGGCTGGGTGTTTCCGGCTAAATTTTCCTCAGAAAATATTACCTTCTCTGCCTTTTTAAAATTTTTTTAATAGTTTTGTTTGATTTAAATTTCGTTCCTGTTTCGCAACAGCCGAATGCTGGTAATTTGCATGTTTCAAGCAAGTAAGTATAATATGAATTTGCCAGTGAACCTAATCTAATCCCAAAAAAAAAGGGTATCTTGGAAAAGTTATATGATAATCTTATTTAATAGATTCATTTTGCTGGCTACCCAGATTTTGTTCTGAATGTATGGACTTAAAGATCAAATCGGGCATCGGCAACCCTTCGCCTTTATATATGTATATATATGTATATATATACATAGACAGTGACTTAATTTGTTTGCATCCCTTAGTGGAATGTGGTTAAAGTTCGCTTTCATTTGCTACAATACAACGTGTTTGATTACCAGATGTCCTCTAATCCTTCTTTTTCTCTATCCTTTTCGCGAAGCAGTGATTGATAAATGACATTTTGTTTCGCTCTTTTCAATATCTTTTTCATTTGATGATGCACGCATGGACACCTCGAACGCTAACTTACATACAATTCATGGCTCGGATGGACCCATGAAATAGTTGATGATGACTCTCATCACCACAATCAGCAGAACCCTAAAATGCGGCGTTATCTCATTGAACAAAACCCCTAATGCGTCATCCATTTACTTGATATTTTTGTTTTAATTTTTTTTCTTTTTTTTTAATCGTGTCCTTTAATTTGTTGCTATGATAGCATGCAATAGGACTGAAACATTTGAGCAAAAGTTCAGTTGAAATACGTGCAAATTGCAAGTGTGTAATGGGGATTCCATTATAATTTTCGGTCACCGAATGAAGCCTCCATTTTAGTTGACTCCGCGTCAACTCAACTACAAAGCCAGGGGTCAACTAGAGAAGGCATTCAGATCGGTTTTAAACTAGCTCATCATATGGGTAGGTTTTGAATTACTTCTTGATTAATTTTATGTTAACCAAAAAAAAAGGCAACAACAAAAAATAATAATATAAATACGGATAATTGAATACAATTATATAAATAATTAATTTCAATAATACATATCTATAAATAAATACACCGAAAATATATTTAACTTTACTAATGCAACAAATAAAAAAATCAAACATTGAGCTATTAAATTACTATTTAAAACAATCTAATGTGTAATGATTAAGATTCACTTCAAAATCTCTCATTCATAACATAATCTTGCATATCAAATTACTTTGTAATGAATTAATAATTAAGTAATCGATCATTATTTTATAATGATTTATACTTTATTTTGGAGCCCCTCCAAAATAACTATTACCGTAATTGTAATGGTACTTGGCCTTAGCGTGTTAAAATAAAAAAATAAAAAAATAAAAAGGAGGAATTAGACTAAACGACATCGTTATGAAGCAGTGTCGAAAACTGTGTCGTATCCAATCAGGTTTCTCCTGCATCAGTCCGCTGGGTTTGGCTTGTCTTCCAAGAAGCCTTACTAATTACCCAGACAGTAGACTCTCTTTCCCGAAACCCGAGATCGCAAGCTTTGGCAAAAATCAAATTCGGAACAGAAAACAGAAACAAAAACAAAAACAAAAACAAACTCGAAATCGAAAAAAGAAAAACAAAATGGCTCGATACGATCGCGCGATCACGGTTTTTTCTCCGGACGGCCATCTATTCCAAGTTGAGTACGCGCTCGAAGCCGTCCGTAAAGGAAACGCCGCCGTCGGAGTCCGCGGCACCGACATTGTCGCCCTCGGCGTCGAGAAAAAATCCACCGTCAAGCTCCAAGACTCCAGGTAGAAAACATACATTCACGTAATTAATTATTGCACGTTTAGGTTATATCTGAACACGAATTAAGTCAAATATCAGATTTTTTTTAATTCTTCACATAAATTCCCCCCTTTAATTCTGTAGGGTTAAATTTTGGATTTTGAATGTGTGTTGCTTTGTTGTAGTATTAATTTTGATGAAAACAGTTGATTAGCTTATAGTTGGGGCAATAATCTACATGAGATTATAATTTTTGCATGCCTCCGTAGCTTCTGCTTGATAATTGCTTTTGCTTACAGAATGGTGAGGAAGATTGTGTCATTGGATCATCACATTGCGCTTGCCTGTGCGGGTTTGAAAGCGGATGCACGTGTCTTGGTTAACAGAGCGCGTATTGAATGTCAGAGTCATAGGCTTACTGTCGAGGATCCCGTGACAGTTGAATACATAACGAGGTACATTGCTGGGCTTCAGCAGAAGTATACACAGAGTGGTGGGGTGAGGCCGTTTGGTCTTTCGACCTTGATTGTTGGTTTTGACCCCTATACAGGTGTGCCATCCCTTTATCAGACTGATCCATCGGGAACTTTTTCTGCATGGAAAGCCAATGCCACAGGGAGGAACTCAAATTCGATAAGGGAGTTCTTGGAGAAAAATTATAAAGAAACTTCTGGGCAAGAAACTGTGAAGTTGGCCATTCGTGCTTTGCTTGAAGTAAGTTGCTAATTTTCACATGTGTTTGTGTCTAACCTTGTCTTTGTAAGTCTAATATGAAACTCTTGGCTAATGCCACTTTTTTTTCAGTTGGTGACTATGAGATTCTCTTTATGTAAGGTTTTCAATACCTAACTTGCGCTTTATATTTCAGTGTAGTTTGATTTCAGTTTTGATACTGTGTAATAAATAAATATTTGCTTTTGATGTAAGATATGATGATATCAGATTGTTCTTGAGTAAGTTTTGAGCTTGTTAGATGTTTCATAAGCCAAGTATTTGTAGAACCTTTAAGATATTTGTGACGCACTGGCTTAACTCGTAATTGAATTATTGAGGTCTCTTATCATCATTTTACTAGTAACCGAATGTCTCATTGTTCATAACTTGTATTTTGTTTGATGAACTCTTTCATCATCATTTCTTGTTTTCACTCACATCATCTTTAGATAATATGACTAACTGTAAAGGGGCTGGTATTCACATCATACATGTAACTTTTGTCATTCATATATTATTGCTTCTATTTAAATATTTTATGGAAACTGAATGATTGGCGTAATAGGTGAAAGAGGACTCTTTGTTAAGAGAAAGATTGAACATGAAAATCAATTAATAAATCTAACCAAAAAAAGAAGAAACTTAAGGAGGCATAGCCTGCTGAATTCCATCTCAGAGTTGCCTCTGACCCTAGAGGTCAATAAAAATGACTTGGCCTAGAAATATGCAGGAATCAGTAATTAGGCTTGCTGCTTATGTGGATGGGCGAGTATGATTGTCAACTATATTCAGGGGTTGAAAAAGCCACTTGAGTCTGAAACCAATAATGTTTTGGTTGGTGGTGCTGGAACTGGGTAGATTTGGTTTCGGCTGTTTGATACAGCTGGGTTGTTTGGTTGAGAGTAAAGAATTAGCTGTAATCTTGTGCCATTCTTTTGTGATTTCTTTTATGTACAATCTGCAATAATCTCTCTTTCACCTGTATAGGATTTGACACTTGTTGCTTATACTATTAGGTTGTTGAGAGTGGAGGCAAGAACATTGAAGTTGCTGTGATGACAAGAGAGCATGGTCTCCGACAACTTGAAGAAGCAGAAATCGACGCCATTGTCTCTGAGATTGAAGCGGAGAAAGCTGCTGCAGAGGCTGCAAAGAAGGCGCCTCCAAAAGAAAACTAGAGTTATTGATTCAAAAAGTCGGTGACTTCTTAGTATGTTGACATGTTCAAATTTCTCTTGCAAAAAAGCTGCTTTTAAGTCGGCATCCTATTGTTTTGCCAATGTTACTTCCGTGTTATTAAAAGTTTTACCAGTCTCTCTTTTAGCTTTCGAACCAGAAATTGCATACCATTGTAGGCTTATATGTATTCCTTGATTATGAAATTAAATGACTCTGGAAATGCATGAAGTTGAAGGATTTGGATAGAAAATTGCAAATCTCAGTCGTTAAATCCTATGATTAGGTCTGAAGAATGAAGTCTGGGATAGTAGAGGACCCCAGGGTTACATTCCATACAGGATATGAACATTTTGCAATGAATTAGAAAAATGAAAACCAAGAAAAGCCTTCATGATGATTCTGAATTAGGCTAATTGGACTCTCTTACCTATTATGGAAGGAGTGAGTTTTGAGTCCTTGTACGAGAACTTATCCGCTCTTGTATGAGTTGGGCGCAGGCTTGCCAGCTATACTCAGAGAGCTCCTTTATTTGTAAAAGAATTAGACTCCTATGACACAGAATATCGATAAGCCCCCAACTATACCATAATTATATAGATTTAGACTTCGGAAAGAACAAACACGGATATCTGAGCTATACTCGATGCTCCCTTGGCTATGCTATAGTTGTATGGATTTAAACATAGCAGGCTTAATGGCAGTGTAGAGAAAATGTACACGCAAAAATGAGTTTAAGCCCCTGATAATAGATTTGGATAGCTCAAATTGGGTGAACAGGAGTTTGCTTGATCCGGAGCCCGCCAACGCGTCACGGAATGGTGGTTCTCACAGCCTTCTGGTAGCTGCGGTGGTGGCGGTGGCAGCTCACCATTGTTATGCAATAGATAGTATTTCTTTTTTCACTGCGACGTACTTGAGACTTGCGTAGTCCTTTTGGTTCGGTAGTAAAAATCATCAGAAATTTTTTATTATTATTATCATTTTACATTATCAAGCACCAATTCACTACCATTCAGGGTGAAAGTCAATTTTTTATTATAGAATTCCTTCTCCAAAACAATCTTCTAGGCATGTTTGACATAAATAAAATGGAAAAATCGGCAGTTGGTTGCTATCGTACTCCATTTCACGCTAGTGCTACCAAGTAAAATATATTATGTAATGAATTTTTTCCGCCATGGGCCAAAAAAGTATTTAGATTTCTGACCCATAAACTCCACTAAGGCCTAAGTTCTAACATTTCGTTTCCAAAGCTCGACGGAAATGCAATGCCCGCGCGCATTTAAAAGCAATTAATTAACCAGTAATTGACATCCTTTGAACGTGATTAATCTTTCAAGATCAGTTCGCCAAAAGTCTAAAATGCATCCTTAATTTTGTCATCACTTAGTTGCTTTTGGAACCCATTTAGAAATTGGAACAAAAGTAGTTACTTGATGTGAGTGTTCTTCTACATCATCATTATTTGTAATTTTTTTGTTGTAAAATATTCTAGAAGCGAAGAGGAGATATGATTAGCTTATTGACTTGTCAAATTTTCCTACTTTTTGATATGCATGCAAACACTAATTAATTCCCTGCATTGGTGGAGTGTGTATACATATATACATATATGTACGTATATGGAGAAGAATGCTATGATTTGTATGTAGATGTATGTTATACCTCTTTTATTTAACTTTTGAGTGAAATCCATATGCATTTATATATACATATGTATATAGAAATACAGGTGAAGAAAAATCTGACCAGAAAAATCTGACCAACTTTCTCTTGATAATGAAATGAAAATATCTACATAATGTGACACTATGTTTCGTTCTAGTTGACACACACACACACGGATATATATACACACACTACATCAAACGGTTTAGATTCAATATCACGCGCAGGGTTGCTGTCGTCATTAATTATCAATCTCAACATCAAGTGTTACGTTTAGGTGTGAATTCATAATATGCTAGATCATGAAATTTAATTACATGCCCATACATAACTCTCTTTTCATTCTTTACTAATCAAAAGAAAAAACCCCATAATTTTGACTTATGATATGTGAGATGTATGGTAAGCTTTATATTATTGAAGTCTAAATCTGTTTTTATATATTTGCAATAATCAAACCCGAACGTCATCGAAATTAATATAAAAATATAATCTCTATATAGTCGACGAGTATTATTGAGATTTCTTTTTTTTTTTCTATACATATAAATATGGTATACCTACTTGGGTTATGAAAACACATACGCAAATCCAAATACATATAATTTGTAATTTTTTTCTTTTAAATATCATGTATGAACCGAAAGCAAACGTCATTGAATTTAATATATATATATAATCCATATTTTCAACTTGCATTGTTGAGATTTCTATTTGTTTTCCCTCTCTTTATACATAGAAATATTGTATTACCCTATGCTGCTTATGTTATTAAAATACACACGCTCATTTTATTGTTTTGTTAATAAGAAAAAAAATCAATAATTATATCTCACTTTAAATTAATCCATGCTGATACCGACAGTCTATTTTATCAGTAATCTCACTTTAATGTAATATGCTGATGCCAATTGCCTGTATTACTACTATGTTTTGATTTATTTTTATTTTTGAATATCATGTCAAACCCTTACGTCATCAAAATTAGTACACAATTCACATTCAGCCCCTATTATTGAGCTTTTTTTTTAATTTTTAATTTCTATAGCTGGCTAGTATTTACTATATAAAGAAAGAATATTTATACGTGCGTACAGGTGGCTAAGGAGATTAAATTAAATTAAAAAATAAAATACTGTTGAAGATGTGGGGCAGGTAGGGGTGATAAATTAATTTCTGAACGACAGAAGGTGAGAGTGATAAAGAGGGGGTCCAATAATTTAACAAGAAATTGTGGAAGTAATGAAAGAGACGGAATTGAAGCTTGACTGAACATGGTGACTCCGGAATCTGTCAGCATCAATCAAACGATCCAAACCCACCTAACTCTATCAACTTTGATTCGTCTCGGCCACACAATGTCATTCAGTCACCTTATCCGCATGCCTGCTTCTTTGTTCTTGGATCCAGATGCTTATCTCTGCTCTCCAAGTCCCAGCCCTACTTCATTTAGTATCTATTTTGTTTATAAATCTATCATTAATTATGTACGAATGACATTATGTTTTTTCATGCATGTAAGTCGAATGCACGTTCATATCTCACCAAACTCTGATAACTTACTCCCAGCAGCAACCCTATTGCTATATTCAACAGGTGTGTGATTTGTGATACCGTAGTAGTGGGGTTTACTATCATGTAACTTACAAAGAGTATAAATTACAGCAACTATAATTTAGTATAACCCATATATATAATGTATTTTGAAAAACATATACAGAGTGATAATAAATAACTGCATATTTATTCTCCTGGCGTGTGTATATATATAGAATTTTTTTTAAAGAAAATAATTTGAAAGTAGTTCTAATATGTTTTAGACTTAAGACATTCCGGATTAATGTAATTAATTAATGTAATTCTCTTTTTTTTTTTATCATTATTAAATTAGCAGAGTTAGTCTTACTTAAAGTAGTAGACCCATGAACCATTTTCAATGAGGGTTGCGTTCTTACTAAACTTCGACAGTGAAATGATTTTTTAGTTTCTCTATCAGATTTTGATATGTTCCCATTAACATTGTTCCAATAAATGCGTAAGCTTTGAGATAGGAAAATGGAGAGAGAGAGAGAGAGAGGGGCTTCTCTATAGCTAATTTTCATGCCTTGGCTTGGAAGAAAGTTACTTCAGCCATGTGCTTGACTTTCCTTCTGCATTATTGCCTTCGCACAATGAATCATTAGCCATGTGCTTGACTTCCATTAATCTTTATCTTTCAAAGTTAAAATAATAATAATAATAGAAAAAAAAAAGAAGGGGGATTTTATATGTATGCCTCTCATTTTCATTTTAGACATCCAAACTACTTTCCAATCGGAATAAATATTTTTCCAAAGGACAAGAAGCAACCAATCAACTTGTGAGTTCGTGACATCATCATCAAGAATTTTTTGATAGAAGAATCATGATAGGAATTCATAACCATTTTACTTTCACCAAATAGTAAAAGAGGAGCTCCATAGATATTTTTCCGTAAATTTAATTTAAAAATTATTATTTTAATCTAGTTATCAAATATTAAATAAATTAAATTAAATACAACAACAACTAATCCGATGAAATTTTATTCTAATTAAATTTGACCCCACCCCATAAAATATATATATGTGTGTACTCCAAAAATAGAAGTGGAAATTATTTTCCTTTCTGACAAAAAACCAAAAAAAAAAAAAAAGGTGGTGGGGGGATTCTCTTTGCAGTTGTAGATAAGAAAGAGAAAAGAGCGGGCTTCGGATTGGATCTCTCAATTTATATTATAATAACAAAGGTAGGGGGACGTGGGCCCCAATTTTCAGACAGGTACAGAACGTAGGCCCCACCGCCGCAACCACGCACATGAGGCCTACGTCGGACGGCTGCCAACTACCACCCAAAAAGAGTGGAGTTGGTAGCGTGTGGGATACAGACGTTTTCGCCATCTCCTACCGTTTGCCCCCACTTTTGTCAACTAATTACATCCCTGCCATCCCACTCTCACTTCATATCACGGGCATGTTTATTTCCTCAAAAATCTTTTTTCGGCCAAAAATAAGTAAACATCCTTCAAGTTTTTTTTTTTTTGGAAAAATCTACGCAGACAGCCTAAGATCGGCGGATTTGTCTCACCTACCGTTATACAAAATTTTAGTGTTAAAAAAAAAAGAAAAGAAAAAGAAAAATTGACATTTTATACATGAATGCGTTTGTATAATTTGACGCATAGAAAATCTTGCATGATAAACCTACAACATTTGACCCTATAGTACTTGGGAGTGTCTATGACCGAAATGTTCATTTTATTTATTTATTTATTTATTTTGGCAACTAAACTAACATATAGTGACTCGTGAGCTATTTTCTTGAATTTATTCCTAACTTTAGGCTATTTCTATCATTTTCCCAAACATTTGATGAAAGAATTTTACGATATAATTAAATTTTGCACAAGAAACGAATAGGATTAAACTCGACAAATAATTCTTATTTCAATGTTTTTCAGGTTCTTTTGGTATATTATATTGCAAAGGAATTGGTGTTCCTGTTCAGGTTCGCCTACCTACCGTCGTCTTCTTGGAGCGTAAATCCAATGAATTAAAGCTAAAGAATCCACATGTCCCGCGATACCATCTTCCGTTGCTTACTTGTTGATGAAAATAATTGAGGATGTGCAAAATATGGCTCAAAATATTATGAAAAATCATGCGAAGCAAGGTGTTAGAATTAATAATTCTTATGCTTTAATTATGAATAAAATATTTCACCAGGTCAAGGCATTAAGTTAACAATTGAACATATTCATGGGTCGCGAAGAACGCTCAAATGGCCCCCACGTCAAGGCTAATTCATGTGATTACACGTTGGCTGTGGAAGTTGGAGGATTTAGAATCAAGGCTAGAACGATTCTTTTTTTCATTGATGGAAGATAGAAGCAACGATTAATATAACTAAACAGCTGCCTTGTTGTGTAATTTTCTTGGAAAGTAAGAGACGAGGGTGTGGAAAAAAAAATATCCAAATCCAATGGAAGCTTCTAATGCCTCTACCTAACACCTTTGAAAAAGGAAAAGAAAGTGGTGAATTGGTGAAAAGTGACTACCTTTTCTATATGGGAATGGCCATTTTATTTTGGAACTTTGTTCCAAAGTAGCTCCTATTCATGTGCTTTTGCTCTTGGTTTATCTTTTGTTTTGAGATTTCTTTTCAAATTTTTTTCTTTTTTTTGGTTCATCACTTTCTTGTTTGGATGATTGTGAGAAACTATTCCCTCCGCGATTATTTTGATCAGCTCTACAATTCACTGACATGCTTAAATTCTTTTAATATATAGAGTTTGGTATAACATCCAATCTTATTTTATATTTTTTTGACGATAACGATCATATGGTGGTTCGTGGAGAGAGCCAAAATGAAAGGCCATGCAACACTTGACCCCATTGACAAGACCTTGAGTTAATGTTAGTGGTTAGCAATCTTGGATTTAAGTGGGTCTACCTCCTTTTTCTTTTTCTTAATTTTTTTGCTTTCTATGTTTAACCATTGTTACAAAAAAAATTGCATTCTTGGATTTATTGGTAATTTGAACAAATATATTATAGTATAACTCTTAACTATTTACTAATTATAACTTAGTATTGTACACCCATTAAGGGTAAGACCTCTATTCTATACCTATATAAATATATCTGTTCTCACTATTCTCAACTTCTCATAGTCGGTCGATTTGAAATTATTTTAATTGAGAATAAAAAGTATGTAAGAATTCAAATCTTAATGCAGGGATCAATTTCGGTACAAATTTCAAAGGATTGTTATGTCGGTAAGGTAGATTTGTTAGAAATTGTTAGTACTAACATTTAATTACACTTATAAGTGTTGATTTCGTTAGGTAAAATTCATAGATTTCGTTGATACGGTATAATTAATGGTTACTTTTTACCTAATTTTTTTTTCATTAGATTAGCATCAAATTCTGCTTTAAAAATTGTTACCTAATTGATAAAAAAAAAAAAAAGTAAATGTCATGTAGGTACGATACTTTTGCGGCTACCTTTTGGGTTCAATGAACTTTACAACATTTGAAATGTTATAATTTACTTATCAAGTCGACTTTTAATGTGAAGGTCTCATTTGTATTCATTGTATATATACTTTTAATTTGCTCAAGGGTTGTGAAGTGTCGTTCTCTATAGATTTTGCATGAAACACAAATTTTCGAGATATTTTTTATAAGCGCTCAAATGATGTTATAATTGTGTAAATTTAGACACTTTAATAATTAAACTCCTGAACACCCCCCCTCCCCCAACACACCAACCCAAAAAAAAAAAAAAAAAGAAGAAGAAATTGCTCAATGGCAAGTTTAGAATAAGAAGCCCTCTGTGTCATGTGAAAAGACATGGAGGATGGTGATGCCAACCGTTTCTTTGCTACCAAATTGATGCCATTAATGAGAATCGACCCCTCAAGTTGGTAACAAAAAACCTAATCCAATCCAAAACGTTTTTGAAACTAGAGAGATTTGGAGTGTGTGATGTGCACACGTCGCACGCTTAGAAACTCAGTTAGGGTTTGGCTTTTTCTCATCAAATTTCCCGCAAAATCTAATATTATTATGTGGTTGGTTGGTTGGCTCATATGGCCAAAGATCATTAAATGTTAGTTTGGTAGAAGGATGGTAACTTGCTTAATAGCTAGTAGCTAGGGCAGCCAGTTAGTTTCTTCACGCCTTTTATATCAATTTGTGCTCTGTGTGCGCGCATTTTTTTTTTTTAAATAAATTTGATTGACTGATCAAGTGGAAGAGATATAGGTTACCCACCACTTCATTTATATCACCTTCCTCGTTTCTCAATTATCCATTCTCATCCTCTCGCGGCTTATCCATTGCCTTTGCCCCCCATGAAAAATTCAACTTTTTTCATAAAGGACAAACCCCAAAACAATAGACTAATATGATACATAAGAAGGGGAAAAGATATAAATAAAAATTACAACTCACAATACGTGAAAAGATAAAGAATCAACATATAATTAATCAAAAACCAATTCAAAATAACAGCCTTCTTTTTCCCATGTTGAAGATGGGAAAATGAAAACTAAAGAATTGCATGCTTTATTTTGCGAGTATTTTATTTTATGCAAATAGGTCATTTTAGGGTTACCATTTTGTACTGTATTTAAAAAATACAGTACTTTTTTTAAAAAAAGAAAAAGAAAAAGTTGATTACTTAATCTGATTCATTCTAATTTTAGATATATCTGGACCGAGACTTCGCAGAGCTGACAAAGGAGTCTACAAAAGATGAATACGTGAATCATCTAAATTAATAATTTAAATGGAGATCGAATGCTGGATTACTACTAATCAATCGTCCCTTCTCTTATATAGCTCCACGTCTACTTGCTGCTGTAATAATAACGCGGCCCTTTTGAAACTCTGGGGGGGAATCTGACAAACCCCAACTTTTATCCTGTAAATTAAAGCAGTGGGGGAAAATTCCAAAAATGGGAAATCTTTCCAACAATGGAGAAAAATGAAAATTATTGCAATAAACGTGGGAAAAAAAAAAAACTCAACAACAACAACAACAACAATTGGTGACATCTATTAATATTTGCAACTACACACTATGAAGTAACAACAATAAGGAGGCATAAAAGTTAATTAATCAGGGAGTAAGATTAGAAAGTAAAATATATATGTATATATTAATTAATGATTTCAACTACATGATTTTTTTTTTTAAAAAAAAATTATTTCATCTCCAAGCTTCTGTAATCCAAGACACCAGATTTCAAACCTAAGAAATCGTAGCAAGTGCTGCTGCTGCTGCTACTGTTACTTCTGCTGATCATAATATTACTATTATTGTTGTTATTATTGCAACTGCAATCTTTACTGTTTTGTAATCCCAAGCCACAAGCAAGACAAAGGCTGCTGCTTCTTCCTCCGGTTTTAATCAATGGCTGCTGCTGATTAAGATCAGCCGACGATGGAGGGCTGATTCTGAGCTCAAGATTCAAGTCTGGACACGTCACTTCTTCTTCTTTGATGATCACTTGCTGCTGCTGCTGCTGATGATGATGATACTGTTGTCTCTCATTTTTGCAAACAAACCCAATAGTCCTTTTCTCCCGTTTTATATCTTCCTTTGCAGTTGCTGCAGAAAATGATATTGTTGTTGCTGCTGCTGCCGCCACATCAGCAGTAGCACTTTGAGCTGCTGCTACAGGTACTGCTGGCTCATTGAGTGGCCTGTGTGTCGCAGGATCAATCCCTCTGTTCAGAAGCTTCCTTCTTATGTGTGTGTTCCAGTAATTCTTTATCTCATTATCTGTTCTTCCTGGTAACCTCCCGGCGATCAATGACCACCTATCAATAAAATACCCATCTAAATGAAAACCTCGAATCTTTTTTCTTCTCTATATATAGTTTTTTTTTTTTTTTTGTTCTTCTCATGTTTGCGGACTAGATGTTCTCTAATCAATAAAGTTCTCTCTGTTAGTTCTGTCTGAGGTTTGGGGAAATAAAAGAAAGATAATGAAGAAGAAAATACATCCGAAGACTTACTTGTTACCGAGAAGGCTATGGAGTTTGATAATGAGTTCATCTTCTTCATCAGTAAAATTACCACGCTTTAGGTCGGGTCTCAAGTAATTGATCCAGCGAAGCCTGCAAGACTTGCCGCAGCGAAGAAGGCCAGCGGCTTTCGGGAGAGAGCGCCAGCAGCCTTCACCGTGGGCTCTTATATAAGCAATAAGGCGATCATCTTCTTCTTTGGTCCATGCTCCTTTGTTTGTGTGGGCTTTTTCACAGCAAGGTGACCTTCCCATTTAGTCCTTTCTATTATCTTGTTCTCGGAAGCAGAATTGAAGGCCTACTTGCTGTTGCTGCTGCTGCTGTTGTTCTTTTCTTTGTTGATGAAACATTAAGGCCGGCCCTTTTGAGAACTTGAGGAGCAGTTATACTTATATATAGGCTGTTGACTAAATAAAATTTTGTGTGTGTGTGTGTGTGTGTGTGTGAGAGAGAGAGAGAGAGAGAGAGAGAGAGAGAGAAATAAAAGAAAAGAAAAATCGGGGCAGTGACCCTAAATGCTTCTAGATGTGAGTTGGTGAGACAGGTTTGTGGGGAATGGCTGGTGGCTCTTTTTAAATTATTTTTTTGGTCTTTTTTGTGGGGGTCTTTCATGAAATTGGCAACAGTGATTTTTATTAAGTTAAAGGGGCCATCAAACTATGGGTAAACTTCAGGTAGGTGTAAAGTAAAGGGTTGTGTATTAATTAATTATTATCAAAGTATGTATGTAGAGGCAAGACAAGGTGTGATCTTTTGCCCTTTTTTTTCTTTTTTCTTGTCTAAAAAAAGAGAAAATTGTCGTCTTAATTAATTAATTAATTAACTCTTATCTACTCACTGTACTCAATTTACTATTAATGATTCAGTTACCTCTCAAAATCTTCCCCCCAACTCATCACTAAAGAACTAACTTACGTACCATAATTATATACATGTAAATTTGCCTAATTGTATTACGGTATCCTTGCTGTTGGAGCTAACACCCCGTGCGGGTTTTTGAATTTATGGTCCACTCTATTTTACCTCTACATGATTGTTTCTAGTTTTGATCCTAGACTAGTAGTTATATATTGTTTTTAGCATGCATGGGTAAAAAAAGGTGTCACTGATGGGCTGTTGAACTCTTTTTTTTTTTAATTGATCTTTTTTGAAAGAGAATTAGCATATTAACATACTAATATTTCGAATTAAAAATTTATCGAAACCTTCTAAAATTGAGTTGATTATGGTTTAATTTAAATACGTAAGTTTAGAGTAAATTTGATTTACTTTTAAATATTGTGAAGAAAACATTCTCCATTAATATGCACTTAAATGACTTGATCCCCTTAGCCGATGGTTCTCTAAGAGGGGCTATTGTTGTACATTGGTTGATTTAAGTTATTTGCAAGGAGATATATGGTTTTAACAGTGATGTTCTTTTTTTATTTAATTAGACAGTTAGTTTGGTAAAGGGAAATTATGTACACAAGTGGTGGCTATTCTTTTGTACAAGTATGGACATTTGGTAGTTGTGCCTCTTTATTCTATTGGTACACTATCATGCATATGAGAGAGAGATATATATAAAAGTGAGGTTTCTAGAAGGCGTTGGAGGTTGGGTTGAAAGGCAAGATGATGAAAGAAAAAGGGAAAGAAAGATATATCTGTAATCAAATGAAGTGAAATGAATGTGGTTGTGGTTGTGTGTGGGCTTTGGTTCACCTTCCACTTTTTTCCCTCTCTTTCTTTTTTCCTTTTGGTTGGGAGGGGTGTGGGCAAATTTTATTTTATTTTATTTTTTTCGCCCAACCTTGTGGTGCAAGTTTAGGCAACAATGGGGCAGGGTTAGGGATGCAGAAGTTGATTTACCTTTTTGTTGTTATTTCCATTCCCAATCTGCAGTCACAAAAAATCCCTTCCCTCTCTCTCATCATGCAATTCATTCAAGTGGCTGGTAAGAGTTAAGATCATGGGCATTAGTTGTTTTCATTGATAGCCAGCTTGTGTAATTATCTGTGAGCATTTCACCTACCTTCGTTTTTGTTTTTGTTTTTTGTTTTGTTTTTTTTTTTATATCACCTAGTTCAATTCTTGCCCTCTTTGTGATGTTGAACCATCTATATGTATGTATAGCATTTTGTGGATTTATAATGATTTTATTCCCCACAAGTACTTATTATCTTTTTTACACAAAACCCTACCTAATATTTTGCTTTCACTCGTTGATCAATGAAAGCAACGGACAAATTTTAACTACCAATTTTATGCTCAATATGAGAATAAGTAGAAGCAGGAGGGGGAGCCTTATGCTTCCTATATTAAAACTATAAACCAATTAATCGAATCCATCATGTATATAAACGACGCTCATTAATTAATCAACGGTTCTCATTGTCATATCAATATCAGTTAGGTGAATTTATCTACTAATTGGTTTTGCAGCAAAAGGAATGATAAGAAATAACAAATAAAGAAACAGACATTCATATTTAACTTACATTTAGATGCTTGATATTTTACAAGTAGATGTCTGTATATATTTTTTTATATTAATAAATTCTGTCAATTAGAAGCACACATTAATCTTGGTTAAAATTAAGATATATTAATCTTCTTATATTCTTTCAAATAGATAAAATTAAATAACAAATAGGGTTTAACCATCCATATGTGAAATAGGAACCACCTAAGGAACAAACCTCGAGTGTACTAATAATTATTATTGTTGTTATTATGTGATTGCTCGCGAGGTGAGGACTGGCAACAAGGAGAAAGGGCCGCGTGCGTTATGTGTGCGGTGAGGACCAGCAAAGCAGCACGTGGTTGTCACGTGCTTAGGTATTGAAACAGAACAAGATTCGTGGGTTTGTCTCTCCTGAAAGCCCTTAAAGCCTACGGCCATCCCTTACCTACCTCTCTCGGCCCCATTTCCACCGCACGGGTATGGGGGCTCCTCAATTTATAGCCTCAAGTCAATTTAGGCACCCCACGCGGGACGTAAAGTTTTCCTTCAGTTAATAATTTTAGGTATTTAATAACCTCACATAAAAAGTAATAAAAAAATCACTTAATGATATCCGATCTATAACCTACTCGATGATATTGATTCTAATCCCAATCTTTATTCCAGGAAAAATCTTATAGTATTTTTAAAATGATTAAAAGAAAATTTTTGGAAGTACTTGGTAAATGCCACTAGCACCCACTGACAATAAAGTAGGGGTTTCTATGGTAATTTTTAATTTTTATAATAATTATTATTATGTGTGTAGTAAAAATAATTAATTGTAAATAAAATTAGTTAAATATTGATTAAATTTATTTTTAAAAATACTATGAGTTTTAAAAATGGTCATATGTGTTTAACAAATTTTAGTATTAAATTACTCTAAGACTATAAATGATTGAATTATGCATAATATTGAATAAAATTTGTTTCTACATTTATATGCGTATACACACAAAAATATTTTTTTATTGTGTATATATAACAATTCATAATTAAAATAATATTTTATATTATTAATTTTATTATGTTATCTCAATAAGATTAGTAACAATAGTAATTTCTTTAAAATTAATGTTTTTTAATTAATAAGATAATTTAAATTTTTATAATAAATATGACGATATATATAAATTTATATTATGTACACAATTAATTCCCAAAATCTAATTTTAAAAGTTTTTTAAAAATTTTATTATAGAGTGAACTCATTTTAAAAAAAAAAATTTACTAAATACTAAAATTAACTTTCATCTTTTTAAAATGATTTTTATGCCAGCCCCAAAGATCATCGGTTGCCAATTGTCATTGTTAAAACTGAACAATTGCGTGATAAACAAAATCAAGCAAATTATATCCAATAATGTAGCACAGCCCAATGGTAACATCATATTTGGAGATCTACCATACAAAATGAGGTTAAAATGGTGAATTTTAGAAACTCAAGTTCATTCCCCCTTGGCGGGGAACGACTGTACGGGCATCCATGACGTTTTGCTGGGACCAAAAATTAGTTTACAAGTTATATTAGGATAATGTTTCTGAAAATGTAATAACTATTTAACAGAATCCACACCCCCCCCCCCCCCCAAAATGTCTCTTATCTGAGGAGAAAGACAGCTTCCCCAATTTCTGAGTAATGGAGAGATTATCAGAGCAAACAATGAAATGGTGTATGGCAGAACTCATGCCAACAATATTATTAAAAGTGGGAACAGGTATTTTTATTTTATTTTTTCCTACCATCAGTAAACTTATCTAGTTGCCTAGCATACTATCTGGAATAATAAGAACTTGTCAGCGCTTGGGGCTGGCGAGCTCCGGCTAAAGACACTAGCAAATAACTGATGGTATATATGCAACGAAATACAAATTTGAGTAATCTTGTTTCACTTCATCCTTTTGCGAACTTCGTAAAAGTAGCTTAGAATCACCACTGCTGCAGCAACTGCTACTCCAGCTGCACCTTGAGCCAATATGGTGCAATCATTTGCTGTTGATCTGGAGCCAGAACCTGGTGAAAACCCTAGCTCTGAAAGTTTCTTATGCGATGCTGCATAATCTCTAAAGAATGCATCCTCATCCTGACATGGGCCAGAAATTTTGTAAAATGAGTGAAAATTATATCAAATAAAGACAATTATATAAGAATAAGTAATTGTGGAAACCAAATCAAGTAACAACTTATATTTGCAAATGTAGAGATCTAAAAAGATACGAACTTGGGAAAGCTTGTAGTTATTCGAGGACAGCTTGGTAATAAAAGACCACGGAAATCGAACCAACAAGTTTGATCAAACTCATTAGACTCTGGAGTTGGATAATGGTTGGGTTTCTGCCATGGACCTAATTTATTAGGCACAAAACATTCAAGTTCTAGCTTCTAAGACGGTCATATCAATCAGATGTGGTGCTAATCACTGCAAGAACTGGCACTGAGCCAGTTCAAAACACCATAACCCTGACCCAGCTAATTTCCAAACAAACAACCCAACAACACACTTCAAATCTACTTTAAATAATTATGGAAGCATCTGAGATATAAATGTGAGATAGTAACAGGAAAAGTACTGCCAGCCGGGCTTCAAGTACGCCAATTGTGTCTCAATCCAAACCCAACCCATAAGTAGAAAGGCTGAGTGTAGGTTAGATTGCCCATGACTAATGGCTCACCACCAAACTGAGTTGGCAGATCAATGTCTGCTCAGATTCTACCAATCTCTATGGATGCATAGGTGGGCCATTTTGCAAAAAGAAAAAATTGATTCTATGGGATAAAGTAACAGAACTAAAAACTATATTATAAATCATCCCCTGATATTTTGCATGCAGCAACAAAAGGAGAACACATTCAAGGTCTTGTCAGCCAGAAACAAATATACTGCATGATCAAATGAATTGCTGCTAACATGGGGTTATTTGGTTAAGATAAGTGCATTAACCTTTGCATACAACTCAACGTAACGACGGAACTCAGGGTCTTCTAATAAAGCTTTATCTGTTGGAAGTTGTAGTAATCCTTCTGATTCCCCATTCAGTAACTCCCTGGAATCAACAGTAATCGTGAAAAATCAATTGTGTGATACTCTAAATGACTACTGCTACAAAGATAAGGTAGGAACTATTTTCACAAGCACAGTTCAAATCTTACACAAAGTAGGAGTTATCAAATTTCAGAGGCTCCCTCGTCCAAGGGCCATCAAAACCTGATCTCTCCTGATGTGCCCTTCCCTATGCCATGACGCCAAACAAAAATGTTCACTTTCAAGTATCCACAATGTAAAGTCTCAGATATTGGTACAAGCATGTTGAGTTCTTTTCTTTAAGGACGTCTACATCCTTTTAAATTGCAGATGGAGCTAAAAGACAATAAAAAGAATCACAAATCATAACTCGTTGTCCATGGTACATTGGAGTTCGTGCTCTCTTTTTTCCCTTTCCTAGGTTTTGCCCTTTAACTTCATCTGTATTTTAAAAAGATGTAGAAGTCGGCATAAGATAAGAATAATGTGTTGAGAGGGTTACCAAAGTATGGCCCCCTGAGAGTGCCACTATGTCCTTGTCAGACAGACCCATCCGATAAAAGATATCCCTCAGATGAGATGCACCTACCACCCAAATTTACAATGCGTTACATTAAAGTTATGTTCCATGTAGTATTATATATGGGCACTTTAAATTAGAGATATGGACGGTAACTTGAGTATTTCTCTGCTTGAAAATAAAAACTATAGTGCACTGAATCCTAAACAACATATCATTTCAAATAGAGTAGCTATAGCCTATTGGAACTAATCTTTCAAGAACATATCTTTCAACCGACACATCTTCATTTCTGAGGGTTTATAAGCTTGCTTTTGAATTCCCATCATGAATTGGCCCATGATAATTTTCCATCAGTAATAGTTTACAGCAAAGCTAAGCTGACGCTCGAAGAGGAGACTGAGACATATGGATATGTTTTAAGACATTAACTTACGTGCCATCAAGGCCAAGCCTATACTACAATGCCAGAAAAGAGCATACCCTAAGACATTTTTATACGATACAAAATATTCATCAGATATATAATGTACTTTTACAATGCATGAACCATAAATAAGTGATGATAACCTCAATGATATAATAGACTCCAGGCAGATATGGGGAAGTTAAAATTAAAAGTTTAAATGTAAACTAGCCCAAATTATTTCAGTTTCTTCTTCTCTATCAAACTGGGGCAAATAACAAGATTAGATAACAGCAATGTTCATCTAATCAAATTAAAAGTGCTAATGAACAAGCTTCAGGTGCACATTGCTAGAAGTTATATAGTAACTCAAGAACAGCATCAAGCACTCCAGAATTTTAAATATTTGACATTCACAAACTGCTTCAAGGTTCCAAGAGGTTATAATACAGTAAACCAGCAAGATACCTTGTTTGGCATCCGGAAGACGCCCTTCCTTGGGAGAAGTTTTTGAATCCTAAGGGGGAAAAAAAAGGCGAGCAATCAATTAAAGTGAATGATCATAAAGGCCGTAATTTTAAAAACTCACAACATAGTACCTTTCTACCAGGAACAAAGTCGACTGTAGGACCTCCAGTGACCTCAACTGCAACAACACCCGCAAGCTAGAATAACAAGTAATTATTAGATATGAACTGAGAGTGCATCTAGCATCTTCTAATTATGTTGAGTACTTCAGGTAAAATCCAAGAAAATTGCACTAATTTTTCATACAAAACCATTTTATGTTATTTTCCCGCATACCCCAGCCTCAGGATGTCCCTCAGATCTGGCCTTAATGTCCAAATCAGAAGTTAACAGTATAACGAAATCCACTATTTACTGCAGTTTTTGTCAAGATATGCTTCCCTTTAAATATAACTGCTAAGTGTAACAAAAACCTCCCATCCTATCCCCCAAAATAAAAGAAAAGAAATGAATATCAGCAGAACTGGCATACCAACTATTTCAACTTCATACTCACCTGGTATAGGTCTGCATACGTTATTTTTGGATGTTTAGCCTTCACTTCCTCTGGCATAAGGAGAACAAACGAAACCATTTTACTGACAAGTCCATGTGAAATCAATCTAAGCTAGAAATTATTCCAGCGTTCACAGATATAATTAATTCACAAATTCTCAGGAAGTTAGCAATGTTAAATGTCTATTAGACTGGTTTTTCCCCAAAAAAAAAAAAAAATTGCAAAATTAGCCAAGAACAACAGTTCAGAGGTCCCATTACTGTCATAGGACAATTATTTCTCTATAATCATTATCATCTGATAACATGTTGTATATGTCTAGCCTCAAAAAAAATTAGAAGATCAGATGATAGTAGTGTTTAAGTACTATATATTGTTTAAGAAGTGATCAAAATATGTGTGTTTTCAGGATATACTGAAGACAATAATGCTCTTCAATTCATGGAGGTTATATAGATTAACATATCCACCAGTGCTCATAAGTGGAATATCATTAGATTGACACTTCACTCTTCCATTTGAATCGACTATCGAGTTTATTAGAAAAAATGGTATATGTCTATATGGTATATTCATGTAATCACTATTCAACGTCGTTTTGAACTCAAGCATGCAACTGGGTGACACCGAATTTTGGTAAAGAATGCAAGTGTAGCAGGAGACTCACCATCCAAACGAAAGGCTCAAACTCTCTGAAACGCTTCATAAGTCTTAAAGTCAAAAGTGTGATCACATGAATTTCATGTCAAGCAATAGTTTCACTGATTCTGGTTTACTCAATGTCAATGAGACCAAGACAGGCAAATATTAGTATTGCAAATTTTCTAAATTATAATTGCAGCTTTTTTGTTAGGTCCACAATCACCACATAGTGAACGTTATATTTAATCCATTTTATACTATCTATTTTCTACTTTTCGATATTCACTAGTGCATGACTTCGGATACATAAATACATATACATAAACATTTAACTTTATAAAAAAAATTAATAAATAACGCTAATGAAAAAGGCTGACCACAAAAATCAAGAGCGATTTTCAAGCCATTGTTGGAGCCATGAGAGTACTCCTCTTCGTTCCTTATCGAGCCATTAGGTCCCCCGGTCTTCGTGTTCACGTCATATGTTCCCGCGTCGTGCCATCTTTATTAAAAAAATAAAAAACAACACGAATTGATTTTGAATGACTTTCTTGAGCTAGCGTTTCCTCAGGAAACAAACAGGAAAGGAAAGAGAGCAGAGAACGCACGCTAGACGGAGCATGATTGGAGCGCAGTTCTTATAAGCGATAAGAGCGCGGAGATCGCGACGAGCCTTGTCGATCTCCTTCAGGTACTCCGTGTCGACGACCGGTAAAGCCATTGGAGCTCTTTCTCTGTAACGACCTTTTGACAGTTTACAACAGCTATCGTCGGTTTTTCAAGAAGAAATGGCCGGTAAAGACGTACCTATGAAATCAGATTAGGTGCAACGATAAGAGTTCTAACCTCGCGCGGTCAATCTCTTATTATACTGATGAGACAGCCAAGTGGCATACAGATATTGGATAGGAGATTTTAAAATTTTGATAATCCAGTTTTGTCCCTAGGGTTAAAACAAACATTCACGGCCTAAAAAACAACGTTTAAAGGTAAATGGCGCGTTGTCCAGTGTTTTTTTCCCCCCTTTTAATATAGAAAAATATGCCCATCCAGTTTCATTTTTGAATAGCCAACATAGTCCCACCAGCCTCCCTGCTCATCTATAAGATGCAAACCATGAACCGGGGAGGATTTCTCTCACGACTGTTTAAGTAAAATTCAATTAAAAATATACAAACATAAGAGCCTTTGAAATATTTAGAAATCAAATCATGTCAATCGTCCTCCACCACAATCCGATCAAGAAACCAGTAAAAGTTTAATTTTATTTCAGTCTACGTCACTGGTTTATAACTTTAACGAACAAACCAAATATGGATCTCCTCAAATTCAAGATCATTGAACCAGAGTCTAAAATCACAGTGTATTATTCTATGTGAGATCAATATTATTTTTTCACACATGTACAAAAAGGAAAAACAAAGAGATCCTTCAATACAATGGCACAAGAAAACGTTTTCTGTGTGCAACAGTCGGAAGTAAACTTACAGGTAGTATCTAATAAAAGAAATAAGGAAAGGAGATCATGTTTTAGCAGTTCGCCATTGCAACTCGATCTGGATTCGTCCGTTCTTCGAGTCAATGAGGTGGTACTTCTCATTGATTCGCTTGTTGCTAACAACATCTGAAAGATTGATGTCAACATATCCTAGTGTTTCCTGATCACAAGCCACGAGGTAGAGAGTGTTGGTGTAAATTTTTCAAAAGATGAAGCACCAAAATTTTTGAATCCAAATTGCAGTTTCACGTATATGTTCATATTTATGCTTTACCTCTTTGAAACGCAAAAGGACATTACAACTACTTACGTTATAGTGTGATCTTAAAGTTTCCCTTGCATTTCACTCATACTTCCCAAGGTTAAATAAAGCTAAGAACTAAATTATAGATCACAGGTCTTTATATATGTTACGAAGCTTAGCTATCAAAAGTAAATCCCTCAATTTTGTCAAGTAATCTTTCAATTTTTATAATAACTAATTCACTTCTAGCTTAGAACACAATCACTAATCATCTCCTACAGTATCCTAAAACATTGTAAGGAAGTGAGTTCAGGCTAAACAAGACTGTGAAGGATGGTAAAACAGAGTTAAATAAAGTCCATGAAACGAGGCGTGGAGATGGTACACGACAAAATTATACCACCATCGCTGCCAGTATGGATCATTTTTCATTGGATGGCATTCTTGCTTCAATCTGTGGAAAATATGAGAAAAACAAAGGAAAAAATTTGCAACAATACCTTTGGGTGCAGCAGTCCAATCCTTGACGAGACACTGCAAACTTCCACGTGTAGTCTATCCTTAGTGGGAGGCTCCTCTAGCATAAATTGAAACTCCTCCTCCCATCTTGGATCTCTATTCTTCTTTACATGCTGTATCATTGAAAGGCCAACATCATGCATACAACAAATTCAAATAAAAAACACCTAAGAATTTGAATATTTACTATGAGTTCAAAATAGCTAGTCAAACAATGACGGAAGTTCAAGAAATAAGACTTTTTTACACTGTTTCTGTTTGCCTTGTATTCGAATTTTCAGCCAATCATATTCACTTTCTCAGTGAAGAAATCTTTCCAGCTTAGATAATAAGCGTTTTTCACACTGTTTCTGTTTGCCTTGCTATTCAAATGTTCAGCCAGTCAGATTCACTTTATCATGGAGGAGCTTAGATAATACTGGTGATGAAGTAATAGCATAAAACAAATATATTTAGAAGGGCAAAAGATAATAGGAAAGGATTAACAAACACCCTTAACATGGCACAAATTACCATGTAACTTGCTTGAAAGAAGACAAATATTGTCTAAAATATGACTAGGAGCAGAGTTTTGCAGGTTAATTATACAGCTTCCGGATTGATTAAACAGATACAAAGGCTTCTGTGGCTTTTTTTTTTGGTTGACATGAAAAGATAAAAGATGAAAATTATTATAAAGAAATAAGTCATATGGTACTGGTAGAAGTACCTTAGTTTTTCTCTCCTCCCCTCTGAAAAGAATCCGTACATAAGGATTAGTGTGGTGCTTGCCTTCCACGTCTTGAGCTTCATGGACTATAACCACAAGCAAACCCCCACCAGCTGGAGTATTTTCAGGAGCATTTTGCACCATCTGTGACTCTTCAAAACTTTTTGGTAAGTCCTCTTCTTTAAATGGTTTATATATGAATTCCACCACAAGCTGTCCCCGTGACTTCTCATTTTGAGCATCATTCAAGTCCATGTTTTTGAGAAGCTCAAGAGTCTTAACTATGGGCTCTTCAGGGGTAAGTTCTTTCAAAGGAACAACATTCATGCCCATCTTGTCATGTTTGCCAACCTAAAAAAAGGGAGAAAAATAGCTTAAACCACATGGAAACAAATTAAAACTTCTGCCACTGATTTGGAATAACATACCTGCTCCCAGTCATAAACAGTAAGCTCTACAGCCTGGGACTCTGGATCCCTAACGGTAAAATTGTATTCCTCATTCCATTCAGGGTTCAAGTTCTTGTGCTTCACAGTGGTTTTCTTTGATGGAAGCTTATCCTCAGTGATCTTTAATTTCACATAAGGGTCTGAAGCACCCAGAAGATCTTTCTTTCTCAGATTCATTGCCTTCACAACCTTCACATGGAGAATTCCAACAGGCCTCCGGTAAGCTCTGCATATTTCAGTTAATTTAGTCAGCCAAAATATATAAATGATTCGAATGAAGTCATTACACCCAACAGAATTTCCAAGTTACGCACGAACATACTTGGATGGATCTAAAATTGGTACTTCTAGGGTTTTGGGCCACAGATACATGTTGGCCACCTGAGTTTTGATAAGCTCCTGCATAAAGAACTCAGACACTTTTAAAAGCAATTATTGGCAAGTATTTGTATAAATAAATATTGCAAAGGCATATGGAAATGGGGGGGAAAAAGGGAATCTTCCCTTTTTTCATGTAAAGTTCATGTTCTTCGAGGAGAAATCAGGATCAAATAAGTCTAATTTTGAACAAACTTGACAAAATAATAAAACTGACACAACACAAATGAATATGTTGCATCAGATAACTGAACTGAATGAGTGATATACTGATTTGTAATTAGCAGACACAAGGCACCATGCATTACAAAGATTACATGAAGACTATTATAGGTCAAGTGATAGGAGCTGATTAAGATTTGCATATTTACTTGACTGAAAGTTAGAGAAACACAAAATCTCAAACTTTCCAGCTAGTGTGAAAATAGCTAGATGAGTGAATACTACTACTGTTAGATTGAATTACCAAGTATACACCAATTAAGCCCTCCTTCAAAATTGTCATAGTAAGAATGAAATAAAAAGCTTATATATAACTTAAGCAGATGCATAAAGACACAAAAGCCACTAAACAATGTGATTAGAGGGGGAAAAAAAATATATCAACTTCATACCTGAACAAACCTATAGAGACCAGGAATTGACATAAGATCAGCCCCTACTAGCTTCAGCCCAAAGTCAACATGAGGCTGCAAACAAAATTAAGAATCACCAAGAGAACAAAATAACTTAATAGAGGCATAAAAGCCTTCTTTCTCAATGGTTCCTTTGATTGACATTCTGCTTAATATTCCAGTCTAACTATTGATTGACATTCTGGTTGCTATTCCAGTTGAATCTTTTTCTTTCTTCAGTCAGTGAACAAGCATCAAATGAAACCAAGTCCAAGTAACGAAATTCCTAAACCATCCAGGTAAGCCACTTGTGTTCGGCTTTCTTTAACTTTCTTGAATAGATAGCTTAAATAGGGGTAGAACCAAGTTTTCCATATTTTTGTTTGGAATAAGGAAAATTGTTCATTTTTTGATGTTATCAATTATTACAAACCTTCTCCATGAGAGAAACATAGATATTTGCAAAACAAGGGAAAGCAGGGACCAAGGGCTTCAGAGTAATGCGTGGTTGAGCAAAAACTTGCAAATCCACCACCTGAAATTTTGCAAACCACAGAGTATTAACGAGGAGCAACTCTTAAAACTCTCCATTTCTGAAACATAAACATCTCTATATAGTAAAATAGTTTCTTTGTTCCACACAACAAATAACAACCTGAACTGTTGCCTTCAAACCAAATGCTTTAACACCAATGGTGACATTAGGATTTCCAGCCCACTTTAAGCATGGTTCCATAATCAACTCCTTCTCATCAGTAACATAAACTTTCATACCTGGCACAAATAAGAACCCAGCTAAAGCCATCATTAAATCTATTTCAACCATGATAGGCATTCAAATACTCGATTTTCAATTTTATTTATGTAGTTATTTTAACTTAACATTCTCCTTAATCCTCAAAACCAATGAATGCCTTTTAAAAAAAAAGAAACCCAGAAATAATTAAAATATGAAGAGTATATCATTCTACTAACCTTGAAAAGTTGGTGGTAAAGTCCCTAATGTAAGAGTTTCAAATTCAACAGACTCAATTTTGTACTTGGGAATTTGTTCTGCAATTATAGGCTTTGCAATATTCTTCGCAGTCTTGCAAATAGCCTGTCACATATAAAATAACAGAGTCAAACACAAATAACAATATCAAGAAGAAAAGAGCTACAACCTGTTAATACAATACATGCATAGATAGACACCAAACCTTGTCAAGATAAGGCCACATTAATTCAAGGAATTTATTCAGCCAATCAACCTTCAAAAAAACAAGAGCAGCACCGTCAAAACAAAATGAAAACCCCAGGCCAAAGAATAACACTAAAAAAATGCTAGAGAAGACAGTTACACACGCGATCATAGTCAGGATTTTTCACCCAAAGAGGTATCTCTGGAAGCATCTGCTGCAAAGTCTCAGAATCTCGCTCAACCAATGGACGAATCTCAGGATTCTACACCAAGCAAACAAGAAACATATAAACTTCAACTAACGCAGATGAAGATGAAATTAGTTCCAAATCATCTCTACATTTTAGCATTAGCTACAACTGCATTAAAATTAAATCCAAGTGAGCCAGTGACTAGCAAACACTTTTTCGTCTGCTTCCAGAATTAAGCATTATCTTGCCCCAACATATACATGCAAATTCAAAAGTTCCGCGACTCGTTCAATATCTTAAAATGAAGCAATAATATAGTTGGGCTATTATCTTCAACTTAAACGAGATTCAGATCAAAGAGAAAGAAGTCAAAACTTCAAATCTCATTCAAATTCAAAATCAGTGCAGCAAACAAACACACATTTTAAGAAATAATATGATTGAACGAATTTCAGAAACTTAATTACCTTCACGTCGGTTGGTTGAAAGTAGATGAAAAGGAAGTAACCAATCACAAGTCCTCCCGAAATCCCAACGCCAAATCCACAAAAACCGAAAATTATACTAATAACCCCCATTCTCACTTTCTCGGTTAATTTTCTCGGTATCCAAACAGCCTTTTGTAACTGTTCAACGACAAAACTTTTATGAGAGAAAAAGGTGTATTAAATGCGCATAATTATATCTGATATTATCATGAAGTATCAAATGACGGAATTGACCTTTGCCGACGAAAGAATCATAGAAGGAAGAGTTGAAGCGACGAGGAGAGTTGGGAGGCAGCAGCGTGCCGACGGAGAAAGCAAAGTAAAAAATATAAAAACGTTGGCGTTTAGTGCAAGGTGTTGTTTTACTTCTTTAGAACATGCCACGTTATTCTTTTGACCTTTCTGTGTGGGTCCCGATGTCTTATACGGGGACAAGTGGGCTAGGACTCCTGCAGTGGATTTGGGCCCAGCCGAAAATGCCACCTGTGAGCTTTAATGAGGTTGGCATGGGCATTATGGTCTTTTAGTTTGAAATAGAAACCATAAAAATAAAGTATTTCCTGTTGTGGCACGTATTTAACATAACTATATTATTTACAAAGTCATGATAAAATTAAAATTATAAAAAAAAAAAGTTATGCTTTCTTGAAGGAGGCTCACCACTCATACTTGCAACGTATTACTTCACTGGCATAATATTTGAATTGATGCTACATCTTTATCCATTATAATATAAGTCAGTAATCGCTCTTTTTACATGTAAGTGAATCTCCTTTCGATCTTAATAATTATTTTTTATACCCATTGGAGTGCAACTAGACTCGTGGCCCGCTCCCTTAAGCGTAGGGAGATCTCTCGGATATTAAATATTTTTTAATTAAATGCTGGCTATTTATATTCACTAGACGTAAGTATTTCTTTAAGCTGTAGCTCTTAGAGTTAGAGATGTCTGTGATTAAATTATTCGTACATTTAAAAATAAGCATTAGAAAATTGACTACTAATGTTCAGAGTCCATATGTCTAGATGAAAATTTGCGTAGATTAATTATTACACTATGTGACCTTATAGTATTTTTATTTAATTAACTATAATGTCACATGATAGCAATAAGAAATTCATATTTAAGGAACCAGAAAATCTTTATACTAATGTTTGTAGTGAATTCGAATAAAAACAACGAATACTCTTTCTGAATTAACAGCATTTTCAAGCGTATTTCGGCGTGCCTAAATTAATTATAAAATGTCACACCATTTTGGCTGTATTGTCAACAACTTCGCACAGCCTGATGCCAAAAGAGCCGGGCTGCATTAAGCCGATATTCCAAACAGGTTTCCCTTGGAAATTGTGTCGATAATGACTGGGATAACGCTTCCAAGTGAATCAAACAAGGCGAGCCTTTCAATTTTCGGCTCTCGAAAGCGCCAAATTTTTGGTTCTTCACTTTGCATCTTGTCCCCGATTTTGTCTTTGTTTTGCATATGCTCTTTGCTTTAATATTTATGAGCTGTGATCATGTTCTCCCTCTCTCCGCAGTTCTACATTCCTTTCAAGCTGGGGAATCTCATATGACCCTCAAGCCTTTATCATTTGATGCTCTGTCTGGGATTTAATTCTCAGTTGTTTCTACATCAGTTTTGCGTGTTTGTTACATATGCACACCTTCTTACGCTGATGCAAGGCACTGTAATTTCGACTGCAGATATCAATTTGGGCTGATAATATACAGTTTCAAATCTAGTGAGAATAACAAATATTTACAGTTTTTTGTCAAAAATTTTGTGAGTTTCCATCAAATTTCAGTGTTTTGGCCTCAAAACAACACCTAGTTTAAGATGGAGTTCTGTTGGGAGTAAAAAAATTTCATTTGAATTTCTTTTTCCATTTCCGTTGCTTGGATAAAATATATAAAAATTTAATTTTCATTATAATTTAATATTCAAAATAATATAAAATTTTAACTCTATTTTAAAAAGTAAATAATTTAAATTTCTCTTATGTTGGAAATCAAAGCTTTTAATATTTTCCTTTCAACCTTTTAATTTTTTTAATATCGTCGAATAATTATTATTTATAAATTTATTTGATCAATTTAATGTTATAAATAATTTTATATTAAATAAATTTAAGTAGTGATTTAAAAAGTTTAAGAAAATAAATTTATTCATTGAATATGAAAATATAGCAATATAATTTAACAATTGTCGGAATTCTATCGTCGCCGCTATCACTAGAGCGTGCAATCTCACTATCGGCATTGTTCGACTCACCAACCAACAAACAAAATCACTATGTTATTCAAATCTAGTAAAAAAAAAAAATAGAAACTTTTTAACTTCCATAGATCCAGAAAATATCAAAGTTTTCAAGTAAATGCATTCATCCATTATAGATATCATTAATTTCTAATTATTTTCATATCATTCATGAATTTATATGAAAATTGTGCTTCAATGGAGTACGTTAGTTGACAGCGGAGTACGATGGCTCTATTTGTTTTTTTTT
The DNA here is from genome assembly GCA_030449875.1 of Aegle marmelos. Classification (NCBI taxonomy): domain Eukaryota; kingdom Viridiplantae; phylum Streptophyta; class Magnoliopsida; order Sapindales; family Rutaceae; genus Aegle; species Aegle marmelos. Next base: position 5,475,526 of record JASUUL010000058.1, read on the forward strand.
GGTTCTTTGAATGAAATTTTAAAATTATAATATACTGATTAAGAAATTATTTATATTATATTATAACTTATTTAGAAACAACTTATGTTAACTATAATTACGCGAATTAATAATGAACTAAAATTATGTTAATAAAATTTTTTAATACAATTTAATTATAAATATAAATATGCCATTTAAAATAAGTTTTTGTTAGTGATTTGTGTAAATGTATTACACAAAATTATTATTTATTTTTTTGAATTATATTTATGATAAATATTGAAAGTTTAACACTTAAAGATAAAATTGTCTTTAAAAAAATTAGATTTTTTTTTCTTTGTATAAATTTGCAACAAACCAAACGTTAGAAAAGCATTTTGCTCTCCTCTCCTCTCTTCTCATTTTCTCTCTTTTCCTCCACTCTCCTCTTCTCACGTCTCTTAAAACCAAACACATATTTATTTATGAAACCTATTTAAGAAACTCGAATTATTAGTCATCTGATTTGAAAATATATATTTGTGCATTAAATTAGTAATACTAGACTTCTTAACTATTATCTTAATATTTTTCGTCTCAATTGCTAAGTGGTTACGTATTGGATGACAAAATTTATTAATATGATAATTATGTATTATTGCATTCGACCATCTGATAAGTGGATGCCTTCTCAATTGTGATGATATTATAACTTCAGATAAATTAAGAAATGTATTACTACTTTGAAGAAAAATTCGAGCTCCAACTAATGTAACTTTCATACGATACATTGTATAATAATAATAATAATTTTACAAGTGATGATAGTAATCATTAATATATAAGTAATACATAATAGATAAGACTTAAATTGGATCGGTGTGTAAGAATTACACATAATTAAAATTCTTATTACTAATATAGATGAATATAAAAATTTAAGTCACATCATTTTCTTCAATTTATCAACTTTCAATTCGTCAATAAAGTTATTAAAAGCGAGGCCACCATGATTCCATAAAATTTACCGATGACGGGGGAGGGATAGATTCTGTGCAAATTGTAGCTTTCACAGGGAGCTTTTTGATTTTCACCTGTACTGACTGTTAGTTGAGATTTTCAGAAGCCAGTTCCCGCAACTACGATGGAAACAAAACATATTTATATTGATTATGACAAACAACAATAATTTTGATAAGGAATCTCGGATATATAAGGAATTTTCGAAATTTTTTTAATACTTCAATTTTTTTATTCCTTTCAATCAAGAATAATCCGTTGTGATTTGTATCAGAAAGAATATATTTAAGAATCCGTCCCATTTTTATATGATTCACGTAAAAGGGCCGGCCCCCAAAAGAGAGCCGAATCAAAAGCCCAAAAGCAAATGACTAGGCTCATTCACCCACTGAGAGCGCACGTCTGTATTTAACAACACGTTTACGTTTGAAGAATACTTGAAAGGGACCGACTTTGTCAGCGTCCGTGGCGCCTTGCCTGACAAGAAAGTAAAGTGACCTAAAACCATGGACCATACGTGCGACGCAACCTTTCTGGTATAAAGGTCTCTTCTATGTTAGTAATTTGACTCCACCCAATCGGTTAGACAAATTGAATATTACAGCAGAATGGAATAGATCTCTTTACAATTCATTTTAATTCTTAAATTTTCTCAAAACATGAAAAAAAAAAGAAAAGAAAAGTGGGAATTACATTCATATGATTCAAAAAGAGAGTATACATACAGCATTAAAATTATAGATTAATTAAACAGTATTAAAATAGTAATTTCGTTCAATATAATATGATTATTTTCATTTATCAAAGATTATTAATATAAATAATATCTTTATCAACTCTAATCTTTTATGATAATTATTTCTCAATTTCAATCAAAATAAAAATTTTATTTATCCCTAATAGCTTCAAAAAAAAATTATATAAAAGTACACAAAATTACAATTTCACGATCAAAATTTACTTGAAATTCTTTGACCATTAAATTTGCCCCCACTCTTTTAAAAGCGTGATTGCTACAAGCTTTTCACGCTAATCGAGATTAATAAAGCTTAATAGAAGGAAAGGAGGTGCCAAATGCGAGCTGTGGATCCTATTTAACATAATTTGAACACGCTAAACAGAACATTATAATAGTAATTAAATTAATCGATGTAGAAGAAAATTCCAATTAGGTTGCAAGATCGCACAGATACAGTCCGAAATGAAGTCAATCAAAACGACACTTACGTGAGCCTAATAGGCTAACAACTAGTGTTAGCTAATTAGCAACCATTAGCCCCGATAGAGACGCAATTTCACCGGGTGAGAAATTATTCACCGCCTTGCAACCTCACCTCCCTTCTCATATTCCCTCCCCTTTTATCCCCTCATCATCGGCCATCGCCACCTCTTCATTTTTCTTTATAAAAATACCTCACAAATTCCTTTCCTCTTTTCCTCTTTTATTCTTCTTCTCCCTTTCGCCAGTCACTCTCCCTTAGGGTTTCTGCTTTCTAATTTCCTTTCTGTATTACTCTGTCCGGGCAAATTGCGCCAGTGGTGGTTCCGTCAATTTTGTTTATTGAGTCTAGGGTTTTGGTTTCTCGATTGGGTGCCGTGAGATGCGGATTGGAATTAGATCGGGAGCCGTCTGATCGCTTTCGCTCGGTTTTGTTGATCGAGCGGAAGCGACGTCGTACCGATTTTGGGGGTACGATTGTAGTGTATGGAAACTAGAAGCCGGAAGCGGGCGGAGGCTTCCTCTTCGTCTGGTCCCACCACTCGTTCTCTCTCTAACAGCAACAGCAGCAGCAGCAGCAACAACAAACGCCCCCGCCTATCCTCCACCACCACTCCAACCACCACGCGCTCTCGTGTCTCACGCCTTCACGTCCCCATGGATCCCACCTCCACTAGCGAATCTTCCGGTTCACGCCACAATTCCCGCCGCGCCAAAATCTCCGACAATTCCGCCGAGAAAGGAAAAGAAAAAGAGCACAATAACAACAACAGTGGTGATAACAACAATAATAACAGTAGCGAAATCCCTAAATTGAATATGGACATGAATATTGACGACGATGATAACGACAGCGAGGGTGGAGTCGGGATTTTGCATCAGAATCTGACATCAGCGAGCAGCGCGTTGCAAGGATTGCTGAGGAAGCTGGGGGCCGGTTTGGACGATCTCTTGCCCTCCTCCGCGATGGGAGGGTCTGCCTCATCCTCGCACCAGAGTGGGAGGTTGAAGAAGATTCTGGCCGGGCTGAGGGCCGATGGCGAGGAGGGAAAGCAGGTGGAGGCATTGACACAGCTTTGCGAGATTTTGTCCATTGGGACAGAGGAGAGCTTGAGCACTTTCTCCGTGGATTCGTTCGCGCCTGTTTTGGTTGGGTTGTTGAATCATGAGAGCAATCCGGATATTATGTTGCTTGCCGCGAGGGCTTTGACACATTTGTGTGACGTGTTGCCATCTTCTTGTGCTGCTGTTGTGCATTATGGGGCGGTTACTTGTTTTGTTGCCCGGTTGCTCACTATTGAGTACATGGACTTAGCTGAACAGGTTAGCTACTGATATGTTTTTCAGTATTCTATTGTTTGCTATGCATATTTAATTAGTATGGTCAGTAGAGATGTAATGGTTTGTCGGTATGGATACTAATGTAGGCAGTGTAAATGGTGTTATTTTCAGCTTGCGACATATGGTGTATTGAGTTTGTCAGGCATGGTTGTAGTCTAGGGAGTTTATGTGGTTACATTTGTAGTTGCTATAGTTGTGGAGCATTTATGTGAGCTTTGTTTTTTGTTGTTTATCTACAATGGATGTGTTGTGTGCAGTCTTTGCAAGCCTTAAAGAAGATTTCACAGGAGCATCCAACTGCTTGCTTGAGAGCTGGCGCTCTAATGGCAGTTCTTTCATATTTGGATTTCTTCTCCACTGGAGTTCAGGTGAGTAACTTTATTTGTTTTAATTTTATGCTTGTTAATGGAAGAGAGTTTTGGTTTGTTTTCCTTGATGCTTACTGATGAGCCACGCTACGTTATAGCGAGTAGCATTGTCAACAGCTGCAAACATGTGCAAGAAGCTCCCTTCAGATGCTGCTGACTTTGTGATGGAAGCTGTTCCCTTGTTGACAAACCTTCTTCAGTATCACGATGCAAAGGTAAATTCGTGGTGTTTTGTTGATTCATGATTAGTTTCTCCTGATTCGTGTTTGGTTTCTGTTTTCTCATCATTTCCAATGTATTTTTGTAGGTGTTGGAACATGCTTCTGTTTGTTTGACTCGAATTGCTGAGGCTTTCGCTTCTTCCCCAGATAAATTAGATGAACTATGCAACCATGGACTAGTTACTCAAGCTGCCTCTCTCATTTCCACCAGTAATTCTGGAGGCGGGCAGGCATCTCTGAGCACACCAACCTATACGGTAAATTTGTTTGGGCAGTCCCATTTGGATTTTTGTAGTATATTTGGAGGCCGCATGTCTGATTTTGAGGAATGCAGGGTCTGATACGGTTGCTTTCCACTTGTGCAAGTGGATCCCCTCTTTGTGCCAAAACTTTGCTTCATCTTGGGATTAGCGGCATTCTCAAGGATATACTATCCGGACCTGGTGTTTCTGCTAATTCAGCTGTTCCACCAGCTTTGAGTAGACCAGCAGAGCAGGTAGTTACTGCTTCTTTGGCTAATTCTTTTCTGTCTGTGAAGATGCAGTTCCGTCGACTTTTTTATTTTTCTGGTGTGGATGTCAGAAATACGAACTTCATATGATTTCTGGGTTTTTCTGCCATTGTAATATACTATACATGCAGCCTTGCCATTCGGGAGTTCACTCATGTACCTTTATAACTCCTATGCGTCAGTAGGCACCTTTCAAACCCCTGGCTATGCTCGATTTGCGTGTCAGATGTACATTTAACATGTTTTGTTTCTTTAACTGTGTAGATTTTTGAGATTGTCAATCTGGCAAATGAGCTTCTTCCTCCTCTCCCACAAGGAACAATTTCTCTGCCATCTAGCTCCAATATGTTTGTGAAAGGTCCTGTTGTTAGGAAGTCTCCTGCCAGCAGTGCTGGGAAACAAGAAGATACAAATGGAAATGCTTCTGAGGTTTCAGCACGGGAGAAATTATTAAGTGATCAGCCTGAGCTTCTGCAGCAGTTTGGAATGGATCTTCTTCCTGTTCTAATACAGGTGATTTTTATTTTTTTTTTGGGGATTCAAATAGCTATACTTTACTTGTTTTAGTAAGTTTCTTTATGTTCCAAATTTTGTCAAGCAGATATATGGTTCCAGTGTCAATAGCCCAGTCCGCCACAAATGTCTCTCAGTGATTGGAAAATTGATGTATTTCAGCAGTGCTGAGATGATTCAGTCTCTTTTAAGCGTAACAAACATATCAAGGTATCCACTTTTTATTAATAACTGTCTTGAAATGCTCAACATGCTGGTTTGTATGATAATACTCATACATACACTTTGTTGTTTGGATCTATAGTTTCTTAGCCGGTGTATTGGCATGGAAAGATCCTCATGTCTTGATTCCTTCTCTACAAATTGCTGAGATTCTGATGGAAAAGCTTCCTGGTACTTTCTCTAAGATGTTTGTCAGAGAAGGTGTGGTTCATGCTGTAGACCAACTTATTTTAGCCAGTAACACAAATACCGTTCCTTCTCAAGCATCTTCTGCTGATAAGGATAATGATTCTATACCTGGATCATCACGTTCTAGGCGTTATAGACGGCGCAGTGGTAATGTGAATTCTGAAGGTAATTCATCAGAAGAATCAAAGAATCCTGTTTCAGTAAATGTTGGTTCGCCTCCAAGCTCAGTGGAATTTCCAACAGTGAATTCCAATCTTCGAACTGCTGTCAGTGCATCTGCTAAAGCATTTAAGGAGAAGTACTTCCCGTCAGATCCAGGGGCTGCTGAAGTTGGAGTTACAGATCATCTTTTACACATAAAGAATCTTTGCATGAAGTTGAATGCTGGTGTTGATGATCAAAGGACAAAAGCAAAGGGCAAATCAAAAGCATCTGGTTCTCGTCTGGCTGATATATCTGCTACCAAGGAGGAGTACTTGATTGGAGTGATATCTGAGATGTTATCAGAACTAAGTACAGGGGATGGTGTATCCACTTTTGAGTTCATTGGTAGTGGTGTTGTTGCAGCTTTGCTTAATTACTTTTCTTGTGGCTACAAGGAGAGAATGTCAGAAGCCAATATGCTCAAGCTTCGCCAACAGGCATTAAAAAGATTCAAGTCATTTATTGCTGTGGCTCTTCCAAATAGTTTGGATGCAAGGGATGTGGCTCCAATGACAGTTTTAGTTCAGAAGCTTCAAAATGCGCTGTCATCATTAGAGCGTTTCCCAGTTGTGCTGAGCCATTCTGCTAGGTCATCTACTGGGAGTGCTCGTCTCTCATCTGGACTAAGCGCATTGTCTCAGCCTTTTAAGTTGCGTCTTTGTCGAGCTCAAGGAGATAAATCTCTTCGTGATTATTCTTCAAATGTGGTACTGATTGATCCCTTAGCAAGTTTAGCAGCTGTTGAAGAATTTCTTTGGCCTCGAGTTCAGCGAAATGAATCTGGCCAAAAGCCTTCAGCATCTTTAGGGAATTCCGAGTCTGGGACTGCACCTACAGGAGCTGGTGCATCATCTCCTTCTACGTCTACTCCTGCTTCCTCTGGCCTCCGTCATTCTTCAAGATCCAGATTATCTGTTAATATAGGAGATGGAACAAAAAAGGAGCCTTCACAAGAGAAAGGCACTAGCTCATCCAAGGGAAAAGGTAAAGCTGTGTTGAAGTCTGCTCAGGAAGAAGCAAGGGGACCACAAACAAGAAATGCCGCTCGTAGAAGGGCAGCTCTAGATAAAGATGCACAAATGAAGCAAGTGAATGGAGATTCTAGTTCTGAGGTATGCTGTATATCCTCCAGTTTTTGCAGTTCTATTATTTTAGTTCTTTGCACCTAAGTCTTGAAAGTGTAGGTTGCAAAAAGTAAATCATGTTATTTCTGTGGGTTTAAAAGTACAGTTAAAACATTAACCTAAAATGAGTTGAAAAAAATGGAAATATATGCCACTTAATGTTTAATGGAAATGCCTAAGTAAGTTGTGTCTGCATTAGTGTGTTGATTTATAAATTAAACTGAAGCTTTATGTGTTCTTATGTTTTAATTAAGTATTAGCATCCTATTATTATAGAATTTTTCCTGTATTAACATCACTCAGACAACATGTAATATTATTTCATTTAGTTATTCTTTTAAAATGGTTGATCTTTAGGACTTATTCTAACTTAAGTGCATTCTCTTGAATTTTACCAATGGATGTAATTTTTTGAAAATTTTGTCTGAACTTCAGCTGTTTACAGATAACCCAAAACATTGTGCCTTCCCGTAGGTGATTTTGTCTTGATGATGATATTATATGTCCCTTTTCATGTTTCATTTCAGTCCTGGCCTTCCCTTTGGCCTTTGGGTGGCTGAAACAATACCCCACAGCATAGGCAGTGCTGAGTGTATTATGGAGTCATTTTACAATTTCTTGATGAAAGTTATGATATGGTATTATGCAAGCTCATGTACCAAAGAACTGGCTTCACTACCTTTTTTTTTTTTTTTGGGGAAAAAAGACCTAGCTGAACACAATACTCTCTAAGCATTTATTAGACTTTAGTATGTCTCGTGACATACTTCACTTGGCATGCTGTAGGAATTTATTGTACCAGGAAGAGTGGAAATTTAAGTGTATGTAGATCAACTTTCTACTTTTGATATGTGTTATCTCAGGTTTGAGGAAATGGTGTAAAATTTTGGTGCAGTAACATTTTTTAGTTGACAAACTTATGTCATCTGAATGAACCTTCTAGAAGTGGTGGCAATAAATTTAAATTTTTGTGCTTCTACAGTCTTATGTTGTCTTAACATGGTTGTCTTTCTCTATACACATTTTTAGCACTCTGACCAATAAGTTCTTTTCTTTTTAGGATGAAGAAATGGATATTTCTCCTGTGGAGATTGATGATGCATTGGTAATTGAGGATGATGACATCTCAGATGATGAAGATGATGATCATGAAGATGTAAGCTATCTTATAATTTTATTCTTCCTATCATTTCTTGAAATAGGGTTTCTTCCATTCACCTACTTTATATTCATCATTCATGGTTCCAGTATATCAGAAGTGCTAGGGATACATAGTCTTTCCATGCAAAAAGGTGTAGTGTTTACTGCTATATCAGTTTATATAGGAGTTTGTATGTCCAGAATAAAGAGATTGAATCTCACACGTAAGTATATATTGAACTATCAATGTATTAATTGGGTGAGCAATGTACATCAAACCTGCACTAATGTTGGTTTGGCATCTGATCCAGCTTTCCCATTGATTTTTTGTGCATGTTTGAGACTTTGCTAAACAAGAGGTTAGCATACTTGAGTGCAGTAGAAAAAACAGATAATTGTATAATGGTATTATTCATTGCATTAATGACTTAATTGAGAAGCATTTTGCCTGAATTTTGTGAAATAAAACAAGAAAGGCAATTCAATGGATGCAGATTGAAAAGAAAGAGAGTAGTGTGATGGCTGTTTGGTTGAATTTCAAATCCTATACATTAATATGTTCTTTCTTATGCATATGGAGAACCTTCTCTCTCCACCAGCGGTACTAGTTAATTGTTAAATGGTGCATACTAATGAATACATAAGTCGCTTATAATACTTCCATTCATGATTCATGATTTGGGTGAAAGTGAACGAAGATGGAATGAATTGCATAAGGGTTTTGATCTTGCTTTTAATAAATGATGGACTGCACCTTTCCAATAAAAGATGGGACCGTTGCTAGCTGCAACATTTTACATCTTTGAGTTCATTTTAAGAATTATTCCTAAAAGAACCATTGTTTTATTTCAGGTGCTAAAAGATGATTCTCTTCCTCTTTGCCTGTCTGACAAAGTGCATGATGTGAAATTGGGAGATTCAGCTGAGGATGGTACCACTGTTCCATCGGCCAGTGATAGCCAGAATAATCCAGCTTCTGGATCCAGTAGCAGAGGTGCTACGGGTAGGGGTTCTGATTCTGCTGATTTTAGGGGTGGCAATTCTTATGGTTCAAAGGGTGCAATGTCTTTTGCTGCTGCTGCAATGGCTGGGCTTGGTTCTGCAAATGGCAGAGGTGTCCGGGGAGGGAGAGATCGGCATGGACGTCCTTTATTTGGTAGTTCCAATGAGCCCCCAAAGTTGATTTTCACTGTTGGTGGGAAACAGCTTAACAGGCATCTGACTATTTATCAGGCCATCCAGCGACAGCTTGTGCTGGATGAGGATGAGGATGAGAGGTTTGGTGGCAGTGATTTCATATCTAGTGATGGAAGCAGGCTGTGGAATGATATTTACACGATTACATATCAGAGGGCAGACAGCCAAGCTGATAGGATGTCTGCTGGGGTTTCAAGTTCTGCTGCTCCTTCGAAATCTTGTAAATCTGGTTCTGCCTCTAATTCCCACTCTGATTCAACGTCTCGAATGTCACTTCTAGACAGCATCTTGCAAGGGGAGCTTCCTTGTGATTTGGAAAAATCTAATCCTACATATACGATTCTGGCACTACTGCGTGTACTAGAGGGTTTGAATCAGCTTGCACCTCGTTTGAGAGCCCAGACAATCTGTGACAGTTATGCTGAGGGAAAAGTTTCGAGTTTAGATGAGCTTAGTGGAACTGGTGCTAGGGTTCCTTCCGACGAATTTATTAACAGTAAGCTCACTCCCAAATTAGCACGTCAAATTCAAGATGCTCTTGCTTTGTGCAGTGGTAGTCTTCCCTCATGGTGTTACCAGTTGACAAAAGCATGCCCGTTCTTGTTTCCTTTTGAGACCCGGCGACAATATTTCTATTCAACAGCTTTTGGATTATCGCGTGCATTGTATCGTCTTCATCAGCAGCAAGGTGCCGATGGTCATGGATCAGTGAATGAAAGAGAGAGCAGGGTTGCGAGATTAGAGCGCCAGAAAGTTCGGGTCTCCCGAAATCGCATCTTGGATTCTGCAGCGAAAGTAATGGAGATGTATTCTAGTCAGAAGGCAGTGCTTGAAGTGGAATACTTTGGGGAAGTTGGAACTGGATTGGGTCCTACCTTGGAGTTCTATACACTTCTGAGTCGTGACCTACAGAGAGTTGGACTTGCCATGTGGAGGTCAAATTCCTCATCAGAGAATCTGTCAATGGAAATTGATGGGGATGAAGGCAAAAGTGGTAAAACCAGTAACATATCCGGAGATCTAGTTCAAGCTCCTCTTGGGTTGTTCCCTCAGCCTTGGCCTTCTAATGCTGATGCTTCTGAAGGTGGCCAGTTTAGTAAAGTTATTGAATACTTCCGACTGCTAGGACGTGTAATGGCTAAAGCTCTTCAAGATGGGAGGCTTTTAGACCTGCCATTTTCGACAGCATTCTACAAACTTGTTCTTGGTCAAGTAAGCTGATGGCAAAACTGTTTTAACTACAGTGAACAAATTTTACTGCTATCTATTTTACACAATATGATTTGCTTTTGTTTTTCAAAGCCTTTAATTTCTAAACCTTTTCAGGAGCTTGATTTGCATGATATTATTTCCTTTGATGCTGAATTTGGGAAGATTTTACAAGAGTTGCATGTCATTGTTTGTCGGAAACAACATTTAGAATCAATGACCTCTGATAATCATGAAGAAGTTGTGGATTTGTGTTTACGTGGGGCCCCGATTGAAGATCTTTCCCTGGATTTTACTCTTCCTGGTTATCCGGACTATATTTTGAAATCGGGAGATGAAAATGTATGGCGCTTCTAAGGTTTTCCCCTGTTGCTTCTCATCTAAATTTGTATGTATTTTGACATTTGCAAAATTTTTAGGTTGACATTAACAACTTGGAGGAATACATATCATTGGTAGTTGATGCCACTGTCAAGACAGGCATCATGCGGCAAATGGAAGCTTTTAGAGCTGGCTTCAATCAGGTTAGTTTCTCTCTTTAATTTTGATGGTTTTTATGATCATACCCAAAAAAAAAAAAAATGTTGAGCATGAAAATCTGATTTCATTGAATGTTCAATACTGAAATGATTGTCTTAGTTGGAGGTGCCTTAAAACTTGAAATTTATTTTAAATTACTTGGAAGGCAACATTGATGGAATTAGCACTGTTTAGAATCATTGGAAAGTTCAGAAGAAGTAAATTGCAAGAAGTGGCTAAGTCAAAATTTTTCTGGTTTCTCTCTGTATATTTGTATCCTTGAAGGGCTCTGGAGCTTGGAAAGATCTTGATGAACCTACTAGCTGCTCTTCCCATTAACTGTTTTTGCAACTTAAATTCTGATCTACTGCTGTCATTATTTTATTAGTCTAGTACATAGCTAATTTCAAGGAAGGTGTTGCTAATTCTGATACGGTATCTGTTTCTTTCTATTTTAACATTCTATTTTACCAGATGTACTTGTCTTGTTTTTCTATATTTGAGTTCTCAAACTCGCTACTATGCTGCATCTAACAAGCAGGTCTTTGACATCACATCATTACAAATATTTACTCCTCATGAATTGGACCATCTGCTTTGTGGCCGTAGAGAGTTGTGGGAGGTACTTTCTCACTTAAATTGTATCATTTCTACAAATTACAAAAATTACAAGATGTGGAGAACTGTATTATTTTATTATGGCTAACAACTGTCTTTGACTTGTACAGCCTGCGGCACTTGCTGAGCATATAAAATTTGATCATGGATACACTGCCAAGAGTCCTGCAATTGTTAACGTATGCTACTCTGCTATGGTGATTGATGTCTTTCTGGAAACACTGATTCAAATATGATATTCATATGGTGTTTTATTTTTAATATCATCAGTTACTTGAGATCATGGGAGAATTCACACCAGATCAGCAGCGGGCTTTCTGTCAGTTTGTAACTGGTGCACCTCGTCTTCCACCGGGTGGGTTGGCGGTGCTGAATCCAAAGCTTACCATTGTCAGAAAGGTAGCACCATGTTTTTGGATTTTAAGATTTGCAGATTACCTTTTTTCTTTTTTTTTTAAATTAATATTTTGAGTTGGTGTTTCTGTGTACATGTGCTTTTTCTTTTTTAAAAATACTTTCAACTATATTGTTGCGCGTCCTGGGTATGTAACATGGAAATGGAATTTGATACTATTGTAGGTTGGTTCTTCTTTCAAGCTTAATGTCATGTTGATTTTAACAATCCCTTTTGTTATGGGTCATGTCTTCTCTTACTAGTAAATTAGGCTTATCTCTTATTTTATGTTTGCATATGCATAGTACTCATTCTTGGGTGTTCCAAATCCTTGCAGCATTCTTCAACTGCACCTAATACAGCATCAAATGGAACCGGGCCTTTGGAATCAGCGGATGATGACTTGCCAAGTGTCATGACTTGTGCCAATTACCTGAAGCTTCCTCCTTACTCTACCAAGGTACCTGTTTTTGCTAAATAAATAAACTGTCATTTATATCTACTTAAGTTTATCCTGTTAATAAATCTTGCTTCAATAATAATTATTCTACTTGGAACAGGAAATTATGTACAAGAAACTGGTTTATGCAATAAGTGAAGGGCAGGGATCTTTTGATCTGTCATGAGTTCTCGAAACTAACTGATGGACCTTTGTATATTATATGTGTCATCAAGTCAATTCTCCTACCTGGGGATTATTCATCTTTGAAAGTGGCATCATATTTCAGTCAAATAATGGCTGCTTTTCGCTGCCCTTGTACCAATTTTCACATCATTGGCAAGGTTAGTCCCATATGTTGCACTGTTCAAGTTTTTTCTTTCATTATCATAAGTTAGGTTTTCCATTGCCTTGTATTTTTAAGTTTTGGCAACTTGTTATTGATATCAAGTAGGGTTTTGTGCGGTGGGTTTTTTTTTTCCCCTCAGGTCAGACTTCAGGCTGCCACAGTGCCACACACTCAACAGACATTTGAAGAGGGAAACTGTGGAGCAGTTTTTTGGCTGCTAGTACTTTGTATATAAATAGGAAACTTAATTTTTTCTCCCCCACCACCCTCCCCTCCCCCTCCCCCCCTCTTTCTCCAATTGACGAGTTATTGGCTGCAGAGTCCACATAACATGTATGGCATAAAAATGATGGAAAGGAAAAATAAATGGTTGAAATGTTATGCCTTATTTTAAGTTCATAACTTTATATTCTTTTCAATTTGAAATATTTAATTAAGTAATTCTTTTTCATTGCCTTTTGTTCCTTGTGGAATATATTGTAGATTCATTTGTGTTTTTCACTTCGATGTGAATTAATGTGGGAAATTTGTGAACACAATTTTTTGAAAGATCTGATTGGATATGTTGACTAAGCATAGTAAACCCAACATTTACGATAAAAAGGACGTCAATGCAAAGATATCTGGCCTTGAAAGGCCGAGGCCTAGTTATTTTTATCATCATACTGTTAGGGTACCGGAGCTTAGACTCCACGGTAGTAGAGTTGAAAGTGAACATGAAAAATATCAACAACGTGTTGTTTCTAAAAGTCAAGCTTGTTTTATGTGCGATTTCGCAGTTCTCGTGTTTACTTTCAACTCAAGCTTGTTTATATGCGATTGACCTTATATATCAATCCTATCTGATATTTCAACTGCTTGGAAACCTTGATAATTGTACAGATTATCTTAATAAAATGTGCTTTGCTGCAGACCTGAATGTGTTCGAATTTCAACGGGGCAGTCATGCAGCAGCGCATTTCTTTTATCTTGCTTCTACAATCAATGAACGGTATAATTACCAATTAATGTCTTATAAAACATAAAAAATAAATGAAACAAAAGCTGACTGCGAAGCATAGGATTGACCGCTATATTCATTCCTCTGCTCTTTTTTTTTTTTTTTAAAATTATTAAAGGGATAAGGTCAAAGGAAATCTCAAATCTACTACTTCCACAAAAATTTTAAATTGCTATTCATTAAGCTGCTGCATGATCTTCAGCTCTGACCCACGATTGCAAACATACTGTTAAACTCTTATCTAACTACCTGTCTCATACTACGTGAAGCCGCACTTTGCTTGAACGGTCAGAGTCTTGTTCACATTGGGACAAGGATCCCAGCTCCGGATGAAAAGCTCTTTCTCGAAGGGAATTTGACAGGTATGTTTCCCCAAGCATAACTGCAAATGCAAAAGCAAAAAAAGGGTAAATTACCATATGAACCAAAATATCAAAATAGTGATTAAGAATGGAGAATATAATATTTCGCCCGTTCTGGTGCAAAAGCAAGACCAATATGAAACAAGCTTGGCACACGGGACCTAATACCATGTTAAGTTGAGAAGATGGTGTTAGGATCAAGATTTTACCCTTTCAACAACGTCCTTTGTGGCTGGTGCATTGCAATTTCCATGTTGATAGCCTCCACAGACACCTATTGAATCGCCATAACTAGCAAAGTGTACATCGGTGATTACTTTGAAGTCCGGGCATGCCAAAACAGCCGATGCTTTGCGCTTATTAGCTGTATATTTCAACACATTGTTCTTTGATCCCCATGACTGCACTGGAGGTGGGTGTGTGTCTGAGATGTGGCTACAGATTGTATCTCTATCAACTACAACAAATTTAATCTCTTCAGGCCTTGCTTCTTCCTCTTCTTCCAATATCACCATCAGATTGCCTGTTGGCGTTAAGTATGATCTTGGAATATGGTACCTGAATTATTGCCCGCGGGGAAAGGAAAATAGCTTAGTTTGGGTTGCTTGACACTACGGTTTTCTCCCAAATACTTACGTGTTGGGAAATGCAAACTAGGGGAGATGAGGGAAAAAAAGCTTGAAAACTCGAGATTTTTTATAACAGGTGAAACGATATACCATACAGACTGCACTGTAGAGTTACCTTATTTCAGTCAAGGTATATAAATTCTCAGTATATTTGTGACTTACTCTGATTGGGTTGGCTGGCCAAGAGGAGATAAGTAGGAGTTCCAGTATCTGCCAATGCTTTGACCATTGATCCAGATCATACCTTTGCCCATCCTGTTCATTTGAATGGCCATTGGGTGGTTTCCTTCAGGAGCATCAAAGTAAGTCTACAAAAAGTGCTTATGCAAAGTCACTTCTCTGAATTTCAAAGTTATAGGCCTACGTTTACTTGTCTATTTGCTTATGCATTACCTTGAACCATGTAAGAGCTGGCCTTTTGCCTTCAATCTTTGTCCATTTCACCTTGTTTAATCCTCCTATAGTGAAAATCTTAGCCTCTTCACCATACAATCCAACCTGTAAATACTCACCAATTGACTTGCATTACTATTAGTATTCAGCTAAACCATTCTATTGAGTGAGGGAGGCTAAGGTTCTTGATACCCGATGAGCCCATTGATTTTTTGTAAGTTCAAGAGTTCCAGTGTTCAAGCCAAGAATCTCTACTCTACGTGGCCCTGCGAACCTTTTCTCCATGTAGGCACCACTATCCTTTTATCCGTGAAGAGCTCATTGATCAGTTCCTCTTCGATAATTCATCAGCTAACCATTTAACAGATCATATTTAAGTTATGAGGTACTTACTGGGAATCCAACCAGATTGCCCAAGATTTGTATATGGTTGGGGCCTTCCTTCAAATTTATTGGCTTCCTGAAGACAAAGCTCTTATCTAAATGGCTTCCATGTCCATTTCCTTAAAATACACAAGCATAATCAGCTGTGAACATGCAATACATTTGAGTTTCACTAAAAGGGTCCAGTCATGTGTGCTTACCCACGTACTCGCCATTTACAAAAGCAACTAAAGCATGGCCTAGACTTGCAACAATTAGAACTGGGGAAGCATTTGCTCTCACTGGCAAGTCACCCCGACCCAAAGTTATACTGCAGTTGCAAAAATACAGAGGATGTTTTATCTTAGCACTTGTAGATGTACCAACAGAAGGCAACAGAAATTTCTCTATGTGATTTAGTTCTACTTACATCATTGAATACCAAGCATAGTCTGTGGTATCTTTTGTGAGGTTAAAGAGCTCCAATGGGCTCGTGGCCTTATTTTCAAGTTGCTCAAAGGTTGGAATACTTTCTTTGTACATCTCCCAGTTCCAGAAAAGCCTCTTGTTTGCAACCAGTGATGGCACAAATTTCCTCGAATTATGTTGCGATACAATCTGTTGTTTTACATTATCAATTTTGCTGTCACCCCATTTCTTTGCTGTAAACTGCTGTAATATGAATTGAAGTGTGCAACGCTAAGGGATCAGGACTTACGGTTTGAGTGTTGTAAACTACAGTCTTGCAGTCAGGAAGGATGCTAATCGATTTTGATGGAAGGTAATAGTTCCTACCCCTAAAGCTAATAGTCTGTGCCATATTAGTACTGTTATTAGATAAGAAAGCAGCACAAGCTCCATGTCCTTCATATACTATTGCCTGTAAAGCAGAACATAGCTTGAGTTTAAGTTTTTGTTTTAATTCCTTGTTTCTCTGTCATTGGAAGGGCGCTTTCTGTTTGCTGCTTTGCTTACCTCTAGATCTTGGCCTAATTTTTGGACACCAGGATATCCCCAAAGGAGAGCCTTCTTGCACAACTTCAAAGCCCTGTGCAAGTCCTTGAGGTGACCCCATTTCGGTTCCCTTTGCAAACCTACAACTCAAAAAAATCAACCGAATTATATAGTTGGAATACTTAACAAATTTTCCGAACTTTATTTTAGATGCGCACCAAATTCATCAAGAGGTGCTTCATCATAGTATCGGGTAGTCACAAAATTGGCACTTGTTCGACCAAAATTTGTCCCACCATGGTACTGCAAACACAACCTAAAGGTAAATTTCTTCGTCTTGCACTGGGGAGATCACAGAAAAGAATCAAAGGAGCTTCCTACCATGTAGTAGTTAATTAGCGTTCCATTCCTTGAGATAAATCGTGCAGTTGAAAATGCAAGATCTTCTACCGATCTTTGGGATGGTGGATCCCCATATACTCTAAACCTGGAATGTATGATACAACAATTTTGTCATTACTGCCAAAATACTAAACCCAAATTTGTTTCATTAAGATAATCAGCAGAACAAAACTCACTGAGCGGTCCAGTTCTCAGTCCATAGAGATGGCTTGTTGGGTTTATTGGGACCAGCGAAAGTATCTCCACAGTACCTTCCATTGCAAGTGTTGATCTGCACAATGGAGCATATATTAATGTCATCAGTTTCTTTTAATTCAAGAAACATCTCGTGCACAAACAAAACTCACAACTGGATCAGGAGCATCCTTTTGCTTGCACATAAGCCACGGCACTCCAATGTCCATCCCAACAGCCAAGTTCCCTGTCCACTGCACATACTTATTTCCTTTTTCTCCATAAGCAAGTTGAATTGTACCGTACTCGTTTTCGATCTGCATTGTGTAAAAACGAATTCCATGTCACATTATGAACTAAAATGTGAAATATTGGAAGATTATAGAATTAGATAGGAACTAAGAACCTGAGCTAAGATGATGGGGCCTCCTTGTGAAGCAAATAACTTCTCGTTTTTCATCTTTTTGATGATCATGGTGACATATTTTTTCATGTGGTACTGCAAATAGGAAAATTCTTAATCACAGAAGTAACTCGAATCATTGCATTGGATTTCCCCATTCGTATCCGATCATCAATTAGCATACGAATTTACCTTGAATGGTTCGTTATCAGAACGAAACGTGATGTTATGGACCTCCCTTAGCCAATACGGGAATCCTCTGAGGTTCAAATTGAGTTCCAAATTACGATATAGAAAAGGGTAAATGAAAATTAATGAGAGCAGATAAAAAAGACTGAAAATCGAATCATACCCGTGATTCCATTCAGCTTGAATGAAGGGTCCAATGCGGAGACTTGCATACATACCATGTTCCCCAATCATCTTAACAAATTTCACTAAATCATACTGTCCTTGAAAATTGTACTGCACATTGAAATTCATCATATTGATCACATTTCCTAGATAGTGAATCTTTACCAGGGATTAAGAAAGAAAAGAAAAAAGTGCAGTATCGTATGTAACCTGGCCTTGGACTGGTTCATGAATGTTCCAAAATACATACGTCTGAATTACATTCAAGCCTCCGCGTTTAGCCTTTTGAAGAAGATCAGGCCACATCTGAACCACAATTCAACATAATCACTAGCCCGAAATTCATCAAAATTCTAAAAAATTTCAATCGTCAAGTGCATAAATCAACGCTTACATCAGGGGTGCTTCTAGTGTAATGAATTGAACCCGAAAAAAGTATCTCCCTTTTGCCATTAATGATCAAAGACCTCCCATCATAAGTGACACCGAGCGTCTTGTTTCCATCAGCTACTGCAAATGAAGCCAGCAGACTAAGAAGGGTGGTGATTAGAAAAAGAAAACTGCTCATCACCATTGCTAAGTACCACTTCCAAATTGATGATATGTGTAAGACTAGACCCCCACTGATAGAACAGCAAATGGACCTCCTGCTTCTATAAGGAGGAGCCCTTGAGGTGAAAAGTTAATGCCCTGTTGGTAAGGACACTGTGATAAGAGAAGCACAATGAGAAATATGAGGCCTTAAATGAAACACCAGGGGTTGTTTTTGAGCCTAATTCATGAAAGATTTTACTTTCTTCCTAGTTGGTTTTTCTGTTGCCATTGTTACTGATGTTCCCATAATTGTTTGTCTCAGTGTTAATGCTAATCTTGGAGACAGTTGTGAGAGCTTTGAAGGTGTCTGAATTAGGACGGAATTTACTTAAGAATCGGTTGCTGAGCTTATGTGTGCAACAAGAACTCGAAAGTGGCGGGTAACTTAACAGAATTTTGAAGCCTTTTTTACTGTTTTGCACTCACTTTTTTAAAATTCTTGTTGGTGTTAATTACCACCAGTCATACCACAGCTTTGTGATCGTTTTGAGTAATTACTTCTAGTTATTTAATTATATTCGGTTAAATACATTTTCAATCTTATCATTAAAAAAAGAAAATTTTTTGTAATTTGATTGGTGGAAATTTATGTGACACATGTAATTGCTTCAAGTTAAAAGTACCAATAATACGGTTATTAATGCATATGAGGAGATTAATATTTTCAATCTTATCATTAATATTTGTCAATACCGTTATTAATGCATATGAATACTTGGTTTGGTCATTTTATTATATGCAATTTTTTTTTATTACGCATATATGCCTATCAAAATAGCATAGTCATTTAATTCCAATTCGAGTGATTGACTAAACTCATAATTTTCATCATTTTCTCATCGTTAACGCGTATTTGTGATCATTTACAGTAAATAAAATATATTTGTTTTCAATTTCCTCAAGGTTAGGGGAAGCTTTGTCAAGATACGAAACTTTATATACTAAAAATACTTTTCTCAAACAACTGGGGGTACCAGTGAAATTATTGAAAAAAATTACAAAATGAAGAAACGCGGAGAATCATAAAAATTTGGTTTAAGAGACTTGTTCCCTCCAGGAAAATTTTAATTTTCCCGCCTGAACAAATGCTATTTTGCTTCACTTTAAATACCCACAAAAAAAAAAAGGAAACAAACGCTGCACAAGCTTCTTCGCAAATTCAGTGAAAATGTCAAATCACCAAGAGGATTTGAGCCTTCTCCTCTCTCTTCAAGACAAAGTTTTAGAGACTCCTCCAGGTTCCCCTTCAAATCCAGGCTCTTCTTCCCCAGGTAACACCAAACGCTGTGTTTTGTGCGTTTCCGGCTTTTTATTAGACACTCTCATTTTGAAGTGACTTGAGTTTTATCAATTTGGTAGCGATAATGTTAAGTTTTCTACTTTAGTTTTAGAAACATCGATCTGGATGTCTCTTGGTTTGTTAAACTTTCGCGTCTTTGGCTCATTAACAATAGCTCCAGGGTTTTACATGGATGTTGACAGTTTGTTATGCCTTAGTGATATATTTATTTTTCTAAAACATGGGTTAGATATTCGATAGTTTTGTTATAAACTTTAGGTGGGTGTTTAGTTTTGTTATAAATTTTATGTGTGTAACTTTATCCCCCCACCCAAAAAAAAAAAAAAAAAAGCGTTGGATGTGAGTGGGGTTCGAGTTCTTGGCCTATCGCACCATCACAATCACAAGAGGTTCTATCAATTGAATCGATTAGAACCCATAAATAATTAATCTGGGTAGTTATTAATTTTTTTTGTGATTTTGTAGGGCACTTATCTGATGATGGATCTCCAAGGCGGCGAGGGCAAGTGGACATGTCTGCTTTTAGAAATATTGTTCAAGATTGTCTTGATTATGTGCCGAAACCAGTTGATAAGATTAAAAAACCAAAATTATCAAATAAGTTAAATGACCCAGAAGTTGAAAAGTTTTCTGGCTTGCGTATAAGGTTTATTGAGAACAAAATAATGGTCTTCTTGGTTGATTAGAAACAAAAGAACTAGTAAATTTCTCTGACATTTTTATTTTCCTTCAGGAACCAGGTGGTCACCCCTGCAGAGCTGAATGAGCGTTTCTCAGAGATCAGATTTGTTCGGTTGTCCACTATAAAGTACTATATTAGACTTCATATACATATTTACCTGCAATGCTTATTCTTGTGATTATGTTTTACTTATCATGAATCAGATGTAATAAGAGTTAAAAATCAGAAGTAATAAGATTTAAATTGCAATGTGGTAGCAATTTCATATGTTTGGTTATTGTAGGAATCTATTGCTAGGGGACACTCTTTCGGGTTGTTGGGCTACTGTTGCAGTGTTGACTGAAAAGGGCCATCCTAAGACTAGTTCTATAGGACAGAATTATTGTATATGGAAACTTGGGTGCCTGGAGGAAAATACTATTTCGTTCTTTTTGTTTGGTGATGCTTATCAGAAAAATTGGAAAGAACAGGCTGGAACAGTTTTTGCACTGTTCAATTGCAGTGTCCGCAAAGACGCCAAGGTATCAACATGTCATATACTAAGTGTGAGTTTTGTTAACTATTAATTTAACCTCTCATCAAAACATTTAAGTTTTTGGTTTGTCATTATAGGGACCAGGTTTTTCTTTGAGTGTGAGCTCAGCAAGTCAAATTATAAAGATGGGTACTTCAGTCGACTATGGAGTTTGCAAAGGAAAAAGGAAAGATGGGATGGCTTGTAACACTGTCATAAATAAGTATGTTGCAGGCAGGCCTTACTCCTTGCATCATCTTGTTATATGAACAACATTCCTTAGCAATGGCTCTTAGCCTTTGTTTCAGAATGAATTCAGTTTGATAAAGTAATTTTGATGAATTCCAAAGAAAAGAAAGATCACACATGTATTCAGATGCTTTGGTCCCAATAGTTATCTTGCCTTTGTAAATTTCTTACAAATCTATTTCATAGCATTCATTAATTTCAAATCTAATCCAGTCTCATTCAAGTGCAAGTTAGTCAATCACCGATCCACTACAGCTGAGCACAATCTTCATAATCAAATATAATTGCACAGTTTCTGCATTCTCTATGGATCATTTTGTTTCCCTCATACTCACTCTTGAATTAGCAAATTTTTATTTTCTGACGTTCTTTTGTTTTTTTGCAGGCGCAAAGAGATATATTGCAGCTATCATAAATTGGTAAGCATAATTGTCTAAGTCCTCAGTCTTATTAAACCAATATACCTTTGCAGCAAATTTGCTAATCACTAGTTTCTATATTTTCTGTACAGAAAGCATCAGATAGATTTACCACAACTCGAAGTGAATTAAAGGGAGGGTAAGTCACTGATAATTGGCATCCTTTTAAATCTTTTCTGTTTTACTGTAAGCGGTATTTGTGTTGGCCTCTGACATGCCATATAATTTTCCTATAGGAACTTGAGAACAGCATTTAGGAGCACTTTCAACTCAGAAGGCATTTACTTATTTGACCCTCTAACTGACAGAACAAATTTGCAAAAGCCCAAGCAGCCCGTGAAGGTATTATCAGTGGAAGGACTCAAAAAGGCTTTAAGGTTTGTCATAGATAGGATTAATGTTCTCCTTGGAATGCATATAGATCTGCTCCAGTTACTGCAAAATGAGTTTGATTGATGCACTTGAATGATCAGTAATGCAGGCAATGTAACAACAAATACACACTCACAAGGAATTAGATTTCTCAATGAAATGGCAGGTATATGATAGCAAGTCTCCCCACATGTGCTAACTGTAACTGCAACAATGTCCTGACATACATTATTTCATTATTGCAGGCCCAAGAACTGGGAGTAGAGAATCTATAATGCCAGGCCGACAATCTACTAACTTAGAAAAGAGGTAATCATATGTAGGACTAGCCATTAGGCAACTGTTGTATAATCATCTGTTATGATTATCTTTGTGTCATTGAAAATATATGATTCAAACCTCAGGAGATCTTCTACTGTGAAACCAGATCCATCATTAGTTAGGAACCAATATGCAGATGCCAAAAGAAGGAAAACAGAGCAGGGCCAAGCATTGGCCGACAAAACTCAAAAGGGAACAGGAAAAATGATTGAATTGGACATGGTTAGTTCAGACGAAGACTTTTGAGGACTTGTTTTATCATTCATCATCTTGTTACAGCAATGAAGAGCCTCTTAACGTATGGAAATAAAATCATAGAACGCTCAAGATCCCAATTAGTGGTTTAGTCAACAGCTACACGGATAAATTGATGATAAAAAATGTCTATTTCTCCTGGAAGATGCGGTTCAATTCTGCAGAAAACTTACCTGACAGTGAACTGCAATGGTCAGCAGATTAATTCTGCAACTCTACAGAATTTTGCCAGATTATACTTATTGTAGAGCTGTGAACTTAAAGACATCTTCAACTTTTCAAACAAGTTGATTGATCATCCTGCTATATGCGGAATAAGGAAAAACCAGAGTTCATTGTATTGCAAGTTATGTTTTCCATTTATAATGATTCTATACAGTGCACTGTAGCCTATAATTCTGTGACAAGATTATAATTTGCATGAGATTGAAACTGAAGCAAATTGGGAATGGACCGGAGGGACAATTGCTTTGGCTGCAGATAGAATTAGCATTTTTGATCATCCATGCACATGGAGTTGGTGCTGAGCACTAACCGTCCCATGTGCTCTCAAAATTTGATAATCTTTTTAGTGCATGTTTAGTTGGCCTAATTAGAGTAATTTGACATATATAAATTAAACGTCTTGTCAATTATGTAATAGGTACTTGTTTCAAAATAAAAATTCATGTGAGCCTAAGACCTAGGCTCCTCGAAGGAGTAAGCTGTCACTTCACTATGTTTTACTCGGCTGGATACATATATTTCCATGGTGATTGGTCACTCACTCCTAAGTTCAATTTTCATGTTGAAGACATCGATAATTCATAATTGATTGACTTTTTGAGCTTCAGAGAGCGGGAGTTTTTGCTAACTGAAATGAATTGGTGGGGATCAGATAAATAGTTGGTTTGTCATAAACGAAAGGTATTAAAATTAAATCCAACCCGAATTTGAATCATGCAGTTCAGTTAAGATGTCCTCCGATGATTTGAGACTCACTTGCTATTGGTTACGTGGGTGTCAACAAACCCTTAACCACTCTTAACAACCACCTTATTAATGAAAAATTTAGCGGGTTCATGTCACGAGCCACTGAAGGTGATGGGCCAAGAAATCCAAGAATAAACAAATTTTTAACCAAACCCAGTTGTCCAATTTGTCTTCTCGTGTTTCGCTTTCATTGGTGAGTCATCTTGAGTCCCCACCCATTCACTTTTTTTGAGTTTTAGTATTTGCTTCGTGCGTAAGGCACAGGCCCACCATCTGCTTGTGAAAACGAGAAGATGACCAAGTGTACAATCTTTCGCATTATTATCACATTTATTACCATCCCTCTCATCACCTTTGGCACACACAACCATGCATCTTTCTTCTTCATTTGAGGGCATGATACCCATCTCACACTGGGCCCCATCAACTTTATTACTGTAAAACAAAATTGACTCTTTGAAAATGATTTTTCGAAGGTTATTAGGCTTATGATGTTGTTTGATCCAAAATAATAGGCAAAATGAAAATAACCCGTGACGGAGTTCTTGTCATTGTTGGAGTTCCAAGGTTTAAATAAAATTTTATTTTTTATTTAAAAAAATTATATTAATATTAAATATTTTAAAAAAAATATTAATTTAAATTTTTTAAATAAAATTTATTTCTCATTTTTTAATATATCGAGTGAATTTTTTTAATTAATATTTTATTATTATTTATTAAAAATATACCACTATTATAATTATTATTTATATTTTCTTTAAAAAATATAACAGCAATTGAATTTATTTTAATTTGATAAAAAAAAAGAATTTGATTAAAATAATATTAACTTGTTTTAATTAGATGAGTATTTCGGAGAGAATTATATTTTTTCATTTACTTATTTATCACGTTAATAAGTAAATTAAAATTTAAAAAATAAAATTTAAATAATTTTTTAGAAATGTTATTATTGGAATACTTTAAATTTCAATTAAGCATCCAAGTTCTGGTCAATACCAAGGAAAACCTCATTGAAAAATATTTTATCATCATAATAAATTTGTTTGAAAAAAATAAAAATAAAAATAAATTAAGTACGTATAAAAGTAAATTAATTTTTTCAACTGTTATAAAAATACTATTATATTTCAAATTAACACGATTTAACTTAGAATTTTACTTAACTAAGTAGGTCTAGTATATTTTTTCATTATCAGAGGGTCACTATAACTGATGCCATCCAGCTTAATAATAAATATTCCATTTAAAGAATTAATCTATTGTCATCTTGATAATTAAAAATAAAATGGGCAAAAAGGATTTTAATACAAAAAAAAAAAGAAGAGAGAAATTTGGAAAGTGACTACTGATGTTATCTGCGTTTTAAATATTAAGAATTTTGGAACCTGTGAGATTTTGGATTTGAATCTTTAGCTCGCAAGGGCTGTCACTCTAGTGCCCACCGCTGAATTTGAAACCAAAAAGCAAAAAAAACAAGTGTTAAGCAACCTGGACTATTCACATCAAGATCCTTTATTTTTAGTGGAATCACAAATAATAATATAGTTTTTATTTTTTTCACATAAGTCTATTGTGGACCTCTTTTCCACGTAAATCAATAATTACGTAATATAAAAATTTACCTGTTATATATTTTAATTATTTGAAACAAACGAATCTTATATAAATATATTTGAGGGGAGCAAAATTAAATAATGAATTTTTAATAAAATTTAACAATATATTAAAACTAATAATTTTGTGAATGTTAGTTGATTCAATTAATAAAATATCTTAAATAATGCAAAAAAATTAAAGTTAAAAAACGATGATCACATGCGATTCAAACTCCTTGTAAATAATTGTGGGGGTTAAATTTATTTTTTAGTTATAATAAATAAATTAGTAGAGATAATTTTCTTTTTTATTAAATATAAATAGAGTAGACATTTTTTAAATATTTATGATAATAAAAACTTGATTAGTATTTTATAAAAATTAATATAAATTAATTTTAATAATAATTTAATTATAAATATTATTAATTATTTCGTGTAAATATAAATTTTAAATTTTTTATAACATCAATGGAAAAAAACTCAAAAAATTATTATCAGATGTATAGAGTGAGATTTTAGTTTTCGTCAAAAAATGCTCAGCTGTAAGAAAAAATTGACAGCAGAGGAGGGACCTATATAAAATGGTTTAAAAAATATGTCCTTGAGTATGATTTCATTGAAATAAGGAATTCAAATGTAATTGTCCGAAGCCATAAAAGGCAAAAACAGCAAAAAAAAAAATGGAGAAAACATAAACGCGGCACACTCGCCACGCCCCGGTCTCTCCCTCTCTCCTCTGTCTGTCTCAGCTCTTACAAAAATGCCGTACTTGTTCTGAGTTAGGGTTTTGTAGCTGTAAAAACAAAGAAACACGGAGACTGTCTTAAGTACACGTGGCGCGAAATGAGTGCGTCGAGGTTCATAAAGTGCGTGACGGTCGGTGACGGCGCCGTCGGCAAAACTTGTATGCTCATTTCTTACACCAGCAACACTTTTCCGACGGTGAGTGACCAAATTTTATATCTTCTGTTTGGTTTCCGGGAAAATGCGAGAAAATTTAATTACTCTGAAAAAGAAAGTTTTCAGCATGAACTGGTGCTTATTTGAAAAGTTGACTTGCTTTTGGTATGGTTTTGAGTTCCTAGGTTTCAAAAAGTTTGTTCTTTTATTCGTTTTTGTTTTATTTATTCGAGAATGAAGGTGAAAGTTTTGATTTTTAGTGTTATTGGGGGCAACATATTTTAAGTATAAACGCCTAGTGATATATATATATATATTTTTTTTGCCTTTTCCTTTTGTTAAGTTCTTGAATTTTTCAAATGGGTTAATATTTTCCGTTGCTGTTCAAACATATTTTGAGAAAATGTTGACTTTTAGTATCTTGACTTAACGGCATCCCATAAATTGAGTTCAGAGCGAGAACAAGGTCTTCAGCTTGTTTTGGTTAATTTCTCTTTGCTTTTGGATTTTGGATGGTTCCCCCCCCCCCCCAACCCCTCCTCTTCTTTTCCCACAAAAAAGTTGTTGAAGTTTGAAATGTTATGCTTGGGTTAAATGCTGGAAGTCATTTTCTGTTGAGATGTGGCAAATTAAGTTAAAAATGGTTTCTATGTTTTTTTGCGTTGTATGGGGAAACAGGATTATGTGCCAACAGTATTTGACAATTTCAGTGCAAATGTGGTAGTGGATGGAAGTACTGTCAATCTTGGGTTGTGGGACACTGCAGGTAAATTTCTTCTTTCTTAGAAATTCATTTTTTATCATAGATTTGATCGGATTAATTTTGTGGAATTTACAGGCCAGGAAGATTATAATAGACTAAGACCATTGAGCTACCGCGGGGCAGATGTCTTCTTGCTTGCATTCTCTCTTATTAGCAAGGCCAGCTATGAAAATGTTGCTAAAAAAGTGAGACAGAATTTTTTTTTCTTTCCTTAAACTAGCGTCTCATTTCCTCTTGTTCTGGTGCTTGATATCTGATTGTGGTGTGCTGATGAATTATTTTATTTTGGTTTTTATAGTGGATTCCTGAGTTGAGGCATTATGCACCTGGTGTTCCAATAATTCTTGTCGGGACGAAGCTCGGTTAGGATCTGCTATTCCCACTTTTTCTGTATTTCATTACAATGTGAACAGTAGCAAATATTAGTTGTCTGTACCTTGCACTTACCATATAGTGCAACGGATGCTACATACTATTAATTCTTTTCTTGGATGGGACTATAGGAGCTTTAGATTCATGGGATCCATATCCTGGTGGAAGAATTATCAATACATTGAAGTTCTTATGGAAATTTATGAGCTAGATATCTGAAGTTTTTGCATTTATTTAAACAGTGTCAGCTTCACTTCTTCTTATCGCACATTCCTAATGATTTGGAATTTTCAAAGGCAGATTGTGCCATGTAGTTGTGGTGAAGTTTTTGCATTTATTTAAACAGTGTCAGCTTCCCCTCTTCTTATGGCACATTCCTAATGATTTGGAATTTTCAAAGGCAGATTGTGCCATATGGATTGATTACCAGCTTTTTGACATATTAAATGGGTTCTCTTCTACCATGGGACATATACAGGACTTAAGGTTTCTTGGCATTTAAGGCTTTTTTTTTTTTAATTGAATCATTATGATACGTCTTATCCAGATAGTTATGGCCGTTGTGACATCTCTTTGCTAACTTGTCCCTACGCTAACCACCTACAGATCCACTTGTCTGCCATTGTGCTTGGAAGTTGGATATGTTCCAGTGGACTATTAACTTTTGTGTGGAAGTATTGATGTACCTTGTTTGTGATGTGTCAACTGAGGTGTCTGTAGATTATGATCTAGCGATCAATTTTATTTTGTTAAGACATTTCATTACAAAATGGGGCCTATTAGAGATCCGTTTTCTTCTTGTAGATCTTCGGGATGATAAGCAGTTCCTTGCAGATCACCCCGGTGCAGTGCCAATTACTATGGCCCAAGTATGTGCTGTTGCTTCCCATTTTCAAAACTATATATATTTTGGGATTATTCACTATTGATTTTGTCATCTTGCCTTTTTCTGTGGTTTGAAGGGGGAGGAGTTGAGAAAGTTGATAGGTGCTCCTGTTTACATCGAGTGTAGTTCCAAAACGCAACAGGTATATAAATTTTATTTGCTTCTTTATAACTCATAATGAGAAAAATTTGTAATTACCTCATGGTTGACAGTATTTTAATTATCTGATGCAAATACAGAATGTGAAAGCTGTCTTTGATGCGGCCATTAAGGTGGTTCTCCAGCCAACAAAGAACAAGAAGAAAAAGAAGAGAAAGGCACAAAAGGCTTGCTCTATATTATAATTCTTCAAAACAAGAGATCTGTGAAGGAAACATAACCAATTAATAATTTATCCTAAACCGTACCCTCAATGTTTTCCTCGTCCCTTTCTGCCTCGTGGCAGAAGCAGTGGTTTATGTCTCAACTGATTCAGTTAGATGGCTATGTAAAAGCATTGTATCAGGCGTTTCTCACCTTTTGGGTTGTGTTCAGACTTGTATATTAGTGATTTATATCTTTTCTGCTAACGTGCAACACGCAACACTTCTTTTCTTTAGGTCTAGTTCCCTATGATGTATCAACTAGATTGCAGAAAATCTCTTTCTATTAGAAAACCAAACTGGTTCCGCTTGTATCATGTATCATGATCAAACTGCTGATTTAGTAGTACATCTTAAGGAACTTTTTCTGTATTCATTGTTTGCCGTTGAATGAAATATTATTATGGGTCTATAGAATAATTTTTACAGTGGGCCGAATATTGCTTTCACTGTCGTTTTTAAGCATATTGTATTCAATTTCTGTGGTCTGCTTTTCATCATCTTCCAGGCTCGTAGCTTTTCAAGATTCTCAATAGATGAACCGTTCTACCCAATTAGCTACGCTTGGATCTGTATACGTTTCTCTTTTAACTCTGTGAGTTCTATTTAGCCCCAGTGATTCCCAAGATACCACCGGATTGAATGTGTCCTCAAGGTAGCCATCCCTCCAAAGCGAAGCCTTGCCACTAAATTAGAATCAGAATCATTGTGTTCAGGGGGCAAGTAGCTATACTGCTCACATCAAGCATGATTTATATAATAAAAAATTTACCAATGTCAAATACAATTATTTTGACTTATCAAGATAAGATAGGAATGAGAATGAAAAGGTTGGCAAATAAATTTCAAGTTTTTCATCATTTATAAAATTCAATGATTCTTTGCTTGCCACTTTTTTACTGGTTTCGTGGAATTTATACTGTTCCCACTTTCATCAGCCAGAAAAGAATTTGTGGACCTCTGATAACAACTGCACAAAAATTCACCATTAAATACACCTCCACTTTCCCTCTTGTATCGTAGACACGCAGATTGCTTCCCTTCTTCCTCTTGAATCATCTGAATACAACTGCCACTGCTTCAATGGCATCAAAGAGAATTTTGAAGGAGCTCAAGGACTTGCAGAGGGATCCACCAACTTCATGCAGTGCAGGTAACTGGACTAATGAACTTCAAATTGAGCTTTTATCATGGCTACAACAGATTGGTGATTCTTCCTTGAAATGAATCATTTGCAGGTCCTGTGGCTGAGGATATGTTCCACTGGCAAGCAACCATCATCGGTCCAAGTGATAGTCCCTACGCTGGAGGTGTATTCGTCGTAACCATCCATTTCCCTCCTGATTATCCCTTCAAACCTCCCAAGGTACAAATAAAAATTGATGAACGCTTTGTTTTTAGTCTTTTCGGATCCTTTTGAACATATATGGGATCATCCTGAGATGTTTCGCTGAATGAATGAACATCCGTAGGTTGCTTTCAAAACCAAAGTATTCCACCCGAATATTAACAGCAACGGCAATATTTGCTTGGACATACTCAAAGAACAATGGAGCCCTGCACTCACCATATCCAAGGTGACAATCTTCAATAACCTGCAACAGTAGGCGAAAGTCATGCCTGAAGAAAATCCCAAGTAACACTGAATGATTTGGATTCTGATGTATATTTCATTGATTTTTGCAGGTTTTACTCTCCATATGTTCATTGCTAACGGATCCCAATCCTGATGATCCTCTTGTTCCAGAGATTGCTCATATGTGCAAGACAGACAAAACGAAATACGACTCGACAGCACGAAGCTGGACACAAAAATATGCCATGGGCTAAACCTGATGGCAATATTAACATATGAAAATTTTGCATCATCAAGGATTCCTGTTACCTTGCTCAACTATAGATAGGCCTCAAGGCTTGCTATTTATTAGGCATTCATCAAGATCTATATATACTGCGGTTATTGGTTGTGTGACTGCGTAATTTGAGTGTAATTTGGAGAGTATTTTCTCAGAATAAATAAACTTGGCCACTTCCTGGTTTGGATTTACAAATAATGTCAATAAAACTCAATGGAATTAATAATCTTGTTTTACAATTATTAAAATATTGGCTCCCCATGTTCTATGGAAGATAGACTTATCTCCCAAGTAGAACTTCAAAGGCTCCTGCTCTTTGCCACTTGATTGGAAAAGAAAAGATCAAAACGAAAACACCGACTGTGGCACGAACATATATTTAAGGAGGCTGCTATCTTACAGTCAGGGTAAGATACAGCCTCTCTAGAGTTGTGAACAGTAAATTCACAGCTTTGGAGAGATTGTATCTAAATCCTATATTTAATATGAAGCACTGGAGTTGGTGTTAAGCTCCACAAAATTTCTGGGCCCGGCCAGATTAAAACTTTGCACTGAGAGAGACTATTGGCACCCCACGTAACTTCCTGAAACGCCCCATTCCTAAGTGCACCCCTTCGGCATTTTTGTATGCGTAATCCCATGTTCACTCCAAAGCGATGCGAATCCAGCAAGAGCTCGTACTCGCCGATATCGAGAAGTTACTGAATGCAGAGGCGATAGTCACCGTGCGACGGCACTCACGTCAACCACTTTGGGGTCTCTCAAGCTGGACTTCAAGTAAATGAGTAATTGGAAAAAAAAGAAAAAAAGGGACTTCCGAGAATCAGACCAAGACCAACTTTGTTGATATTCATCTTGATGTTAACGATCATCATAATCACGATAGTTGTAATGATCAGACGATTAGTAATCACCAATGTTATGGTGATGTTTTGTATAAGGTTGACGGATTAAAAGCTAAATCCTTAAGTAAAAGAATGTTCAATGGAATTAGTTCAGTCTAAGGAATGTCGAAATACAATTCAAAGAAAAGAAAGCAGAGCGACTCAATCCCTAAATGGTTGCCTAAGGTCCTGCTATAGGTGTAGGCTTTGCATTCATATTAAATTATTATTTTATATATAACAGGGAACGTGAATTCTAAAGTTATTAACGATCGTTGCTCAAATCCTCAAGATAAAGTTAATTTATGATTTCATCTCAAATTTAATATTTCACCTTTTTATTATTTTCTTAATTGATTGTGCTATTTATTTGTTCTTATTTCTTTTTCCTATATTCTTTTTCTCTTCTATCATTATTGCTATTATTTTGTGCTTGTTTTATCTATTTTGAAATAAAAATGTATTGATAGACTTTGAAAAAAATAGAAGAATAGAAAAATTAGTCCAATCCAAAAAAGTAGTAGCGAGAAAAAGGACGTAACCTGAGTTAAAAAAAAAATGGAAGTGAAAATATTATAATTGAATTAAAAGTTCATGGATTAGCAATAGTAGAATAGAATTTTATTTAAAAAATTAACATTTTAAAATGTTGAAAGACTTGATTTTAAATAAATAAATTGTATCATGTAACTCATATATATATCCTCAACTTTTAAGAAAGGCTGATTAAAACTATTTCCTTGAGGCCGTGAATATGGTTAAGCTAGCCCTAAAAAAGATCTTTTAAAATAGGGATGGCAACAAAAATTCATATTTGGTCCGCACTCATAAGATTTTGAAAGATTCAGATCTCAAAAAACTAGATCTATATATTTAAAAATATTGATTCAGATGTAGAAATTTGAGATTCGCACGAATCCAAGGAACACTTGCATCATGATTCAGATATAAATTTAGTTAAATTTTATTTTAAATTAAAAAAATATATTAAAAATTAAATTTTCTTTGCGAATTCATGATATTGTTTGTATGTTATTCATGTTGATTTATTAATTATTGAATTATGATTGAATTTTATTTTAAATTAAAATTTTAAAAAATAGATATATTAAAAATTAAATTTTTTATTTTTATTTTATTTGTGAATCTATGATACTATTGTATGTTATTCTCGTTGAATTATGATTAAATTTTTTTGGACATTATTAAGTAAATTATATATTAAATTTTAATTTTTAATTTTTACAAATTTAAATATCTAAAAATATCCACCATATCAATTAAAGATGTTATCGACATCCAAATCCTTATACTGTTATGTGGATCCAAATATAAAAAATTTAAACATAAATCCAAAATTGAGGTGCACTCACATCCAAATCCGAATCCGGATTCCGATCCAAATTTTACTAACCCCTATTGTTAAATGAAAAGACAGCGCACTAAGCATAAAATTATTCACTTCTTCTTTTAATTATATCCCATAATTGTTTTTTTCAATCGCACTCCCTAATACACCGTTCATTCAACACTCCCATTAAAAACAACTTCCTGACCGAGTATCGGAGTGATCGGACCGTGAACGAATCAGTGGAAAACATCCGTTGTGGCCGGCACTTGACGTCTTCATCGGTTTCCGTTTCTTTTGAGTCAATCTTCATCCTCAAGACATTTCTTCATTCTTCGGATCATCAGAGACGTCAGCTTCTGGTAAACGGGGTCGAATTTGATCATATTTCAATGATATAAATTGGAAAAAAAGAAATTCAAAAATTTGACAGAATAACAGAATCAAAATATTTGTGTTTTACTCCTCATATTCATATACAGATTGTGTCTCTTGTCATTTATATAATACGTAAAGTTTCCATATCTTCTCCGTAATCATACTTTACATTTAAAACGAGGTCCGTAATTGAGATGGTGCGAGGTCATGATCTCGTGAACCAAATCCGCATTAAAGAAGTTTGCTCGATGGGTCCTATTTTCCCCCTTTTTTCGTAAAAATTGAAAATTGAAAAGAAATATTTTAGCCCTAAATTATCCTTTAATCTTTATGGTTAGACGCCAATCCTAAGTTAATTCTCATTTTAAAAAAATAGCTTAAATAATACACACAAATATATATAAATTCATTCTCTAACGAAAATATCCTTAATTTATTATAGTGAGAACGTCATTAAAATATAAAAAAAAATAAAAATTAAATATATTAAAAATTATATTTTTTTTACCTATTGGTATTGAATTTTTTTTTATTCAATTAGTGGTGTGTGTATGTATATATATTTAACTCTTAAGATTAAATATAAGGAATATTTTACTATGCCGCTTTAAATGTATTGCGTTACATAAGTGAATAATGTGTGATGTAAAGTACTTAAAATTATATACGATAGAATTTACCTAAATAAAAACATTACCATAAGATTCAATAGTTGTTTCGATTTCGAGCGAATCACAACTCGTACAACAAAAGTACAACAAAACTCTCGGGTCTCCATTATAAGATTTGAGAGCGAAAGCCGAAAGAGTCATTATCGATTAGTCCACAACTTTCAGTTGAGTGTCGCTCACCTACCTGATCAGAGTAGTTGACACATCAAATACCCTTAGCCAGCAAAATTATATCGGCAATAATTAGCAGAAATAATTAACTTAATATTATTTTTAATTAGTTTGTTAGTTTTATAATAATAATGTTCATAAATTATTTATTTGTTTTTGCTTGCTCCAACATGCGGGCTCTGCAACCGCCCACATGATCGACCAAATAATTATAATAATCCATATTATTATTCCATCAGCTCATTCCAGCCAAATGGAAAGTGAAAAGATCCTGCGATATATATATATATATATTTTTTTGCTTTCTTTTCTTTTGAAAAAGAAGTGCAGCTCTGTGTGGCCTTGCATGTTTGACCCGATCGCTAAATGTGTTTCTCTTTGTAGAAAAGTGTTTCCAGAAACAAAATCAATGAGGCCATCACGTTTGCCTTTCGTTTTCCATTCGTATTCCTATATAATTATACAACACATTCGAATATTCAGCTTTGGTTGCTCAATCATATACCCGTTGGAAAAAAAGAAATGGCTTGTGGATATTTGGAGATTAATTTGTTTCTAATTAAACAGATATTAGTTTATCTTACAACATTATTATTATTTTATTGTATACATTATATATGATTGATCTTGCAAACTTCCATTGAAGAGATAAGCATTTTTTTTTTTGGGAGATTACAACAATAGTAGTAGAATTACCTCTTGTTGTAATCTGTTCCTCCTTTGTAGTTACGAATAATATTCAATCAATATTGTTCTGAAAAACATAGAGACGAAAATATCGGGAATATTCTAAATCCGCAGAATATATATTTGAAAATACATACTATATCTCTCATTAATTATATTACGAATTATATTGCATATTTTATCGTATAAAGAATTTCAATTTTCAATTTTATTATATAAATAAGACTTTGTCATTAGATATGAAACTCATTTGTCATTTTATTCGCTTATCAAAACACATCAAGGAGCACAAATTTTTTTTCTTTTTTTTTCTTTTTAAAGGTGTTACATTTTATTTCAATATATAACACAAATAGTAATAATAATAATAATAATAATAATAATAATAATAATAATAATACAAGTGTGTTGCATGCACCCCGCCAGCTTGAAAATGGAAAAGATTTGTCGGTGGATTTGCTGATTCTACTGACGCGTGTAATAGAACAGACATCATAACTGAACAGTTTAAAGAATTAGTTAGCTCAGTTCCAATAACATGAAATCTAACAGTTGTCCGCTTGTGTTTTTTAATTAATTAATTAATTTTTACTAAGTAAGTTAAGTGTTGAGTGTTAAAAAATATATATTTATAAAGGAGAAAATTGTTATTTTATATTTTAAATCTCACTAACATTGGTACTTTTATTTATTTAAGTATTTTATTATTTAATTATATGTGTTTTATTATAATTATGTATTTTATGTATTTTAGAGGTATTACGATCATTTCACAAACGAACGAATGAACGAGTGATGATCCAAAAAAACGGACATCATATTTGACCAAGATTACGAAAACCAAGAGGAAAGCATTAAAAGAAAAAAATCATTGTTCACATATACGAGTCAGCTCTGTGTGGCCTTATATTTGACCCGATAAATGTGTTTCTCTTGACGTAGAAAAGTCCGATCCAGAAACAAAATCAATGAGGCCATCACGTTTTGATCGTTTTCCATTCTTATTGGATAAATTATACAACACATTCGAATATTCAGCTTTGGTTGCTCAATCAACATCTTGAGCAAAAAAAAAGAAATGGCTTACATGGGATTATTTTATTAATTTGTTTCTAATTAAAATGTTATTAGTTTATCTTACAACATTATTATTATTTTATTGCACATTAACATGATTGATTGTTTTTAATCAAATGATTCACATTGAAGAGATATAAAAAGCATTTTTTTTTTGGAGATCTTAATTCATTTTTAAACTTAGATTTTGAAATTCCTTCTCATTCTTATAGTTTCTTTGTATTTTAATAAAATTTCAATTTTGTTCTGAAAAACATAGAGTTAAAATATGAGGGCTAATATTCTAAATCTTGCAGAATTATATTTGAAAATACATACTATATGTTCATTAATTAATTTTAAATTTATTTTCTTCGTATAATATTTCAATTTTCAATTTTATTATATAAATAAGACTTTGTCATTAATATGAAACTCATTTGTCATTTTATTCGCTTATCAAAACACATCAAGGTTATTATTTTTTTTTTTTTTTTCTTTTTTTAAAGGTGTTACATTTTATTTCAATATATAACACAAATAGATTTAATAATAATAATAATAATAATAAAATATTTAATAATACATGGAGTATGTTGATGCAGATCTAGATACCCAAGTGCTTTATTATAACAATTACATTCTTAATTATTCCTGCCATTTTAATTCACAATTTAAGATAAAAGTTACCATAATTTAATTGTTCTCATTAAAAAAATTAATTAGCTCAGTATAATTAAAATCAAATCTAACAGTTCATCACCATTAATCTATTCTACAATAAATTCGTGAATAAAATTTAAACAACACTAAGCAGGCTGCTGTTAGCACTGATCTTTCAAATTTCGAGTCATTAGTAAGAAAGCATTTCCAAGTCTGTCAGATATCCAAAACTTGATTTAACTGAGTGTGATCCATCTAAATCTGGATAATTAAAGCCCTTAAAGTTAACAATTATCTTAAATACCCATTATACTTATCACCTCTTGCGTTGGAAAGAGATTGATCAAATAAACAAGAAATTGGAATTCAAAGTCAAATGAATAAAAAAAGTCGTGCGCGCTGCAATTAATTCACACGTCTCCGGCTCTGCTAATGTATATCGTCTCAATGGCTGCGTCATCGTGAAATTCGCGACCACAGACCTTCAACTTTCGGCTAAGAAAGGGAAGAATAACAGATGATTAATTAAAAAGGAGGATTTAATAAGGGACACCGTTTATCTTTGCGAAAGAAATGGGACAAAACAATAACAAAACCTCATCACTTTATTAAAATAAAAGAAGAAGAATTGATAATGATATATAGGGCTTGCATGGCATGGCACGCCGCGTGTTGCATGCAATGGTTCTTGAGTTTGTGCTCATAGTTATCACCAACCATTAATTATCAAAATTTGACCCCACCATTCAAAGGGTTTAAGATACTTGATTTACAATGGCTAGCTTTTTTTCTTTCTTTAGGTTTTAGTTATGATTAGACTTTGCTAATGGAGTGTTGCTAATGTTGTTGATGCATTTGATTATTTCTAAATTTTACATTGTTCTTGGTATTCATTTATATATATATATATATATAAAAATAATTTTTGCAAGTTCAAAGAAACTATTAACTACAAGTATGTATGCAAGCAGACACACAAAATCTAAACCGATTGTGCCTCTCGTAGGCCAACCCGCAACAGCCGGTGAAAAATACTTTGAGAGCCCATATATCGGAACCTGAAATCACCGGATAACGTAGGTTTCCCGCGAATTTTGCCCGTTTCTTTAACGGTATAAACTAACAAAGGCTAATTCAACTAAAGCATTTGCTCCCTTCTCTTTTCAGGAAATTTAGGGCTTTTAGCTCCCTCTTCCTTTTGCCTTGCCGACACTTTCTTCTCGCCATTTCCACAAAAATCACCATTTTTTAAAAAATTTAAAATATATAAAATAATCCCATTTGCTTATCTAATCTTTTTCGTCACCAATCAGCCATCTTTTCAATTTTTAAATAATTCCTTCATTTTTTTCATTATTTTAATATATGATTCCTCCGTTTTTGAATAGTAGTTTGCATTAGGTAAGGTGATGAGCTTTGGCGGCAATCTTATTTTAAAAACATGCTAGGCCTCAAAGAAGAATGGGTACAAAATTTAGGTACATTTTCTCTTGTCCTCTTTCATTTAACTTGTTCTTGATTCAATATATACATTTTTAAAAAAAAAATTCTCTTTAGTCCATAGTGCAAGATTTTTGTTCAAAATTTAATGGGATGTTTTTTATAATAGTAAACTTTTGGTTCTTATAAAACAATCTCTTGATGGGGTATCATGCGTTTGTTTATAATTACGAGTTATAAGCAGTGGCTTTAGGTGCCTAGCATGTTGTACGAGTAAACTAATAATGGTAGCTTTTCTGTCGCAGTGATAGGCATGATCATTGCAAGAACTGGGAAAGTTGTTAAAGAGGATCTGTGCGCAGTTTGTTTGCAAATTGAGGGTAGAGTAATAATAGAATCGATAAAGGTACTGAGTTTGCGGTAGCAATTTAGAAGAAGAGAAACAGAGAAATAAAAATGCCAATTGAACAGATGAAGAACAGGAATGTGTTGGTTGGAATTCGAATCGATAGCCATAGCAGGGATCTTCTGAGCTGGGCTCTAGTGAAGGTTGCTGAGCCTGGAGATTCTGTTATTGCTATTCATGTTCGTCGAAATGCCGGTAAGCCCCCATTTCTCATTACTAATTTCAGAACCTTATGCCTTTTATGTGCACGTGACTAGTTATTGATTCAGAGTCTTTAATGCAGACCATGCTTCAAAAGACAAGTCATTGTTGGATAGTTATTTAGGAGTCTATGAAGGCCTGTGTTCTGTAAATCAGGTTTTTGATTATACCCTTTCTAATAATATTATCAAAAGTTTGATTAATTTGATCATGGTTTCTGATATTTGAGTTGACAGGTAGGTCTTGCTGGCCAGATCATGGCAGGAAGTTCGGTCCGAAGAGTTTTAGTTAGGGAGGCTAAGAACTATGCTGCCGCGGCCTTAGTTGTGGGGATAAGCAAGAAAAGTGCTCTTGGGTAGGGGCAGCTAGAAGCTTAAGCTTTGTATTAGTTGAATTTAGTGCGGTTCTTTTCTGATTACTCTAAACAGATTTTATTTTCAGAGATAGGCGTTCGACGGCTAGATATTGCACAAAGAAATTGCCGCCAACAACTGATGTTTTGGCTGTCAACAATGGGAGAATTGTCTTCAGAAGGTGCAACAATAATCAACTACCAGGTTTGAATGTTTGATATTTGAGTCCTTGTGAGGGGGAAAAAAAAAATTCCTCGAAATAGATCCCTCAAAGTTGCTGAATTTGCTTGAGGGTATGGCAGGAGTCAATGGAGATCCAAGACCGAGTGTCAGTCTAATTGAAAGTCAATGTTTTAAAGAAAGCCAACCTGAATTTGCTGATTTCGAGGCTGAGACTGAGAAATTGAGCGCAAGAGGTAGTGATGCAGAATCAAAAGATAGAAGTCCAACTCTTGTATGTCAAAGTAGGAGAGTTATTTCGAGATCAAGTTCTGTTTTATCAGTAGATATTTTGGACCACAGGCCTGGTTGGCCGCTGCAACGCAGAGCTAGTTCAGGGACACCAGAAGCCATCAATGCAAGGAAGCTGTCTGTGGTGCAATGGGTTATGAGCTTACCAAATCGTTCTCCACTGCAGAGTCCTACATTTTCTGCCATGGATGAAAAGCGACGGGAAAGAGAAATTAGCGACATTGTGGATGAGGGTATTAGGAATAGTTCACTAGATGGGCTAAGGAAACGCTTGGAGGTTCTGCTTAAAACAAGCACATCTGGTTTGAAATGGTTCAGTTATGAGGTTCTGCAAACTGCAACTTCTGAATTTTCTTCAGGTTTTTACCTTTTATTGTCCTAAAAGTGCCAAATTTTCCCTTTTTTCAGTCTTTGTGCATATCTTTTCCCTAATTTCTTCTTTTCTCGTAACAGAAAATTTCATTGGGAAAGGAGGATGTAACCGAGTGTACAAGGGAGTTCTTCCTGATGGTAAGCATGTAGCAGTAAAGGTTATGGAGTCATCCAATCAGGCATGGAAGGATTTTGCCCATGAAGTTGATATCATCTCAACCTTGGAGCACAAACACATAACACCTCTGGTTGGGGTCTGCATTGAAGATGATAATTTGATTTCTGTTTACCATTTGTTGTCTAAAGGAAGCTTAGAAGAGTACTTACATGGTAAAGCTTGATCTATGCTCTGTTTTTCCTTGATCAAACTTGTTGGAAGCCTAGCTGACATGAGTAAGTCTATAGGTAAATGCAAAGATAAACATCCATTGTCATGGGAAGTGAGATTTAATATAGCTGTTGAGATTGCTGAAGCTTTATTTTACCTCCACAACGAATGCTCGAGGCCTGTTATTCATCGAGATATCAAGTCCTCAAACATTCTTATATCGGACAAATTTGAAGCCCAGGTACTTTTAACATCAACCATTTCAGATAATCTGAAATTAGTCTCAAATTTGTTACATGGCTTATCAGTGTTTCGCCATGACAGCTATCCGATTTTGGCCTGGCAATATGGGGACCGGCAGCTTCATCTTTTATGACTGGAGGCGAAGTCGTTGGAACTTTTGGGTATCTTGCCCCTGAATATTTTATGTATGGTAAGCTCAGTGACAAGGTAGATGTCTATGCTTTCGGTGTAGTTCTGCTTGAATTACTAACAGGAAGAGAACCTATCAGCAATGCTCCTAAAGGCCAAGAGAGCTTGGTTATGTGGGTGAGTATCATCTCTAATAGTTATATAACTTTTCATTTGTTACTTGTGAACAGTGACGTCGAGGAATAACAATTTAAAAGTACTTTGGATTCAGGCAAAACCAAAAACAGAGAATGGGGATCTGAAAGGGCTACTGGATCCTAATTTGGATGAGAAATATGATGAGGTCCAAATGCAGAGAATAGTTCTTGCAGCTAACCTCTGCACCACACGGGCAGCTCGCCTTCGCCCTACGATGAAAGAGGTAAAAGCATTTCGCTCTCAAAGTGTTATTTAGTAGCGGAGTGAATCTTTCGTAACATTTTCCATTTCTCCAGATTCTGCAGCTGCTGAGAGGGGATAATGATTTTGACAAGCCAGTGAACTCTCCAAATGAAGGCATTGAGGATTTGGATAAGCAGGAGGATAATGATGATGAGGTTTATCCAAATTCAAGTGCTGAGTTACATTTGAGTCTAGCATTGCTCGACATTGGTGATGACTCTACATCATCTAGTAGTATGGAGCCAACCAACAGAATTTCGATGGAGGAATACCTAAAAGGGAGATGGAGCAGATCATCGAGCTTCAATTAGATTTCTGTGCACTCATATGAACAGATTTTCATTTTCTCAAGGCCAAATATGCCGTGATAACTTTAATTGTGAGATATGATTGTGTCCTTTGCTTCTGTACGGTAGAGAGTTTCTATACAGTAGAGACAAGGTAGAGCACCCAGTGTTTGAGGTGATTCCGATGTAGGTTATGTAGAATTCTGAAATAAAAAGAGTGCTAAAGAAGCTCATTGTTGTAGCAGAGGCTCTCTGGAATGGATATGTTTGTAACTTCGAATATGTGGCTGCAATGGTGTTTAACATATTTCCATATAGAAATGCCAAAAAAAAAAAAAAAGGAAGAAGAAAAATATGATATGCTCTTGGCCTCCCTCAGTTCAGGGATTGGCTTGGCATATTTCAACTGAATATGAGCAAACAAAAATGATATTCGGGTTCCTAATTACAGAGTGTTTCAGGATCACCAATCTCTGATACAACAATGGCAAAAAGAGCATTGGCAAAAGCAGTAATATACTTTTATTCTGAAATGAAAACGGACATAACTTCCGGTGCACAATTACTTCGTAAGCTATATATTTTTGCTTATATCTCATTTTTTCACCAATATTGTAGTAGTAGGTAGCAAAATTCAGTTTAGGTGACAAATTTATACTGCAATGCGCAGCAGTTGATTGATCCTTCATACACTGCCAGCATGTAATAATATCTTCAGGCAGGCATGATACAAAAGAACACGAACCCTTCATACCAATCAACACATAATTTCTTGACAATTCAGGTTGATAAGTTTAGAATAACACTGTACATGGCAAAATACAGTTATTCACTTGGTGCAAAAGTATTAAGACATGGAGTAGAGAACATCTTCCATTCCACAAATCATCAAGGCAGGCATTACATAAGTCAGATGCATTGCTCCTAGGAAGCTAACGTCAAACTCAGGATGCTCAATCTGAATGGGAGCGGCAGCCCAATTCCGAACTAGTTGTTTACTTTGTGATTCTCCACCCAGCGAACAACTTTCAGTGAGTACAGAAGTTGAAGCTATTTCAGCATTCTGGTCGGCAACGAGATCTGCTTTTTGAGATGAGAAATGCCATAACTCTTTGCGAGGTCCAGGAGCCAATTGCTTGACAACAGTTGTGGATACTATGGACAAAGAACACAACTGCCCATCTCTGGAGCTAGGACCCACAAAATCTGTTCTTGTAGTACAGCAGCCAGCTGCATTCACGGATAGAACTTGTCGGTACTTATGCTCTTTCAGTCGCAGATCAACCTGAACTGTGCTTCCAATGGTAGGAATATCAACATCAGCATGTAAGATAAACAGAACCAACAGGCAAAAGGCTAAAGACTATTTACCGCGATCTTTGCCTTTAATGTTTTGGGTGTTGTGTGAAGAGTCATACAGGCTATCAGAAACAGGTTGCTCAAGCTCCTCAGTGAGACTGCCCTTATCAAACAATTGGTTTACATTTTCTCTATTCATTTGCCAGTCACTTGTATTCCCCCATTTCATGGTCTTCTTATGCTTGTGCCCACACCTTTGCTCCTCCTCCTCCTCCTTTTCTCTTATTTTTTTCCTCCTCTTCTCATCAGTTGCCTTATCTTCCTTGACCTTAATTAAAGGCCAGAAAGAGTCAATTTCAGGAAATTAAACCCATAATTCTATCTATTCAAACACTGACAAAGCAAACCAGTACTTGGCTTGTATGAAGCATCGAGGGAGAATTAGACAAGCTTCCAAATTAACTCATTGTTTGCACGGTAGTAGAATAAAGACCAATTTGCTACCCAAGAGTTATAGACAAGATGACAAAGATTAACTCAAGAAAACAACCTTAATGAGCTGCAAAAGAGCCTCGCCGCTCACCCCATTCAACACATTCCACAGCGGAGGAAACGTTGCACACCTTGCCATTGTTCATCATCAATAAATACAAAATACCCACCAATAATAATAATAAAGCTTTACTTTAATATATCAAAGAAATCACCATTGATCTGTTCTTTGTTTCTTGGGTAAATGAGATATTTCTTGATATTTATTTTCACATTTTCAAGAACTGAAGTTAAGGAGATTAAAGAGATGAAAAATGATATATAAATCATTCTCTTGTCTTTATTTTTAGAGACTTCATTAATCTATGCAGTTTAATAGCATTAAATTTGATTATATTAAATTTTGTTACTTAAAAGTATACTTGCTTAAAAAATAAAAACACCTTCAATAGAAAAGAAATTATATATAATAAAAAGTATAACGTTTAAGCAACAAGAATGTAATGAGAGTGTTTCCATTTAAAGAAATGAAAACTGAAAGCGATTTTAGAGTTGGTGTTAGATTATAACGAGTGAGTCTATGAATATGTTTGCACAAATTTTGTTCCCTGATACGAGTAACAGGCAAAAGTAGTTGAGTTTTCCAACTAAGTTGTACAATTCGCTCGTAAATTTCCCGCCCTATATTTTTTTTATTTACTTTTTTTTACTTAAAGATTTTTATAGCACAATAAATTTTTTTCCTTGATTTTGAAGGGAAAAAAATACTTGAATATAATCAATAAGTTTAAATTTAAAAATATTTAAAGTAAGCCGGGAGGTGGGAAAAGCAATAGTTCTAAGCATTCTACTTCTTTGTCTACATTTATTATATCATCTAAGTATTTGTCTATTTATTCATAATCTAATATATTTATATCACTAGCTAGTTCTTTTTTATTGTCTATTTTATTTTTTATTGTTTCTTCTTCTATAAAGAATAAAAAAATTTTATATTTACATCT
Source organism: Aegle marmelos (assembly GCA_030449875.1). Taxonomy (NCBI): domain Eukaryota; kingdom Viridiplantae; phylum Streptophyta; class Magnoliopsida; order Sapindales; family Rutaceae; genus Aegle; species Aegle marmelos. The sequence continues at coordinate 5,519,063 of JASUUL010000058.1, forward strand.
TTTTCTACAACCAAGGTTTTCTCTTCGTAAGGTAAAATATGTGTCTCGTATTTAGGTTTAATAAATGTTGATTTTTTAAGAAATTTTTATATTTTTCATGCCCTTACCATGAATTGAAACGACAAATATGCATGAAGTAATGATACATCAATAAGCTCTTTTGTATAAAGTGTTATAACATGGGCTTGACTAGAAAGTGTTGTACCATGAATTGAAACAACAGATATGCATGAAGTAATGATACATCAATAAGCTCTTTTGTATAAAGTGTTGTAGCATTATACGAGTCATGACATTTACCTCCCATTACTTTTCGAATTGGTTACCTTTGATCGATAGATGTTATAACATGGGCTTGACTAGAAATTTTAATTTATATATTATAGTTTGATCTAAAGATTTATTGATATATTCAAAAATATATATTTTACGGGATTAGTTACTTTGTATGACAAATGTTTTAAGAAATTTAAAAAAGGTGACACGTTCGTTAAAAATAATCAAAAGGAAGACAATCCATTAACTTTGCTGTTAATTTTAATGGGAGTAGTATATTAATTCCATAATGATTTTTTGCCTCTAAAATTAATTTTAAAATAATATTTTTATCCCTACAATAACTACATAATATTATTTCTATCCCTACAATTAGTTACAAACTGATGTTTATATTTCTACTCACTTATTTTTAATTTTTTAAATAAGAAAATATATAAAAAAAATTACATCTAAGTGCGATTAACAGGCTTTTCAAGCTTTTCTTTTTGTTAAATAAAACTTATTTTTTAAATTTTCTTATTGAATCAAACAAATCTAACAACAAAGTTTGATTCAATAAGAAATTTTTTTTTAAAAAAAAGATTTGTTTGATTTAACGAAAATTATTTGTTAATTACAATTAGATATAACTATATATATATGTATATATGTATATATTTTTTTATTTGAAAAATAAAAATAATTGAGTAGGGGTAAAAGTAATTTATAATTAATTGTAGGGATAGAAATATTATTTTAAGCTACTATAGACGTAAAAAGTTATTTTATAATCATTCTATGCACAAAAATATTATTTTATAATTAATTTATTATTTCTATTAGTAGTAACATTAGAGTATTTTTAAAAAATATATCACTTTTTTTAATTTATCAAAACACGTGTCATTGAGGGGTAAATAACCCTATTTTATGTTATGGTTACATAATCTTGAGATATTATACATTAACATTTGAATATTATTAAACAGTCAAATTTTATTAAACTTTATTTACTCTTAGATAATTTTACAGTATCTAAATTGTTGGATACAGTGTTAATTGGCTCTATTTTATTCATACTAAAAAAATATTAAGAGTAATGATAGGCATTTTAAGTTTTTTAGCTTAAATTTTAATTTTAATAGTGTGTTATTAATTAAACTGTTGATAGTTTTTCAAAATTTTTTGAGATAAAAAATTTGAACGGTAGACAATACTCAAAATTTGCATGGTTATACGAGAGAGAGAGAGAGAGAGAGAGAGAGAGAGAGAGAGAGAGGTGGGGTAGAGAGAAAGCAGTGTAATTTGAGGGCGACCGTCTGTAAAGAATAGCCAAGTGGCAACCTTTTAATCATTATTTTGTAACTTTTCACGAAAGTCTTAAAATGAATGGCATCTCTACGTTACCCATTGCCACTACCCTCGGAATAAAGATGCTTCTCAGATCGTGAATTTTTTTGTTTTTTTTTTTTTTGATAAAGCATCCCGAATTGACACGTTCACTATTAGTTATTGGACCTGCAACTTTATTTTTATCAAGATACAAGATAAGTCGGTTAAATATTAGTCAAATGTTGTGTGGCTCAAAAATCAAATCATTATAAAGAGAAGGAATAAATGAGTAATTATTACGCTCTTTTATCTCCACCTGTGAGTTCAATAATTGCCATGAAGCCTGACGAGCTTTTGAGTTAGATAAAAAGGCTTTAGTTTTCCGCACCTAGTTTTTTCACAATTGTTTGATAAAAAATAATTGTTAAAATAATAAAATTTTATTATTTTACACCTTTTAATCATTAATTTTTTATTAAATAATTTTATATCTTATATAATGATATAAGATAATAAATTCCTTGATAAAAATATGTATAACGTAATTACCCAAAGAGTGTATATTTGAAGTTGTTTTTGATAACAAATTGGTAACAATATTTCTGCTTTTTTATAAATTTCGTCTCACCCGATTGGTCGTGGCACGGAGCAGGGTCCATCAAGGTAATATTGTTATATATAGTGCACCCCAATAATTATTTTAAAATTACGCACAAGCCCCTGGAGAACCTATAAATTAATGCAGTGTTGCATTATTTTAAAACTTCTCGCCACTGACTCTGAGAAAAGACTTGAGGATTCTCCGTGAACCAGTCGCTCTGTCTGGCTGTCAGCGTCCTTGGTAAGTCCATTGTTGTTTACTCACCATCAAATGTTGCGCATTCATTTACCTTTTTTGGTTGCCCCTTTAGGTTTCACCTGGTCTCTTTATAAATATAAATATTTGAATTGGAAAAATTCACCCATTTTCTGTAAAGCCGTCTTTTAGTTTTCTAGGGTTTCGGTCTCAGGACAGACTTGATTTTTCCGTTGGCGTTTTTTCTCGCGAAGCCTTGATTGCATCTACGGTTACCCGCAAATTTTACCCGCAATTTATGGTATTTAGAGGTAAGCTCTTTCTGTTGTTGGTTCGATTGAATTTGATGTAAAAAGGGATTTTTTCTTTCTTTTTTTTTTTTTGGTCGTTAATTTGAATTTACATCTGGTTTATTACTGGATTTCTTGAATTCATTCTCTTTTTGTATGTAGCTTCATACTAGGGTTTTAGTTGATTTCTTATTTGCTTGCCCAGATTATTGTTTAGGTACTCATTAGGGGTTTTGTTTCGCAATTTCTCATCAGGGTGTTGCTAAGATCCATGCTACCGGAGTATTGAACTTAAATTATCATCTGGGTCAATATCAAAATTTCAAATTTACCTCTTTTGTGGGTTCAGAGTTTTAATTTGAAATGGATGATGGGGAGGTTGATTTCTCGAACCAAGAAATGCTTAGTGGAAACATTGGTGATTTTCCTAGCTGCTCAATGGACAGTTTTTTTGAAGATATCTTGAAGGATACTCATGCTTGCACTCATACACACACTTGCAACCCACCAGGACCTGACTCCTCTCATACTCATACTTGTTTTCATGTGCATACCAAAATTGTGGCAACCCCAAGCGAGGATAAGATGTCCACTGATGATACCGCAGAGTCCACTGAAAAGAAAACAAAGAAACGCCCCCTGGGTAACCGTGAAGCTGTTAGAAAGTATAGGGAGAAGAAGAAGGCACGCACAGCGTCCTTAGAGGATGAGGTTGTGAGATTGAGGGCTGTGAATCAGCAGTTATTGAAGAGGTTGCAGGGTCAGGCAGTGTTGGAGGCCGAGGTTGCGAGGCTTAAATGTCTGCTTGTAGATATTCGGGGTAGAATTGAAGGGGAAATTGGATCTTTTCCTTACCAGAAATCAGTCAACAATATGAATGTGCCTAATCCACATTCAGTTGGTGCATATGTGATGAACCCATGCAATATGCATTGTGATGATCAAGTTTATTGCCTTCACCCAGGAATGGAGGATAAAAGTGGAGAAGGCATTGAACTGAATGGCCAAGGCTTTAGTGGTTGCGAGCTTCAGAACTTGCAATGTGTGGGAAACCAAAGTTCAGGGATGAGGGAGCTTCCTGGATGTGGAGATGGGAATGTTGCCACCAATATCCATTCTTCTGCCACAAAAAACAGGAAAGGTGAAGCTTGATTGCCATTTTTTCTTTACAATTTATCTATCATTTACTCGATTAATTCAGTGCGTTATGACAGGATTTGATCAACATTTTCCTTCGGTGATGCTTCTCTCATTTAACTTGTCTGTGAGAAATTAGATCCTGGACTGTTGCCAGCTTTCATTTTTCTGTTTCTCTGTGTTGTTTAGGAAGTTAATATTGGGAAAGTACATGGGTGATTCTTGAGATCACTTAATATGGTTGTAACAGAGTCTTGCTTAGAAATGTTTTAAGAATTTGTGATGACTGTCAAATTATTGCTCTTCGGATGCTATGGTTAGAATGGATGTTTGGGGAAGAGTGGAAATTCAAGTTAGGGATAGGGAATTACTTTAGAATCAATTCACATCTTAATTTATATTATATGGGTGGCGGCACCCCTATAGTTTTCCATAGTTTGATTTTTCAGTCCATGTAATACATCTGTTAACAAAATTTTGTTGTAGCTGAAATAGGTCTAGGATTGATCTAGGAGAGTTAAAGTGGCTTAAGTTTTCTTACATTTCAAAGGTTTTTGTAGTTCAGTCATATCTCATGTCATAAGGCAATAATGCTAACTCATAAGCACAACTGTGTTAAAGGTTAGAAATTGAAAGCCAGGTACTCTTATGTACTAGTATTAAAGTATAAAAGGACTCGCATGTCATAATCACACTGAAATAAAAATAGCAGTGTACAACTACCACAATTCTTCATGGATTCTTCTCATGGGGACAGTTACCTACGAGCAACAATGTCGATCAAAGTCATCTCATTCTTTCAGTCTTTTTTTTTCCCAACTCATGGATGCATTGATATATTTTCATTTGTCTTGGATTTATGGGACTTATCCATTAATTTTTTTAAACATACTGTTGGCATTTCATTTATACAAGGAAACTTGATGATACTTAATTCATGAACCTTGCAAATTCTATTCAGTTGTTCTGATCTAACCGGAAGCAACCCCACATAGCTTTGAGGCTTAGGGAATCATTGCTTTTTAGCCTTTCAGTTGCTCTGATCTCTTACCATTATCTCATTTATCATTTTAGGTGGGGCTCGTTCAGCAACAGCAGTTTGAAACGCAGACCGGATGGCATTATCCTTATTTTCATGGGTACATATCATTTTGCAATAATTAGTTGTGCCAAGCAGCAGGAACAACTTCTTCAGGTTGCTTTGTGCTCTTTATTTTTCATTTCCGGTTCTTTTTTGCTTTACCGCACTGTTGAGTTGTAAACTAGCACAGCTTGTTTATGTTGAGCTCAACTTTAAGTTGATTTGTTGCTATTCCAGTTTGTTAAGTTAGTCCATGCTTGAAGTGTAGATTTGTTTGTTAGAGGGGAAATTAATGGGCCAGAAGCTAGTAGAATCTGTGAGCAGAGACCAGTTTTCTGGTTACATGTTATCTATATAAGACTTAACTGAGCCTTTAATAGATGAACTATTTAAGTGCGTTCTTAATGCATAGCATTCTTTTCCAACATCATTGGTTATGTAAAATTCCTTTCCCTCGCTTCCTTTTTTTCAGAATTGGTTTTTTCAAGTACTCTTTCTAAGCTATTAGTTCTGATTGATAAATGACAGACTATAGGCAAGATGGGGTGCTTTTGAGTGACGTTTATCTAGTGTAAGCCATGGAGGGGTGAGTAACAAATCTTTGCAACTGATATCTGAGCTTGCCCTCAAGAATTATACATTGTTAGAGGAAGTCTGCTCCTGCCTGCATTTTTGTCGGGATGGAAAGGATAAATTCAACCGGCCTTGCAAGTTAGGGATGGGATCCTCTCAACCTAGTTGAGGCCTACTCGGAAGATACTTGTGTTGCCTTTCAATGGCTGTTATTGTTCCCTCTCATACTGAAAAGAAAATGAATTCAAGAGAACTAAGATGTTTCAAATGGCAAAGTTACTGAATAGATAAATATTTTGTAATAAAGCCTTCAGCAATTGCAATATAAGCTTTCTTTGTGCTCTTTGCTTCTGCGGAAAGGAATTATATAATGTGCTTTTGCGAGGAAAAGATGTTGAATAATGAAACTTTGGGCCGTGTTTCAAGCCTAGCAATACTCGTTTAATGATGGCCGATGCCTAGCCATGCGAGAGAATTCAATTGTGCCAAAGCTTAGGGAAGCCATTAGATTATTTGAATCTTTCTATCAATGTAAATTCTACGGTACTGACTCTGCTTTCTGAGTTAGATTCTTGCACGTAGATGCTAGGGGGCCAAAGCAACCAACTCCGCAAAACATTTAATTTAACATGGGGCAACCATCGACCATCTCTAAAGTGATATCATTACGGCATTATGCGTTGTGTCAAATTATTCTACCTTTTTCCTTCTGTCGAACTATTTAGGAATATTGCCCCAAAACAAGCCGCAGACAAGAAACACATGCGGCCAGTCATAGATGACAAAAACTGTAAATTAATACCTTTCAACGTCTTAAAAGCAATATGAAACAGGACGGCCACTAGCTAAGGAACAATTCTCAGATGGAAAATGACTCCTCATTCACATGGAGCTTATATATGCTAATCCTCTGTGGCAGCTAGAAAATCATCATCATCGCGGTAAATACTGTCTGTCATTTGCCAGACCTGAACAGTATTGTCGTCCGCTACACTTGAAATGACCCATGGCTCATTTTTGTTCCACGAGAAATCTGATATCTTGGCCTTGTGACCTCCATGAGAGAAAAGGAGCTCAGGAGGACCATCCTCAGCATCTAATTCCAGCTGCTCGTCCCCAATCCTGAAAGCATAGATAAATCAATCCAATGAGATAGACTTGCACTCCATATTCAATATACATACCAAATATCAGACATTCACAACAATGATTATGATCAATGGAGAACAAAATATAAGGACCATGGCAGCATTTGTAAAATAACTTGTTCATAAATATTGAGAGACCATGCAGTCGAAGTGATGATGGCAAAAACACAAAGTATCCTAGGCACATACAGGACAAATTGGGTTACACTAGAACATAGGTTTTGCATCCTCCAGTGTATTAAATTGGGCAATCACATGATCAATTGCTTCGTAGTCCAAAATTATAGCTGAAACAACGAGATAATTGCGAAAGGGCAAGTGACAACAAAAGTATTTCAGTTTTGTTATTAATGGTAGGATTACATTTATCATCCAACCTACACAGTAAATCAACATTTTCCCTGTTTCCCCTTGATCTTGGATGTCAAATTAAATATTCATGAGCACAACAAAAATTAGATTATAAAGTCTGATCACAAAGGAAAGTGAAAGGACAAAAGTTATCGAATACCTGTTAAGGTCCCAAACCATAAGCCTTCTGTCATCAGCTGAAGAAGCCAGCACAGTTTCGTGATTAGGATCCCATTCTACCTGGAACACTTCTTCTCTGTAATACGCAAATGCCAAGTAAGAAATTCCCTTCATACACCTAGCTTCTTTGCAGAAAATTTCAAATAAACCAATATGGAAACATTTTCAGCGCATATGCAATAAACAAAGAAAATATAGTTGACGTAATTAGGAAGCAAAAGATTGCAGAGTGGAAATCACAATCTACAAAGCCATTGAATGTGCCCAAGAGGTCTAGGCCCAAAAAACATTGTTATTATTATTTTTTGTTTATTTGCAATTTATTTGTTAAATCTTTTGAACTTGTCATGGTCAAACATATATATTAAAAGATGGGGCTGTGGCAATTGAATTACATTATTATTACTTCCAACAACCACATTCTAAATTTATAAGACAGGAAAAGGACATACGTATGACTACTTAAAACGTGTAACGGCACAGTCAGCTTCCGCATATCAAACAAAGCAACAGTAGTGTCTGAAGATGCAGTCGCCAGAACCCATTCATTATATGGATTAAAGGATAGATAGTTAACCTGGTACAAGAGAGGGGAAAGAAAAAAATTTTTGTCATAACAAATAAAACCACAAAATGCCTGTATGCAAAAACATAAGATATGCAAGGTGATGCAGTCAAATGAATCTATGCAGGAAATATATAAGAGCAAATATTTCAAGATTTTATTACCTCTTTCTCATGAGCTTTTACACGCTGCTGAGTTTGATTAGTGCGCAAGTCCCAGATCATCAATTGGCAATCATCGCCTGCAGACCCAAATAAATTCTCGTTCTTCAAATGCCACGACACATCTTCAACCACACTTTCATGAGCCTATGACAGGAGTAGCCAGCCTCGCCAATCAGCCATCAATGCAGTAGCACGACCCAAGAAAAAAAAAAAAAAAAGCCTATAGTTTTGCTTCAAAAACAATAGGAAGTACAGAAATTACCTCATAGATATGCATTGCATCAATCACCTTGTCTTGAGCAAAAGCAGACACATCCCACAAGCAAATCTTATTGTCATGGGAACCACTCACAAGATAACCTGCCTTAAAGGGACTCCAAGACAATCCATAACCCTCCTTATCATGACCCTTCAACCTCATATCAGGATCACAGTCATCTTGCTGCTTTTCTGCCTGTTTGGCACAGTCAAACACATACACCTCACAACTGCTAGTCTTTGTACCAACAAGATTGGGTTTCTGTGGCATAGACCTTGCTCTGTTCACTTCCCCATCAACACGTATCTTCTGCACTATCTCCACCTACCCAAACAAACATTTTCACGATAAATTCCAGTTAGCTTAAGTATTTTACACACCAAAAGAAAAAGAAAAGGTTCCAAAGCAGCTTCAACTAGAAATTTCAATGAATTACTAACACTGGTAACATATCCCTTAACAACAAAGCCTTACACAGCTGATAAGATATATACACACATACTTTTATGGACTACGAGTTCGGATATTAACTTTACGGAGCAATTAATATCGCAGAAAGTACCCTAAAACTAGAGCCATAAATCAATACAACAAGCCTTAGTAGCTACAAAGTTATCGATTTTGTTGATGACTTATTTGGTAACATTTGCATATACCCACAAAGCATTTCTTCAAAACAAAACGAGAAAGTAACAACTTCACTCAGTAATTTCATCGAACGCCTGATACCCAAAAAATTTCTTTCGCTTCACAAAACAAACCTTGGGGATGACAGGATTTTCCTTTTTGCCGCCGACGTTAGGCTCCGAATCTTTGGTGGGCAGCACGGCATCGGCGATCATGAGAAAGTTGGGAAAATCCTCGGAGGTGTGGGTCCCGAGGACGAGCTTGTGCACCGCGAAAGTGGGGTCCGCTGAGCAGGGTTGCGGAGGCGATGGGACCCAGTGGACGGTAAGCGAGGGCCACTCTAACGGGTGAGAGACAATCAGATCGTACAAAAACGGCGTGTTCTTCTTCCATACCGTGAACTCCTCCTCCACTTGATCCGAGCTCGCGTCGTGCTCCTCTGCTGCCATTGTTCGTCCGTCCGTTCGTTCGTATGCTTGATAGATTCTCTGAGTATCAAGGTTAGTTGGCCTATTTGTTTTAAGTTTTTCCGTTTTTCTTTTACCGCCAAAATTGCCGTTTTCCCGCCAAAATGGGAGGAGGGGGGGAAGGGTTCCAGTTTAAGTCCGGAGGAGAGGGAGGGTTTTGAAGGTTCTATTTCTATCCATGGTGTGGTGGTTGTCAATAACACGTTATAGGCCTTCATGAGTGGGGGCCTAATTGCTAATTTTTAGATCCGACGCTTCTTCTTCCTTTTTTTTTTTTTTATTTTACCCTTTTCCTTTTTCTCTAAATTATAACAATCTAATAATATTTTTATCATATATATTTAATTGATTTAATTAGTAAAACTCAAAATTACTTTTTTATTTTCTACTTCTTTATGATTTAAAATCAGTGATCAGTTGATATTTTTAATTTGATTGGAAGATTATCCCAATCTTTTATAATGTTATCTTTAATTTAATCTCTAAAATATATAATACCCACTTGTTTTCTCAATATATATATATATATATAGTCAATTAAATAAAATTACTCGAAAAATTATTCAATAAAGCATAACAATCTACTAATATAAAAATAAGAAGAGTCTAAATTCATATAATTTCAGGATAAGTTTATAGTATTTCAACTTTAAAGTAAATATAATTAAGGAATATACATCTAATAAAATGAGATTTACCCCGTCTCAAATTCTTTACGCGGACTCAAGTTCTAGTTTTTCATAATAGACGACTTTTCAGACGCTTGAACGGCGAGCGCCTGCAACAACTTTAATTTTGAAATTTCGGCAGTTAAAATGCTTTGTCGAAGAAATAGCGATTCAGTGTTCATTAAATTTTGCACCTCAATCTCGAACGTACGGGCTTTTGGGCAGACGAAACGAAACCCACTTTAGCATTCGGTGGGAAGATATTACATTCCAAAATACATGAACGCGAAGGGAAAATAGTCTACGATGGATTGACACAGATGAACGTAAGATAGAGACGGTTGTGGTGTATTAGTGAGCAGTTTGGGTGCTCCTCAGCAATGAGGCCCCAAACGAGGCCCTGCTAGATGAGGCGGAGCCCAACTTTTGGGAGGGGGTCATTTTATAATAGTGAAATATATTTTTAAAAATTATAAATCAAGTTCCGCAAAAGCAAAAGATTTACGTTTTGACGTAAAAGACACTTAAAATATTGCTACAGATAGTCAAACCGTCACTGATTTCCGGGGAAGCGTGCAAAATTAATTCTCGGAAGCTGGGGATTTGGTCGTTGGCCGGTGTAATGCTTATCTTGAAAGGAGCTTCGTCACAATTTCGGCCCATCGCCGGCGCTTCGTTTCAATTGGGCGAGCCAAACATGGGGCCAATTCAATTCGGATGTGACACATCACACGAGTGTGATTCATCAAGTGATTTGCTAGTAACGCAACTGTTACCCACAAGTGATCATCAGTAACCCTTTATGGGATCATTTAATATTTTAATGTATCTACTTAAAATGAAATTACAGCTTGTTCCCCTCGAGAACATATACAGTAGCATCTCGATATATCGATGACTTAATAATCAATTAGTAATTTCTAAAAAAAATATTAAGTTTAAAATATAATTTTCATAGATATTGAAGCAGTATAATTATTGAATTTAGAGATTCCATTAAGTTATATGATATGATTATGATTTTAAGTCACAACTAAATGATTGAAAGCGTAATAAGAAATGGTAAAAGGAAAAGAAGTTGAAGATCAGTTTCACTAGAATAGATCCCATCTCACGTGAAGAAACACTCAAAATAATACTAATACTAAATAATTTCTTATCGTTTTGAAACAATACCATGCCAGAACTTCTTTCAACGTTGCGAAAAATTTTAAATATTGGTAAAGTATTAATTTATTATTAATTTATAAAGAAAATATCAAATTTATAGTATATTTTTTGTAGATATTGAAGGAGTACAATTATAAAATTTAGCAATTCAATCAAGTTATATGATATGATTCTGATTTTGAGTGATAATTAAATGATTGAAAAGTGTAATAAAAAAATGATAAAGAAGAAGATGTTGAAGATTAATTTTTTCGTAATAGAGCCCTCTCACGTGAAGAAACACTTAAAAATATTGAGTAATTTATGGTCGTTTTGAAACAATACCACATTAGAACTTCTTTCAACATTACAAAAAATTAGAGATGATATTCAAGTTGAAAGCGATTTCATGAAGAAGTAACAACAATGGAACTTATTGTACAAAAGCCTCACAAATATATTATATGTATTTATAAATTTGTGCATTAATTGGGTCGTATGGAAGAATGAGTTTTTTTTTTTACAAATTTATTTAGAAATTACCAATTTATCATTTATTAATTTAACTAGATTTTACGGTGTTACATCTCAATCTTACTAGGGCAAAGCTTCACGGACCCCAGTTCCCATATAATTGTAATTCGACATTAATACCACTTGCCTGCATTGTATAGGTATATTTATAATACCGGTCCCAATTACATTAAAACTATGACATTTTTTTGCCCATTAGCTTTTGCTCATTTTTTAAGGTTTTAGCCTCTGTAATTTCACCTTATGAACATGTAAACGTGTTGGCCCCTTTTACTAATAACCACATCACATTCTAGGCACTTTACCTAACTCCTCTTTAATTTACATCACTAGCCGGAGTTAACACAAAATTACAATTCAAATTTGCCTGTAAAAGCCCTGCGGGCCATAAGATTAAGCCCAATGAACAATCTCTTCTCTTTCGGACCACGGACACTTTCCGTTCTCATTCATAATACCTACATATATTCAACCGTGGCCATACTGCGTCCCCTGTAACACCACTTTACCCAATCACAGATCGAAGACTGACCGGGACCACCCACTTACTAGTCCAACGGGAGTTACGGCAAAATTCAGTTAGTGGGGGCCAACAGAAAGCAGTAGTCTTGTCCCACCAACAGCCTCTGTCCAGACGTGTCGCGTGAAAGTCACCTCCCGTTCCGCGCCAAATTAAGAATGGGGCCCATTGTCCCCCTCGGTCGGTGGCCATCCACGGCCAACGTTACACTCACCATATTTTGAAAAGACTCGCCCGGGACACGTGTCCAAAACTGAACGGGCTTGCAGGGAAAAGTAAATAAAATCGACAACTCAGATTTCGATGGAGGAGTTGGGGATACTGCTGTGTGTGTGTGTGTGTTTATATAAGGCTGAGGTCCCTTAAGCGTCAATCACATCATCATTGTCGTTCTTGAAACTGAAGGTGCTTGGGGATATTTTTTTTGTTCTTCTATTCTTATCTTTAAAATAGATACTACTCGTGATTCTGCTTCTCTATCAGATACTCTCCGTAAAGAGAAAGAGAGGAAAATAAGATAAAAGAAAAATATGGGTGTTGTGGATCATTTTTCCCATTACTTTGACTGCTCTCATGGCAGCTCCAAGCTAAAGAAACGCAAGCAATTGCAGGTATCTCCGTTTACTTAAACTCTTTTTTTTTTTTGGTTTTTTGGTTCTTTTTTGAGGCTTATGATTCAAGTTTTCAACTATCGGAACGCTTGAAATGCTTGGAAAGTGCTTATTTACTAGCAGATGGATCCAGGCTTGAGTTAGCTTCGGATCAATTTGTTTTAAAGCTTATTCAACTGTTTACCGGGGCTTTTTTTTTTTAAAAAAAAAAGCTCTGTTCATAACTTCTGGTTTTAAAGCTTATTCAACTGTTTACCGGGCTTTTTTTCTTTAAAAAAAAAGCTCTGTTCATAACTTCTGAAAACTAACATGTATAGGCTTATTTTAGGATTTTAGATCGGCAAAAAAACATTTTTCAATTAAAAATCTAAAAATTTTGGATCACGGAAGCTGTAATTAAAAATATATATATGTACACTAACTTGAGGAGGTCATAACTTAAACACTGTAAATCTTATGGGGCCAAACGTTAGAAAATTTAAATGGAATATCCAGAATTTTTAAGTTAAAAATCTTACAGTGTGCCCTTAATACATGTTGTTCATGGACGTGTTTGGCCAAACTCCCTTCCCCAAATCCTCCTCGCCCCCCCCCCCCCAAAAAAAAAAAAAAAACCCAAAACAAAAAAACCAAAACATATTTTTCATCATGCTTGCGGCTTGCCGTCACTTCTGCGGAGTAGTGCTTATGCAACTCCCTCGAAATTTGAAGGGCATTTTAGTCATTTAAGTCCATTTGTTGCAACCAGACAAACGTAGCCTCCTTCTTCAGCTTCCGGTAACGGTGAAAGAAACACTGTCCCGGCAGTTCCTGTCTGGTGGTCTCAGTCAAAATTGCTGTGTGTTTGTACCAATAATTTCGTGCCACGTGGAATCTAAAATTGCATGGTAATGTATTAATATATGTGATCAGACGGTGGAGGTGAAGGTCCGGATAGACTGCGAAGGATGCGAGCGCAAGGTAAAGCGCGCCGTCGAGGGAATGAAAGGAGTGAAGCAAGTGGACGTAGAGCGGAAAGCCAACAAAGTCACGGTCGTCGGATACGTGGAACCGTCGAAGGTCGTATCACGCATCGCGCATCGGACGGGCAAGAGAGCAGAGATCTGGCCCTACGTGCCATACGATGTTGTAGCCCACCCTTACGCCCCCGGGGTTTACGATAAGAAGGCCCCCTCTGGGTACGTGCGAAGAGCCGACGACCCACAGGTGTCACAGATTGCACGTGCGAGCTCCTTTGAAGTTAGGTACACCACCGCTTTCAGTGATGAGAACCCCCAAGCCTGTGCCATCATGTGATGTCATGATGACACCCCACCAAGTTTGTGTGATGCAATGTGTTTTTGTTTTTGTACCTTTCCAGAATTGAAGCTATTAAGCTCTATTAGTTTTGTTTAATTGGCTGTAAATGGTAATGAAATTATTATAGGTGTAGTTTTGAGTATTTTCGGTTTAAATGGAAAACGCGTCGTAGGAAGAGCTTGTATTTTGTGCTTTTGTTTGTGTGGTTGGCGACTGTGAGTGCATCAAATTTTGATGGCGGGGCATTGTTGAATGTGAAGCGAGTTGATGCTTTGGGCAATTCCGGAATGATCTTTAGCATTATTATTATGTAATACGTTAGCAATTCGGCCTATAAGATTAGCCAAAATTTTATTGATAGGAATTGTTAACAGTTTAATTTATTTTTTAAGTTACTCAAAATTATGATGCTTTTCTATCATAGGTACTTTCTCTTGAAAATTAAGTACTCTTTCTGTCTACGCAAGTGGGTTTAGCCTTCAGTCTTTCTTTTCTTTTTTTATCATTTTCTAATTTAATATTGTAATGTCGTTAAGACGATGTTATCTGATTCAAATACACATTTAAAACTTGCAAGCATGTGCACTGGAGAAAAAATTTCTGTGTGCTAGCTAGGGTACCACAAACGATACATGCAAGTTGCGAATGAGCTTTGTACGTGAGATCGTGAGAATTGTTGTTAGAAACTGGCTTAAAACTTTCACCACAATAGAAGACATATATATATATATATATATATATATATATATATATATATATAGAGAGAGAGAGAGAGAGAGAGAGAGAGAGCTCATCGGCTTTGTACCTTGGAATCAAACTTTCGGTTGGGGGGCGATGACGCAAAGGGAGATAAGACAAAAGGGAAAAGACCCAAAAACTAAAGTTTAAGGGGGAAGTCGTTTTCATATTTGGTGTGAATGGAAATGGAATGATTCGATCGTTGAATATAAAGTAGTGGGAATCATGATCATTTGATATGCTAAAGTGGTCGACGGCACCTCTTATTTGAGTTTGGCAGTCGGCCGACGGCTACTTCTTGCAATGTGAGATCAAGCCCCTGCGATGTGTATTGCCGTCTGAACAAATTTAGTATTCACCTGTCTATAAAATCCTTAACCAACAATGCCGAAAACGGATGTATTGACCTATGCTGCAATTGTATGAATTTGGATGGTAATTAATATCACTATATTGTAATATAATTTCAAAAAAAATAATAACAATTGCATGTGCATGTGCTGCATGTTCATTAAGAGAGACTAAAAAGTTCATTGTCGAGATTCTTTTTCCTGGAAAAGAAAAAAAAAAAAAAGGTTTCCTTTTGTTAGGGTGAATCGCCTGACTTGAGTTTGTAAGAACTCTCTCTCGCAGGGAAGGCCATTGGCGGAAATAAGTCAATTTGTAGCTTTGTAATTAGGCCAAAATAAGGCAACAATGAAAACTACTGCTTTTAGAAAAATAACAATAATTCAGAGTATGAGAAATAAGCATTTTCTCTTTTGGACGAAACATCAAAGTCTCGTCTAATCATCCTCTGTCTTATTATTAGACGACAAACAGGTGACCGTGCCCTCAAAAATCAATTGTATAATGACCAGGATTCAGGTACATGAATAAACTACAAAAAATCGTCAAATGTGTGAACGGCTGACTTTGTTCGAATGTGATTTATAAAAATAATTGTCAGAAGAGATAGATCTGCTATGTACTTAGTTCATTGAACAAATTAAAGGACCTTAATTATGTATCTGTCGTTGGATTTAGCTTCCGTTACATTTGTCTCGTGTAGTTTTATTATGCCTATAAATAAACTCCTGCAAAAGTCAGGATTAAATCTAAAAATTTATAAATTTTATGTTATTTAACTTTTTTTTTAGAGTAATAATATAGTTATAACCTCTTAATTAAGTTTGTTTATTATGATTATTGTTATTTTAGCATGACTACATATGGATGGTTCCACAACTGATTTGACATATTAATTACTGTATTTCATGTATTCCTATTTAGGAAGAAACAGTGTATCGATTTGCTTTACTCCTTAGTAAAACGAGAGTCCATAATACTTCATTTAAGAAATTGTCGTTGAAAGCCGGTGTCTTCATCTGTTCATCAAATCCTGAAGCCGGTGGCAATCTTATTGTGCCTGGTCTAAACCGGCTCTGAAAGGCCATTCGCATTCGTTACAATATCAAAACCATTTCCATCATAAACTACAATCATTTGTCAACGAGAAAAGTTTATCTTATTAAACTATCTAAATGATAGAACTTGATTGATCGATTCCAACCGTTACAATGACTTTATTATATTTTTTTAGAGCATAATTAAGTCCTCTAAACTACAGCTAATTAGGTATCCTCTCGTATACAGAATTAATTGTATATTCAAATTGTTCATCCCCCCTCTCTTTCTATATATATATATATTACTATATACGTGTATTGTAAAACCCATTTTCTTTTTTTCTTTTTTTTTTTTCCCTATGCAAGTGCAACAGTTCCTCTGATCCGTCAATCATGCTGACAATTTCAGGGGGAAAAAGAAAAAAAAAAAAAAAAGATACTGACCAATTGAGTTGAGACTACAGTGTCTGTGTGTGTGTGTGTGTGCGTTAAGAATTCGCATTGTGTAAGTGCAATCATCGACTCCTTTCATCTTTGTTTGGGCTAGGTAGCACATATAAAAGTAAGAAACATACACATCAAAAGCAAGTCTTTAGGCCTTGCTATTTTCTGTTGGTGTCCTTGAGAAAACCGAAATGATTCTTGATTCGAAAAGAGTGGGCTTCATGGAGCCCTTTTGCGAGGGAAAAACAAAGGTGCTTCCATGGGAGATGATGGGCAACTTAAAAGCGAAAGAAGAAGCGTGCCCTTGGTGGCTGGATCCGTGATATTCAATCTTGGCCCACTTCGATCTTTTGAAACTTCAGAACCCAAAACTAAATTTTCTTTATCTTTTCTCTCCGTTCTCAACTTTATCGTCATGGGTTTTTTTTTTTTTTTTGGTGGGATTTTAAGATTGGATGGGATAAAGAATCTCACACATTAAATACAATTTTTTTATATCATATTCTTATTTGAATGCGGGTGACTACGAGCTCAAAGCACATTAATGGTTGGTCGAGCTAGTACTAAATATATGTGTTCATTATTCTTTAAATGAATTTACCCACGAGTGATACTAGCTAATGGTCAGATCTGTAGTTTGCTTCCCTAAATGAATGTATGTTCCTTAAAAAAGAATTAAGGAAGGTTGAAAGAGTGGGAAGACTCGTAAATATATAACTAAAAGAGGTTTGTAATTTAAATGGCAAAAGAATAAGATAAATGAAGTAATGCATTTTATACATGTTCTTTAAAGGAGTTTCAAGAATCTTTAGCAAGTAATAACTTATCTGTCATGAACAGTCAATCAGGATTCATGTCCATAAAATAAAATAAAAATATCTGACTACAGAGATCTCATTGATACAAATAGAATTTCAAATGTAGAGGAACATAACGAATTCAATTACGAGTTGTTTGTTAGACCAATTTTCAAACTTCTGATCTCTATCTAGACCATTGAATTTCTAGAATTGTTGATAACGATTCCCATCTAATTCAAGGCTCATGACTTTTATAAATGAGGGCACAATAATCTCAACAAAACTCTTTATCACATCACCGCTATTGATTTTATTTCTTTTCATTATTGCTCACCAAGCTAGGTACGTTGTGAAAATAAAGAAAGATACCCACTCTAGCTTATCTCATGAATACAAAAGGAATGGTCAAATAATAAATGAACAGGATGAAGAAGACTCCTTGAAAAGAATAGCCTAGCCATTTTTTTTTTTTCTCCTTTGACAAAGTTGATTTGGTTGGATTGCTTTAAATAAAAGCTAATAAGTGATGCCATATTCAAAGCAAGAAAACGTATGGTATGGTCCAAATTTTATTTTATGCAGTCAAAGTTGCACGGGAAGAAGCAGAAGCCAGAAGCAGAGGCACTTAACTTTTTCCCACTTTTTTTCCCCCCTTCCCTCAAAAGCACTTTCACATGAGTTGCTTGCGTCGATTTTTGCCATGTAGAATGTGAATTCACCTGACATTTTGCATGGGTAACATTAACCAGCTTGTCTTTCCCCCCCCCTTTTTTTTTTTTTTTAAAGATAATGGCAGATTTTCTCTTTTTGTTCAGTATTTGATTTATTTATTGTGATCCTCGACCGCGGCCCTAATAAAAGTAAGAGAAGAAGAAATTGCTGATGCTTTTTATTTTTATTCATATATAATTATAAGTTAAGTGAGAGTATAATCGCAATGCATGGCGCAAAATCTGCTGCCACAATAAGTGATTAACGCATTTCACAAGGAAAAAATACACACACTAGCCATTGTATATGGTCCCGTACCACAAGAGAATCTTAGATTTTTCCAAAAGGGTTTATTTCCTTTCGTCTCCATTATTGATTTGAATTTACGTCTATGTTTTTTTCTGCTTTCATACACTATTCAGTTGTAATAATCTACACCTACTACCATGGATTGGATTATATTCGTGTTTGATAAACTTATGGGTAAAATGTTTTGAGGAAACTTTATTTGCATCAATTTGTGTTTGATATTTTGTTAGGGGTTTTTGGGATTTATCTTACCTTTCGTATTTAAGTTGTTTGTATTATTTTGGTTTATTTAGAACTCGAATTTAATTTAATATGATTCTAAATACTCCAAGAGACTTTTTTTGTGCGTGATAATCAAAGGGAACAGTGAGACTGGAGTAATTATTATTTTTATTTTGGAAAAAACCCGATTCTACTATTAATGGAGTTATAATTAAACTTATAGTTCACAATTTTAATTAGAGTTCGTCAAATGATTCAATTATTAATTCTATTAAAATACATCTTTTTGGCAGATTCAAGTCTTTTAACAAGATTCTTTGTGTGATCATATCTTCAAAATTCAATGTGCATGCTATAATATATAATCTCCAAATCCAAACTTTTCACTTAACAGTAATTCAATGAAGTTGAATTTTATCGAAACTTCGTTAATTTTCAAACCTGTAAACTGTATAATTTTTTTTTCTTCAACCAAAATTTATATTAATTATGGGTGCATGAATGAAAGAGAATAGTTTAATGAATGAGGTGTGCCTATAAGGTCATGCTTGTATTTTACCTCCCAATAAAAAACACATTCAAATCTTGCTATATTATATATTGTATAAAATACTCATAGATGGTTAATTTTCTCCTACTAAAATTAATATATATCACTTATTTTTTTACAAAATTTATAATTAGTCAATATCTTGCAGTCAATATAATTTTACAGTATTATTCTTATCTTTAAATACATTTTATTTATATCTATTATAAATTAAATATATTATATAAATAATTTTATTTAGAATATAAAAGCTAATAACAGAATTTTTTTGTTCTTTTAATTATTTTTAAATACTTTTTATATAAATATATACTTTATATTCAAAATATAATTTATTAAATAAATAATTTATTTACTTTAAATGATTTTTTAGATATTATAAAATTAGTAAGGGAGTAATTATTTTAAAAGAGAAAAATAGTTAATCTCCCATATATTCAATATATATATATATATATATATATATATATATATATATATATATATATTGAATATATGTATGTACACACATATAAAAGCAGCCTCCGGCGTATTTGATTTTATTATGCATTTCTTCAAATGCGTCCACCTCTCACATATGTTTCCACGCGCAATGCAGTAATGCAATGCGTTGTCAATTAAATCTTTATAATTCAATCGACCAAAGCCATAATCCTTGTAAGCAAGCAGTAAGCACAATTATTATTATTATTATTATTATTATTAATATCATTACAGTACATTCATGCATCATGCATGCATGGCTGCTGCGAAAACACAGACAAAAAAATAAAGGGAACAAACAGGGCAACTTCTTGTGAACGCAAGGCTCATCACACCACTCCTTCCAGTCAAGCTGAATATGGACGAAACAAATCAATTCCGATGACTTGACTTTTCCTTTATTAATTAATTGAAGGAGCAGGACACCTCTATAAATTCTATAGCCGGGCCTAATTAATATGAAAGTTAAGAAAAGAATTATGTGGCTCGAAAGATAATCTTCAACGTATGTACAAGCGATCGATGACGTTCAACACATACTACTATTGACAGATGTATTTACATTTCTAAAAGAATGTCTCTATGTTTATTCTTTGAAACGATAGGTTTACATGTACGAACCTGTGAGTTTATTGCTGAAGGGTTAGAGATAATTACGTGTAGAACATGACAAGCCTAAAAATCCGAGTCTCCTTTTCCGTTTATTAATTGAAATGCATGGAAGCAGACTGATGATCATTATGGAATTCATTCATTTAACCAAAGCAACGTGGTGGCCCATATGGAGCACGAGCTGCTTTCAGGTGGCCGAATGACTGTAATTGGGTGAGTTCTGATTTCGCTGTTCAAGTCACAAATGGTGGCACACCAATCAATTCCTGGGCCACTACGATTAATCAATTCGTGGTGCCTTGGCGAACTCGCAATGCCTTCTTAAACCCACCGTCTCATTTCGTCTCTTTCGAAGTCTCCACATGCGTATGCGATCCGATTCGATTTCTTGATGACAAGAAGTTTATAATTCTTAATTAAGCTCCTGGCGATCACCTGTTTGTTGAATTTGGTCAGCTGTTTCATGGAAGTTTTTCAAACAATTAGGTCAAAACAGTGATAATGCGAAACTTCAATGTAATAATGATCACTGGCCAGCCTCGACACGTCTGGGAAATTATTTAATTAATTGAGCTTTGATATGCACATAAAGTCTTTCGACAACCTTTTAAATTCATCTTGGGTAGCTTTGAAATTACTTAATGGTGGGGTTTACTAGTAACCACACGGGGTAATTTGCACTTTTCAATCATGCTTAATTAACAAACACATGCTTCTTTGAATTGACCCAATATTCATTCACTGCGTTTTTGCCATAATTTTTTCCGTTATGTATATTCAAATATTAAACTACTTTTTTTTCCCCAAATATTACAATAATTAAATCTACATACATACAGTAAAGATCAATTGAAAATCTTCTAGATTGACACTATTACGTACCGGAAGCCAGCTATTTTGTTGTGGATCAACATCTTGGATCAATTTTCTTGTGGCATAACGTAGATATAGATTTGTTAATTTCTAAATATTTAGAAGAAAGTTAATTATTGTAAATTACAATTAGAAATCTACTGGATTTCATAACTTAACCATACTGTGGTAACTTAACAATTTAACTTGCGCGAATTAAAAGACAAAGTGGGTGGCTGGCTGGCTGCTTTTCCCTCCTATGAGCATGTTTATTACGGATTAAGTTTCACATTTCGACGAGCAACAGTGCGAGGGGAAATCATTATGACAGTGAAAAAATACGAAAGCACTTTGGAAAAACTAGAAGTCTTGCTTGCTGGCTCTTTTAATATTAATTTTCTTTCACCCCCACCACCATCACACATGCAATGGTGGGCAACGGGGCTTGCGTCGATATTATGAGAAGTAAGACCCAGATATATATGCACTTATATGACTTTGCCAAAAGCATGAAAGCAAAGGGAAGTTGTTGGGAAGTTGCAGTGAGGGAAGTGCTTTTCGGCAGCAAATACGAGAAGGAAAAAAGAAAAAAAAAAGAAAAGAAATGTCCGCACACATGCATGGGCTTTGGATTTTTGCACATTGCATCTCCACCTTTCACATCTTTTTTTTTTTAATTAAAAATAATAATAGAGAAAGCGTTGGTGTGTTTTCACAAAGTTTTCACATGGATTGCACCATTGAATTTCGGTTGCAGGAGCTGAGAAGACGGTTCATTGAGTCATGGTTGGTGGGCAGCACATGGGGCCACACTCACCACCATACGTGCTGTGGACTTTTGCTAATCGATCGAGTTGCTTTCTTCGTTGCCATGTTTCCTCTTTGCTTCCTTGGTTCGTTGTAATCAAATATTCAAATCAAATGCCCACCGGAACAAAAACGCGTACGGCAAATTTACAGAAATAACTCAGAACTTAGGGTAAGTTATGAATGTCGCTCACTTGTAATTCTTTTTTCCTTAATTTGTTAGGTAAAGATAGACATTTTAGGAGTAAATCTCTTTAAATAATCTATCCTAGTAAAAAAACAATTAAAGTGTAAATTACCTGCCAATTGTTATGAATTGAATCTTAACATTTGAATCATTAATTTAATGTAATAAATTATTAAAAGACATTTATTAATAAAATATCTAATTTAACTATTAAGTACCTATTTGATATAATTTATTTAATGGTAATAAATATTAATTTATTTTTATAAGTTCTTATCACAGTTGTTATTATTATTATTATTTTTTAATAAAGTTTTTAAAGATTAAATAAATTATCTTATCTTTACTAATAAAAATTTAAATATTGTACTTTCGGAAATATAGGTTGATATATTTTTTTTAAATATTAAAATATCTAAAATATTATTTACTTATTTATTTAATAATGTTATTTTATTATTTTCATAACATAAATTAAAAAAATTTACTGACTAAAATAATATCATAAATTTTTAATTAAAATTCTCATTAAATTAAATAATTAAAAATTTTATTTATAATAATTCTATTAGTCAAAATTTTAATTAAATAAATTTTATTTAAAAATTTTTATCTAAAGAAGTCTAAAGTAAAAGGAGCTGTAACAAAAGTGATGTTATATTATTTTATGTATAAATTAATTTTAAATTATTTCTATAGATATCCCAAACAAATGAAACGGAAATCCCATGTTAATTTGCCTTTCCAACAAAAGATTGTGACCGCTCGTGATTGAATTTCAATGCCAATATTTATATTGACGTTTATGTAAGACCAGGGAAATGTTTTTGCGGTATTGCTTTGAGACTTTTATTTGCCCTTGTGGAGCCCTAGAATCTGCGATGACATGGACAAGCTTCCGTGATTTAGGATAGATTATTTTCAAATTTCAAATTTCAACCGTCCAAGGTGGGGTGTGGTTGATTTGATTTTCCAAGAAATAATGAGAGGTGCATAACACGATATATGTTGCTTGCCTATTGGCAGATAATTTGGTATCATCTATGATCATTTTCTAGATAAGGCTTATAAGTTTGATCGCATAAGCAAAAGGAAAAAAAAAAATTTTTTTTTTTTTTGAACATATTAATTTCAACAAGATAATGGAATGATAAGGAAAAAATTCACACAAAAGGCAAAAGGCAACAAAAACAGTTTAGAATTTTTGTTGCTTGATGATTCATTTGACATAATCGAGTGGGTAGGTGTTGGATTAGTAAAGTCAATAAGTCTATGTGCATGAGTGCATGCTTTCTTAATTGGGGATAACAAAAAAAAAAAAAAAGAGAAAATTAATACCACCCATATAAGACCGTCCTTCTTTCTACTAACAACGAAAGTGATTGATGTGTGCATGCTATTGAGATTGCAAATTTTTTTATATGGGAAATAGATGAGCAAAGCTAATTTGTGCATGGCATACGTATGTAGTTGGCAGTTTGTAGTTGAAATAATAGACTTGTTTTTGTATGTGTCACAAATGATTGATCATCGTGACAGAAAATTGAAGACCTTTTCTCCTTTGAGATATAGCAAGCATATCTTTATAAAATAATGGAAACGCGTATGCTTTTGGACCGCTATATGAACTCATAATGAAGTTGTTACTTGTTGAAAAATAACAATAATAATAATAATAATAAAAAATTAAAGAATTGATTTGTGCATACATCCATAAAGTTCAAAACGTCAAGCCAAATGAAATTGTAATTAATTGAAGGCAGAAAGCTAATAAGAGTAACAACTTTTACATAGTTTTTGGATTGATGGGACTTAATTTTGTGAGAATACACACAAGCATCATCATCGCCATCATCATCCTTTTGTGCTATCCATAAGCAATAACAAATTAACAAATGGCTAGTAATATACATTAAACAAGCGATGATAGATCACACGGTCGGTGTGCTAAAAAGGACTTTGAAATGTGCTTCTTAAATGGCCATCTAATTTTTCTTTTTTTTTAATGAGCAAGCAAAATTTGTAGTGCATATTGACTGTATCTTAGTGTCTCTTAAAGGAATAATTACAAAGGGTTCATTTCTTTAATTGTAATTATGAAGATAGTGGAGCCAAAACTGTACAATAAAATATTTTGAAACCGGCCACAAATGACGAGATCTATCAAATAAAAAATGGTTTAAATACTTCCAAGTTCCCAGCATTAGCATCCCATCTTTAATTAGCCTTTGCTTTCAATGCTTGCAATAAAGCTAAGCTTTTACGTTATCACTGTTATTATTCCTCCTGCGGGTATGAATTTTATTAGCTTTAAACGTTAAAAGGGAAAATAAATCTGACGGGGAATTTAATTATCCCCACCCCCCCCCAAAAAAAAAAAAAAAGCTTCAAAAGTAAAAGTGAAAATGAAAATCTTTCATGTTGTGGATGAAATTGTGTATTATTATCGTAAGATCCTATAAAATTGTAGATGATTAATCTGAAGTCATGAATGCTATCAAATAACGCCTTGAGATTAACATATGAGATTATATTATATATATCTTTAATCTACTAGATTTATTTACTTTTAATACAAAGAATAAGAAGAATTCTATTCAAAACGTTCTATTACAAGCATCCATTAAAAATTTCAGTAATTTTCTTCAATTATGAAAACAGTTTTTGATTCAACGTCAAACACACCTTAAGAAGTTAAAAACAATAAATTGTGACTTAAAATTGGCAGATTTTATGCTTAAGAAATTAAAAAACAATAAAAGAAAGACTTCAATTAGTAGATCTTATGCTAACTTTAACCCCCAATTTCATACGTGACAATGCGTTTATTATGGTAAATAGACCTCTTAATGTTTGTTGTCTTATATCTTAAGGATTAAGTAAAGTAATTAAAGAGGTCAAAATTGCCAGCTTAATCTAATTTTATGGAGCATTAACCAGACGAAATCCTAACTTAACAATGATTAATAGTTTAATACTAGAATCATTTACCACCGAAACTGAATAAATCATCTTTAAAATAATAATAATAATAAAAAAAGAATTTTGGGAAAATTACAAAAGTTGTTTAAAATTAAGACTAATTTATAAAAATAGTTCACTTACCAATTTTTCTTATTTTAGAACCTGAATGAGCATTTCAAACATAAAATACCCACAACTGATTTGTATGCTAAACAAGTGATTAACAAATAATTAATATGCCGAGCACCCAATCAATAAGCAAGCGACTGAGTCGTCGGTATGGAAATTCATGTTCGAAACATCCATTTTACAACTACTAAAAGTCCGGAAAATAGATATATTTGTAAATTATCTTAACTTGGGAATTTTTTTTTTATAAATATCCTAAATGTTTAAGACCCGAAAATTATGATAGAATTAGAAAAGAAACTTCAAGAAGTACAATTACCTAAATTATTTATTTATACTGCCATAATAAGTAAAAACAAATGGGGGAAAAAGCAATAAATAATCCTATTCTTCAGGCTTTCCAAATGCCCAAACTGACAAATCTGTGATTCTCTCTCCAATATAAGAACTGACTCATTCAGAACGCAGAAAGGACTCCTCTCCTCTCTCTCTCTCTCATTCATTGCCCATACCCACTTGGATGTTGGAATTGAATTTCTTTATTCAAAATCAAGAAACGCAAATAAAA
Source organism: Aegle marmelos (assembly GCA_030449875.1). NCBI lineage: Eukaryota > Viridiplantae > Streptophyta > Magnoliopsida > Sapindales > Rutaceae > Aegle > Aegle marmelos. The sequence goes on from JASUUL010000058.1 coordinate 5,544,836, forward strand.
AAACAAAAACAAAAACAAAACCAAACCAAACAAACGCCTCTGAAATCTCTGACCCGATAGTTTAGTCACAAAATCTGCATGTGTACGTTGTTGCTTCGCTTACTACTTCCCATACACCTCTTTATTACTTGTACGATAAACAAGAGAAAGAGACTCACTCACCATTAAATAATTATTTATTTTCGAAATTGTTTATTTATCTTACATTCACACCTCAACATCACCACCTCTCTCTCCTATAAATACACACACGCATCCCGTTCCGCCACTCTCCTTGTGTTCTTTAAATGTTCCTCCAAGCTAATAACAACACACTCACAGCACCGTCATCGTCGTAGGCCGAAGGGGAAAGAAAGAAATCACAAGATCTTAAAGCTTTTTACGGTTGATGCTTTGTAAAGGTTAAGGGATTAGAAGAAGAAGAAGAAGAAGACGAAGAAGGAAAGGTTTTGTTTTGGTTTGGTTTTTGGTCTTCGGTTGAGTATTTTTCTAATCAATGGCTATACAAGCTGCGCATGGTTATTCGGAGAATACTCTTGGTTTAGGGTTAGGATTTGGGTACGGGATTAATCCATTGTTGGGTGGTTTTGGCGCTGCTGGTGGCTCTCAAGATTTGATCACGGACAATGCCTGTTGTGGCGTTGGTGTTAATGGGTCCAACGGGTTTTGTTTCCATATCGAACAACAAAAGCTGCAGCAACATCCACAACACACGCAGCAGCTACAGCATCAGCAGCAAAGAAATCAGAATTTTGAGTCAATGCCATTTTCTAATAGCCTAGCTCTTCAAGCTGAGACGCAAAGACAAGAGATTGATCATTATATTAGATCACAGGTCAGCACTTGAAAAAAATCTAGTCTTGTTTAATATTGCTTTCTCAAAGTTTTTGCCCCGCAAGTTTATGACTTTACTCCCGTAATTGTTATTGTACACGAAATTGATTTTTTTTTCTTTTTTTTTCTGTCGAAACAGAACGAGAGATTGAGATTGGTGTTACAAGAACAAAGAAAGCAGCAACTTGAGATGCTGCTAAAGAAAATAGATATAAAAACTTCAGCTTTACTGAGACAAAAGGATGAAGAGATAGCAAAAGCAACAAACAGGACAATGGAGTTAGAAATTTTGTTAAAGAAATTGGAGATGGAGAGCCGAGCATGGCAAAGAATAGCGCAAGAAAACGAAGCAATGGTGTTTTCACTCAATAACTCATTGGAGCAACTGAAAGAAAAGGCCTTCTGTTGCTTCAACAATGGAGTCGAAGATGCGGAATCTTGCTGTGATGTAGAAGAAGAAACAGAGCAAAACAGAGCAAGAACAGAGTCCAGAAACAGAGCAATTGGTATTGGTTTCGGTGAAAGTAATAATAATTATAATTATAAAGGAGCAGCGCAAACAGAGCAAGAACAGAGATCAACGAAGATGGTGATGGTTTGCACAGGCTGTAACTCTAGGGATTCGTGCGTTTTGTTCCTTCCTTGTAGGCACCTTTGTGCATGCAGAGCATGCGAAGCTTTTCTTGATTCTTGTCCTGTTTGTTTGACACCAAAGAAGGCTAGTATAGAGGCCTTGATTTTCTAGGAAAGTGCAAGATTTTCCGGGAAATGAATAGAACCCATCACCCAGTTTCATGCAATGATGTTGAATGTTATTACTATTATTATTTTATTAGATTTTTAGGCTTCTTGTACCTATAAGCTATAGATAGGTTTTTTTTTTTTTTCAACTTTTAAGATTAAATTAAATTTGTTGTTACTTGAAACGAAACAGGTAGTGAACCAAATGAACAGTAACTTTAAAAGAAAGGGATCGTTGGGTTATCATCTCTTTTAATTTTCCAATAGTGGGCTGATTTGTTTGCATTTTTAAATTTATTTTTTGGCAAAAATTTTGGCACAGACAGGCACTGGCCTTGCTGCCTGTGTTTGTGCAGCAGCAGACTTGTGTTACTGCTATTCTTGCTTCAAATTTAACAGTGAAAGGAGAGACTGAAAGCAACAATGTCAGAATCTAACGTGTCAGTGGTCAGTGTTTACACACACGAAGCCTCCATTGTGGAGCTCTTTTCTTGAGTTCTCCTAGACTAGGTAGCCTACAAGAAGTTAGTGGGATAGTTCATTGCTTGTCCTTTGATTCTTCATTTTTACTAATTAATTGTCTCATTGATTTTGAGAAAAAGCGAAGTGAAAAGCTCTGCCGAATTCGATCAGAAGGTAGACACCCTTCATGATGTGTTCGTGTAGGCCTTAAAAAAAGTTAAATTTCCATTATCGAGCGCAATTGCATTCAATTCTCCTATTCATTTTGGATTTATGAACCCAATTTTAACCCCTGGCTTGGGCAGGTAACGCAGGTTCCATGGATCTGCCAAGCTATTCACTAAATCACCTAACCTTGTGCTATTCGCAAGGCAAAGATTAAGGGATGCTTGGACCACAACTTAGCAAATGTTTTTTAAATTCCAATCTTTTCAGGGTGCTAAAAATACTTGCTAGGTTCAATAGCCTCAATCCTTTTGGCTCTTCATGAGTGTGTTTAGTGTTTTTCTAAGAGGGCGCGGCCTTATGCCATTAGATTTATAGCCCGCCCTTAAAACAAAGATAAAGAAAGCTACGTGTGATTGTAACAAGCGGACGTTGTAATTAGGAGGAAAAAAAAAACAATAGGAACTAGTAATTATTGTTGCGTGAGGGAAGAAAAAGAGGAGGCAGTGAGTGGACTTTGAAATTGTCAATTGATGGGCAGCACTGTTACCGTATCTTTATCTTTATCAATCCCCATGATGTAGGGTTGATTGAGCACGGGATTCTTTCTTGGCTCAGAACCCCGAGACCCCGAGTTGAAGGAAAAATGATGATGACGGTGGCGATGACGTGTATATTTGACTGTTGATGGGCTTTTGCCACGTCACTGACCCAACAAAAAAATCACCCCGGTTTTCTTTTTGAAATTTAATGTAATGGCCCTATTTTTCAGTTCTCTCCATTTTGTGGCTTGTCGATCTTTATACGAAACCACTTGGCAGAAGAAGGTGCTCAGTAATTTCGTAAAACAAGGTACCCTAAAGGCTTACACGTACGAACGATTAGGGACTGTTTGGATTCGGGTTTATCCTTTTGATTGATAAAACCGAGGTTGGGGATAAGCGTATCCCCTAAATTTGGGTTATGTGGGTAATGCCTTCCGTCCGTAGTCTGTTCCTCACTTCCTCTTGGGCTCCTATCCCCATTGAATTTGAACCTTTTGAAAACCTTTATCTATTTTTCTTTTTGTTTTTTCTTTTCAAACATAAAATATCGCATAATAATATTCGCTTGTTTGTTTATTAATGTATAATCACGTACAAATGTACCTACTTACATTTATAATCAATTTTCACGAACCCTTTAGATCAATTACAATTTTAATATTTGGGTTAAAAAATACATCTATTTTTAAAATATTTGAAAAAAAGAAAGAAACGAAAACACTAATACACACACAACAATTTTGAACCGTAGATACGAAAAAAGAGAAGAATTATCATTTAGCTATTGGATGGATTATTTTTATTAATTGGTCTTAAATGATCTCTAACTCTAAAGATTGACATTACAACACTTATAAATTCATTGTCAATGTAACGTTGTAGTAGGATAAAAATACTTTATGTAGAAGTATAAGTATGTTACCATAGGATAGAAAATTATTCTATTATATTAAACAAAAAAGAATATAGACTACATAAATTATCTAATAAAATTATAAATTTACTAGAATAAGATTAGGATCTGCACACATTATCGATTAGCATACATGGCTTAAAGGGATATTCATGAAAGCATTTTTTTTTTCTTTCTTAAATTGTAGGAAACCAAATTAAAAAGATATTTAGCACTAATACAAATTTACATAAAGCATCTCGTTAAAAGCCAAAGTATTCACTTTTGATTTGTTTAATCATAAATTTAAACGCGATTACCAAGTTGGATTAAACTAAGATTTCAAGATCACTGAGTCCTCGGCCAAATCGAGAAGAAGATAAGGGAGGAAACAAAAAACAATAAATCTCAACTTTCTTACTAAGCCGAAGGGCTTCTTCTCCAAGTTTTCTTGAACTCTCTTACCATCGTCAGGTTCATTTTTCTTGATTTGAGTTTCTCTTTTTATTCCAGATCCCGCCACGTCAGCTGTTGGTCCAACGGTTTTTTATTTCTTTTTGTTTTTTGGGTCCCATCTTGTTTTCGCGCGAGATCTTGTTAAGTGGCCAATGCATTCTTAACTTCATGTTTTATGCAGGAGTTGTAAAGAGTTTATTAGCTGGTAGCTTCAATGGCCAAAAGTTCCAAAAAATTACCACCAAGGCTCAGAAAATTATCTGTATACCTCTACATTCCAAATATAATTGGTAAGCTCTTATTTTCTTGCATTAATTGATCTTGTTTATTGTATGCAAAAGTTGACATTTTGATTCGTTATGTCTTCATCCGTTTGATGAATTGGGAATGTAAGGATATGCAAGAGTTCTATTGAATTGCTATGCATTTGGCATCTGTTTCTCTAACAAATGGCTCTTCTCTGTTCTGTACTTCATCAGGTGAGAGTCTATATAAGAAGTGTTTTCAAGCTTTGTAGTTTTCGATTTTATAGTGTCAAGGTTGTAATAGGATTGTTCATTGGTTTCAGCTTTGTATGTGATGCCATTGATGGTTGGTGTGCGCGCAAATTCAATCAAGGTATGCAATAGCTTCAAGCATTGAAGCTAATTGAGATGCTAAATGCATGTCTTCTGAGTGTATGTGGTCAATTTGTGTAAACTTGGAGTTCTTTTATTTTGCTTTTGTTGTTACTAACAAAGTAAATGGGACTCCTTATTTTTTGTCAATCTGTAAAGATTCAAAATTATAGTTGTCGTCAATAAATTCTTCTTGCCTTCATGAATCCTTTATGGTTTCTTGATCTATCCAGGGCTAGACCTACGTTGTAATAGTGAGATGTGGGCCATTGTGTTTTGTTTTGCAAATTTGAGTAATAGCCAATTAGCTATTGCTTTTATGATGTAGTGACTTGCTTTTGAATTTAATTTGTGCATTATGTTTTGCTCTGGTGAAGTGAAGAGAACCAGAAATCCTGAAGCTATGCCCTTTTCTCTTAGAAAATTCGGTATATTAATTATTGCCAATGAGATAGGTCTTGTTATTTCCTTGATTGGAGGTTTCTTCTGTATTGCAAATACCAGTATTCTCAAAATCCTATTTGCAGTTTCTTTATTCCACTTGATGACCAGTTTGAAAATTGTTCCTAAGGTTTTGTGATACTATATGGCATTTTTATTTTTTGAAGAGCAGAAACTGATAGCTAATAATAACAAATTCCAATGACTTATTTATCTTCTTCCTAGTTCAGTTTCAACTTTTGGAGCCGTATTGGACATGGTAACAGATAGGTAATCTCTCTCTCTCTCTCTCTCTCTCTCTCTCTCTCTATCTTTATCAGACTCGCTCCATTCTTTTTCTGAAACTTGTAGAACATTAAATTTTATGGGTGTGCTTTTCTACCTATTTTTATCGATAATGTTCTGTATGTCAGGATTAGCACAGCTTCTCTACTGGCTATACTATCCCAAGTATATAGGTGAGAGTTCATTAGATGTTTATCATGTTCAATTAATATTTTAAAATGTTCACACAACTGATCCATTTGATAGGATTTTTCTGCAGGCCTGGGTTGGTTTTTGTATCATTGCTTGCACTAGATATTGGTAGCCACTGGCTGCAGATGTACAGGTAACCTGAAATGGCTCGATTGTATTCAGATGTTTCTTTTGCTGAAAGCGTTTATTTTGTTCGGAAACATACCTACCCTTCTGGATCTTTGTTGCAGTACCTTCTTGACAGGCAAAACTAGTCATAAAGATGTTAAAGACAGCACAAATTGGCTTTTCAAGGCCTACTACGGGAACCGAATATTTATGGGTTATTGTTGTGTTGCATGTGAGGTAATGTGTGCCTTTCACACACTATTTGCATTATGGAATTTTTTTTTTTCCTTTTACAATTTTATCAGTAATTGTTTCATGATTCATCTGTTCCACCGGGCAGGTTCTTTACTTAATCCTATTTCTTATTGTGGACACTCAGATTGAAAGTCTGGTGGATGTAAGTTCCCATTCAGTTACCCGTTTTAGTCTGTCCAATGTGTAGAAAGATTGTCATTGTTGCTTAGTCTCTGAACCACTTCTTTCTTGCAGATTGTTGGGAGTTCTTTGCAAGAGGGTTCACTTCTTTCCATTTTAGTTGCTTTGAGTTTATTTGGATGGGCAATCAAGCAAGTGGTCAATGTTATACAGGTAGCTGCTTGGACTCAATTCTAATAGAAACTATTGTGTATCCTAATTTTTCTTTTCCAGTAATTTTATGACCACCAACAAATTTCTTGGTGTTGAAAATTGATGTGAAATTTTGAAATTATAGCACTGTTGAAAATGGGCTATTGACTATTTGCTTGAGATGCCAATTTTCGCTACCTTCACTTGGTTTGTTTTATTTCCTTTTCACTGGGACTAGTAATTTATCCAAGACTGTACAGGGGGAAAAAATGCACCTACCCAGTTGAATGAGTTCACAAGATATATCAAAATAGCTATTGCATTTATTTGATTGTTGAGCCCAAACTGTGTCAATGGATGGACAGTGTTGCAATTGACCTCATTAGATTATGTTTGTTTTGGATTGTAATTTAACTAAGTCTGGCTGCCAAGGAACAGATATGTGATCCACATTCTTGCATGAATTTTTTACTTTGGCCTTTAATAGTCATCTATTCAAAGTGAATTTATGTGATCAGACGGAATTGGTTGATCTTTTCGTTATACAGTTGGCCTATTCTATGATTTTGACTGTTCAAAATAAAACTTGATTTCGTGGTTCCAGATGAAGACAGCAGCAGATATGTGTGTGCATTATGACATTGAGAAGAAGCAGAAGCCTTAATATTCATTGACTTTTTCTATTGCTGAAGAATGAAGAATGTACAAGTGGTTAGTGCAGAGGTGTTTATTATTTCGCATTCAAGTTCACATGTTGAGCGTGTCAGATGGGATCACTAACTTATTACTATTTTTTATTTGATTTGATGCTTCCCTAAAGGGCGATTATACACACTGAGGCAACTTCTTTTTCTTTTGGTTTCCATCCAGTATGTGCATTCCATGAATTTTGAGAAACAAGGTGGCATTTGCATTTTGGAAAGTCAGCAATTATGACCATTTTTGTGTTCCAGGAAAGTTCAACGGTCATTTTTTTTTTTGGTTTGCCCCTCTGTGGATACTAGGTGGTAGGTCCCCTTTTGGGTTTAAAGATTTGTTTAATAACCACTCGTTTTGCTTTCTAAATTTAGTGATTGAAGCTCAGTTTGATATTGAAATTGAAAGCTGCAAAATGTTTTGAAAATTAAGTAGATTTATTTCACACTTGTATAAATTTATAACATATTTACTATTTATAACAAAAATTTGTTATATAAAAGTTAAATTTTCCGTGCACAATTATATCTCATTTCTTTTCATAGCTGCAATTATTTTCCACAGCATTTACGTTCAATTTCAATTTTCAATGATGAATTTTCAACCCTTGATGATATTATGTTTTCATTGTTGCTTTTTTATAATATAATATTGCAAGTCTCGGAAACCGACTAAAACTGCATGCAACTGTGTAAACAAGATATTCAAATACCTTAATTTAGAATCCTTGCATTCCAAAGAAACACGATATGCTATTGACCTCAAGCAACACCCGGAATTTGTAGTGCAGTCCGAGGATTACAAGAGGAATTTGAAATAAAATCATAAAGATATCGATTCTCGCTTACATAAGACATTACGCAGATGAACCCTTGTAGTAGACTAATTGAATAATCCTTTCTAAGATCTTCCTAATGCTAAAGAAAAGCTTGCAAAATGCAAATGATGATGGTTAGTCAGACGGATCAGTACAAGCTATATCCAAAAAATTGGCTAATGAGAATGGCAATTCCCAGAGCAATGGCCACGAGAGAAGATGCCCAGGTGAGTTTCTCAGTAATTCTGGGTATCCGATCCTTTAAAGCTTGACTACATGAACCTATAAACACTGTATAGCTTCCCATTGCAACTACAGTCCCAAGTAGGAACATGATGAGAAAGGCAGCACCAGCCAAGCGAGAAGGCAAAGCAAGTGCAGGCAAGACCATCATCAGTGCATCTGGTTGCAATCCGTGAATAATTCCAGTGGCAAATGTAGCAAAACCAAACTTCTTCTTTCCAACTGCAGGATTATCAAGTGCCTCATACACACTGACATCACACTCACCATTTTCTAGGGCAACACATGGAGTAGGAATTTCAGAAGCTTCCCTAATACCCATAGCACCAATAACAAGCAGAGTCATTCCCACCACTCTAGTGCCCCAAGTTCGGATGACTTCAATGTGTAGCCTATCCTTTAGAAGTAGAAATACTAGCCCAAAGATAACTTGGCCAGCATCATGGCCACAGCCCCAAAGAGCTCCAACTGCAGCACTTTCCATCCGGGTACGCCCAATTGAGAGTGGAGCCAAAGCAGCGAGGTGGTCAGGACCTGAAAGGGTGTGTAAGCAACCAGCAAAGAAACCAGTCCATGCACTACTTAATAATTCAGTCCGGATCAGCTTGCTCCCAACAGCAGCAGCTGCAGGTCCACCTGTCTTAGCTGCTGTTTGAAAAGTTGCAAAAGCAGCGGGTGCAAAAACTGGGTGGATCAAGAAAACAATAGCAGCAGAAAGTGCTACAAGTGTTCCAGCGGCAATTGCCTGAAAAAGACACACAATATGGTAATTTTTGTAAATTTTGTCTCCAAAGAAAAAAAATAACCATTGAACATTTTTAAACCATTGGATCATGCAAATTCTATTCAAATCCAACCGAAAAGTTTATATCAAGAATAACTAATAAATGCCTTATTGGTTGTACTCCAAAAATTAACAATAGCAAGTTATGCTAATGCTATGGAAGCCTGTGATATAACAGGGATGTAGTTATACAGATAAGTGTCCGCAGGGCTACGCATTTGTTCATGTTGTAATGGAGCTGAAGCAATAAGAGAAATAAATATTCCCTGCTTTTTCTGATGCATGTAAAACTCCACCTGTGCCAGTATAATAATACAAAAATTTCTTTCTCTTAAAAAACTCACAACTGTTGGACATAAAAAAACTCAAAAAGAGTTACAAGAATTAGCCACTACTGCAAAATCTCTAACACATGAGGGCTTCTCATTGCTTTTTGGTGTAGGTTCTTCACAATCAAAGACTAGCAATAACAATAAGTTAAAATGCTGAGACCACTGCAAATTCTACTTCACAATACACATACCCCTCTGTGGTAAGTGCTTCTGAAACAAAGCCAATTTAGCTCCTAGCACTACAGAAGACAAACAAGTTAACATACACAAGAAAACATAAAATTGATCAAATTTTAAGTCCAATTGAACCGCAAAATTTGATCTTTACATTACCTATCAAGAAGTGCTTCATATTGAAAATCTTTAAAGTTAATATTCATTATAAATTGGAAAGGATTTCAGTTTCTATCATATTTATGCCCCAAATTCTGAATTACATACACCGTGATTGTCCAATTCTACAAGTTTACATTTCATTACCATTTCTATCTCAAAAGGCTCCAAATTTTATTTTCATCTTCCTCTTTCCTCTCTATTTTCCTAACATCCAAACAGCCTATTACAAACCAACCCAATAATCTCAAATATTGAATTCACCACAAATCCATATAATTCATTAAACATAAAATCATTTACACGAATATCGCATTCCATTCATTAAAACCAATGCATCAAATCTAAATTTAACCCGAACCCCTGATCATTTCACAGAAATGAACCCCCCCCCCCAAACAAACAAAAATCAAACACTTAAAAATTTTAGAATTAAAAAATTACCTTTTTCCCCTCGATGATTCTTTTTGCGATCTGCTTAAGAAAATTCGAACCCTGCATTGACTCATTCGGTGATTCAACCTCACGAGGAGTCAGAGGAGAGCAATCATTCAACTCTGATGAAGACAAATGAGAAAAATGAGATGGATTTTCGTATTTGCAAGAAACTGAGCCGACCCGCTTGGACTCGGGGCGTGAAGAACTGAAAAAACCGAGTTTCGGTGAGTCAATGAGGGCGAGTCGAGGGCGGAAAGGCGAAAACTTGAGATGAGTTTTGGTGAAATGGGTCGGAGAAGATGAATACAGAAGCCTTTCCATGGCTTCTTTGGAGTAGTTTATGGCAATTGATGGAGATGGTCAGAAGCGGATAAAGTTTTAGCAAAGAGGCGAAAGAGAGAATAACGGGGTTACTGAATTCTAATGAATTATATTGTCGACTTTGTTTTCCCCCTTTTTTTTTTAATTTAATTTTAGGCCTAAGTTGATTTAGTTTTGAATTTTTTTTTTAATTTGTTGATTAAACACACACTCCGCATACCTCATGAAAAGAGATTTTGAATTTAAATTTTACTTTTTTTAAAAAAAATCATATTCTTTTTATTTGTACAATAATAATACAGCAATAGGATATAAATTTTATATCCTAAATTACGTGTCACTAATAATTATTTAACATTTGTGAGGAATTGCTTTTTGGCTTTTTATCCTCTATTACAGTATCCAATAATTATGTCACCCTATGTGACCCATCAGTTTGAATATAAAATTATATTATAATTTTATGGATATTTACAATTAAAACCCATCAGAACTTGCTAGACCAATTGAGTGATAGAATTTTCTGAAGTTTTTAGGTAGAAAACACTTGAATTTATTTCTAAAAGTTTAGAAGAGAACCGATTTTCGCTAATACGCATAAAAGAGGCAAGTGGGGTTCCGAAGTACAAAGGAGTGGAGGGATAAATGGGGGTGGTGGTTGGAATTTGTAAAAAGAGCAGGTGGCTTGAGAGAAATTGGAGGTGAGTCGGCAAAGGCATGAGGTATGAGAAGAATTTTTTAGCTGCTTTAAGCGTTTTTGTGGGGGAGTTGGGACATTTATGAGATAGCGTAGTGATCGTGTTGTGGTTTGATCACCTAAAGCGATTGATTCCTGCTTACTTTTCATTTGCCTCGCCTAATAAAATGAAAAGTCCAATTTTGACACCTAAACCCGCTCAAAACCACTTATCACTCCTATGCTTGCATAGTTGCCCCGCCCTCGCGCTGTCGCGTACCATCCTCGCGTTGGCGTGCGCTCGCCACACGCAAAGCCCAGATTTTTCAGCCATTTGTATTCATAAATAATACATCTAATAACACTTTTTAATATGCCATCAGTTGATTTGTTTCGGCTGCTGTATGTTCAAATACTGTAGTCCTTAATTGTAATACTAATCGAGAGAGACATACGGGAAAAAGGGGGAGACAAAAAAAAAAAATTATATAAAACTTTATAGTGTGGGAACACATGTGGACTGCACTGGAAAGGATAAGAAGGTGGAGATTGAAGAATGGAAAGGCGACGCGATGAGGCTCACGCACTCTTGTCTAGCGTCTGCTGACATGAGTCTAATTACTTGGCAAAAGATGATTGGCTTGTCTTTAGGGGGAACTTGAAGCCCCTGTTGGAAACTATCCGATTTACATGCTTGATAAGATATGAAGTTCACCCTAACGTTCGTCGGAACATGCCTTGATAAATATTAAAGATGGAGGTAAAATAACATTGTGAATCATATGGTATGTGATGAATTTTATTTGTGGGATGGGCATTTCAAATTGAAATTGATCAAATCAAGTGAATTCAACCATATTGGCTTGATTTTGGTTGATTTGTATTTTTTAATAAATTAATTTCAGATTGTAAAATTATAATTAGGTGAATCTCGAATTGAAAATAATTTGATAAATCTTGATCCAATCAAATTAATCAAATGAAAAAAAAAATGCCACATGTATTATCTTAATTGTCCATTACACTAGGTAATTATAGAACATCACATCACAGTGTAATAATGTGGAATATATTTGGATGGTAAATCTTAAATTAATTTAAAAAAAAAGGATTTGAAATATGGGTCCGAAAAATGCCACACGTATTATCTTAAGGGTCCCAAAAAAAAAAGGTCCAAATTGTTTGATAAAATGTCAGTCCAAAATTCTTATTGGAGACAAGCCCAAATCCAATAACAGCCTCCCTCAAGTCTGAATCAAGGAGCGTAACCTCAAAATAATTGAGCCCGTTTTCAGATTATCTCAACAAAAGAGCACCCCAAAATCATCGCAACATTTTAAAACACTACACCGAAGTGTACGAGACGATTGAGCCCATTTTCAGAGACCTTAACTAACGATTGAACCCAATTCATTAAGATTGATTAAGGGAGTCCTAAATGTAAAGTGGATTACTTAATGGTATTTTTTGGTGTATACGTTAATTAGATATTTATAAATTTTATATAAATAAATTAATTTATTAAGATTGATTAAGGGAGTTTTAAATGTAAAGTGGATTACTTAACGGTATTTTTCGGTGTATACGTTAACTAGACATCTACAAATTTTATATAAACAAACCAATTCATTAAGATTGATTAAGGGAGTCTTAAATGTAAAGTGGATTACTTAACAGTATTTTTCGGTGTATATGTTAACTAGACATCTATAAATTTTATCTAAACAAACATGATATTAATTAATTGAATGGTGTGACAATATAACTAATTCACATGACAACTTATGAAAATTTATTAATTATTTAATAACTAATACCCTAAATAATGTTATGTCATATTTTTTAGAATATAATTTGAAATAATCTTTATTTGAACTATGAGTTAAAAGATTGTGATTCTTTTATAATATGAACTCCACTGACAAATAAATTTAAGTGAATGATTAATGGATAATAAATAAATAAAATAATAAGTAAAATTCTAAGTATGTACAATTACTAAAAAAACATATAACATGATATCTTCAAAGCTTTTTAAAAAAAAACTCGGATCACGTAAAGATCTTAATTCCCGAGGCAAATCGGCTCTCAAACACCACAACTTGCGCGAAGATCTGAGCTCTTCTCAAGTGTTCAAACAGAAGTGATGTACCATCGTGCTCGAGGATTTGTGACAATACTAGCTAGTATTAATTATTATTATTATTTTTTCCCAACAACTGTCTCCTGCCCTTGGAGGAAAAATCTCAGAAAGGCCCAAAGCAAACAAATTTGTGATGCGTGACCTAAAAAAATGGACGGTTCTCATTTCACAAGCAACAAGACAACTGGTATGGCATGATTTTGTAATGTTTATTTCCCAGAAGGACCACTACAAACAGCCCATGGGCTCATGTTGTCCAAACGCAAGATGGGTATATCCGTAATTTCATAAAATGGATAGACCCCCCCTTACGTGTCATCCAGTTACTATGCCATTTTACCTTTATCCAAAGTATAATATACAAATTTGGGAGGTCCAAAAACTTTGTGGCAATACTGCCCCGCTAGCTTTCAGAAAACTGCTCCTATGATCATCCAACTACCACATGAATTTGCATCCCCGAATATAAACCATTCATTTTTTATGTTGTATAAATTTTAAATTTTTTAAATTTTATATTGAGTAATGCTATACTTATTTATTGCGTATAAGTGATGTACTATTAATAAAACTTCATCATTTACATAAAAAATGATAAAATTTAATTATTAATTATTATCGAAGCAATTAAAAAACATCATATCAATTAGAATACAAATAAAGTATTTCAACTAAATAAATATAATAATATTTTTACTACAATAATTTATTGTGTCTAAATTTCTACCATTATATCATAGATTCAGAGCATAATTAAAAAATTTACTCCACACTTATAAATCAATATTTAGAAGAATGAGATGATCATTTACTCCATGATAAAACAAAGAATAACCCGTCCAATCCAGTCATGTTAAAAGAAAACTCTGATTAGAAGAGAAGGTCCAAAATAATATCAATGGTTTCAGAAGGTGTTGCAATTTAATATGATGCGCTGCGCCACACCTAATCATCATCCATTTAACTAAATTTCTGAACACAGGACATTACAAAATAAGCTCTGTTTTTCAAAGCACACGCTCTGTTTTTGGCACTCGGAACTTGAAACTTCCAACTTAGCTTCAATGGCGAAGCCAGTTTCAATTGAAGTGTGGAACCCAAATGGAAAATATAGAGTTGTTAGTACCAAGCCTATGCCTGGAACCCGCTGGATTAATCTCTTAATCGAACAAGACTGCCGTGTTGAAGTAGTCACTCTTTTTCATTTGTTTTCTCTTTCTGTTGCTTTATTGAATTCTTCACGTAAACTTTGATCAAATTTTGTGCTTTTTTTTTTTAAAAAAAATTCCAGATATGCACCCAGAAGAAAACTATACTCTCAGTTGAAGATATCATTGCTTTGATTGGTGACAAGTGCGATGGGGTCATTGGACAGGTAGTTTATTTTCCACGATCAAGTAATTTTTTTCAATAAATAATCAGTAAGTGTTATTTCTGTTTGTTGAAGTTTGTGATATGGGTTTTGAGTTTCAGCTCACAGAGGACTGGGGAGAGACTTTGTTTGCTGCACTAAGCAGAGCAGGAGGAAAGGCTTTTAGTAACATGGCTGTTGGTTACAACAATGTCGACGTTAATGCTGCTAACAAATATGGTGTTGCTGTTGGAAACACTCCTGTAAGCTTTCTCCAATAAAGTAATCTTCTTTCAAACTGTTGAATGTTACGATAATCACAAATTTTTTTATTTTTTATTTTTTTTATCTAAGTTAAGGCATATTACATATAAAAAAATATGGCAGAGGGCGTAGTCCGGTGCATTTATTGTTTGATTCTGAACTAGATACTCTTTATACAAAAAAACTGTTAAAATACAAAAATTTGTTCTAACTTCCATTGAAGAGTGGAATAATCCATACATCGGAGTTGATGATGTTTCGTCTTTCAGCACTCTGATTTTAGAAGAGATCCGGGTTGTACTTAATTTCATTTATTGGTTATATGGTTAGGGCGTACTTACAGAAACAACAGCAGAGTTAGCAGCTTCGCTCTCTTTAGCGGCTGCAAGAAGAATTGTTGAAGCAGATGAGTTTATGAGAGCTGGCTTATACGATGGATGGCTTCCAAATCTGTAGGAGCATAAGTCTACGCCACAATTTTATGTTATCTACTTGCTTCAAATATATTAATACAACTATGATGCACTCAAATTGATCCTTACTAGTTTTAAGTCCATGATTCCGCTGTTTCATTCTGATAGGTTCGTTGGGAACTTGCTCAAGGGACAGACTGTTGGTGTGATTGGAGCTGGTCGTATAGGATCTGCCTATGCTAGAATGATGGTAATCTTTTGCTAAGTGAAATTCAAATCCATTTAGATTTTAGCACATCGACTTGAAACTACTGGTTGATTGTATACTTTACAAAAGCAAACCAAAGTATAGGCAGTTCTTATTATTAATCTTTATGATGCGAAACTTATTCCGTTCCCTGCATTGATTCGTGGTTGGTTCTTGGAGCCAGCAAGTAATTGTGCTCTGTAGATCGCCAGATGTAGTTTTTTCTTCCATTCTTGGAAGTAATTCCTTGTTTCTTTTCTGTGGCAGGTTGAAGGGTTCAAAATGAACCTCATTTACTATGATCTTTACCAAGCTACACGTTTGGAAAAGTTCGTCACAGGCGCGTCCTAATCCATCTGCTTGTAACTAATTTATACAAAACATTCTGTGCTTATGCTTCAATGTTCCTGGATTGCAGCTTATGGTCAGTTTCTAAAAGCCAATGGTGAACAGCCTGTCACTTGGAAAAGAGCCTCATCCATGGACGAGGTTCTTCGAGAAGCAGATGTGGTGTGTACCCTTTGCTGAGAACTTATTGAGTGTTTTTTGAGTATTACATCTTTAACATGCAGTTGCAATTGATATATGTATTATTATTGATGCTCTTCGTAGATAAGTCTTCATCCAGTCTTGGATAAAACCACTTACCATTTGATCAACAAAGACAGGCTTGCAACAATGAAGAAGGTAACTTTTAATGAATGTGCTTTTGTTATTTTGAAGTCTATTAGTGGACAAATACAACTGTTCCTCGGCTTGATGTTTATAAATCCTACTCAATGTCTGTAGGAAGCGATTCTTGTCAACTGTAGTAGGGGTCCCGTGATTGATGAAGAAGCTCTGGTGGAGCATTTGAGACAAAATCCAATGTTTCGGGTCGGTCTTGATGTCTTTGAGGTAACAGAACTCGGCTTTTCTAGTTTCAAACTCATATCCACGCGGGAAAGAGCAAAATCATGTCCTAAGCTGACACATGATTGCCGTATTAGGAAGAGCCTCACATGAAGCCTGGGCTCGCTGAAATGAAGAACGCCATCGTGGTACCTCATATTGCTTCCGCATCAAAGGTAATATAATATAAATGGGTAATCTATTTGAACTGAGGAACGCAGAGATGGTAACGTCTTGCCTTGTGCTGTATGTAGTGGACTCGGGAAGGAATGGCAACACTTGCTGCTCTGAATGTTCTGGTATGATAAGAACAAAGAAAAGGAAGCGTGGAACCCATTTCACTATTTAGCATTTGCTTTGTGCTTGATTCTCGCATTCTAACTTCTGACTCCTCGCCTTTTCTCCATGTATATTATAGGGAAAGATTAAAGGATACCCGGTATGGGGTAACCCAAATCAAGTAGAACCATTCTTGAACGAGAATGCTCCACCTCCTGCTGCAATTCCAAGCATTGTGAACTCAAAGGCATTGGGTAAAATCAAAATTTCCGATGTCTGCGCAGATCACCTTACCAGGGGTATCCTTGATCTTACCAATCTTGTTTTCTTTCGCAGGTTTGCCGGTTTCGAGGCTTTGAGCTCCCAGAGGCTTCACCAAATCGGGGTCTAAAGATGTGCATATGGAGCACCTTACTAAGTTTGAAGTGTAAAATGCTCCTTTGATGTGAGTGTTCAAAATTTTCATTATGAGAAGCATTAACAACCATGTACGCATATGCTTTTGCGCAGTTGTGTTGTATTGACTGGCTTCATAATTTCACATTTTCTACTATATCCTAAATGACCTGAAACCAGCGAGCCCAAATTCTCCTAGAAATTTTCCGGATTTCAATTTGTATTCTTATTCTACTAATATCTACAAATAAAAACAAAATTACTCGAATAGTGATTTACCATCTAGAAATAAATACAGAATTAAAAATGTTTATGATGATTTCAAAATATGGCTTTATGGACATTACTGACCAAGCATTACTCTCACTTAAAAAAGTAAAAATTATCGTGCTTCAATATGGAGAGTATAAATCCATTTAGTAATTGTATAGCCTAGGGGTTTACTTGAGTACAATAATAATAATAATAAAGTCCATAAATTTAAATAGATGCAAAAAAAACATGAGTCCACTGGGCATCTGGCATTGGTTGGAATCAACGGAGTTAAATCCACACAACTGAAGCACAGGTTGAAGGTGTACTACCCCCAAGTGGCAACTAATGTTTATGGATTAGGATTTAGTATTAAATTAAGTTTTTACTAAGTATTAAATCAATTATTAGAATTGTTCTAATTTTTTTTTATAACATTGAATCTTTATTTAATTTTTATAGGCCCCTTGATGATGCTGTAATTTTTCAATAATATAATGGATATACTCAGTTGAATCTAATTTATGGTAGGCATTATTTTTTATTGATAAAATCAAAATAATATAACTAGTTAACAAACTCATTATAAGGGTGATTTTAATTTAAAAATAAAAATATTAAGAGATACCATATAATACAACATCTCAAGTTCTTTTATTTAAAAATAAATTTTTTACGCAATAAAGTAAATTTCATTGTTTAATGCTCATGCGTGCATTTCTTTGGATTAATTCAAACGGCTGATTGTTTATAAACCCCTTTTTGCTCATAAGTAAGTAAGCGTTGGTAGCAGCGGAATGATGATGAGTATATAAATCAATAAAAACTAAAAGAAAAGGCAAGAGAAATTTGATATTATTTATATTTGACAATTATCTCGCTACTGTATTTGCTAGATGATAAGAGATATCTCAATTGATGATCTATGGCCAATAAAAAGTAAATGTACACAAGTTAATTAAAGAAACCAAAACTTTCAAGGCAAGCATTGAATATTATAAACCACAATAGCATTGATTAGCTAAGCCAAAAAATTGTTGTATATAGAGATGGTCAGGAGGCTGGGTAGAACATGGTGGTACCACATGTATTCGTATAGCGTGACACAAGCATGTTTCAATGAGATAAATTTAGAATTTTAGACATATGTACCTTAAAAATAGGGTACAATGAGAGATTAGTTAAAATATAATATGTAAAAAGGTTTGCAACAAACATATTTTACTTTTTAATAAAAGGTAAAATTAAATTTTTATGATTTTAAAAATAACTTGAAATATTAATATTTTAATCTATTTTATTAGCTCAATTTTTTTAAATCCATTTAGATGAATAATTGATATCATGGTTTTAATAAATAAAATTATAAATATCGTGATTTATAAATATGTATTAATATTGTTATGGACTATAATTTATTACTCTATATAAGTCTAAGTTAACAATTAAGTTAACTCTTAAGAAAATTTTATTATAATTATTGTTGTTAGGTATTAAAAAAGAATTCTAATACTGTATAACCTAACTTAATAATTATTATTATATTTTTTATTATTATTAATTTATTATTATTAAATACAGATAAGAGTTTTGAATTTTTATTATATTAAATTTAACTAAGGACATATGAACCTAAACAAGTACATAAATTAAAAAAAAGTACATTAACAACTTAGCATGTCTCTCAATGAATTAAAAAAATAAAAAAGCTTATGCTTATTTTGTTAGGCATAGCATGACATAACCCACAGCATGACATGTGCGGACATAACATGAGTAGGCCTTGTGTAGGGTCGGGCATAAGCATAAAAAAAAAAAAAAAAAAGGGAGACATGGTACAAAACGTCATGAGCACAAACACACATTGGTCTTTCTTTGATAGCTGGCCTGACCTACTGGCCATCTTCGGTTGTATATGATTTTAAACTGCTTTTACAATATCAAACCCCATAGTTTTTGTAGTAAAAAGTAGTTTAGCAATAATTGTGGATCTTGGCTAAGACTGTGCAGAAAAGTAATTACGTCTGACCTAACTCGATTCAAAAGACATTGAATTTAGATCGAGTCGAATTGTTAACACAATCCGATCAGATTGATTTTTTGCCAGCTCCATCCGAAAAATTGATCGGGTTGCCTTTAAAATAAAAAAAATAAAAAATTGAATTAATGAAAATTGAAACCAGTGAAAAACACGGCCGGTACTTAAAAACACATGCAGCTTCGCGCCCTGGCCTTGAACTCATCAAGAAGACAAGAAACACTCAAAACATACACAATCTTCATTCTTCATGGTTTGACACTCACGCATCCGAAAAGCAAGCGGCAGTAGGGCACTAGTCCAGTGTCCACCAATGCAGATGTAGCGTAACCGAATCTGATGCTCCATGCCTCCACCGTTACCAAGTTCCTCTGAGCTCCACTCAAGCCCGGCAAATCCGAATTTTGTCTTTTGAAGGTTTGATGGCATATAGTAATAATATATTATGATATGTTGAATTTTTAGATGTTAATTGTTATAATGATTGACTTTTAAAAAAATTTTTCCTTTTTTTTGGGGAAAAACTTAATTAGATTAATAAATGGGGTAATGTTATAAAGAAGACAGGGGCAATGCTATAGAGAAAGATAAAAATATTACCTCTTTTTACAAATTAACCCAAACAGCATCTAATCCAAATTTTATTTGATATAAATTTATTCTAATTTTTTTATACAATCCAATTTAATTCGATCATATTTGAATTAGATTATAATTTTAGATTAAATTAAAATAAATTTTGATCTAACAAGATCAAATCAAAATCCAATTTAGCCCAACCTTAATTTAATTTGACCAAACCCAAATCCAATTTTTATCTCACCTCTCATTATTGACCCTTTCTATTTCTTTTGATTAGCTTAAAATTAAAAATTATTTACCGATAAACTGAGCGTACCAGTTATTTTTTATTGATGAATTGATTATTTATCATTACATTATATTAAACAAATGATTAAATTAAAATATTTAAATCCAAGAATCCACAATATTCTCACCATTAATCCTATAAAAAATAAATATCGTACCATAATGAAATTTATTTTTTTATTAAAATCTTATATTTTTATTATTATAAGAAGGGTACGGATTATATGCAAAGTAAAGGATACTCATTAATAAGATGAATAAAAGTTAAATTAATACCAAGTAAGTGAATCGATGACTAGTAAGTGACAGCATAACTGCTTTATCATTAATTTATTATTAAGAATTTCTTAAGTTATAGTAATTATAATTTATGTTAAATACAGTAATAATGATATAATAATAAAAAACCGCATCAATTTTGTGTGGCATAAGATATAATTATTGTAACTTAGCATTTGTCCAATTATTATTATTATTATTAATTTTTTGGCCATTTATAATGTTTTACTTCATATCGATTCCACTATTCCAGAACCTTCTTTTCCATTCCGAATCGACCCAATCGAAACGGTATCGTTCTGCGGCCTTTTTAGAGTCTCGATATCCGTATCGACGATACGGTATCGTATTTCACATCCCAAAACGTACGCTATATAAACCCTATCCCAGTCGCTTTACTCTTCGTTCATAATTACTTGCAGATAAAGCTTTCTGGAATCCCCTAACCCGCAGAGACGATGCCGTCTAAGAAGAAGATCACTCTGAAGAGTTTAGACGGTGAGACGTTCGAGGTGGAGGAGACGGTGGCGCTTGAGTTGCAGACGATCAAGCACATGGTGGAGGACGACTGCGCTGACACCGTATTCCCGTTGCCGAATGTGACGAGCACGATTCTGTCGAAGGTCATCGAGTACTGCAAGAAGCACGTTGAGGCTAGGTCGGGGGACAAGAAGGACGACAAGTCGACGGAGGATGATCTCGAGACCTGGGATGCTGAATTCGTGAAGGTTGACCAGAATACCCTCTTTGACTTAATCTTGGTATATCCTCTCTCCCTTCCTTTCTCTATTTACGCTTTGCCCATTTTATTTGATGATATTGCTAGGAAGTTCTGATTTTTATTTTTGTTAGGGTTTTGGTATTTTTATGAAAATGGACTTTTATTTACGAAATAGAGAATTTTGATTTTGCTTCTCGTAAAAGTCTGATATTTGATACTGGTTCTTTGTTTTTAAAGAAAGCTACTTTTTTTTTTCCCCGAGTTATGGAATTGGGGTTTTTATTTTTTAGAAAAAGAGAATTTTGACTTGGTTTTTGGCTTGCCTTGTTGCTTTGGTCTCGAGTATTTGTTAATGGCTTTTTGGTTGTTATCTATTGAAACCCAAAGTTTGGAGTATTTCTGGAGAAGGATTTTTATGATAATGTTTTTTTGTAGAAGTTTTTTGGTGTCTGGTCTCAGATTTATGATGGTAATGACTCTGGTTGGTTGATGAGAAAACAGACGGAAATTAGATCATGTTCTTGAGTCTATAATATTTTTTTTTTTGGGCCGGCGAGGGGGGGGGGTGTCTATAAGTTAATCTAATAGTTTAACATGTTTTTGGTTATGCTTTTGTGCTTGTTCTGCATTTGTTTCGTCTCTGTGTCGTGCTGTTGGATTGTGGATAATGATTGTGCTCACTGGATAGCACGGGAACTTAATTTACTTGCTGCATGATTTGAATGGTTGTCTGTGTACGTATGTTTTTGTGTGGTGCAATTGTGTGCTTTGAACCAGCCTGCATCTTCTCTTGGTAATTGTATAATAATTATAATGCTGCAGTTGCTGATGTTCTGTTTTCATTGTGTAATTTCAGGCAGCCAACTACCTGAACATCAAGAGTTTGCTGGACTTGACCTGCCAAACTGTTGCAGACATGATCAAGGGGAAGACTCCAGAGGAGATCCGCAGGACCTTCAACCTCCCTGCAAACTTTTCTCAAGAGGAGGAAGAGGAGGTTCGAAGGGAGAACCAATGGGCGTTTGAGTGAAGGACTGAAGTGATGAAGGCTAGGTAGTTAATATTTGTGATAGGAATGTTGGCATAATGATAGGGGACTTTTAGTACGAATGTTGCCAGTGGGTGTCTGGTATTAAACATCAACATTTCCTTTTGTTGCGAATCTGTGAAAACTGGTCAACCTTGTTTGTCCCTTTTTATACTATAAATCTTCATTTAGCTTTTAAATTTAGCACTGGCTATGAACTCGAATCTCTTCATAGAACAATCACTTCCAACTTAGAAATAAGTCAACTTTGTCAACTTGTTAATGAGCAAACCTACGATTGATAAATTAAAGTATTTTTTCCCCTCAGTCTGTTTTTATCTTTAAGATCTAACGATAAATGTCTAATCATGTCAAGCTTTAACGATGTCATGTAAAACTTGATGGAGTTGACAAGATCTTTTCTTGAACAACATAAATATTATTCATACATAAATATTATTCATACAAAATAAAATAGTGGATTAGGCTCCTGGGATAAATATTTAAAATTTTTGTATTTCAACTACGAAAAGAATTTCATTTTAATTAGAATTTTAATCCTAATTTTTTTAAACTTAAGAGATTTCTTAATCAATGTAGGATTCTATTGGTAATCTGTTTCTTGGTTGTTTTATTTTTTTTCTTAACACCCTATAAGTATATTAATGCCCTAGGTTTTTAACAATCGGGCAATAGATTTAAAAATATTACTGTCCTCGGCCTTTTACAATAGAGTAATAAATTAAAAACAAAAAAAGAAAAAAAAAACAAAAGCTGTCTTTTGACAAATTAGAGGAAGATCCCTTGTCGGAAACCAACTATTTTCTATTATTTTGCTTCATCTTTAGGATTTCTCCATGTTGCGGTAGAGAATATTTACTAGCAATGCTAATTGATTCATTATGGACCCTTGGGTTTAACTGTTTTAATTTTCACCATTAATTCTGGATAAATAATTAATTATTTGATAATTAATAGAAAATATTTGAATTCATAGATACAGTTTTATTTTTTATAATTCCATAACTATTTTTCAAGTCACCAACAAAATTAAAAATTAAATATACAAATATATATTATTTAATCTTCCACAACACATGTTAATTAGATCCCTCTATTCATTTATAACTGAGACAATAGAATTTTGAATTCTTAGTTTTATTGATTGTCTTCTTTTTTTTAAATTTTAAAGTTACTCATTGGTGAGTATTTTTTTTTAAATTAAATGTTTATTAAAAGACAACGATGACAGTGATTTATCTTTACATATATAAGCATCTATAAACTTTTTCTATAGGATTACATAGGGCTAATTTAGCTAAATGACGTGGAACTTTACTGCAGGATCGTAGAGCAGAGTTTACTTGGATGGAGTTCTCAGAGAAAGATAAGACTTCTTGAATGTCGGAGATTAACCACCCGACTTCACATCTACTATGCACTTTGGTTCTAACAAGATTAACAACGTTAAGAGAACCTGACTCAATTAGAGTTGGAGCCAGTCCGATGTCCCTCGCCAATTGGATGCCTATCCTCAAACTCTCTGTCTCCGGAAAACGTCTTTGCGAAAATAGAAGATGCTATAACGTCGCCTATCGAATTATGGGCCAATGCTCCAATGGCAGCACGATTCTATTTGTGCTTCTCTATGCATGAATAAAACCTCGTGAGCTTCCATACATTCTTTCCTTGTTTACACCCCACTAGAGCATGATACTGATCCTCATAAGCAAAGCCACAACAAGGGCATGAAGGAGCAACTGGTGAGTATTAAGTTGAGTTAATTGTTGCAATATTTATTAATATGGTAGATTTTCGTTGAAAATGAATAATAGTAAGAAGATAAATTGAGTTGCGTTAATATTAAGATACATAAAGTTAGAAAGGAAGCATAGAGGTATTAATAGATTGTACTTGTTTCCTTTTACTATTTAATCTTTGGGAAAACACGTTTAATAGACTTGATAATTAGTAATTTTGAATTTTTAATAATTGAAATTTAAATAATATCTTAACTAGCTTTTATAATTTTATGAACTATTGATTAAATCTAGCGATCAGCACTATTGATGCTGCAACTTTTATAACAGTTTCATAGAGTGATCCCGTATATATATGGATGTTTCTCGGGTTGCCCTCTGGTGAGGAAGAGGCTAAAATAACTGAAAAGAAGATTTCAAAAGCTTATAAGTTGAAGGCCTTAGAATTGCACCCACGTAAACGATCCGATGATGCGAATGCCCATGACAATTTCCAGAAGCTGATGTCATCTCATGAGATCTTAAAGGATGCCCGGAAATTGTTCGATGATCTTTCGAAAGTTAAACGGGAGAAGCGGCAGCGGCAATCCCAGCAGGACGGGAGGAGGCGAAAAATGATGTTGGATCTTGAAGAAAGAGAAAGGCTGCAACCGGGCAGTGAAAGCGAGACAGCAAGAGGAGAGGATTGCCAGGCTGCTTAAGGAAGAGATTGAGAGAACACGTGCAATGCACGCAAATAAAGGAGCACCTGCCTTGTTGGATGATAAGGAGAAGGTGCTTAAGGTTACGTGGGACAAGATGAAGGATTATAATTATACTGCAGAGAGGTTGCGAGAGATATTCTGAGAGTTTGGGGAGGTTGAAGATGTTGTGATTGAGAATTCCAAGAAGAAAGGTTCTGCATTTGTTGCAATGGCTACTAAAGATGCAGTGGTGAGTTCTTTAATTTGAGACGGTATTGATTTTATTTCTGTCAAAATTATGTGCAGTTTGAGTCTTTATGTTTTATGACTAATGATTTGTGTTATTGCTTTGTAGGGTGCTGCTACTTCAAGGGTTAACTGGGGTAGTCTTTCAAATCCTCTGCTGGCTTTAACTGTTCAACAATCAGCCGTAGCAAGTGCCTCGAAGACCTGCAGAGACTGTGATGCTGATAGCATTAACAATTCACCCGGAAAAGAAGGGGGGGGGGGGTGTGTGTGTGTGCTAGTTATCAATCAGGTTATGAAGATGCTCTTTTAAGTTGTAGCAATTATGATTTATATAGGTTTAAACACATTTAATTTAGATCATTCAACTTTTGGTTTGGATACTTTTCCAAAATATAACTTCAAATGCTGTCTCCGTACATATCTTCTTGTGTTACACATTTGCTTGGCCTGAGCAAGCCCGCCTCTTGTCTTGGTAATTGTACAATTATTAGTATAATTGTAATGCTTTAGTTGTGATTTTCTATTTACGTTGTGTAATTTCAGCAGCAGACATGATCAAGGGGGAAAATCTGGAGGACAACCACAAGACCTTCAACATGAAGAATGACTTCACTCTGAGGAAGACGAGGGGGTTCGAAGGGGGAGTCATTCTTCATGTTGAAGGTCTTGTGATAGAAATGACGATAATATGACGGTGGTTTTTAGTTTATATGTTGCTAGCAGGTGTCTTGTCGTTCGTGAAATTTTTAATGCTCCTGAGGCGCTATGAAAGTCATGAAACTCGCTTATTGCAATATATCCAAGTTCTATATTTTGCAATATACATACGTAGACATATGCAAATATACGTGCGGGCATCTTTATTTTTTTTAAATGTGAAAGTGCGTGTTATTTAATAGAGTTATTTTTTTAAAAAAATTTAATTAAGTTAGTTGGTGGGGTACTGTCAAATTAATAATATAAAGAAGATAAAAATATTATATCTTTTTATAAATTCACTCAAATAATATCTAATTCAAACTCAATATGATATGAATTTATTTTAATTTTTTAATACAATCCAATTCAATCCAAATATATTCAGATCAGATTAAATTGAATTATAATTTCCGGTTGAGTTTAGAAGAATTTTTCAACTCATCTAGGCAATCCAAAACACAATTGGATTGATTCAAATCTAATTTGACCTAATCCTAATCTAGACAATCCAATCCTCCAATGGCTCACTCCCTCGTTATTGTCCTTTTCTCTTTCTTTTCATTAGCTTAAATAAAAAATTATTAACTTATAGATTATTTTCTATTAATTAATTAATTATTTATCATTACATTATATTAACACAAATGATTAAAATTAAAATATTTAAATCCAAGGATTCACAACAATCCCACCATTAATCCTATAAAATTAAAATCTTATATTATTATTATTATTATTATTATTATTATTATAAGGAGGGCATGAATTATTTGGGGAGCAAAGGATACTCATTAATAAAATAAATAAATTTTAAATGTTGTAACTCTATTAATATTGATTTATAATACAATATAAATTTTAATCATATGTGTAAAATAATAAATAATAAAAAAATTTATTATAATTTTAATTATGTGACAATAAAATAATATTTTATCTTAAATTTTTTTTCAACGTAATCCAATCTAAATTTCAATTAATACTAGATCTGTGAATCCGTGACTAGCGAGTGACTGACTGCTCATTATTATTATTATTATTATCATTATTAATTTTTTTGGCAATTTATTGTGTTCTATTTTATATCGATTCCACTATTCCAGATCCTTCTTTCTCATTCCGAATCGACCCAATCGAAACGGTCTCGTTCTGCGGCCTTTTTAGAGTCCCGATATCCGTATCGACGATACGGTATCGTATTTCACATCCCAAAACGTACGCTATATAAACCCTACCCCAGTCGCTTTCCCGTTCATTCATAATTATTTGCAGATACCCCTTTCTGGAATCCCCTAACCCGCAGAAACGATGTCGTCTGGGAAGAAGATCACTCTGAAGAGTTCAGACGGTGAGACGTTCGAGGTGGAGGAGACGGTGGCGCTTGAGTCGCAGACGATCAAGCACATGGTGGAGGACGACTGCGCCGACACCGTAATCCCGCTGCCGAATGTGACGAGCACGATTCTGTCGAAGGTCATCGAGTACTGCAAGAAGCACGTTGAGGCTAGGTCAGGGGACAAGAAGGACGACAAGTCGACCGAGGATGATCTCAAGGCCTGGGATGCTGACTTCGTGAAGGTTGACCAGAATACCCTCTTTGACCTGATCTTGGTATATCCTCCCTTCCCTCCCTCCCTTTCTCTATTTACGCTTTTCCCATTCTATTCGTTTTGATTTTTAGTTATATTTGATGATATTGCTAGAAAGCTCTGATTTTATTTTTGTTAGGGTTTTGGTATTTTTATGAAATCGGAATTTTATTTACGAAATAGAGAATTTTAATTTCGCTTCTCCTAAATGTCTGATAATTCTGATAATTGATACTGGTTCTTTGTTATGGAATTGGGGTTTTTATTTTTTTAGAAAAAGAGAATTTTGACTTGGTTTTTGGCTTGCCTTGTTGCTTTGATCTCGAGTATTTGTTAATGGCTTTTTGGTTGTTATCTATTGAAACCCCATGTTTGGAGGATTTCTGGAGAAGGATTTTATGATAATGTTTTTTGTAGAAGTTTTCTGGTGTCTGGTCTCAGATTTATGATGGTAATGACTCTGGTTGGTTAATGAGAAAACAGACGGAAATTAAAATGAACAAAAGATTTGGATCATGTTCTTGAGTCTATAATTTTTTTTTTTTTTTTGGGGTCTATGAGTTAATCTAATAGTTTAACATGTTTTGGGTTATGTTTTTGTGCTTGTTCTGCATTTGTTTCCCCTGTGTCGAGTTGTTGGATTGTGGATAATGATTGTGCTCACCTGATAACACAAGAACTTAATTTACTTGCTGCATGATTTGAATGGTTGTCTTTGTACATATGTTTTTATGTGGTGTGATTGTGTCTTTGAACCAGCCTGCATCTTCTCTTGCTAATTGCATAATTATGATAATGCTGTAGCTGCTGATATTCTGTTTTCTTTGTGTAATTTCAGGCAGCCAACTACCTGAACATCAAGAGTTTGCTGGACTTGACCTGCCAAACTGTTGCAGACATGATCAAGGGGAAGACTCCAGAGGAGATCCGCAAGACCTTCAACATCAAGAATGACTTCACTCCAGAGGAAGAAGAGGAGGTTCGAAGAGAGAACCAATGGGCATTTGAGTGAAGGACTGAAGTAACGAAGGCTCAGGAATTAATATTTGTGATAGGAATGTTGGTATAATGACAGTAGTCTTTTAGTATATGTTGCAAGTAGGTGTCTAGTATTGAACATCGTCATTTCCCTTTTGTTGTGAATCTGTGAATGCTGCTCATTATGAATGTCATTAAACCTTGTTTGTCCCTTCTTTATACCTTGACGGAGTTCGCAGAGAGCTTTTCTTGGACAACATATATATTATTCATGCCAAATAAAATTGTGGCTTTCCCTACTGGAATAAATCTCTAAAATTTCGGCATTTCATCTATGAAATGAATTCCACTTTAATTAGGATTTTAGTCCTAATTTTTTAACCCTAAGAGATTTCTTAATCAGTCTAGGATTCTATTCCCAATCTAGTTCTCGGTTGGTATATCATTTTTCTCAACACCATGTAACTATATTAATGCCCTATGTTTTTAACAATCGAGCATAGATTTAAAAATATTAATGCCCTCGGCCCTCTAAAATTGAGTAATAAATTAAAAAAAAAACAAAAAGCAGTCTTTTTACAAATTAGACGAAGATCCCTCGTAAGAAATTAACTATTTTTAAAAAAATTATTTTACTTTATCTTTAGGATTTCTCCGCACGGGCTTTTGAAACAACATATATACATTGTGGCTTGAGCGGTTTAACTTTCCCTAAGCATGTGAGCATGACAAGAGCCTCAGATCTCTTGTTTTCAACACAAGATTTTACCATTTCAATTACATGGCATCGACTTCACTTTATATATGAGATTCTTCTAGATTAATGAGACATTATAGTTTAGTTGCCACTTTATTTATTTACTTTTTCCTTATTGTCCACGACAATATCCCCTGTTAGTCATTTGACGTAAAAACATTAATAGCAGTTTTGACATTTTATTGCCAAGAGTGCTCAAGCTATAAAAGCTTCATTCCCCACAATATTTAGAACTTTTCTTCCTATGACCTTTTCAACAAAAACTCGTAGTTGTTTCAGATGAGATATAACTTTAAAAAGGACAAATTATCATAGGTATATTGCCACAACAGGTTGTATGACACTTACAGGACTTAAGAGAATGTGCAAATTTACATAAAAGCAAACTGCTAACAGTAGACACCTAGTAGCACACGCATTGAAGGATTGCTTTATTGTTATATTACATTCCTATCACATAGAAAGACCACTCAAATACCCGTTCATTCTCCTTTCAAAGCTCTCTTTCTTCTTCTGGACTAGCGATAACAAGGTTCAATGAGATGACATTTACAGGAACATAAGAGAATTCACAATTTTGTAAGAAAAGAAAAGACATAATAATATTCACAACCTACTAGATACCTATTGAAAGGCCACTCTAATGGCAAAATTTCACACCATCGTATCCACATTCCTCTAACATGAAGCCATTGCACATTCCTCTAACTTGAAAACATACATATGCAGAAAGATAGCTATTATGTTACTTGTTACATACAATTGCGACATCTAACGAGTAAATTAAGTACTCATGCTTTCTGGTGAATACAATCATTGTCTGTTACCAAACCCCAATTAAATTGTAATTTCACAAATAACACAAAACATAACCTTATACGTATGAAATTATTAGTAGATTAATTAAAAGTAAAACTGAATGCAAACCCAAATCATTGCTCTCTTTAGTTTTCTTATGTCTTCTTATCAACCAAATGCAGAAGTTATCATCATGAATATGAGAGACGGACAGTAAACACTATAAAATAAAACTACTAACATACTCATTATCAAAAATAGAAACGCTAACAAGTTCCCAAAAATAAAACCAAATCGAAATCATAGATTGGGTAAGAAAAAGAAAAAGATTATCTATTCTATAAACCCTAATACAAAAAAAAAAAAAAAAACTTGCATAAATAAGGAGGTCTATGGATGTCATGTCAAATAACTCTTCAAGATTCCAGTTCTTGAGTTCAACCAAGTTTTCTTCCTTGCCCTCTGCCCTGGCCTCTAAGCGCCTCTTACACTAATTAATAACCTTCAGGCTGGTGCTTGTCTTGATAAGCAATGACTCGAACGATATGCCATATCCTCCCCAACAAACTCTTCGTCGTTAGAATTCTTCAAAATGATCATTTTCATAACCATCAACATCGTTTTTGTTTTCGAGTGCTTTTATATTTAAATATAGAGAGGGTTGGTTGCGAGTGCACAATGCAAGCATGATGGAGAAGAATTCAGGCAAAAACGATGCAGTTTTGGATAGACATATATTTTATGTCATATGGTTTTAAGGTTTTGGTGTGTCGTGAGATGACTGGGCCTCGACTATTAAGTTAGAGCCAGAAAGTTCACGGTCTGGAATCCCTTTGCTAGCTCAAATTCTATTGAAACTTTAACTCTCACAAGTGGCTATATACGGGGGGGAAATTAGGAATAAATATATCTTCAAGTACAATTTTTCTTGAATAAGAAAAATATAGTTCTAAGATTTCTATTTCCTGCTTAGGGTTGTTTGCACACCCACTAGTGTACATGCCCAGTCATGTACACATCCATTTTGTGAGGAGGACTATTGAGGATAGCAGAGAAGATTGAAACCTTTTTATATAATTCTTCAACTTTAATTTTAAGGTATTTTTCTAATCTTATGCATGTATACGTAATTTTATAAAATAGAATATTATTACTCTAAATTTGTTTCTCCAACACATATCCCCATGGTTGTAAGGTTTTGGTTTTGTTTAGTTTTTATATATAGAAGGAGGATGAGGAGTTAGTTCCTCTCATTCTCATTCTTTTTTTTCATTATTTTGTTTAGTTTTGTTTTTATAATGCTGATAGATGCAACCCTTGTACCTGTTACTGCCTGTTGCTAATACATAAATATTTAGTTAGCTCTCCTTTTGGCATGGAATATAGCAAACTGACCCGTTCTCTCCTCGACGAGGGACGAACCTCAAATCCTGAAGAGAGAGATGATGATTTCTTGGCAAACAAGAAATCAAAAATCATCTATTAATATTTTTGTGAATTTATCAAAACAGACTCCACTACTTTGTAAACAATTATCCTAGAATCAAGAAATGAACTATTTCAAATAAATAACTCTAATTTTCAATCCCTGGTGGATTTTTCACCGAAGTTCATAAGTTTTTCCATGATGTGAATTAGTTGCAAAAACTATGATGGACTAATAACTTACACCCTAACTACCTATTACTATTCCATTTCCTATAATTAATCTCAACATTAATTTTAGCCTGAAATCCATCTATGATAATTCCACAAATGTAAATCTCCATTATTTTAATACGTTCTCCATTTTTTTTCTAAGAGATATTTTTCATTCTCCATTTAGGCTACCAAACATAAAGCCTGGTTAGCGAACAAGTAGCGCATCAATTTTAAAGCATAAACATAAACAAGTTTCATTACTTCACTAAATTTTTCATCTATTGAGAATTAGATCCACTCAACCTTATAATTTAAAGTTTAAAAAATAATATTTATGTCTCTGTTGTCGACCATTGAGTTGAGTGAATTCCACTAGATTGAGTGAATTCAATGAATGAAAAATTAATTCACTTTTTAAATCCAAAATACTAGAATGACACAAAAGGAATCTGAGCTGATCTTGAAGCCCGTTTGCTTTAATAGTTAACATAGTGAATGAAGATATTACGGATGCACAAAACTGCATTTCAGTTCCATATTATGGATGTCGTGCATGATTGGAACATTATGTTAGTGAACTAAAAGTTTACTAAAAGCTATCACAACACTGACTGATGTACCACAAAATCATTATGCGCTGATGAAAAAGGCCAATGTGATTAGAAATTTTCTCGAACAATAAGATAAATGGCAGTAAGATAAAATAAGCACAATGATACAAATCATGCATCTAGTTGCATTTACACCAATAATTGGGTAGTGAAAACGAGAAACATTTATTAATTTCAACCAAAGTATAAAACAAAGTGAACAATAAGGTCTGATCATACATTCCCTTTATTGAATTTATTCCACATGTCTATTCTCTTGCACATAAAACCTTCTGAAAGCCTATTCAATAGTAGTCATACACAGATGCGATGCACTATAGTTTTACACAAAGTTAAAAACTAGCATTATATGTGTTTGACAATTACAATAGGATTGCAACCTAACATTTATATTTTTTACTTCATTAAATAATTAGATTTTATTTTGACTTTTATATCTGATCTAACAGCCATCAGCTCCTGCAACGTCAAATTCTTTTTATGAGACCCCCATCTGTTTTTACAGAAAACCCAAACCAGATTTAGCCTCTTAGCGTGTCACAAAAAAATATTTGAGCACATTTGTATTAGACTCATCATTAAGAAATACTTTAATTGTAAACCGTCATTCACACATATCAGAACCAGCTCTTCCGTTTTTCCAAATTCACGTCAAGCTGCAGGAATGGAAAGTCCAGTTTCACATCAATATTCTTTTAAAAAATAACTGAAAAATAATTAAAAGTAAACATACCTTTTGAAAAATGCAAAGTTGATAACTTTATAAACATTCTTGTTACTTTTATAACAAACTTCTGGTGCATGTTACGCATCTTAGCTTCAGACAACTCGAGTTTGACCACCTCTTCAAAACATGGAACAAAGTTCTGAATCTCTTGCACCTCCATAAGACTCTGAAACAAAGAATGAAGAAGCACAAAAATATAACTGTAAAACTGTTGGGGAAAGTTTTTACTCACTCCAACACCTTTATTAGACGATTCTAATGTGTTTGCATTCTTTACCGAATAGAGGAGGCTACCAACTTGTTTGACAACTCCTCTTTTTGCTTCTTCTTGCTGTTATATTACTATTACAATGAGGTATCCCTATCGTTAAACCAACATTTCGATTCCTTTTATTCTTTGAAATATGTCGCCACTAGTCAGCAGCTGCTAGAATTCTATTAGAATTACGAATTATTTTTAATAATGATATTCCCTTAGAATTACGAATTATTTTTAATAATGATATTAAGTTTCCTAGAAATTTAACATTTATATTGTGAGTTTATTTTCTTTTAGCTTTAATCTATCTTAAAACCCTATATACTTTTACCATTAGAACAATGAACCCTTGAAGCAAGCCACAAGCTAACCAAGCGCTGTCTGTAAGTATTGCAGTTTTCTTTTTTTTTTTTTCACTTTACCCTTTTCCAAGCTAGATTTTTTTGATAAATTTGAAACCTTGATTGTTTGTTTAGAAAATGAGTTACATGCAATTGGATATTAAGTGACATGCAAGTGTATTGTTCATTTGATTGCTTATTATCAGAACTATGAATTGAATTTTAATTTCTTCCTTATGGGTTTGATTGAATTCAATTATCCAAGAAAAGCTTATATATACTGGGTTTTTTTATTTACTGCTCTTTTATTCCAGCGTAATTATTGTTGAAATTTATTAGAAGATATGTATGTTGATCTTGATCATTATGGAGTTCTGAGGTTACCCTCTAGTGACGAAAGTACTAAACTAACTAAAAAAGAGATTTCAAAAGTTTATAATTTGAAGGCTTTAGAGTTGCACCCAGACAAACGACCCAATGATCCGAATGCCCATGACGCTTTCCAAAAGTTGAAATCATCTTATGAGATTTTAATGGTTGAAAAAGACCTAAAAATTATTTGATGATCTTTTAAAAATTAAATGGGAGAAGCAAAAGCGACAATCATAGCAGGATAGGAAGAGGCAAAAAATGATATTGGATGTTGAAGAAAGGAGATCGCTGTGTTTGATCCGGACTCAATAATGAAAGCCCACAAGACGAAGAGAAGACTACGAGGCAGTTTAAGGAAGAGATTGAGAGAATACTGTGCAATGTATACAAATAAAAGGGCATGTTGTCTTGGGATGAGTATAACTTATGAAACACTTACGCAACTTTTAGTACAAAAGTTGTCACATAAACTTAGAGAACTTTTCAAACCAAGTAAGGATACTTACAAGAAAGTTAGAGAGAATAGAGCAATATGGACAAAAGAAAATTTATTACTTGCAAGAGAGAATATAAGAGAGGTTTATAAAAATGCTTGAGTTGCAAGATGTGTGTTGTGTTGTGTGTGGTGTGGTGTTGAGTACAATGAGAGGTGTCTTCCCATACTTATAAAAGGGCTTGCCTAAGTCTAGATGCTTCGATACCACCTACGCAAATTGTCTAAAATTCTCCTAGATTCTATAATACATGTTGTGCAAATTTTAATGAACTCGCAAGCGCACGAATCTATTGTAGAATAGATTAATGGTGACGAGTGTCGATCCCACGAGGAGGTTGATTTTAATTATATGTCGAATTAATTTTCTTTTAATGAGAACAATAAATTGATGGTGAAATTAATATAAATTGTGCTTGAATTTAAATTACAATGACATGAATTAAATTAAACTGAAATTTGTTGAAATAACGTGCTTCGGTATCCGGATCCGCATCAATATGCTCCATGGGCTAAATATTCCATATTAATACCAATTAAATCATAAGGAGGGATTCCACACCTCATGAACCACGCTCCAATAAATATGGTGCTAAGTGCTTATCGTGCCAAATAATAATAACCTTGTACTAGGGTGCCGGTTT
Source organism: Aegle marmelos (assembly GCA_030449875.1). Lineage (NCBI taxonomy): Eukaryota > Viridiplantae > Streptophyta > Magnoliopsida > Sapindales > Rutaceae > Aegle > Aegle marmelos. Next base: position 5,579,553 of record JASUUL010000058.1, read on the forward strand.
AACTGTGCAACAGAATTCAAGACAAGATTATTATTATTTGTTGACGAAAAGTCAAAACAACCACAAATATTAGAGAGGAAAAGAAAGTAAATTTACCAAATTAAGCCCATGGAACATGTTGAGACTTCACCTTCAACCCAAGCTTGAAAAGAAATTAGCTACTCATGCTTTAACTAGGGATAAAAAGGGAATTTTATTAAAATACAAAGAAACTATAAGAAGGAGAAGGAATTTCAGAAATTTAAGCTTAGAAATGAATTCAGGGGTGCCAAATTAGGGGGGGAGAGCTCCCTTTTTATAGATACATTGAGTGAATCGTGACCATCGGATTAAAAACAATTCGGATGCTCAGGATTGCGCCACGTCATCAGTCAACAGTCAATAGTCAACCATCAACAGTCAACATTTGTACAGTAATGCCGCCTGAATAGTAAATAATCCCATGTAAGCGCATGTACTGTACATCCGATTTCTACTCCACTGAGATACTGCCACGTCATCGATCTACAGTACATAAGAAATTTAGTCCAATAAGATCGTGACACATCATCGGTCAACGCCACGTCATCGGTTAATTCCACATAAGCAGTCAATCCACATAATTCGTCCAATGAGATACTGCCACGTCGTAGGTAGTTGCCACATCATCGGTCCGTATACATGAATGAGAATGTAAGAAAAGATTGAATATCGTGAAAGCGAGACGCACGTATGAAAACGATCTCAGTATGTGTGAACAGTAACTTTTTCCTTTAATTCTCTTCTTAAGGTTTTCGACCGTCCTGAGTCCAAATATGACGTCCGTTTTGCTGTCTGATCACTCGTTTATTGTGAAACGATTATGATACCCCTAAAATACATAAAATACACAATTATAATAAAACACATATAATTAAATAACAAAATACTTAAATAAATAAAATTAGCAATGTTAGTGAGATTTAAAGTGTAAAATGACGATTTTCTCCTTTATAAATATACACTTTCTAACACTCAACAATACAAAAGTGTAGAATTCTTTAGGTATTTACAAGTTCTGATGTGTTATAGAGATTTCTAGAAATCGACTAGGCTTGTTCTCTTTGGGCTTGTGAATCTAGACTGTTAGTTTACTAAGCATAGCACAACTTGCTAATTGTATGAGGTAGTTCACTGCTAAACGCATTCCGCCTACAGGTGAACTTTTACTGAGCTTACCCGTGTGCACCAATTTAGCTGGCCTCCATTGCTAGTAAGTGTGAACGGCTTGTGCCAGCATACTGCATCTATTTCTAGTATGGAGAATGTGCTTAAGTTTTTGTGGGATAAAAAGGTCAATGAGGATTATATTTACACTGTACAGAGGTCTCAGAGTTTGGGAAGGTTGAAGATGTTGCCATTAGGAGTTCCAAGAAGAAAGACTCTACTCGTGTCGTAATGGCTACTTATGCTCTTTGGTAGCAACATTGCTAAACCATCTGTAAAACATCCTTATAACTGTTGTATTTGAAAGTGAGGTTCAATTAAGAAGTGAATGCTTCATCCTCTAAGGGTCACATGGATGACAAGAAGTACAATACTTAATAAACTTAAAACATGTCATACATATGCCAATAATTAGTGGTGCATTCGGCTATTAGTATTTGGAATGGATTGGAATACAAATTAATTTATTTACTTGAATCATCATTGAGCAATGAAGGAAAATTCATGGGAAGTTAGAATCCTTACTATGTAATAGTACACCTGCTTGTCTTCATCGACTTTGGCTTTTTACTAGAGCCCACCGGTCTTCATCGACTTTTTTTTTTTTTTTTAAACCAGAAGGCCGACAACTAACAATCAAGATTTTGGACCAGAAGGTCGACAGCTTTTGATCACAGTTCAATTGTTCATGCGTGTTTGTTGCTAGGGGCAACAAGATCAAATTGGAATGGATTAATGAAGTTTGAAAATGAACTTAGTTAATTATTGTCATTTTAATATTAATGATTATAATAATTATGATTATTATTGTTTAAAATAATTTTTTAATAATAAAAATAATAACAATAATAATAATATAATAATAATATAATATTTTAATTAAAGACAAAATAAAATTATAAAATTTAGGTGGGATAACGAACTCAATTCACATTGAAGGTCCCTCATGAAACATCCTAAATTACTATTTTTCATTATTCAATTTATATTGACATATATAAAGTATGTACTATGATGCATCTGCAAAAACATGGAAGGTCGTGTTTCGTAATGAATTATAAATTACAGATCGCTACATCGTCCACAAATTTGTGCACATAAAACAAAAGGATTACTTTGATTTGTGAACACTCTACTTCACAAATGAGGGCAAGTCAAAATACAAAAAACTCATAAATTAAATCAGTGATGAAGCACAAAATATAATTCTTAAGGTTTTGTTCTTAATACCGATAGCAAGGCTTCGTTCTTAATACCTACAGCATCATGTGGGGTTTCTATGTCAAAGTCAAAGATCAAATTCGTAAATTAGTGTCATTGTAAAGATGACTAAAATGCAAAAACAAATTAATGAAGTTACCAACAAATCAAAACTTTTACGAGAGCCAAGTGAAAAACTAAATATCAAACACCAAGAGAACTAGCATCGTGCAAATAGCTACGATAAAGCTGAGATGCTGCCTTTGCTTCACAAAGCTTAGGAACAAGATCATTTTTCTCTTCCTTCAGCTTTCTGCACTTCTCCTCCGTCTCATTCACAAGCACATGGTAATGTTCTACGGACGCCGTTTCAGCAAAAAGCTTAGCAGAAAGATTGTTATTTTCTTCCCTCAGCTTACGGCATTCGTCATCAGAATCATCCAAGCAAGCTTTGTAGAACTCAGCTGATGTGTTTGCAGACTGAAGCTTAGCTGAAAGATCATTTCGCTCTACAAGCAAATTGTGATTCTGTAATTGGTAGTCATATGCAGCGTGGACGTAGTATTGGCACCAAGCACTTGTTGCTGTGAGCTTTGCTATTAGATCATTCCTTTCTTGTTCCCAACTGAACGGCTTTGCCTCTAGAAAGGCACCATGGATACCCTCACAGTCACCCGAACATTGGGTAGCGGCTGAAGCAAGACCTCTGGGGAATATTAATGGGGATGTATGCATACCATCAAAATCAGATTGGTAGTTAGCAGCATTGGCTGCATTGGAAACGTTCTGAACGGCAGAAGCATTTCTGCTTGGTGGGTTGTATGGACCAGATGATGGATTGGCAGCATAATGTAATGGGGATGAACCGAAAGCATCGAGCTCTGACAGAAGATGTTGCTTCTCTTTTACCCACTTCCTATGATTGTTAAAATGATAATCCTGCACAAGGCGTTGGTAATGTCTCAACGTTTCAACATTGTCATCAATCTTCACTGCAAGATCCTTCTTCGCTCGTTGGCATTGTCTCAACGTTTGAATGGTATCATCAAGCTTCGCTGCAAGATCATTCTTCTCTTGTTGGCAAAGCCCCAGCCTTACAACAGCATATTCAAGCTTGGCTGCAAGATCTTTCTTCTCTTGTTGGCAATGCCTCAACTTTTCAACCGTATCATCAAGCTTCGCTACAAGATCTTTCTTCTCTTCGTCACACTTAGAAAAGCTCTTCTCGATTCTCCTGTAATGTTCAAGAGTCGCGGTGGCAGCATACAGGTCGAGAGTGAGCTCATTATTCTCTTCCTGCAATTGGAGGCAATGTGCTTGTAGATTTATATCTCCAAGAAATTTCTTGTGACGCAAGAAAGCTCCATCACGATTATCTTCTTCTTCAAGATAGCTTTTAAATTTCTCCTCATCTTTTGCTTGCTCTTCCTGGTTTCCGATCATCAATTCATCTTTCTTCTGATCATCTCTCGTCTCCAAATCCTCGGAATCAATCTCATTAGCTTTTTGGGACTCTTCACAACGTTTACTATCGGCTACTTTTGATATTTCTTGTTTCTTTTGCCGTGGTTCCTCTACCTCAACTTCAAATTCATCCTCGGCTTCTGCATCAGCTGATTCCTCGTGGTTGCTCATATCCTGTGTTAGAATGAATAGACTTAGTTAATAAACTCTATTAAGACAAACTGAACCGCAGCAAATGATGAAAATAAATGAGGGGAAAAAAGGGCAACTCACCTCAGAGAGAAAACATAATTTTTCACGGATTTTTGCCTTAATACTCGACCAATTTTGAGTCTTAAAAATGAAAACATTGATGGATTAGTTTCCTTTCAGTACGCATCGCACAACTATTTGAAAAAAAAATGTCAGTGAACTTTTTGGCTTTTAGCAATTCTTAATTTGCAGGAGTTCTAAAACACTAGTAATTCTTGTGCAAATACAATACTTGCAATAACCTATCAAATCAAGAATAATTGCAATAATTGATATACATGCATATTTGAAAGCATATGTTGCAATAATGGAAAAATAAAAGAAAAAATAGAGACAGAGTGATGATAATAGGGAACCTATATATATATATATATATATATATATAGAAAGAGAGAGAGAGGGAGAGAAGAGGGAGGGAGGAACTTACCATCAGTGCAATCCAAATCATGTTGATGGCAACAAATATAGAGGCTGCAACTTCCCAATACCTCGAATATTCTAAGTAATAAACTAGTGCCGTTAAGAGGAATGCAATTTGCTCACTGAAAAATAGAAAGTCAAAGCCCTGCACCAAAAAATAATTATTTTTTGAAAAAAAAAAAAAGTACATCCAAAGCACTTTTGATCAAGCAAGAACACACCCTGGCGAGAAAATACTTTCAAAGCCCTATCGATCAAAGAAAAGCATTGCCGAAGGAAAAGAAAAGCACTAAAGAGGAATGATCAAGAAAAGGAGGCCTCCAAGGCACCAAAAGAGTAAGCAACACATACGATAGCAGAAGGGCAGAACGTAAGGCGGCCTATGAAGAGCACAGAGTAAACAAAGTTGGTGCTGCTGAGAATCTCAGCTGCAATTTGGAAACATCGTGGGAAAAAAGAGAAAGAGAGTAGACAAAACATAGGGACTCGCTCTATCCATAGGATAATTGTCTCAAACACAACAATAGCTTTTGTAAAAAATTCTTTAATGAACACTTCATCTTCTTTCACATCTCTTATTTGTTATTTTCTTACTACTCTTATTAGTCTCTTCTGCAGCTCCTGCTGCTACTTCTCTCCTATGGCTGCTTGTCACTGTAGTCGACATTGTTGATATTTGATCGCCGAGGGAGAAACGAAGAGTAATACTAATGGGATAGGGTTAATAATGATATGATATGCATGCGTCTTTTAAAAAAAAAAATATATATATATATATAGAGAGAGAGAGAGAGAGATAATCTTAGAGTTTGATAAGGGTTGTTAATTTGTTTCTGTTTTTAAAAAGTAAATCTCAGAAAATTCTGGGTAGTGCAAGTTTTTGCTTAATTTGTTCCTCTTTTTAATACGTAAATCTTTCAAAATTTTGGGTGGTGCAGATACAATTATTTGATCAAATCATCACGCAATGAAATTTAAATATATTGCATATATGTGTCAAAATGCCAATGGATAGTGGCATTGGTATTCTGGCGATATGGTGATGGCATCCTCGAAATTCGCTTGTGAAGCTGATATTGAGTTATCCCGTAGAGACGTTGTTTTGTTGTTCTAGGAGTATAGAGCGTCCATGCTTATCCTAAGTTATCAATATGCACGATTTTTAAGTGAGTACTACTATCGTAAGTGGTGACGCTAAGCCAGTGATGGTCATGCATATGATTGTGTTGTGGGTTTCGTTTCATCTAGCTGGTTTTATCAGTTTTAAACGTTTAATTTACTTAAATATAATTTCAATTATTTGTTGATCTCATATGATTCATAAATTGAAACCATTGAAATTATGTTTTTTGGATTGAAATTGAGGTTTTAGGATTGAGTTAAAACTCAATAAGCTGCTTATTTATAATTCTTAACAAGAGCAGTGTTGGTAAATTTTGTAAAATCTACATATTTCATAATTTTTTTTATTTTGATAATAATTCTTAAAGACATGTAAGAGGTTATTTTTTTATAAGTAACTTTTTACATAAACAATTATATTTTTTAAAAATTCCTATTATAACCTTAATATTTTAACATAAAGACAATTATATCTCATTTTTCTATAAATTATAATATGCAAAACCATTAAATATCATATTTCCACCTAAAATTAAATAACTCTTAATAATTATGTTGTTCAAATTTGTCAATGCACCACCCTTGAGGGGTGAAAATCACCAGATAGGAAATAAAGATCTCACGAGGGTGAGAATAAGAACCACAATATGAGTAATAAAAATTCCTTGAAGGAAGAAATAAGGAATCCTACATCAAAGTTATGAACTAGTAAAAAACACTAAACCAACAAGGCAAAAATATAGGGAGAAGGTTTAGCAATAGAAGAACATTTAAAAGACGATCAAAGTAGCTGAAAAAAAATTAACAACAAAACCACCAAGAACATGAAAGTAGGGGCACGACCCCCACTCTTGAAACATGCTCCACTCTCTTCCAAAATGTTGGATTAGGCTAATCGCGCTTCCATCCTATGACCTTCTAAAATAAAGGAGATCAAGTTATTCATTTTTCACATTTACCAAAATAAGAGGACCCACTCACCTAAATATGTAGCATAATATAAATACTCAATTATGCTCTAAAAAATATGTAAATTTAATATAACACCAATTTTATGATTCAACTCAAATTCTCAAACTACTGACTTAAGTATCAAAGTGAGATTGCAGAAAACTCTCTTTTTTTGACCTATTTTATTTTTTTTGTTACTAATGGCATTTCACAATTATATAAGGAGACATGTGCAATGTGATGTGATCTGACCTTCCTTTTTACAACATAGAAAATAATCCTAGTCAATCTTTGATGAAAGAATGGAAAGAGATAATGACAGTCAAGAAAGAAATTACAACAATAATGGCTCTAGATCTAGATCATGAGAATTAAATTTTTAGGATTATTATTATGACAAGTTTAATATAAATATAATATATATTACTTTTTGTTTTATTTGGATTATGTATTAGTATGAATTTTTATTATATTTAATGTAGCAAATTATAAAATTAATTAGATTTTATTTCATTTTCATTTTATGTGATTTTATGTGTTTTAAAAATAAAAAAGGTATGTTGACACAATTTATTAAATATACTCTAAAAAATAAAAGGTAAATTTAACTTGTATTTATTTTGGTTATCATACAAAGAAACACTACTCTCGTAATAAAAACTCATAGCAACACACACTTTACCAAACACCCAAAGACATATACTCTACTTTACCACACTCAAAGTAACAGTTTACCATAAGTTACTGTTTTAATCAGTTATTTTTTAAGTAGCTTATTTCATCACCTACCACAATTCCAAACTAAATTTCAATTTAGTTAAATCACTCTTTGAGTATTCTTATATTTCTGAGAGGTCAGTCATCTCATTTTTCTTCCCTTCTCCCGTTCATATCCATAATTTTAAATTTTATAGTCGGTTGGGAAAATAAAAGCCAAATCAAACTGAACCACCGAAACCAACGGCAATAATGCTGAAGAATAATCTTTGTGGAATGATTTTTTTAAGAAACAAATTCGGACGCTTTATTAAGAAAGAAAATAGATCACTACAGAGAAGAGGAATCCTCGGGCTGACTCTGAAGAAGGGTGGGTATCCCACCAATTATTATATGAAAAAATAAGTATATATATAATATGAGTTAGCATGTAATTAAAAAGAAAAAGAAAAAATGTCTAAGCAATTCAGTCATAAGTTAATTTTAACTGACAAATTAATAATCACTTCAATAATCATAAAGCGACATCGAATTCATCTTTTACTATTTCTTGGGGGCAATCGTTTCAAAAACTGATAATCTACGTATTTTTCTTTCACCGTAAAGGGCATCATTGATCTGTTTATCAAGATCATTCTTCTCCTTCTTGCTTATCGGCATCTCAACGATGTTATCCATGAATGGTGACCAGGTTTTGGTACTGCTATCGACCTTTTCTTGTGGTGTCTTTGTTGTGCCATTGTCATTCCTTGTTTGCTCTCTGCTCATCGTTGCTTTGTCGTTAGCTAGGACATGGAAAAACGAATAATAAATATTTTTAAAAATCGATCATAATTGATATTATCCTGTAGTATATATGCAATTAATATATATATATATATATACTTTGGACAAGAATTCTACACCGACCAAAATACAAGTTTGTGGTTGGTTATTGGATAAGATGTAAAAGTATTTAACATTGCAATGTCAGGTGACACAACGTGAACTAGCATTTAATTGATCGATTTTAACTCAAAAAACTTTATCTTCACAAGAGATTTAACAATGTGAATTAGCATTTAATTAACACGGAGTATATCCAACAAGCCATAGTTTCATAATATTAGCACAAAACCTCGTAGATCTTCCACCCCATATATAATTTCTTATATCGTTCCACATAAGAACTATCTTTATGTATTCGTCAGGTGACAATATAATCGATAAAATAACTAAAAAAAACGAAAGAATAGATTGTGAAACCTCAAAATCTTAATAGCAACTACTTCAAAAGAAGGGACCCCAAAAAAAAAAAAATCAAATTCGATGAAAAGATTGAAAACAATGTAGCAGTGATTTGCATACCTTAGAATTGAGAGCAAATTTCTTTTTTTTTTTTCTTCCTCTCTCGGTATAAATTTTTTGAAGGGAAGAGTAGCACCGCAGGTTATTTAATTAATTTGCTGCTTCACTCGGAATTGTATTTCTTAATGGTCACTTGACCACAAGAGAAATACTATATATAATTTGTATTCATTAAATTTCCCCTTTTAGTTTCTGCTTTTGACGTTTAGTTTCTTGTTTTAAGATTACTTATGTGAGTTGGTTTTCTGATGTCGATTGTATTTATTGATTAAAACATACATCCTAATATTTTCCCTTGTTGTATGTACGTATTAATATCACATTGCAAATTGCAAGTTTCATTTATAATCCCTGAAATCTCTCATTACTCCTCTCTTTTCATTGGCTGTGTTTTCTAAGCGGATCTTCATTTTTGCCAGGAATTGTATGCGGGAACTGCGAGGAAGATGATGAACTGAAAGTTTATTTTATGCGAAGAGGTCGTACCACTGTCAGCTATATTGCCTGTCGTCCAATAAATAATAACCCATAGCCATTAATATTATGTGCAATTTTATTAGATTGTTCCATATTGATGTCCCATATAACGTTAGTTTCAAATCATCAAGATGAGAAAATGTTATGGAATGAGAAATATGAACCCTTGAAATTGCTTGTAATGGCCGAGGGCCTACTTTGAAATCCAAAAAATTACAATCACGCGTGTGAAATTTGTGAAGTTGACAAAAATGTTATCTCCAACGTATGTGTAACATTGAACTAGTGAAATTGAGTTCCAAATTTCTGAAATGTAGCGTGTTACACACACACACATACAGACATACATACATACGTACAGACATGTATAATACTTTGTAATTAAAAAAAAAGCAGACACTTTATAGTAAAATTACTTCATTTACTTGATGTGCACGAATCATTAAATGCCCAGTGCGCGAACATATAACTATTGATCCTGGAATTGGTTAATTGAGTTTATGGGTTTAAACTACTCATCTGTGAAAATGATGCACAGAAAGTGTTGGGCTTGTTTAAGCTCGAGGCTCAGCCTCCTTTGAACAAAAAAATTGAGCCCACCTAGTTGGGCTCATTGTGGGATGATATTTATTGAACCTGGATAGGCGGTAGAGAGGATAGAACAAGAAGTAAATGAAAAGATCAATAGCTAACAAGCAGACTGTTTCAATCAGACCATGTATTTACTTAAAACTAGATCATGAAACCGAGTGGTCTAAATTATACATGCTGAAGAAAATGATTAATGCCGAGATTTTCCAAAGATCAATGGTATGTTATAATGATTGTAATGGCATAATTTATGGTTCTTTATTGATAAAAATATTGATAATAGGAATCTTTATTAACTTATCTCTCACGTATGTCTTTTTTAATAAAAATATAATATCAGAATTTTCCTCGTAGTTCTGCAAGTTCTCAACCGTCCCCTATAATTTAATGATTTTTCACGGCTTTTTTTTTTATAATTAATTCTGAAATTTTCGAAGATGTCTCATTTATATATTGTCATGGCCATGACCTAAAAACTGCCGGAGAATAAAGACAGATATATCAACAGTCAACGCACAGTCTTAATTAGTTAAAAACACAACAGTAATAATAATCATTTTGGATATAATTTTCGAAATTTGAGATAAAACTTTTAACAAAAGTCTTTCTTAGCATGCATCTTTTCTGTAATGATGATGCAAAAGAGGATTCTTTCTTTCTTTCCTTCTATATTACTTTTCTTATCCAAAGTTGATTTGCCATACTGAGTTGGAGCTGCTAGCCATAGCTTATTACTCAAAAGGCTGCCTTCTGATCATGGCATCATGCCCAGTTACAACTACATATTTGCATAATTGCCGTTCCTTCTAATAATGATAATCAATTATTAACAAACCCATCATCATCAATTACTTTGATTAGTGATCTTATTTTAGTTATACTAATAAAAAAAAAAAATCTAAGTTTTGGAAAATTAATGAACAATCCAGTTGGATTATGATTCCTTCTCCTTTTTTTTTTCAACTCAATTCATCAAATGGATTAATTCTTGATCCGGGAATATTAATGCCGTGCAAGAAATTTCTAGACAAATATTTTCAGGTGCCAGAACTTGCACTGGAGGATATATTCACTGTTTGATTTTGCTTTGTCTAGCTGGCTTGATTATTCTTCCTCCATGAAACTTCCAGCAAGATTGATAATATATATATATATATATATATATATATATATATATATAAAGGAGGAAAGAAAGGTCTTGAAAATTTGGTTTTTGTGGGTCCCGAAATCCTCTAGGGTCAAAAGATGTTCCCATGCAAAGCAAAGCAAATCAAATCAAAGCATGATTCTCTTATAGAATTATTATCCCATTTTTGCATTTATTTCATGTAGCTACAATCACAAAATACCATGGTGAATCTGAATGATCCAAGGCTGCAATGCAAACCAATTAATACTTGTTAAAATGAGACTCCTATCTGCAAAATCATATGACTACGTGTATTAATAGTTAAATTCATGTATGTGCGTGTGGGTATGTGTATGTATTCTATATTACAGATCATATTAGAGTTGATTTTTTTTTATTTTTTTTATTAATATATTTGTTAGCGGTTACATGTGATCTCGTCTTTCGCCGTCTTTTAATTAGAAGAGAGTACAATATTTGTTAATTATTTACTAAAAATTGTTGTAAATTGAGAAGTTATGAACGCATCATTGATATTTCTTGTGTAATCTCATATGGGTGATGGGAGAACATAACATTTCATTGAGAATTTGAATCTCAAATTCTTTTTTTTTCCTTTTTCTTTTTCTTTACCCCCACTTTTAATCCATCAAACCAAAAGTCTACAAACTCCATATACTAAGCATAATTTAGACAATTTGTAAACAACTTGGTATCATTTTATTCTTCAGTCAATATTCCTTTACTTATTTGCATAATTAATTTACAAAGCTCCTGGCTAATTCTATTTCATTTCCATTGGATTTTTACATCCAAAAAAATTCATACTCATCCTATAATATTATTGAACCCAATAAAATTGCAAAAATTAGTATTGAGATATATAGTCAAATGTTTTAGCGATCCCTTAGAATTTTGTTAAAAGCTTTGTTGGCTAAGAAATAATAGCATAAAGCTTATATTTTATTCTCCAGAATCATCTGTCAAAATTTGCAAAGCTCAAAAGGTTTCCTCTCCCCAAACCCCTTCCTTTTAACAAAGCCATGCTATGTCCAGCTAAATCTATGGGTGCTTTTCCAAATATTCACATTTGCTTGCCTGGCCTAACAAACAAATCCCCCTGGGGGCCGCTCTGTGACTGTAAATTCAGTAATTGTAAATTTTGGCATTTTGCTTTTTACTCAAGCTTTTCCCAGCAGCCAAACAGAAACAAATTTGTCTGCTGCTAAGGCAATCAATGCGAGGTCAATTTCGTCGCGTAAAATTTAAAAATAAAAGACAAAAATAAATAGTCACATCTCATAATTGCCGAATTGCCTTGCTTGAATCAATCAAATTGAATCCGAAAATCTATCTTCGGAAAATAGCGTGTCATTTTCTAAAAAGACTCCGTGGGCCAGGAGTTAACGTGCAATTGCAGTCACGGCCATTGGCAAATTTTTCTTTAAAAAAAAAAAACAAAACAAAACCCCATAAACTATAGAAATTAATAACATGTGGACCGTTGTAGGTGAGGCGAGCTGTGGGGGATCCGACGCTAAGGCGGATGCCCAACGGTTATATGATAGAAGGATCTCGAAACATCGCGCAGTTTTAAAACAGGGGAAACGTGGGTTGATGTGATTGGTGGTGAAGACAAATTTTAAAGCTCTCCAATGGAGTGCGATTTTGTTCTACATTGTGGTTTTTGTTTTTATCTTTTTCCTTTTTCTCTCCAAATATTTTAGTTGCTTTGCATTGTTTAGTCTGGTTCAATGAATTTTCTGTATTGCTTTCATTTTGAATTTGTGGATTTGCATAGAATGACTAGGTCAATTAAATTTACGTCATTAATCTGAAATAATATTCATAAAAAGAAAATATCGATGTCAATTCAGAATTGATTTTGTGAATTGAGTTCGGGTAAGTTTTCAACATCCCAAGTTATATAAAAAAAAAAAACTCATTAATCCATTTACTTACATTGTACTTGATTAATGTTTATGAATTATGAACTTAACTATTACATTATCATTATCGTATATAAAACTATTTTATGGCATTATGTGACTAATTCTCAACGTCCGCATTATTTATAAGTAATTTTTAAATTGTACCGCATATGATCATTGGATATAATTAATTAATCTTACTAATTTATAACAAGTCACAAATTTATTTGAAAACCCTAAATTGGAAGAACCTTAGCTGCACCTCAACCGACACGAGGCCATATCACGATAAAACCCGAAACAAGGCCGACACTTAAAAGAGCAAGGAGGTGGGTCCCAACATGAACAGAGCCAACATGGACAGATTATATGGTGGTGGGCACGTGACGTGGACAAGTTGCGGATAAAGATGAGGGAGGGGATGACGGGAGAGGGTGGCGGAAAGGGACCTGGGCCGGGCCCAAGCGAAGAGAATGTGCGACAGCATCAAAGGGCGAGGATGCTGTCGCCAGCTGGAGTCCACGCGACGGTTGATTGGATCAACACTCCAATTTTGATCAAACGTGGCCCCACCGTTTGCTCCCACGCTCAACTCACTAGCCGAAGAAGCAGGTAATGTAGAAGACCAGAGAGACCGGGGTTGCCACTTCAGAGAATGTCTTCGCTTGCGCTGGTGTGGTGAACCTTATTTTATGACCCAAGCCAACCTCTCTCTCTCTCTCTCTCTCTCTCTCTCTCTATATATATATATATATATATATATACATATATACATATATACGCGCGCGCGCGCGCGCACACATATCCCATTCTAGTGAATATTGAAAAGGGTCTCTTTCATGCTTACAAAGATGAATTTTAAAGGATTTTCGAGGAAGCATTTTTTTATTTGACCCCAAAAAAAAAAAAGCATGTTTGATTATTTAATGTCACCTCACAATGAGTTATAGAATCACGCTATCTGTGCATTGTGCGATACATTTTCATTTTTTTTCATAAGAAATTATTGTTTGTTTACCATATTAGAAAATTTAAGAATAAGATTTGAAGAGTAATAAATTAATCATTCAAAATCTACCATGACTCTGAGAAAATGATTTAGGATATATTTAGAATTGAAGTACTATAGCTTTTAAATTATAGTTACTATAAAAAAATTATAATTATAAAATAAAAGTTAATAATATACAATAAATATAAATTTTAAGTAATAATTTTGATAAAATTATTAAACATATAATAAATTTATCATTATATAAATGAAAAATTATGTCAATATAATTTTAAAGGTACAACAACTAGTATTTATCAACTATTTTACTATTATAACTTTTAAGTTACAACTATCTAACCCTAATCCTAAACACACCCTTAGAAGTAGTGTTGTAAATTTTGAAAACATATTTTTGTTATTTTATAAACATATTCTCAAACCAATGTTCAAATATTAAGATGTGGTAATGCATAAATCTAATCAATAGAGTTGTGATTAGTGTCTACGCCAATACTTGAATTTATTTGTTAGGGTAACAGATTAACACTACATGTTTTCTAATTGAGCAGTTAACTTTGACCATGAACTTACTGAACCGAATTACTTACACTCATAATTCTTAGTTAGAAGGGCATCAGATGTATTTTCGACGAAAATCCTCGATGCTCAAGTCAATTGCCATTGAGTGGGTTTCGTGCCGAAAATCCATGGTTGACCTTTGACCAAGACTTCGTTTGACTTGATGCCGGTCTCTCCTCGTGCGACCTCAAGCCAAGGTTCGTTACATAACCATGGATTAGAGGGCAGCGTAATTGCCCTTGCGTGGGTTTCGTGCCGAAAATCCATGGTTGAGCTTTGCCCAAGACTTTGATTTGACTTGATTCCGGCCTCTCCTCGTGCGACCTCAAGCCAACTCTACTTACGCAACCAGCCACACACCTCGACGTGAATAATTTTCCTTGAGGAGCTATTTTAGGCCAAGGAGAGCATGTTCTGCTCGTGTGTTTAGTCACGATGTTTTTCGCCCTTAGCAAGATGTAAAATCAAATATCTTTGGGATTAGCATATTTTCTAGATGGATGCAATGACAACTTCACCCGTGAGTTTCTTACTCGATATTTATTGCCACATGGTCATTCTGGGGACAAGAGAACAAGAGGAGGGCAGCTTTGTTTTGTTTTGTTTTTGTAGAGTCAAAAATATAATATCGTGACTTCGATGGATTAGGCCAAGGCAATAAATAGAAGCCAGGCTAAAAGACACTTTGATGATGATTCATTCTATTCTATCTAATAAAGAAATAACTTTTTACGGACACTGAATCGAGGAATGCATTTCATGAGCAAAAGTACTAAAAGAAAAAGTTTTAAAAAGATTAGGACTTGATCTTGTCCACAGTCATGGCATTTTGAGAAATTAATTTGTTTGTAGTGATGTGAAGTGGGCACTATTTTAATGCTTTGTTAATTAGATGTTCCTAGGTGACAGATATTATTGTAATTGAATTAAAATTTGGAAACAATTTTCATTCCAAATTTTCTAAATCGAAACCTATTTCTCTCTTTCACACGAAATTTTAAACTTGTAATCTCGTAGGTTTGTCCAAGATTTTGTAACTTGAAATATTGAACTTACAATTTGAATTGTTAGCCATGTAATTAGCCATGTGTCTTTGTCGTTAAGCATCCGAACCCTAATTCACTCATAAAAGGAGATTGGGAACTGGGAAAGGGAGAAATTTAAAAGCTGAGAACACAATCGAAAAGCAGTAAACATTATTTTAATGGGTCTAATAAATCCTAATGAGGGGCCGAGAGATGAAAAGGGAGGGGGAGAGAGAGTGAGAGAGAGAGAGAGAGAGAGAGAGAGTTTTAAAAATTTTCCCGGAAAAAGAAAAAGTGGAGAGAGTGAGAGAAAGAAAAAGACAAGAAATTACCGTTGCGGGCGTTGGGTTTGGTTTGATGACAGGCTAGGCTGACCCTCGTAACCTCACTCCTCTGTCTCTGTGACCTGTCCGCCAGATCAGATGATTAGTCCTCACATGGTTTTGCCGTACCCTAGCTCCCATCTTCATGCCTCTATCCGATCTTTTTTCTTTTTTTTTTTTCTCTCATACACAGACCTCCACTTCGGAGGGAAAAAAAAAAAAGAAGAAGCAAATTTCTTCATATTTCTCACATCGCCAAATTCTAAACTGATTTCCTTTTCGAGACTACACTACGACTATAATATTTACAATAAAATTTAATTGAATCTCTTTAATTCCTTTTATAATACATCAGTATAGTAGGCGTGGCACTGAATCAATTGACTTTTTTTTTTTGGGCAAAGTTTAACTCGATCCAAATGGTTTCAGTTTAATTTTTTTATTTTAAACTGTAAATTATTTGTTATTTTATTTTTTGAATTTTCAAACGTTTTAATATAAATTAATTTTTTTTTAATTTCTAAAATTGAAGCAGACCAAAATACTAGTTTACTTATTTATTTTTGTTTTGGAGGCAACAATTTTTTTTGCCGGCTCCTATGTTTGATTATCTCAAAACTCATAATATTAGTTCTCATTAGAATACTTAAATTATTACTCATCTATGTGGAAAGGAAAGAGGAACGTTTTATCATTTTTTACAAGAGATGATCCCAATTATCTAGTATTAGTAATATTAAGAGAATACAAACACACACACACATATGTATTATAGTGTAATGACGTGACAGATATCCATACTTATATATCAATTAAAAACCAGATGAATTCATTTTATTTAGAACATTTAATTTCTTTAATTAAAATTATTGGAATTTCATAAAATTATTTTTTCAAAATTGTCATAATTTTTTTGTTGTTACAAAGATTTTGATGAATTTCTCATGGCTCAAAAGACTTCTGATTCTTCTAAAGTATTCTCTAACGTATTTTTTTATTTTTAAAAAAAAAAGTGCTCTGATTCTCCAATACATTTATTCATGGCTAAATTAGAAGAGAAGTAACTAGTAAGTGATATTATTTCTTTCTTGATAAGTAATAGGTTACTCCCGACACCCAAAAAAAAAAAAAATTATTATTTATTTATTTAAAATAAAAAAAAAATTATATAAGCGGACCAATTCTTAATTCCAGAAGTACCCTTGGCTTGGCTTATCCAAAAATGCACCACCTTTCCTATTTAAAACAGGGGCCAAAAAGATGCTGGAGACGCAGACACAAGCTTTTCTTGAGACTAGAGAGGGTGCGTGCTTTTCTTTGATCGTTCCAGGAGAAATCAAAATCTTGTGAAGAATAAGAAGAAGAAAGAAAGATGTCAAAGGAAGTGAGTGAAGAAGGACGAGCTCACAACCATGGCAAGGACTACGTGGACCCACCACCAGCACCACTCCTTGACATGGCTGAGCTCAAGCTATGGTCCTTCTACAGAGCTCTCATAGCCGAGTTCGTGGCTACCCTCCTGTTCCTCTACGTCAGTGTTGCCACTGTCATTGGCCATAAGAAACAAACAGATCCCTGTGGTGGCGTTGGCCTTTTGGGTATTGCATGGGCTTTTGGTGGCATGATCTTCATCCTTGTTTACTGCACCGCTGGTATTTCTGGTAAGCTAAACTCAAAACCCTACAAACGCTTTCCCAAGCTTCTATATTTGAGCTTGCCTGTGTACAAAACTTGCAAGTTCTGAAGGTTACCCAGATGGCTTTTTTTTTTTTTTTTTCACCCCCTGTTTTGTCGTTACAAGCTACAAACTTTAACATTTCATGTGCAAAAGGTAAAAATTTTGAAGAGTACCCAGTTAGTTTGTCTGAGTGATTTGGTAACTGGTTGTGTTACTTTTGCTGTAGGTGGTCACATTAATCCTGCTGTGACGTTTGGGCTGTTCTTGGCAAGGAAGGCATCATTGTGCAGGGCTGTGGCTTACATGGTGGCTCAGTGCTTGGGTGCCATTTGCGGTGTTGGTTTGGTCAAGGCCTTCATGAAGGATGAGTACAACTCGCTCGGTGGTGGTGCTAACACTGTGGCTTCTGGCTACAACAAAGGAACAGCTTTGGGTGCTGAGATTATTGGTACCTTCGTGCTTGTCTACACAGTCTTCTCGGCCACAGACCCCAAGAGAAGCGCTCGTGACTCTCACGTGCCCGTATGTGATAGTAACCCTCCTTTGCGCATGTTCAGTGTTGTTACTAATTTTGGCCTTTTAATTCTCAACTTTGTTTTTATTTCCTTCTTTTGGCTATTGCCTGCAGGTTTTGGCTCCACTTCCAATTGGATTTGCTGTGTTCATGGTGCACTTGGCCACCATCCCAATCACTGGAACTGGCATCAACCCTGCGAGGAGCTTTGGTGCTGCTGTTATCTACAACAATGACAAGGCCTGGGATGACCATGTACGTAAAAATTTGTGTATATCTGAATTTTGTGTTGTGTTTTTTTTAACATATTAAATAATATGTGTATCATCTTCTGCCAGTGGATCTTCTGGGTTGGTCCTTTCGTTGGAGCATTGGCTGCAGCCGCGTATCACCAGTACATCCTGAGGGCTGCTGCTATCAAGGCTTTGGGATCATTCCGCAGCAACCCCTCAAACTAAGAAAGCAAATTATTATGAATATGAACGACCAACCAAAATAGCTTTATTTATCTCTTCTTTTTTTTTTTCGCTTTCTTTTATTTGTTCGCTTGTGTCTATTATGAGAGGATGTTTGTTATGGTAATTATGACCCCCCTTCTCTTTATTTTTCCATTTCATATTTTGATTGTTAATGAGTAGCGGTGATGTTTGCTTTTT
This sequence comes from Aegle marmelos, assembly GCA_030449875.1. Lineage (NCBI taxonomy): Eukaryota > Viridiplantae > Streptophyta > Magnoliopsida > Sapindales > Rutaceae > Aegle > Aegle marmelos. The sequence goes on from JASUUL010000058.1 coordinate 5,598,108, forward strand.
CCTAATTTCTTCTCTTTCCTATCACTTTTTTAAATACATCTATGATGTATCTTTTATTTTCTTTCTTTTTATCTTATCAAAACTTTGGTTGGGCTATAAATGACAAAGCGAGTGGCACTTTACTAATGTACTTGCGTGGCACACGCTACCCAGGCTATCGGGTTAGAATGGAAATTGGTAAAAGATTGAACTTGATGAGTTGAAATTAGCAAAATGTTCAATGCATCGGATGGATCTCTTTAAAAAGCAAGCTTTTCTTTCACCTTAACATCAGAATTAATGCATGCCAAGTGTCTTTGCAAGTAGCACTTTGAAGAAGCAAAGATGCTTTCACTAGGGTGGAGTAATTAAATTTGAAGAAGTAATTAAATTGGTTAGTTCTGTGTATGCTGCAAAATTATTTTCACTCCGCTGGAAAGTCCTCATTTGAATGATGCTGGCATTGGCATTGGCACTGGCACTGGGAAAACTTTTGGACCAAACTGCCAGCTCTGATGTTTCCACGTGTCATGCCATGATGGGGTGGCATGTCATGGCATCACATGGGTGGTGGGTGAGTGTGATGGTCCATCTCTATCATCAGATCAAGCCCCGCAACGGTTACCCTACAGAAAGGGCCAAAACAAGATGTGATTTTTGCTTGGATTATTTTTTTTCCTCGAAACGTGTGGGAATGGGATTATGGAAATCGTGGGACATGGGTCTCTTCTTTTAACAAAAGTAATTTGAACTTTACAACGGTTTATCAGGAAGGAGAGAGAGGCTGTGCGGTCCTGATTAGGGAGGGGCCTAAAATCATGCTGCCAGTGGTCCGCACTGCTCATAGTGATCCAGAGTGCAAAGGATCACGAGGATAGCCTTACTGACTGAAGCATGTGCTGTTCAAAATGACACAACCAAAGCTTAGTCATTCTGCAAGCCTTGATTAGCTTAGCTTTCGCTTACCTTTTTACCTTCTCTAGACAAGCTATTACTACTAAAGGTCTCGATTGATATTCATTTACCTCGTGTGCCCGTTATTTACCGAGAGGCTCAAGGATCTAATCAAACATTTTACTTAAGACTTTTAGATGGGATTTGAAATATTTGAATGACATTTGTCATATCGATTCTCAATTGCAACATTTTGATATTAATGTTCTCCGTCGATTACGTACAAGCCCCCAGAGCCAACTCCTAGGTCAAGTTTAATTGTCATGATATTCGTTCTGCTCTGTTGGCTAATCACGCATTATAATATCGTTCCCCATACATCCTTCCAGCCAAGCAGCAACAATTCACAGCAGGTATCTAGTAATTCAAACTCGTGAGCTAGATCAAACAACAACAGTCTAGAAACAAAGCAGCAGAAGATGGATTAATAAAAACAGTGAAAAAGGGTATTCTGATTCTATTATATTAACCCACAATTCAAACTCACCTTAACTAGGTCAAATATCAAACTGAACAATAAGTCTGACAACTGACAACCATAAACAAGCAACCCAAAAGGATTTCCAGTTGCAAAACAATGTAAGTGTTACAGCTGCCAAGTAACTCAGTCGGGCAAGGCAGTTCCTCGTTCCAGATTGTTTTTGATCTCCAGTGTGTATTTACCAAATGCTCGCTCAATCTTCTTGTTGAAATGCTCATTACGGTCATTGATTGAGTCGATGTCTTTTTCTTCATGGAACCTCCTCCTTCGGCTAAAGGAATTGCGTTTTTCTTCCCGGTCTTTGAGTTCTTTCACCATCCTGTCAATTTTATCCTCGGAAATCTTTGGTGACTACTCAAACAAAAGAACATAAAATTTGTGAATTATGGCACCTAAACTTGAGCAAAATTTTACCAAAATGCACCAAATTTGACAACAGAACTATACCTTTCCATACTGGAGGCTTGACGCATCGCGGTAGAACTCTGGATCAGCTTCTTTCATTTTGTTATATTCCTCCAAATCAACCTCAATATTCTTTGTTCTCTTTTTGTAGGCATTGTACAATGCCTTCTGATTGAAAACTGTTAAAACAATATGGGTTAGCTTTGTACTCATTAATTCTGTAATGTAGGATACAATCAAGTTTCATTTTTTCAATAGCACATTTAACTACAAACTCATTTAGAAAATCAAATTAATCTTAACAGAAGCACAACAGAAAAGTAGAAAATGACTGTTAAGAACATCTCGAAAGTCGACAAATTCATTCATGCAGCAATATGAAATCTTTACTGCTACAAGCTAAGCACAGAACTTTTTGATTCCTAAGATAACATATGTACAACCTTGCATCCAACTTCCAAGTCACCTGGAAATTTCAATAGATATATATCTACATGGATGCACTTCCCACTTAATTCCACTGCCTGTCCAGAATATTGAATACTCCCACGATCTAATTTAAAGGAGCTCAAACACGATTAAAGTGGACGTAGTGAATTGCTAATGCAAAGTTGGACAATTCATGAAATCTTAAGTTGTTCTTAATATTGGATATGATTCTAATATATGTAATCATTTTTGTTTACAGTAGAAGAAAATAAATATATTTGCATGTTCTTTTGTAGCACAAGCATACAAGTACAGGAAGATGTGAATAGAACCAGGGAAAAAGACCAGCAAGTATATGTAGAACAAAGTGAAGTCAAAATAAGCAAGGACACAAGCTCACCATCCCAACCAAATGGAGCAGGATCCTTCTCCCATTTCTTATATTTTGCCTCTGCAGCTTCTTGTGTATCTAGCATGTGGGCCTTCGTCATATCCAAACCATTTGCATCTAGAAGTTTTCCAATCTTTCTCTTCCTTTCATCGAGCCACTTTTGTTTAGATATTCCCCTAGACTCTTGTGGAGGTTCCATTCTTTTCTTTTCAGCAACCATTGCTGTTTGATTCGCTTTTCTTGCCTCGTTCTGCAAGCATGTAGGCAACAGCACCATCAATAACAAATCAAATTTTAAAGGAAAAAAATTCTTTATTCCAATCAGCTTAAAAGCATGCCTCTTATTTAATGAAAGCTTACCATCTTAAGCCTTAACTCGAACAATTTTTTCTGTCTTCCAGTAAGCTTCGTAAAATCTCCTTCCACATCCTCCTCAGCTGGTTTGTCATTGTCACTATCTGAACCTGCTTCAAGTTTAGGATTTTCATCATGTAGGTCCTCAGCCACATCAGAAGCCAATGTATTAGACTGACCACTGCTAGCACTTGCCTGAACAGCTTCTGAAATTACGTAAAAGTTGAGTTAAGTATGGAAACATCAAGTAAGATTATGCAAAATTAATTGAACGTGGTTTCAAACAATAATGAAATTGAACATGGTTCGGGTATGGCATAGAGCTTTAGAGTAACTATTGCAAGTATCGAGTTAGTCAACTAGGAGGAAGGTAGTTGCCAAAATTTAGTACTTGCAACTAAAACATGCATTATCCCATTAAATACGACAAGATATGTTCAGGATAAGATCAAATCCTATCCTAGAAACCGGCCACAGCATCTTTCTCCCTAGTTTCCAGAATATTATCGAGTCCAAAAGTGGGTGCTACACTTCTCAAAATAATGATGTCGACGATCACACACGGCCTTGCTTTTCACCCAAACACTACACCTCAAAGGAAAAACTACAACCAACAAATAAACAAGCCAATAGAATAAAGGAAGAAAACTACCTCTTTTGTCTTCAACCATTCGCACTTTTGCTTCAGCAATCTTTCTGAAGCAATAATCCACACATTCGTGGTATGGATTTGACGCATTGATACAATCAGGATGCACTCTTCTCTCTTCCATAACTTCACCTCTTTCTTCTAATAAAATTTCAATTTCCTGAACAACACAGTATAGTAATTAAACCCTCCATTCGAGAGACTCAATTAGCAAAACAAAAACCCTAATTTGAATTCCTTTCTCTTGGGTGTTAATTTAACTCTAAAACTTCAATCAAAGGCGATATTTTTACGCATATATATCAATTTTGAACTTCTTTTCGGTAGAACACTTAGAAACAACACCAGCTCAAGTGAATCGATATCAATTGAAATTCAACAATTCGTAACCCTAAAATTTGAACTCTTTTTAAAGCTAGCAACACATATAAATAGCTGCACTTAGAATCTGAAAAATCAAACTAAAAACTTGAAAGGAGTTTGTAAACTAACCCGTGAAGAAACAGTTTTGATTGCTATCCTCCCTCTCAAAACTTGATTGATAAGAAAATTGATCGAAGTCGAGTGAATTAGGTATTGATTTAGGGATTTTTTTTGGGGTGCGTTTAAACTGGTGTTTTTAGGAAAACGAAAATGATATTTTAGAAAATGGAAAATGTATTCAGTAACATATGTAAAGAATAAAAAAAAATTATGCTTAATGCCGGAAAAGTGGGTATGCTTCTAATTGAAAAACATAATATAAAGGATAAAAGATCAAATTTAATTAGGATGCATTTAATCTGTTTTAAAATTTTGTTTTATTAAATAAAATTATATTAAAAATAATAAAGACATCAAAATAAGATACAATAATATTTTATTAATCATATTTTGATTATTTATTTTTAAAATTTAAAGTACAATATAGTATAATATAGTGTTTGCGAACTTTAGTAAATTACAAAAGGTTAGTCTTAGATTATGCCTTATAAATTAATTATTTTCAAATTATTTTCTTATTTTTTTAAACTTCAATTTATTTTCTATTTTATTCAAAAGTTAAAAAAAATAATCTACCCTCATTTTTTTCTTTATCTTTTTTTTAAAGGTTAGCTTGAGATTTTTAAAAGTATGGAGGGTAATTTGTAAATAGTTAATTTACGAGAAAAATAATATAAAATTTATTCAATTACAAAAAGGCAAAAACTAGAATTTATTTACAATTAATTTGATAATACCACAACTTTTAAATTAATAATTATTAGTTATATTATAAAAATAATTTATTGTAAGAAGAATTAGCTAAATATTTGATAAAATTTACATTTAAATATGTTGTGAGTTTTAAAAATAATCATATATATTTAGTAAATTTTATTGTTAAACTATTGTAAAAATATAAATAATTGAATTAAGCATAATTTTAAATAATTTTTTATATATTTATAAATATGTACATAAAATATTTTTTATTGCATATGCAATAATTGATAAATGAAAAATATTGTATATTATTAAGTTTACTTTTATTTTGTTATCTCAGTTTAATTAATAATAATAATAATCTCATTTAAGTTTAATGATTTTATTTTCTAATTAATAAGATTAATTTTAAATTTTTATAATATATATAGGATATTTATAAAATTATATTAAATATAAAAATAATTATCAAAATCAAAATTTAAAAAGTTGTCCCTTTCTTATTTTTTAAAATCTACTATAAGATATGACTTATTTAGTTAAACTAATTTAAAAAAAAAATTACTAAATACTAAAATTAACTTTTAACATTTTAAAATAACTTTTGAACCTCTAAAAAAAGAATCCCAAACAGACCATGAGTTAGAATGCATATGATATTATTTTTTAAAATGGTGATATTATATTTGTTTTGTAATATATGAATGATTCAATATTTGTAATTTTAAAATGCATTTGATAACTTATTTTAAAGGTAGTATGCGAGAATAAAAATATATTTCAGAATTTTTATGAAAAATTATTAAAATACATGACTATGAGATCTACCTTTTTATTTTATTTGATGACAGTTGAATTTTAGGGGAAAGTGGGACATATAGGCTCGCCAGAGTTGTTTTTATAAGGAATGTTTTTTTGAAAATATAAGCGTAGAACCGGTGGTTACATAATAAATATAAAACGATAATTTTACGATAATTTTACGATAAGCGTAGAACCGGTGGTTACATAATAAATATAAAACGATAATTTTACGTTTTTTTTGTTTTTTGTTTTTTTTTTTTTTTGGGTTGGAGGGAGGAAATGAGTTGTACTTGTTTTCCTTTTCCATCTTCGGAAAATAGAAATTGTTGAGCCAAAAACAATATCCATCCATCTTTATAAATAACAAAAAAACTATGGCATAAAATATTAGCAAATCAAAATTAATATTGTAATTTATAACACGGAGAATAACAAATCAAAATTAGATTGGTATTTTCTTTTGTTTTCGAAACTGAGAAGAGAATTGTGAGGTGAATTTCAAGAGAGTAGGAAATTTTTTGCCAAGAAAAAATTCAGAGATTAAAAAGTAAAAGAAGGGGGGAGGGGGAACACAGCTAAGGGAGATAAAAAGTATTAATGAAAAAGATTTGGAATAAAGTCTATACAGAGAAATAAAATAATAAAAATTTTTAAATATTTAATTTTAATAAATCTTATCCATTGACTCATTTTAAATTTAATGAATATTAATAAATTTTAAAATAATAAAAAAAATTAATGACTTATTTCAAAACAATAATAATTTTTTAATATTTAATTTTAATAAATTTTATCAATTGACTCATCTCAAATATAAGTTATAAATACACCCTTTATAAAAGAAATATACATACACATGCGCCCGCATATACACATAAAAAAACACAACAAAAGGATCAGCGTTATTGTTAATTTTTCCTTATTTTTTATTTTTCTTTATTTTTTATTTCTTATTTCTTTTTTTGTTTTTTTATTTTTTGTCTTGGGGATTTAAATATATTGGGAAGTCGGGCTTACCAAAACATTAAACATTGTAGCATTTTTGTGTAAAATGCCAATAATTTTATATGAAACTAAAAAAAATAAAAAATTTTAAAAATAAAGACGAATATTTTACAATTTTCTATTTTCAGGATCAAATTTGAACATGCACCATGAATTATATGGGACGCGTAAGATTGAATTTTGCAAATAATGGTCTGCGTAGCAGTACAGGGAAGCCCAGGTCAAGCAGTCATAAACCCAGATGGCTAGTTTATACAAGATTAATTTATAATACTTTCACACAATGCCTTGCACATCTCTCAGCATTCTGGCCAAGATCAAGTTCCAACAACTACGTAACTGTTTAGCAGTTCAATACTAAAGCAAAGCCTACCATCAACCAATTACATATTGCATTATTGCATTGATAACTGCATTCTAAGGAAGAAAACAAGACTCAAATGAGCTCACCCAGCAAATTCATTACAAGATCTCATCAGCAAGGGATTTCTGGCTAAATTTTTTCACCTTGGATTGCGTTGCTTGAATAATCTGCTCCAAGCGATTAGATTCCAATTCAAGGTCACTTAAATGAGCTTTGGTTTTGGCAACACTTCCCTTCAGATCAGCAACCTCCTTTTCCTTCAGAGCTAATTCTTTCATCTGGGATTCGAGTTCTTTTTTTGTTGACTCCAGAAGATTCTCACAGTTAGCTTTTGCTGCATCGATTGTTTGATGTTGTGTACTGAACTCAATGGCTTCTGAGATTTCATTGAGAATATTTCGCAGCCAATCAACATCAATTTGTGCAGATTCTACATCCTTAAGAACAGCCATCATTTCTTTGACTTTGGCTTTGGTCATCTGCATGAGTGAAGTGGATTGCAACTCTTGAACCACAGAGCAAAGACACTCTAAATAGTATGCACGCATGGAATTTGATTCCAGTTTGCAATTTGCTGCAATATCTCCATATCTGCTAATGATTGATTGCAGAATTGAAGAAATGCTTGATCTCACGTGGTATTTGCCCACCGACACAGAATCCGAAATTACAGATTGTGCCTCTTCATCGTCGCTGTCTCCAGAAGCGAGGTCAATTCCTGAGAAACTGAAGTTCCTAGACCCATCAGCTGGACTAGGAATGTCTTCTCCACCATTCTCAGTACTATGATGTATCTCAATTGGAGCTTGAACCTTGTTATCTTTTCCATTCTTGGACGGGGATACACCAGGTAGGGAGGTAACACTCTCCTTTGGAGGGCTTTTGGACACATCATTCTATCAGAAAAAAGAGGACGTCTGTGAGCCTAAGGAATATAGAAAAAAGAAAATAAGCAAACATATTTAAGAGGGGCAGAGAGAAGGCACCAGACCATTTTGATGTTTTCAGAGGGAGGCAGTGACTGAGTGGATCGAACTTTCTCCTTGTTCAGAGAATGATCGTCCGGATGAATTTCTCTAGAAAAATGTTCAGAAGGAGAATAGGACTTGCCATTCTCGGATTCCACCTTTTTCTTAGGATAATTTTCAGATCGAGCATGTTGACCATTAGCTTTCGGACCTCCGACAGCAACCTTATCCACTGGTCGAGGGGCTACAGGAGACTCTGGCTGAGAATCAGATCCCTTATTTTTCCTGCCAAAGCTCCAGGATCCTGCAATAACAATGAAAATTGACCGTTTTAGGAATCAAACATCAAAGTGATGACACATCCCAGATAGTCAGATTGTTCCCAAGGTGGATCCTTCAATTGCTATCAAATGCTGTCAAAAACAGAAACAACTCATAAATTGAGCCAAAATACATAGAAGTCCTATAATGAGCCTAATTCTGCAAGCAGAAATTGGATTTTCTCCATTCTTGAACAGATATATGGCGGATATGGTTCATATAATGGAGAACACATAACCATATTTTTGGGCTACAAGAGGTTTTTCACTCTCTTCTGTGCTCCTCTGTCCACTGATTAGTTTCTCTTATAAGTTTATCATCTCTTTTAAAGATCTACTTGTGCTCATCTGCACTTTCTTTGCTCACAATGCAGAAGGCTACCCTCCCCACACACTGTGAAAGAAGAAGAAGCCTCTTACTCAAATGCAAATGCAGAACCAGAAAGAGAAGAAGAAGAATGTAAACAGGAAAAGTACGAACAATTTGATAGGAAATAGAATGCATATGAATAAAGAAAAGAACACCTGATTCTTTATTAACACCCCGAGCATTAGCCTCTCCATTTCTTTTGGAGCAATGTTCACCACATTCATGGTAAGGATTAGATGCTTTAATGCAATTTGGGTCCACTTTCCTCCCTTCATTCTTCTTTATGCTAATTACACCTTCTGTTACACCAACATGATTATCTAAAAGAAATGGAAAATTCATGCCTACTTTCAGTAACTGGTCAACTAAGCCATTAAGATTCGAACACTTTTGAAGCCCACGCCATTGTAAGCTTGACGCTCCCCAACATCGGGAAAGAATTATAACAAAAGAACAAAGAAAAGAACACCTGATTGTTTTTTAAATCCCAGAGCATTGACCTCGCCATTTCTTTTGAAGCAATGTTCACCACATTCATGGTAAGGATTAGACGCTTTAATGCAATTTGGGTTCACTTTCCTCTCTTCATTCTTCATTTTGCTAATTACACCTTCTTTTACACCATTGTGATAATCTAAAAGAAATGGAAACAATTACACCTACTTTCAGCATGAGGTCAATGAAGCCATAATAGTTCAAACGCTTAATCTGATCCCACTGTTCTTTTAGATCATTATCAATTTGATAGCCATCCAGAACTTCTTGAAAGAAACTACTACAGATTTTCCATGAGACTTAACCAACATGTCAAAATTATGCCAAAAATTAAAATGTAACCTGATAAATCACAAAGAAATGCATGTTTTAAGAAATGATTTCTAACAGAAAATATCAAAATAGCAGCGAAGAACTAATTGGAATTTCAGTTTTGTTAAACTAATGTTACGGAAGCAAAGTTTCCCATCAAGCAAGAGATAGCACCACAACAAATCTAAGAAACTTGAAGATAATTTATCATCCAGCAAGATTACTCAACTGATATAGAAAACAAACAAAACATGGTGTAGCACTCTCATTCAACATAAAAAATGTTGAAAGTAGAAACATACCACAATTCTGACAAAAATAATTACCTAATTTCTTTTTTGGGATTTCCTTACGTCCTTGTCCTTGAGCAATCTTTTCCAAGCAAGCCATACCGCATTCATGATAGGGATTTGAAGCATTCATGCAGTTTGGGTGAACTCTTCCGTTCTCAGCAGCCATATGTCCTTTGAATTCACCCAAGCCCCCGCTAATTCAAAGGAGGATTAACACAACCTGCACCAAAATCAAGAAACATTAATCAAGGAAATAGACTATTAACCCCCTCTTATATTACTCGGCAAATTCTTTTGCACCCATCCTAACTCCGCTCCACCCTACAAAAGAATTTTCAGGTATGCGGGAGTAATCGATCCCCTGACTTCTTGCCCCTCCCGCACACTGTTCTATTGATTAGATCTTTTATTTATTTATTTTTTTTTTTTGGGCTTCAAACTCATTGTTCTCCACTAAATTCAAGAAGGAAACAGAAGAATCAAAATTCTCTTGAAGCAAGAACTCTAGAGGTATATAAGAAGTTAAAACTTCATAAATAGTTGATTAATTGCCAAAATAATTAGAGACATTAGAAACCAAGAGCATGGCCATTTCAACTAACATTAACAAACCATAAGCACTAAGAACCCCATGCAAGGAAAGAAACCCAAATCCATCTAAAGAAATATGGATTAGCTAAAAAAAAAGAAAAAAGAGTCAAGAGAAAGAAGAAAAGAGATACCCAGACGAGCTTCGAGCAAGATTCTGGCTTGGGTGGGGCGGCTGCAGTTGCTCAAGGCCTGGTTATGAATGAGCTTTTGGCCAGATGAGTTTTCCCCAAGTTTTGTGCTGCTTTGTTTTGATTGATGTTGCGGACTTTCTTCCCTTCTCTCGAAAAGATTTCTCTGACAATCAATCGCCAACTTTCTAGATGCTGCAGTATTATATTGACCGAAACAAATGAATGGCTTATGGCCGTTCGTAAAAATAAATTTATTTTGTCCTAAAATCACTTGGAATTTTCACATATGTTGACCAGGACCCCCCTGCCAGCGTTAAGACTTGAGAAAATGAAGGTTCCTTCATGAATACGTCCCAATCACTGACGACAGGGTACTCTGAGTATGACGTTAACCGCACATTGACTCTCAACAACAACCCAATTTTTGACTCTCAAGCCTGTCATGCGCATTTGCCCATTTTTATAATCCCAGCACAGTACACACCGAGTAGAAATTTTAACACGAAACCTTTCGGCAAGTTTGGTTTTTAAATATTAATTTTTATTATATAAATACGAAATAAAATTAATTTAATTTCTAATCCGTACTCATTAAATCTCTAAATATTATAATTTTTAAGTTAGAGATTCTTAATATACCAAACAGCCTCAACATGTAATACAAAACTGACAACATAATCTCTGTGATGGATGCACCCTTTTTAAGTTGAGTTTTGAAATTTGGTATAATTGAATGATTTTTTTTTTCTTCAAGAAAGTGTAATATTATATAATGATCAAAAAATCCCAAAGAGATATATTGAAATTTTATGTACGATCATGGCGTAACTCTAGGCAACCCAAGTCATCAGGAAAAATAAAAAATTGCATTTAAAAAACTGCGTATTTTTGTGAATTTTACGTTTGGCCATTTCATTTTTATATAATTCTGCCATGGCCTACTGAATTTTATGATTTTTTCACCACAAACTATTTTGTTGGCTTATTTAGTTTTACAGCTCCGAGGTTATGGCTTGATTTAAGTTTTAAGTTTTTTCTTTTTTTTCAATATGAGCCCCATCATATCAAAATCCCTAACTTCACCGCTGGTTGAGATGAAAATAGTTTAGAATTTAGAGGTTAATCTAATAAATTATTACTTGCAAATGGTGAAATTACTTTTCCACTCATAATGATAAAAGAAAATTTTTCCACTTGTATACAGTATCCTCGATGTATATGAAAATTCTAATAAAAGATACTATCTACGATAGGAAAAAGGATTATTTTATAATTACTGTAAAATATAATTCAATCATATAAATAATATCTGTTGTGGATCCAGATACTGTTTAAGTAAGAAATTCAAATACTATTTATGTAAGGGATTATTCTTTACAGTAAAAATAGTATCTTATAATAAAAGTAAGATAGTGGTCTCCCCTATAATAGAGTAGTCTTTTAATATTATCGAGAATTTTTGTAATTTTATTATAAATAGATGTGATGGAGTAGTTGTCAAATTTTGAAAACTTTTAACTCCAAGGTTGAAAACTAGTTAGTTTTAAAAATAAGGAATACAAAGAGTGGAGGTGAAGCAATCGAACTAGAATCGACCTCCAATTCCCACTATAGTTCAATTTATATGTAATTTGGGGGAAAATGCCTGCCCTTACACAAATCTCGAAAGGTCTAGAACGAAATTCATATAATAAAAAGACAAAAAGAAAATACGCTGTGTGTGATTGAAAGGAACAGACGTATTGGAATCTCATTGATAAGAGACGAGACCACCTTAATTTGTTGGTTACATATAGCGGCAAGGCGAGTAACGGGGAAAAGCTAAGCCGTGCAGTTCGGTTAAGTTGGCTTTGCAAAAGCCACCTACTAAATGCAATATTAAATTAAAGTTATTCAACAAAATCTCCATTGTTTGGACAGCGCAATACAGGCATGACACGTGCAGTCCTCGATGATCACACGTAAATGCTTTTATTTTGTGGAAGGATTAATTGTTGCGTTTCACGTGGGAGCATTGAGAAGTCACATAAATTATATTGACTTTTTGGATTGCCCCTCAAAATCAAATATTCGCCACACAATTTGGGATTTGAGAATCCAAAACTTCATTACTTTTTTCAGGGAACGTGGATGGACCGTCGCACAGAGTAATTCATGAGTTTGTAGATTTTTTAACCCACCAATAATTTTGTCAATGAAGACTTAAGAGTTTATGCATATGTATTCATAATATTCGACGGCATCAAGTAAATTTCCAGAAGTATTTAATATGCGTGTAAAAGCAATAATATATTTTAATTATTAAGGTTTCTTGAATCACACACCTTATAAGAAAGTTTATATATTGTGTGTTTCTCTCACTACACGCACGTACAAGTACATAAATGCACACAGACACACACACACATATATATATATATATTAAGTTATTTTAAAAGTAATTTCTATTCACACAAATAAAATATGTGAATTATATTATTAATTATTATTATTATGTATCGATATAAGTTACAATTGAAGTAACATAGGGAATCTCTCTCTCTCTATATATATATATATATATATATGTATATATATATATCAATCTTAATCGAATACGTAATATAATAATTTTAGTATTTGAGAGAATATCGGAACTAATTTAAAGTGAAACTTATCTTTTGTTTCAAAGGAGCAGTGTCTTCAGTAAATAACATCGTAGGAAAATTTGACTTTTTGGATAAAGTAAATGGATTACTTTAACCTTCAAACGTGCGCTTTTTTTTTTTGTACTAATTTAAAAAAAGTTAAAAAATAAAAAATAGAAGTAGTCAAATAATTCTATACGAAAGTGTTGTCCTCAACTTGTAGGAGTTTTAGTCAGGTGGACCGCTTGCTCTCCCTCACACAATTCGAGTTCTTAAGTAGTTCTGAGTCTTTAGGGATTCATTCTCTTTTAATTAAAAAATAATTAAGTAGAGTGAAGTTAATGTAATATCAATTATATTCAGGAAAAAAAAAAAAACCTGCAGGAAGTCCGAGCACCTCTACCATCCAATACAAAGCAAAGCAATTAATTGGGGAGTGTTGATGTTTGTTCCGCATCAAACCCCGAATTAAAAAAAAAAAACGACGCCGTTTGGTATAATTTTTTTGTCTCATAAAAAGTTGCAGTTTCCTTTTTATCCTATGAAAGGAGTTAAGAGAATTAAGGAAATACTCTCTGTTGGCATTTGAAATGGTGAAAGTTCTTTCAAATGGACACGACTCCAGTGCTGTTAAGTCAGTGCACTTCTACATGTTACACTCCCCAAACAGAATAAAGTATTGTACTCATGCTTGTTTGGTGGCAGGACTTCTGGAATCATAAAGAATTGGTTCATGTAGATTCTAGTGGATGAATTGGCAGGGCAATTTAAAAAAAAAAAAAAAATTTCCCTTTCTTATTCTTGGCGAGAAGTTAAAAAATTGTTTTAAGTGCTGTAGTTTGGATCTTGTTTTCGTATAGATTGCTGATGTATTTGGCTATAAAAAGCACTTTCCCATTTCCACTAGAATCTACATGAACCAATTCTTTATGATTCCAGAAGTCCTGCCACCAAACAAGAACAATATTGCTCAACTGCAATTTAACACTGAAAGGAAAAAATGAACATCATTTCAATCGAAAATTAAATTGAAGAAGAGAAGGGGCTTTGATAAAACGAAGAAAAGAAGAAGCCCCAGAGAGAAATAGTAATTTGTCAAAGGTTTTGCCTACACTCAATTAAACAAAGAAGAAGAGAAGGAGCCTTGGATAAACGAAGAAAAAGAAAAGCAGTAACTATTTTTTACCCCTCGTCAAATGGTGTTTTTTTATTCATAAGTAATTAAAAAAAATAAAACGACATCGTTTTAATTTCTTTCAGGGTTTGACCCGGGACTTAATGCCGGGGCAACTATCATTTTTCTGAATTGAAACACATCATTACAAGTGCTATGTAATATGGCAAAATGTCCTCCACTTCGACCGTTGGTTTGCCGACCACGCTTTGCATGTTATTTATTTATTTATTTCCTACACCCTTTTTCTCAATTAATTTTTCTATTGCAAAAGTTATCTTTATAAAATTATTATTTGACCACAACTTGTCTTTCTTCATTTTTTTTTTTTTTAACCAACATTTACATTGTGTTGTCGTGAAGATGGAACCTAACATAGCCAATATTGTTGTAGCATAACACAAAAGTAACAAGAACAATATTACATAATTATTTTATCTGTCAAAACTCAAAAAGGCAGATAATGGTGAATCCTCGAGTAACCACACAAAATTAACAAGAACGATACCTCATAAGAGTAGTATTAAATCTTTGTATCAATGTTGGGGTGTGGGGCGTGTGTGCGTAGCAAGAGGGAGAGATGGTTTTATGACAAATGCAAAACCGATTAAACAGATAGATGTTAGCTAAATTGACGTAATAATTTTTATGAATTTATAACGATTGATTTGGTTATATCTCAACTATAATAAACCGATTTAGCGGATGATGAAAGATCCGCATAACAAACCGTTTTGATGTATAAGTGGAATTTACTTTGCTAGCTTACGAGTCTTGGCATTAAATAATCTGTTGCGATTAGTTGGATTTCCGTGATTCCCACTTTGCCATATGCTAGAGTTGGATTGGCCAGTTCTAGACGATCATCTAAATTGATTGCAATTAATGGATGAATGTTGTTCAACTACACTAACTTTGGATTGATCTAAGAAAATTAATATACTGATCAGTTGTAAACGGTTTAGTAAATTACATATATATTCAATTTCAAGAAGTGAATTAACGAACTTGAGAGAAAAAAAAAAAATTAAGATAGTCTATGGTGTGGGTATAATAAATGGTTATTAAGAGAAATAAATAATAGGCTTTCCTTCTTAATAAGCAAAAGAGAGTAGAAAGAATAAAAGTAAGTAGAAATGGGCATCGTTATGATTTAGTTCAATTTCGATTTTTTAGTAATGATTTACTTAATGGTTCAGATTAACAAATTGGATTTTTAATTCAGCTTAATATGCACACAAGGCCTACTATAATCAATGCATAATAAGTAAAAAAAAAAATTTCAAATTTGTATTCACCAAAAAAAAAAATTGCAAGAATTTTACACTAAAATGAAGAATTTTTAGAATCATGATTACTATTCTTAATATCAAAACTTTTAGCCCAAAATGTAAATAAAATAAAATAAGTTTATATGCCATGATATAATTTAGGTGGTATCGTTCTTGTTACTTTTTTGTGTCGTATTACAAGACTCCTCTTCACGACAGCACATTGTAAACGTTGGTTAAAAAAAAAAAAAGGGACAAATTTGTGGTCAAATAATAATTACACGAAGATAACTTTTGCAATAGAAAATTAATTAAGGAAAAGGGTGTGGAAAACAACTAAATAAATAAAAATATGCGAGGACGGTCGGCGAGGGACGGTCCAAGTCGAGGACTTTTTTGGCCACAGTGCGAACAAATCTTTTGTAATGAAAAACGTGTGTTCCAATTGATAATGTATGCTGCCCAAAAGTAGATATGAGGCTGGCAATTGTATATCTATGGCTTCATTTCATCAATCCACTTAATCGGTTTCTCACCGTAAAAGGGGTAGGACAAATCACTTTTATTTTTTTTTTTTTTTTTTAATGAACATTATTTTACGTCAATTTTTTTAAAACAATTTTTTAATCGGTTTAAACGTAGTCAATTTAGCCTCTTTCACAGACTATTAATTTTGAGCAACCAGGCTAAGGTTGTCTCCCATCAATTACAAATAAAAAAAAAATTGTAAAATCAGGATAAGATTATTCATTAAGGATTTAAATAGGCCAAAACAGTATGTCTTCAATACACATCTATCCTCTACTTTTTTCAAAATAAATAAATTAAGCAATATTATGTGAATTCATGAAGACATACTGTTTTTATTTAAATTTAATGAAATAATTTACCATTTTTTTAAACTTTTTTTTCATTTGGAGGAATGAGCACAGGTCAAATTAGCCTGGTTGAAATTTGAGTCTTTTGTGAAAGAGGCTAAATTAAGTGCTAAACCGATTAAGCAGTTTAAATGTCAGATAAACTTTTACCCAAAAAACATTGTTTTAAAAAAAAAAGTAGTAAAATAATCACATACAAAAAAAAAAAAAAAAACAAAACAAAAGTGTTGTCCTCTACTTTTAGGAAAAAAACACCGTTTTGAAGGGACCAACGTATGAATCGAATTTGCTTCGGTAATTAACACGTCTCGGCATTAAATAATCTGTTGGGGTTGGGTTAGATTTTTCATTTCCGTGCTTCCTCCGTTTGCCATATGCCACAATTGGATTGATCAGTTTATAAATGAATAAATGATCATATAAATTGATTGGAATTAATAGATCAATGTTGTTCAACTACATTTAACTTTGGATTGATTTAATTAGTTATCGAGAAAGAGGTGGACTTTGGATTGTTCAACCCTCTGTTTTTCTCGTAAAATTCCTTTTTCAGTTATTTTTATTTTAATCTCTAAAACATTCTTCTTCTTCTTCTTCTTCTTCTTTTAACGCACTCTTCTATTTTTTTTATTGTTAAAATTTAAAGTAGTATTTTTATTATTTTTATTTTGTTTTACAATCTTGTTATTACCTTACGCATAAATTTAAAAATTTTCTTTGTGATAGACTTTTTAATGTCAATCATTGAGTTAAATTACGCATATTTTAAATTATAATTTGAAAAAAAAAACTTAGGTATAAAAATTATTAATCTATAAGAAATAAGAAAGAATAATAATAAAAAAATAGTTTGATTATAAATAAAGTAATTTGTTGAATTTCTCAATTCTGTTTAATTCTTATTTATCTTTAAATATAATTTTTATTGAAAGTGAGATTTATAATAATAATAATGAAGGATACCAACAGCTTCAACCGTTGAAAAAATCTATTGGATTCCAAATAACATGCATATGGCAAGTGAATTGATTAGATTAGACTGAAAAGTCTCAAAACCTATTAACTTCTGATTGATTTAGTAATCGTCAACAAAATTTATAAAATGAGATTTATAATAATCAGGGAGGTTTCAATAAGAATTAAATAATAACTTGATCATATGTAAAATATTTCTAAACATCATACTTCAATACAATGATAATTATATTCGAAATATGTTGGAGGGTAATGGTGTTCCTCCAATCCTCCTACTCCAGATGGCTTTCAGGTGTAGTTTAGGTATTTAGGGCCAAGAACGAACCATATCTCTATCTTTTAATAATTGGGAGAGATCCCTTAGTATGTAGAAAAATTGATCAATGACATTTGTTAAATCATAACATAATTTACTATAGCCTCATTCAATTCGTATATGTCATATATATACTAAATTTTTTACTTGAAATCTCTATTTCAGTAATTGAGATTAAACTACTTACAATATAATTAGAAAAGTTATAGCCTTACATAACGAAAAACACATTTTATTTCATTTATTTAAAAGAAACTTGCGATCTATATCTTCTAGTATGAGCATCATATGCTCAATATATAAACCGCACACTTTTATAAATGAGAGCTAATAATGTGTGCTCAAAGAAATAATGAATAAATAATTTTGTGAAATTTAGATATTGCTATTTTATCACGTGTTTTTAGGATACAAAATAATAATAAATCTAATATACACTCCACTACATTAATGAGTGTGGTTCCTAATCATACAAAATCTTTAAAACTTCAAGAGAGTTTAAATAAAGAGCCTTTCTCTTAAGTACTATATGTAGAGAAATATTCTAATTTATGATTTAGGCTTTACTAAAGTGTAAGAAATTTGTTGAGCCATATAGTTTAATAATGTAATGGTATTATATTATTAAACTATATAACTTAATAGCTTTACTTTAATTAAGTTCAAGATTGTAGACCAGATTAATACAATATATGTAAATATAGTTCTCTTTTAGTATAGATATTTGTATTTTTTAAAATGAGAACGCAAATTTTAGTCACATTGTAAAAAACTTTTACAATTTTGAAAATTATTTTTTCAATAATTTATAATGTTGTAAAAGACATTTATAACATTGAAAAGTTAGGAATCCATATTTTAGAAAATATAGGCACTCAGTATCTATAAATGATCACACAAACACACACAACTCACTCTCTAGTGAGGTATTCTCACTTTGTAAAAAGTGAGAATGCATAAAAAAATACATATTTTAATATATTAAAGATTATATATTTTTTTGTTTATTAGTATATTGAAATTTGCATTTTTAAATCTATTAGTAGTATTTTCACTTTAATATACTAACTAATGACAAAAAGTTTTCGATAAATTTGAAATTTGTATTTTTTAAAATATATTTTTATAATAAAATAAGGATGTCCTTACTCGAGAAAGACTCTGTATGTGTTCAAATTAAATTGAAATTGGATAACGAAGGGCTGAAGAGGGATTGGTTGGTCAATCTAATGGCTTGCACACTTGCTTGGGGTTAAGCTTCAATGGGCACCTTTCCCTCGGGGTTGGACGAGAGTCGATAGCTTAAATATGGTGCAAAAGGATATAGACGTGGCTCATTGAAACCCAACACGAATCAAAATGATTAAATGAGCCTCAACTATGGGCTCATTCCTTCTTTTTTTTTTTTTAATATGAAATTTGAATTTTTTAAAAGATGTTTTGATAATTTAATTAATTAATTTATTTATGATTTATGGCTAATTATCATATTTATATCTAAATAAAAAAATAATTTTTTGAAGATTTATTTGAATGTAAAAAGTATGAAAAAAAGTCAATATTATCTCTCGGAATAAACTCTAATAAATATATTTATCGTCCATGTTTATAAAAACTAAACCCTCGTTTTTGTCTTCAACACTTTGTAATGGCTTTTTATTTCTTCTCCAGAACCCTTTTCTCCTCATGCACAGCAATTATTCAGTCACCATCCTATTTTGGTATTTATTCTATGCAACTTTACTTCTATTGTTTTAACTATGTTCATTCCTTTAATAACCTATTTTTAATTTAATTATAAACTACAAGACAAACCAGAAGGGGCATATATTCCATTTTGATTTTGATTATAAATCAAAGAATACAAGAAATAAAATAATGCACTTTACATGTAAACAAAATTTTAGATTTAAAGATAAATTTTATTCATATATGCTTTATTTGAAAAAAAAAGATTTTATAATTAAAATGATCTATTTGGAAATAATTTTTTTTGGTATTTAGGGCAATACAGCCCGAGAGTCAGGTAAGCATGCCTTACTCATAAAATAAATAGCAAGCATATATAAGTTTTACGATAAGAAAAATATAAATTATTGGGGTTTGAAATATTTTTAATATAAAATAATTCTTTATCACTTATAGTTAAATATTAAAAATTTAAAAATAAATATATCATTTAGATGATTAAGATTAGATTCGATATTTTTAAACCACGAAACACTCATTTTTACTTTAATTATAGGCGTGACCAATCCGGTCTTTAGTTAATTTTATCAATATCTCTCTATTTGAAATCTTCCGTTAATAGTAGTGTCTCCATGGGCAACCTCAGCCGGAATGGGTCCTAGATGCATATATTTAAATTTATTTAAATTTTAAAAATATTTATATCCATTCGGACTTAAGATAAAAAAATAAATATTATGTTAAGTAAAGAAATTTTGATAGATTTTTTACTAAATAACACTGTAATAAAATAATAAAACTCATTTATTTCACATTAATGTGCGATATCTACTGTTGGGATTCTGGGATCTAGATAAGGCTAGTTTATTGGTCAAATTATCTAGCAATAAAGCAGAAAAAACAAATAACAATTAAACAACAGCGGGAACTTCATTTAATGCACAATAATTGTTGAACCAAAGTTGTGGTTCCCCATGCGGCCGCATTGTTGAGTCAGACAGTACCCCACGTTGAAGGCTCAAGTCTAAAAGTGTTAGCAAAAGATTAGCTTAACAGACCGCCTTAATATACAGCCGACTGGCTTAACAATTTAATCTTGATGTCACATCTGTTGCATTCTGGACTGTGATGTGACATTCCAGCTCCATCGTGCATCAAATCAAGTGCGGCATAATTATACGAATCATAAGATTGAGCATCGCAGACTTATGATTATACGAGTTATTAATTCTGTATTACGAGAGTGATTTGCATGTCATATTATATGCTGTAGGTGTTAGTTGGATCAACTAATAGTAAAATTAATTTCTTAATTATGTAATCGTAAGAGATATAATTCTAAAGCTTGAACTTACTTAAATGAAGATAACATTTCATTACCATCATGCTAATCATATACAAATTATGAAAAAGATATCCTCGAACTTAAATTGTTATACCTTGTAATCCACCGTGCGGAAATTAAAAGTGACTGAGGGAGGAGCTAGGGGTCATGCATGCCCTGCAACAGTTTTGAATTCTGTTTAATAGGCATATTTTGTACAAAATTCCCATGAAAGTTTAAAATTTTGCGTGCCTCGTTCTAATTAAAATCTTTATACATAAAAATTAATACAACTAAACACTAACAATTTTTTAAATAAATACTATAAAATTTTAAACCCAAACAATAGATTATTCTATAATTAAGCTATTAAAACTTTAACTATTTAACATAAATTTTACTCTTAAAAATACATATCAATTAATTTTTAGAAATTAACATTTTAAAAAGTTTATGCCTATAGAGTTAGTTTCATTACTGCATCGCAAAATATTATCGAATTATTATATGATTTACATGCTACTTCAATTTTATAAATCAAGGTTTGCTGTCAATTATTAGCAAGTGTTTTTTAAACACAGTACCAGCTGTGTTTACGAAAGTAAAGTTGCAGTGTATAACAGTTCCAAACATTTAGTGCATTACAGCGAGCATTTTATTTCCTCAGCCTTCTACTTGAAGAACAGTTAATCGATTTCTTCAAAATGGGGGACAATCAAGCGAGATTTCTTTCCTCATTTTCGCATACATATGCTGATGTGTAATGCCCTATTTTGTCCAAAGTTGCAGAGTAGTTGAGACATGAAAGAATATATATCCAAAACGAATAAAAAGCTCACAAGTTAGTTAGGGTTTTGCACGCTATCTTAGATCATGCAATATGCTCCTGCCATCATTACAAGTCACATAAATCTTTCTATATTAACCGAAAATATATATCTCTCTTTCTCATGCAAGCCCTGCACTTCACCTACCAAATTAAGCTCCAAATTGTATAAACAGAAAATTAATCAAATAAGCAGTTTAACATCATATGTATAAATATAGAAGTCAAATTGTAGTACCCTTTGTCTCTTCTTCAGTCGAATAACTCCATAAATAGATATTAAAAGTTTTGTTTTTTCTTTGTCTACGTTTGATGAGACGGGTTTCGAATTTTGGATGATGCTGCAGTTAACAGTTGCTATCAACTGAATTACTTTGTATGGAACCTTACTTTTGTTTCTTGTACTTCTGTTTTGTTTCTTGCTCCACTCTCCTTTTGTCTCAGTAGGTGAAGTGTTACTATTCTTCAGGTTCGATTTCAGAAACCCTCGTTTCGTTTTTTGTTTTCCGATTCTATTTTGTGTTGAGTGAGTTTGCCAGAAGCTTTTGTCATCAATATTAATCGTTTGCAGGTAACATGACAATTGTTCAAACCCTAACGGAAAGACTAAGGCCGCTAGTGAGCTTGGAAGGCTGGGACTATTGCGTTCTTTGGAAACTGAGCGATGATCAAAGGTCAACTAAAAAATTAGCAGTACTTCTCTTTTTCAATTAATTAATAAATCTCTCCCATGCCGTCGAGTTCTAATTTTCATCTCCATGTTATAATTTGAAACTATTTTTTTTAAAAAAATTTCCTTAGGTTTATCGAGTGGATAGATTGTTGCTGTGCTGGAATCGATGGCACACAAAATGATAATGGAGACGAATTTTATTTTCAAGTTCCTCCAGTTCCTCCTTGTAGGGATGTTATATTTCAGCATCCAAGAACCAAATCTTGTGAGCTTCTTTCTCAACTTCCTTCTTCAATGCCTCTTGACTCCGGGTGCGTGCATTCATACACTCATTCAATATGCTGCTGTCACTTAATTTCTCTCTTGTCTTAACATATTTATGAATAACATTTTAATCTGATCAATTGGGTTTAATTAATCATTATTCATCGTCAGCATTTTCGCGCAAAGCTTGATATCAAACCAACCTCGGTGGCTAAACTTCTCTAATAGCTCTGATTCAGAAGTTATGGAGAAAACACTTTGGACTAGGGTTTTGATTCCAATAATGGGAGGATTAATTGAGTTATTTGCTACCAAAGAAGTATGTAATTTTAACTTTTGAATTATTTAACTTAATTTAGTTGATTACAATTTAGATGCATATATAAAATATTTATTATTATCAACTCATTTATGTTACAGGTAATTGAAGATCCACATGTGATTGATCTTATCATAGCTCAATGTAACATATCTATGGAGCAGGATCCTATGAATATGAACACAAGCTGCAATTTAGATAATGCTAGTTCCTCAGTTAATATGCACGCCATGGCATTGGAAAATAGTGACGTGCCATATGACCTATCCATTGATCGAATTCGCATCTGCAGTGATTGTACTTCTCCAGTGAATTTCCTGCAGCAATTTGGTTACAGCAGCAGCTCTAAAAATGTTAAACGTCACAGAAACGATGTGTTCTTTGAAGGGTCGCATGATGATTCAACTCATAGAAATGGAATTCAAGAGATGCATAATGCATCAAACATGGACATCCAATTTATGGAGCCTAATATGGGAAATAAGGAGCTGCAACAAGGGAATTATGATGATCTTAATAAGGACTTGATCAAACCGGATCAGAATAATAATAATAATAACAATGGACGATCAGATTCTATCTCGGATTGCAGTGATCAAATCGATGATCTCGAAGATGACGTAAAGTACAGGCCGCGGAGAAATGGGAAGGAGCCTCAGTCTAAGAATCTTGTGGCTGAGAGGAAAAGGAGGAAGAAGCTTAATGATAGACTTTATGCTCTTCGAGCTTTGGTTCCCATTATTACTAAAGTAAATAACATTCTCCTTATCTTTATTACATGTGTCATAGGTCTTGGATTCTGTAACGTTTTTTTTTTTTTAACTCTTATTTGTTTGCAGTTGGATAGGGCTACCATTCTTGTAGATGCAATTGAATATGTGAAGCAGTTGCAAAAGCAAGAGAAAGAGCTGAAAGACGAGCTAGAGGAGAACTCGGATGATGATGGAGCGGCAAACAGTGATAATGCGGGCATCAGTGTAAATAACCACAACCCCGTGAAATCAGAGAGTTTAACCCAAAATGGGACGAATTTTGGTCCCAAAACTGAACCTAATCAGTCTCATATGGGCAATGCTAGCAAACAGGATCAGGATTCAGAAAATACTATTGACAAAGGACAACAAATGGAGGTTACATTACTTCTTCAACTCTACCTCTTGAATATTGAACTTGAGATAATTAATGTCAATGCAGAAATGGGATTTCATTGAATATTGTAGGTGCAAGTTGAAGTGGCGCAATTAGACGGGAATGAGTTCTTTATTAAGGTGTTTTGTGAGCATAAGCCTGGTGGGTTTGTGAGATTAATGGAGGCTTTGAATTCTTTGGGACTGGAAGTGACAAATGCGAACGTAACTAGCCGCACAGGACTTGTTTCTAATGTTTTCAATGTGAAGGTAAAATTCTTGAAGCCAACTGAAAGATCAATAAATTAGTAAGAACATTGAATTTTATTCTAATTTTGTTCTTTTGGGTGACAGAAAAGAGATAGTGAGATGGTTCAAGCTGATCATGTAAGGGACTCATTGCTGGAGCTCACGAGAAACCCGGCAAGGGAGTGGATTGAGAATGTGGCCAGAACTTCAGAGAGTAGGACAGTCGATAATGGGATTAATTATCATCCCCAGCACCATCACCATGAGCAGCACCTTGACAGTCACCATGTGAGTTCCCATCACCACCATCTACACCATCTTCACCATAATTAAGCATGAACTAGCAAGAGTTTTCACTTGTGAAGAACAGAGAGCAGACACTGATAATTTTTTTAGTTTTCATGTATGATTGATAATAAGGACATTATATTTTATTAAGGAAGTAAGTATGTTAGGTCTAATGAGATGATAGATACTATGGTGCTTAACTCGTTTTAGATAAAATAAATTATACTTTTTCTTGTAGTTCATTTAAGCCTTGTGGACACTGGTCATAGTGTTGCTCAAAGGAATTAATTAATTGTTCTTGATTTTTGTTTTTCTAACTCTCTTTTTCGTGTTACTAAAATCAGATTAAAGTATATATTTTACACCTGAAACATACATAACAGTTTAAATTGTACAACACTGATATGTAGCATGGATCCAAAAGACTTTAAACAGTCAGAAAAATGAAATTGAAAGTTGAAAAATGGTCAAGTAGGTAAAATTTTCATATAATTAAGCACTTTGATTATTTAACTTTCTTTGTCTATGATGGTTAATAAATATATTGGATCCCTTTCAATATTGAGTTATCGCAACTTTGAGTTAAAGTGTAAACTACTATCGAGTAAAAGTTAATGGATGAATTTAATGAACCGCTTTCAAACAGCTTAAATAAACAAAGCCTTGATACAGCAAATGAATTGTATATCTCATGCAACATGCTCTCGTTCAACGTGCTCATGTAAGCCTTGTGGACAGAAGATTACAATAATTTAAGTATATAATAAAATTAAACATGTAACAATGTAAATCACAATGTTCCACCCTTGAAAAGCCAAGCTTACAAAAGAAGTAGATGGTTCCAAAATTTCTGGTGGTGGGGTTGGTGCTACAGCTGCTGTTGAATTGGTGTTGGATTTTTCTTTCACATCAATGCTGAATCTCATTCCTCCAAGACAATGACCTGCTACATTACAGATAAACCAATATTTCTTTGGCTCTTTGAGTGTGACTTGATCGTTTCCACTCTCATATTTTGCTATCACTCCACTACTTGCATCACATGATCGGTACGTAGCTTGTGTTACTTCATACACATTGTGTTGGCCCTCAGTATACTTGAAAACTACAATATGATAAACATCGATAGATATAATAATCCATCAACTGTCAACTTTCTTACTTAAAAATTAGCGACAAAGTTCCTTCATTTTATAACTGTTCGACTTGTATATGACAAAAATACCAAAATTTTATCTCTCATAATAATTAAGTTAATCAATCTGTTTAAAATAGTAACGTTAGGATGGTCCTAGTGTAGTTTCAAACGTGAAGGAAAACTAGTTAATTTTGCCAAATAAAGAGGTTTTGGCCATTTAATTTCCTCTGTTATTGACTTGCAAAGTTAGAGACACCATGAAATTGGATTACGCAGATAAAGAAAAAGTAAGAGTCAAGGAAAGAGTTTAATAAATACCAAGAACGTCACCAACGCTGTAATTGTATTGTTGTGACCATGAATCAAAATTGGCCCCGGCATTCCATTGCTCATCACCACCAACAGTGTAAACTTCAGATTTGATGCCTGTGAAGAACAAATAATTGATCAAAATAATGATTGGGAAGCTATAGAATCTGAAGATCTGTTGATCTTCCATTGCCTGAAAGAAATGGAATGCTGAAAAGAATACGAATATGGGATGGCTTAGCTAGTTCTTTGAAGCTTGTATGTGAAGCAAAGACTCGATCAAAATAATAGTGGGATGTAGCCATAGCCTTTCTTTATTTTTGGGTCATCCATTGTCTGGTTGGCGAGAGAAGACTTTTAATAGGTGCATGCCCATTTTTCCATTATATGAAATACAACTAGATACAAGTTGTTGATAATTTTAAGAAAAATAACATAGACAAGTGGACCCAAAATTATAAATTATGGAGTTAAAATTCTAGGTAGACGGGTGTCACGTGTTTCTTGCAGGAATATTTAGCAATCCTGAAATCATAAGAGGAATGTTTAGCTTATTCGATCTTTCTATGGAAAGACATCTGAACATAATAACATCGGAGAAAATTTCAAACATGTATAGACTTGTATAGTAATACCATTTTCAATTGAGCGTTATAATAGTACTGTCAGAATTATCTTATAATCCCAATTTTTCTTGAATAAAACGTAAATGGGCGATAGGTTGTTAGCATAGAAATATAAAAATATTCAAATTTTAATCATATGCACACATTAAAGAATACAAAACATAAAATTTTTAAAATTTAGTAGAGGTCACATAAGATGAAGATGCTCATTTCATCTCCAATTCTCATAGCAGTATACAATTCAAGGACCAATTAATTGATAATCAACGATGTAGCATCCATGACATAATTAAACATGAAGGGTGGTGGATGACGAGATTTCATTCGACCCAATTCAATCAATAAGGGCTCATTGAGACTAAGGGGATGAAATGGCATGTAAAGATGGGATCATGGGAAGCATTTATTGATAGACCAACATACCGTCCAATGATGGTAGAAGAAACTTCAAACCAAAGAGACAGCTTTTGGCTTTTGGCTTTTGCTAGAAGGCCTGGAACATGGGATGCAGCATCATAGAAAAGTAAGCACTTTCCGCTATGTATTATTGTTTATTAATTGATATTTGATGCCGATCGGCACCTTCGCCTGGGAGTTGGGACCTTTTTATTAACTTGTTGCGTAATTTTGTTAACTTGGGAGGGTTTCAGGATTTCTTGATTGATAAAAGCCTTTCGTTTTAAGTACTTGCGGCACGATAACTATGGGCCTTTATGTCATGCTTTATTTTGATTTCGGCATGTGCCTGGTGGGGGTTTTCTGTGTAATTAATAAAAAATGCAAATTCCGACGTGCTTGCACCAACATTTTACAGTAGGAGATTCATGATTTTTTAAACCACACATTGAGTGTGTGTGTACAGATCTTGTTATCTTACATGTAAGATACATAATTTTTTTACAATTATCTGATGAAAATTTAACGGTTGTAGAAATAACAAGATTTTGTTACTTTATATTTTTACAGCTATTGGATTTTCATAAGACAATTGTGTAAAAAATGTGTAACTTACAAAATTACATAAGCTAATTAAAACCTACATACACTTATATATATAATCAATAATTTTCTAATTGATTTACGTATGGTAGCTAGTAAAAACTGTAAGAGAATGATTTCTTACACCAAATTTAGAGGTTTTAAAAGACTGAAAATTAAATTATCAATCAAATTTCAAACCTCCTACGAAGTGTTTTTCCAATTAAAATGAATGACAACATTTAAAAAATTCTTTAGATTTTTAAAAATTTGTGCAATTCAAAGTGTAACATTAGTGAAGAATCTCTCAATTAAGGATAATTTTCAGTTTCCTCCCTTGAGATTTGGAGTCCTTTCACTTAATACAATATATGAGTGTATCTCCGCCTTCCTCTCCTGCGGTAAGTGTGCTATTTCCTACATGTTACATAGATGAGGGCAAGATCATAATTGGACACCTTAATCTTAAAAACTTCACATTGATTTCAAGATTTGTCTGAAATTTATTATTATCCAATTGGTAACACATTGAATACCCATCAGAAATTAACAAGAAATCAAATAATGCTCATCTCTTTCCTTAACCGAAGCAACAGAGCTCAAAACCCATATCAATTTCTCTTTATTGCTTTGATCAAGTACCTTAGCCACAACTAAGAGACCATGATGACGAAGCAGATGACTCTTATATACTGGCAGTGAACGATTCACAACTGCAAGATGAGAGTGAGTTTCACTGGCAACCAGCCAATCGTCCCATTGTTTTCGAGTTGGGAGAACATGAAGACGAAGCCAAGGTCTCCTATACTAACGGCGAACGATTCATGACCATGAGGTGAGAGAGCATTGGCCAATGAGTTTTGCCAATGACCGGCCAACCATCCCGCTGTTTTCAAGCCGTGAATGAGGAATGTATCAACTACTTTTAGTGCGTGTTAGTTTTAGTTTGCTTTGTTGATAAGTTGAGAAAAATGTGAAAATGGGTCTTCAAAATTGGTCGAAAATGTGGCTGACGCTCCTTATTTTTGTTATCGATTAAAGTTAGTGGCAGTTAACAGAATAATCCAAATGCATGTTGAAAATAAATTGATACTTGTAGTTAGTATTCTATTAAATCAAAATGCTATTGAATCCTTTTGTGGATAATGTTATGGTATTAGACATATTTTGGTTGAAAAAAATGAACATTGTTTGCTTGCTATTTGTGTTGGATTAGTGAATTTACGCTTTAAGCTTCACATAAGTGCCTTTTTTTTGGTTGCATATTAGCTTGAATTTCCTCAATTAAAAATGTCAACCATGAACCTGCTGTTGGTAAACTAGAACTGAAAGTGATTTTAAGAACTTGCAGAAATCATTATTTTATTGAATAGTCAAGTCATCTATTTATACAGCAAGATTTTGAAATAAAAATGCAGAAAAATCTGTCACAAATCAAGATAATCTAAACTGATTTTGACTACTTTATTTACCTAATAATAAAGATTGATATCTTATTTGCCTAAGGACTAGGACAAAATATAACTAATGTAGCTTCAAAAATCATAAAAGTTAACACTCCTTCTTGATGTTGAAGCTGCAAACTCCAAGCTTTTGCCTTAAGAACTCAAATCTGGCTTTAGGCAATGCCTTTGTGAAAATATCAGCATATTGATTTTCTGTACTGCAATAAACCAATTGCACTTCTCCTTCCTTTTGAACATCACAAAGAAAGTAGAATTTTATTTTGAAGTGTTTTGTTCTGCCATGGAACATCGGGTTATTAGCTATTGATATTGCAGCTTGGTTGTCCACAAATATCTTTGTGCTTTCCTCATGCTCTATATGCAAATCTGTCAAAAGTTTTTTGATCCAGAGTGCTTGATTTGCAGCAGCAGTAGCTGCCACATATTCTGCTTCTGCTGTGGATTGTGCAACAATTTCTTGTTTCTTCGAGCACCAGGAAAAAATTCCAGAACCAAGACTAAAACAGTAACCTGAGGTGCTACGCATATCATCAGCACATCCAGCCCAATCACTATCCGAATACCCATGGAGACTGAAATTTTCAACCTGACTGAATTTTATGCCATAATCAACTGTGCCTTTTACATATCTCAGAATTCTTTTTGCTTCTTGAAAATGAATTTCAGTAGCACAGTTCATGTACCTTGATAACAAACTCACAGCATGCATGATGTCTGGCCTGGTTACTGTCAAGTACATCAAACAGCCAATTAAACTTTTAAATAGTTTGTCATCAACTTTTTTAGCTCCATTTTCTTTTGAAAACTTCTCCTTTTGATTCATTGGAGTTATAGTTAACTTGCATGCTTTCATGTTAAATTTGTTGAGGACTTCTTTTGCATATTTTTGCTGGCACACAAAAATTTCATTTTTCTTCTGTTGTACCTGCATACCAAGAAAAAATGTCATTTCTCCAAGATCAGTCATTTCAAAGACCTCTTTTATCTTCTCCTTGAACTTGTCAATCAGCTTCAGTCTACTTCCTGTTTCAAGTAGGTCATCAACATAAAGAGACACCACAAGTATTTCATCATTATTCTTCTTGATATACAAAGTAAATTCACTTAGGCATTTTTCAAAACCCAAGTCAAGCAAGTATGCATCAATTCTGCTGTACCAAGATCTCAGCGCCTGTTTTAAGCTATATAGGGTCTTTTTCAATCGATACACCTTCTCTTCTTCTCCTTGAACAGTAAAGCCTTGTGGTTGTTCAATAAATATTTCTTCCTCTAAGTATTCATTCAAGAATGCTGATTTTACATCCATTTGATGTACAAGCCAACCTTTTTGTGCAGCAAGGGCTAGTAACATTCGTACAGTATCCATCCTCATAACCGGAGCAAAGGTTTTTGAAAAATCTACCCCAAACATTTGAGCATACCCCTTGACAACCAGCCTCGCCTTGTACTTATTTACAGAACCATCAGGATTGAGTTTGGTTCTATAAACCCATTTCACTCCTATAGCTTTTTTGTGATTTGGTCTGTCAATCAATTCCCATGTTTGATTCTTTTCAATTATGCTAAGCTCCTCTTTCATTGCAGCCATCCATTTTTTATCAGCTGCTGCTTCTTTATACCCTGCAGGCTGTATGAACAGCAACATTACACCTTTGATAGATGTCAGAAAGTGATCGGGTTCCTCTAACAGGTTCATCATCTATGTTTTCATCTTCCTCATAAAGCTCAATCTTTTTGTCAACATCCCAACTCCAGCTATCTGACTCATGGAATTGGACATCTCTGCTAATTATGACTTTGTTGTGGTTTGGCAAGTAGATTCTGTAGGTCTTTGAGGATGAGCTGTAGCTTACAAAAATTCCAGCATCTGCTTTCTTGTCCAATTTGTCTCTTTTAATATGATGAATGTAAGAGAAACACAAGCAGCCAAAGGCTTTCAGATTAATAAATTCTGGTTTGTAGCCATACCATGCTTCAAATGGGGTTCTTTTATGCAAAGCTTTAGTTGAAAGTCTGTTAAGCAAATAAACTGCTGTGTTTGCCGCCTCAGCCCAAAATTCCTTGGGCAGCCCTTTGTCATGAAGTAAGCACCTTGCCATCTCCATAATTATTCTATTTTTTTTCTCCACCACACCATGTTGTTGTGGAGTGTAAAGTGCAGTCAACTGATGCTCGATGCCTGCATCTTGACAAAATTTGTTAAATTTTTTAGAAGTATATTCACCTCCGTTATCAGATCTGATCACCTGCATCTTGCAACCACTTTGAGTTTCCACGAAAGCTTTAAACTTCCAAAAAATGTCAGCAACTTTAGATTTCAACTTCATGAAATAAATCCAACAAATTCTTGTGTGATCATCAATGAAAGCAATATAGTACTTACTGCCGTTTAATGATGGTGTTCTGATAGGCCCTCCTACATCATTGTGTACTAACTGTAATTTCTGAACAGCCCTCCAAGCCTTATTTCATGAAAAAGGGAGTCTTGTTTGTTTCCCGTATTGACAAATTTCATATGCAGGTAACTCCTTCTCCAATTGAGGCAAGTTTTTTGCAAGATTATTTTTCTTCATAAAAAGTATAGCGGCATGGTGAAAATGCCCCAACCTTTTGTGCCAAAGCAAAGTATTGCTTTCTTCTTTATGTACAACAGCCTGCTCTTCTTGCATCAAGTCTAAAGCAAAGCTTTTATCTTTCATATGGACTTTGAACACGTCTCTATTTTTTGCATCTTTGATTATGCAGTTTTTATCTTCAAACAGCACCTTATATCCTTTTTCCAATAGCTGAGCAACACTCAAAAGGTTCTGATTAATTTCAGGCACATATAAGACATTAGAAATTAATTTTAAACCTGTGTGACCTTCAATTGCCACTGTTCCTTTGCCTTTCACAGCGCTATATGCCCCATTTCCAATTCTGACTCTAGAGACAGCAGTCTATTGAAGCTCTTTAAAGAGTTCATGATCATATGACATATGGTTTGTACAACTGCTATCTATAAGCCAACTTTCGGTTGAGCTGCTGGTGGTGAAGCAGGATGCTGCAAACATTTGCTCCCCATCTTGTGGATTTTGAGCAGCTTCTTCTTCTTGTTATGGAGACCTACATATTTTTTCCATATGTTCTAACTGTCCACACTTACTGCATTTCACATCTGGCCTCCACCAACACCTTTTTTGTGGGTGATTAGTCTTTTTCCAGTAAGGACAACATGGAAAAACTTGAGTGTTGTTGTCTCTTTTGCTGTCATTTATGGAACCTCCAGTCTGCTTGTTTTTATTCTGCATCTTTTTCTTATTTTTGCCACCATTGAAGCTTTGTGATTTGGCTTGGAGAGCACCCTCTACAGTTCCTCCTTGTCTCATGCGTCTCCTTTGTTCCTGCGCCTGCAAAGCATTCAATAATTCTGCCAAGGTGATGGTTGACGGGTCTTTTATGTTTTTCAAAGATGAAATTGTAGTCTCAAATCTCTCAGGAATTATGACGAGGAGCTTTTGCACAATCCTAGAATCAGAGAAATTAGTGCCAAGGAGTCTTATGTTGTTAACAATGCCAAGCAGTCTATCGGAGTATTCATTGATCGTCTCTGATTCCTTCATCTTTTCCAACTTAAATTCTCTGCACAAATTTACTGCTTTCATACCTCTGACCCTTTCGTCTCCTTCATACTCTTGCTTTAAGAAATGCCAAATCTCTTTGGCAGTTCTCATGGTCATTATTCTATTAAAAATAGAAGTTGAGACTGCTGCAAACAAGCTAGCTTTGGCTTTGGATTTTTGCAGCTTCTGATTCTTGTGATTTTTTATCTGAGCCATAGTTGGATTATTTGGTAAGGGAGGAATCTCATATTCCTGTTCTACAGCTTCCCACACATCAATAGCATCAAGATAGGCTTCCATTCTAACAGCCTATACTTGATAATTTGTGCCATCAAAAATTAGAGGAGCATTTGCAGTGAACGAAGCTTCTGTATTCATGTTTTTAATGGTTATGGTTTTGTGTTTATGTAGGTGGATAAAGAGTGTTTAGGTTTTTTTTTTTAGGTTGTTTGATTTCACAGGTCCTTTAAGAATATGCTCTGATACCAATTTGTTGGTAAACTAGAACTGAAAGTGATTTTAAGAACTTGCAGAAATCATCATTTTATTGAATAGTCAAGTCATCTATTTATACAGCAAGATTTTGAAATTAAAATATAGAAAAATCTACCACAAATCAAGATAATTTAAACTGATTTTGACTACTTTATTTGCTTAATAATAAGGACTGATATCTTATTTGCCTAAGGACTAGGACAAAATGTAACTAATGTAGCTTCAAAAATCATAAAAGTTAACACCTGCGTGATAATCCTTAACATTGGCCTACATTGAAGTGAGGAAGTAATTGTTCCATAATGTGAAAAAAGATAAAATTAAAAAAAAAAGATATAAATTTTGTGATAAATGCAACTCCAATGACAAAATGATTGCCAATAACTTCTTATATCTTTTATAAATAGAATCTTAGTTCTGTTAGATATACTACCTTTCTATTAAATTTTTGCAAAATATTGTTACATTGAGTGTATGAATATTGTTGTGCAAATTTTATTGAACTCGCAAGCGCACAAATCTATTATAGAATAGATTAATGGTGACAAGTGTCGATCCCACGAGGAGGTTGATTTTAATTATATACAGAATTAATTTTCTTTTTAATGGGAACAATTAAATTATGGTATTTTTATCCTAAATTGTTGAATTAAAATGGCGGGAATAATTAAAAATGAAACTGTTATAATAAAGCACTTGGGTATCCGGATCCGCATCAACATGCTCCATGGGCTAAATATTCCATATTAATACCAATTAAATCATAAGGGGGGATTCCACACCTCATGAACCACTCTCCAATAAGTATGGTGCCAAGGGCTTATCGTGCCAAATAATAATAACCTTGTACTAGGGTGCCGGTTTAACCAGAACTATATCTAGACAAGACTATTATTATTTGTCAACGAAAAGTCAAAATAACCACAAATATTAGAGGGGAAGAGAAAGTACCGTATGTATAAACAGTGACTTTTTTCCTTTAATGCTCCTTTTAAGGTTTTCGACCGTCCTGAGTCTAAATATGACGTCCGTTTTGCTGTCTGATCACTCGTTCATTGTGAAACGATCGTAATGCCCCTAAAATACATAAAATACATAAAATACATAGTTATAATAAAACACATATAATTAAATAACAAAATACTTAAATAAATAAAAGTAGTAATGTTAGTGAGATTTAAAGTGTAAAATGACGATTTTCTCCTTTATAAATATACACTTTCTAACACTCAATAAATATGAGTTACCACTGTTATTATCACTAATTTAGTTAGTGTATATTGTAGTATTTTTAGCATCATGACAATGTTTGACAGTTACATACTTGGTTGTTTGAATCTACTTATGTTTGTGTTTACTTTATCTTCATGACTTATGTATTCACTAAAAGTTACCCACTGATATAATATTTTTATTCGTGAAGCACAATTCACCCAAGGCTAGAGAGATAATAGATAATGAACCCAACAAAAGTTTTGGCAACTAGTATGTTTATTGACCAATAGTAGCAGAGCCCGAACTAATCCTAAGGTGATATTGTTGTTGAATATGGTACTTTGAAAGAATTAGTGTTTGTGCTCTTTGATTGCCTTTGTATCTGATGGCAAGTTACATTAGGCCATAAGTTTAGAAATTATAGCCTACAATTTTTTATTTAGGCTTTACAAATGCATATTACTTCGAAAGTATTATTACATTTAATGTATAAAACAAGAGATTCAGGGACGTATTGCATAAGGCTTATAAAATATGTTTTATTTTTTTAAAGAACTTAATTACGTTAGGAGATAGGGTAATCTTAAATTAATATTATAAAGATGATAAAAGTATTTTGTTTTTCTACAAATTGACTTTATCTGTATCAAATCTGTACCTGATCTAATTCGAATTCAACTTGATCTTTTGACATGATTAAATCATATTTAAACATATTTAGATCATATTGGATCAAGTTACATATTCAAGTTGAGTTGGGATGAAATTTTTTCTAATCCAATTAACCTGAAGCCTAATTAGATTGATATGAACTCAATTTTGCCCAGTTCTAATCTTGATAATCCAATTCTCCAATGGCTCACCTCTCATTATCATCCTTTTCTCTTTCTTTTGACTAACTTAAAATTAAAGTTATTTATCTACAACCCAAACATCACTGGTTGTGTTTTAATCAATTAATTAATTAGTTATCATTATAATATATTAAATAAATATTTAAGATTAAAATATTTAATTCTAAGAATCCACAATAATCCCACTGTTACTGTTGTAAAAATACATACCAGCCATAACAGATCCATTTTTATATTAAAATCTTATATTATCATTATTATTATTATTAACTATTATATTATAAGAAGGGTACAAATTATATGCTGAGCAAAGGGTATTCATTAATAAAATAAATAAAATTTAAATTAATGCCAGGCCAGTAACTAGTGAGTCACAACATAACAGCCATATTATTATTATTATTGTTGATGTTGTTATTATTATTAATTTTTTGGCAATTTATAATGTTTCATTTTATGACGATTGCATAACCTTTTTTCTCATTGCGGACTCCACCCAATCAAAGTGGTATCGCTTTTTATAGCTTTTGAGAGTCGTCAAATCCATACTTACAATGTGGTAACATATTTCACATTCTAAGACATACTTTATATAAGTAGGGGTGGCAAGATGAATCAACGAATTGAATTCAAATAGAATTATATATGAATTGAGTTAAAATCTATTGATTTGAATTCGATTCGTTTATTAAACGAATATTTGGTTCAATTCATTTAAGAGAATTAATAAACGAATTGGCTCGAATCCATCCTTAATGAATCGAATCGAATCGATTTTGAATTCATTTACAATTCATTCATAAATTACAATATTAACCTTTAAATTTAAAATTTTTCAAATAAATTTAAAGATAAAAAATAATTTAATTAAACAAATAATAAATAAATTTTAAATGAAGTGATCATATTTAATTCGTTTATAATACATTTATTAAACAAATCTTAAATAAACAAATAAATTAATATTTTTAAACTTAAATTTGATTTATTTAATTAATTAATCGAATTAAATTTATAAATTGATTAATTTTTCAAACTCAAACCTTTTAAATTTAAATCGAATCGAATAAACTGATACATACAAGATTGGCCCAATGTCTAGAAAAGCCGCAAAACAATTGCCACACTTAAAGGACCCTACCATGTTGCAACAATTGCACCGTATCATATTCTTTTATCTTTATTAACAAAACCTTTGCATGCTTCTTTCTTTAATCAAACGGCTAGACTTAATTATTAGATAAATTAGAGTGACACTGCTAACCTTTTGAGTGGGTTACAATAATTAATTTCATTTTTTTAATCTTCCACGCATGTATTATATTATAATCTTTTGAACGCCGGAATTAACCATTAATTTTTCCTCTTTCGTCTTACATAACACATTAACTTCCATCATCATCATCATCATCATATCAACAAAAATAGTAAAATTCAATAATCTTTTTTTTTTAGAAGTTGTTATTAATTAATTTTCTATTTATTATTTTTTTCATGTTTAATACAAAAAATATATCTCTTTTGTTGAACTCTCTTTAGCAAGAATAGCATCTTAAATTATATTTTTTTCTTCTTTTTTGTCTTAATTTTTTCTTACGTGAGGAATTTTATCAAATAGGTAGCAGACATAAAATACATCCATGTTATTTTCAACTCAAATGTAAGTTAACACAAAAAATCAATCTTGAAGTTCTAACAAAAGTTGCATAAGTGAAATGGATCATTGCATTAAAGAATTAGACAGAAAAAAAAAAAAGATGAAGAACTTGAAGATTTAAAGATGAAATTCTGGGTTAACACCATCAACAACCAACTAATTCCAACAATTCCATCAACAACCAACAGGAAAGATGATGCACAGAAGACGTTGGAGAAGTTGATGAAGTGCATAATGTAAAAAAGAAAAGAAATTATGTGTTTGTCAATTTGCTCATGTTTAATGAGTGATCAAATACAAGAAAATGGTAGCAATACCCTTTAATTGACAGTAAATTTTTTTAAGCAAGAGAGATTGAGTAAGGAAAAAAAATTAATCTTAATCATCAATAATAAATAATGATATGTGTAAATAGATTCTTAAATCATAACTCACTTAATTTCACGGATATACTTGATAATTTAAAATACGCTAACTTATTTGACTTTTGAACTAACGGTTAATTGGGTCAAGGGCAAAAATTATGATACCACACTGCAGTTGCAGCATTGAAGGATCCCACTGTTAGTTGGGTCATCGAGTACTGCAGGAAGCACGTTGAGGCTAAGTCAGGGGACAAGAAGGACGACAAGTCGACCGAGGATAGTCTCAAGACCTGGGATGCTGACTTAGTGAAGGTTGACCACAATACCCTCTTTGACTTAATCTTGGTATATCCTCCCTCCCCCCCTTTCTGTATTTACGCTTTGCCCATTCTATTCGTTTTGATTTTTAGTTATATTTGATGATATTGCTAGAAAGTTCTGATTTTTATTTTTGTTAGGGTTTTGGTATTTTTATGAAATCGGAATTTTATTTGCGAAATAGAGAATTTTGATTTCGCTTCTCGTAAATGTATGATATTTGATACTGGTTCTTTGTTATTAAAGAAAGCTACTTTTTTAACTTTTTTTTTCCCGAGTTATGGAACTGGGGTTTTTATTTTTTAGAAAAAGAGAATTTTGACTTGGTTTTTGGCTTGCCTTGTTGCTTTGGTCTTGAGTATTTGTTAATGGCCTTTTGGTTGTTAGCTATTGAAACCCCATGTTTGGAGTATTTGTGGAGAAGGATTTTTATGATAATGTTTTTTGTAGAAGTTTTTTGGTGTCTGGTCTCAGATTTATGATGGTAATGACTCTGGTTGGTTGATGAGAAAACGGACGGAAATTAAAGTGAACAAAGATATGGATCATGTTCTTGAGTCTATAATTTTTTTTTTGCGGGAGGGGGGGGGGGTTTCTATTAGTTTGACATGTTTTGGGTTATGCTTTTGTGCTTGTTCTCCATTTGTTTCATCTCTGTGTCGTGCTGTTGGATTGTGGATAATGATTGTGCTCACCGGATAACACGAGAACTTAATTTACTTGCTGCATGATTTGAATGGTTGTCTTTGCACGTGTTTTTATGTGGTGCAATTGTGTGCTTGAACCAGTCTGCATCTTCTCTTGCTAATTGTATAATAATTATAATGGTGCAGTTGCTGATGTTCTGTTTTCATTCTGTAATTTCAGGCAGCCAACTACCTGAACATCAAGAGTTTGCCGGACTTGACCTGCCAAACTGTTGCAGACATGATCAAGGGGAAGACTCCAGAGGAGGTCCGCAGGACCTTCAACCTCCCTGCGAACTTGTCTCAAGAGGAAGACGAGGTTCAAAGGGAGAACCAATGGGCGTTTTGAGTGAAGGACTGAAGTGATGAAGGCTCGGTAGTTAATATTTGTGATATGCCAATGTCGGCATAATGATAGTGGACTTTTAGTACGAATGTTGCCAGGGTATTGAACATCAACATTTGTCTCAAGTTTCATGTTTTGCAATGCTCTTCTTTCCTGTAAACTATGTGAAGTTGTCCCTTTTTATAATCTAAATCTTCGTTTAGCCTTCAAATTTAGCACTGGCTTTGAACTCAAATCTCTTCTTCGAACAATCACTTCCAGTTTAGAAGTAAGCGAACTTTGTTAATGAACAAACCTACGATTAATAAATCAAGCAATTTTTTTCTCCCATGTTACGTTTCTACCTTTAAGATCTAACGATGAAGATCTAACAAGTTATGTAAACGCTAACAGAATTCACAAGTATTTTTCTCAAACAACATAGATATTATTCATACCAAATAAAATTATGACTTATAAATTTCTCAAATATTTATATTTTAATTATGAAATGTATTCCATTTTAATTAAGATTGTAATCCTACTTTTTTAACCTAAAAGATTTCCCAATCAATCTAGGAGTCTATTATTAATCTGTTTCTTGGTTAGTTTATTAGCTTTCTTGAGACCGATAATTATATTGGGAGCCCATAAGTTACATTGACTTACTCATCTCACATGAATAATACATATTTTACTCATCTCACATGAATAATACATATTTTGATTTGCTTAATGTGTTTGAACTTTAGAAATCTATTGACATGCAAAGGTGTTCCGACAATGAATAACGAGTAGTAAGTGGTGAGAATTGAATGATTAATGAAAGAATTGTGAATGGTTTGATAGTGCTGAAGGAAGATGAAAGCTTTATTTTGTAGCTTGATTGTGAGAAGCAAAAACTTTAACAAACAATGACGAAATGCATAGCCACTAACCAGCTACAGTAATATTCGTAGCAACAGTTAAAATTTCAATTTCTTTTAAATTTTTATTTTTTTAATTTTCTTTTTTAACTGATTCAGCTAAGGCATTTTGCAAATTGATAACGGTGATATAATAATTTCGTTTTTATAGCCTTTGCTACTAACCAGCAGTACACTGAACAGAAGATGTCACACGTGGTTTTTAATAAGCCAAGAATAATTTGGTCATTTCATTGGTCAGCGAGGAGGAAACCGAGAATTACCCTCACAATTAAATAGTTGGTCAACGATTATTACCGTGCTACGGCGCCGTTTCTAAGGGTACCCTATGCCTTTACTATCACTTGCCTGCATCTGCAAGTAATCAAATCTTTTAAACTTGTCAAAAACCCTAAAACCCTGCACAAAACAAATTGACGCAAAACCCATCTTCCTTTCTTAAATTCAGTAAAATAATGGCTGGAGGCCGATTAAGGCAGCTTCTAAAGAAATACGGAAAGGTAGCACTTGGAGTCCACTTCTCCGTCTCCGCAGCCTCCATCTCCGGCCTTTACATCGCCATCAAGAACAACGTGGACGTCGAATCGCTACTCTCCTCTTGGCACCTCCCAGGCCTCTCTTCCAAAAACCCAGAGGAGGTTTCGAGTTCCTCATCCCATTCTACTGGTAAGATCCCTCTAGAAGGCCGAGCGGTACACCACGAAGCTGGCATTGGCAGCATTAGTAATGGTGGTGAATCAACGGTGGTGATTCGAGAGGAGGGGAAGAAGGAGAGGAATCGTACGGCTGAGCTTGCTGCATCATCTGGTGGGGCATTGGCTTTGGCTGTGCTGTGTAACAAGGCCCTTTTTCCAATAAGGGTACCGATAACCATCGCGCTTACGCCTCCAGTGGCGAGATTCTTGGCTAGGAGGAGGATTTTCAAGACCAATGTATGAAAATTTTGATCTTGATTTTTGTGTGGTTCTCTTTTGCCTTTTATGACGTGGGAAATTTGTTGTGTATGATTTTGTTTGGAAAATAAATTTGCTAATTCTGCATAGCAACTTTGCAGTAATTTTGTGTATGATTTCTGGTTTGAGTACTTTTATACGTTGAATGGAAGTATTATGTGTGAAATTGAAAACACTTTTGGGGTATGAAATTAAGCAAAGTTTTTCCTTTGAATAGACGGAGGAAAACAAGCTCTACTTCCAGAGATTAATTGCTTAGCTATGGTTTGGTTTCATAGTTTTGTTGGTTACTTAAATCTGATTCAGGCAATAGTGAATGTGGTAGCTGCAGTTTGTGTCATGTTAATTGGTCCAAGTTTTGGTGGTCGATGATGCTTGCATTCGTAGAAAGATGTGAATTTGTGCTTCCTGGAGTTGAATGAAATATTTGAATTTCATGGAAGATTTGGAAAAATACAGTGATTGCTGTTTGTGTAACTTCATGCAAAAGCAGGCAATATAGTCTAGTTTCTCTTGGAACATTTGTACAGTAACAGAAAGAAAAAAATTATCAATAATGGATAACAAATATTTCTGGAAGACAGATACCCTAAATAACGAAGGAAATGTATGTTTATCAATGCTAATTGTCTTTTAGAGATTTTATTTAAACAGAAGAAAGAGCATATTAAATCCAATCCCCTCCAACTAGGTAATGAACAGTTAAAAAACGTTTTAAAGATAACTACCTGGTGGAGAGTGAGATCACCATTCATGATTATTTTCACCTAAAATTGCCTGCGTTGTTTAAGCTTTTATGAGTCGCAAAATGTTAAATCTTAGGTAGTGAACAACCCTTTCTAGACTTTGGAAGGCATGTGGATGATGATCATGAAAATTAGATTTCACAATGTGTGCTTTGGAGCTCATTAGACAAATGTGGTTCCTGTATTACTGTCCAGCTTATTCACTGGTTAAATGAGAAAGTAAAGCTCACATCTTTACCGTGCAAAGTCTCGGGTAATTTTGGCTCCCAGTTCACATTGTTTAGATAGAGAAAGTCGTTTTCTGGTCTCCACGAGATTTCTGGTTTCATCCTTGTGTGCTTTAAGATATTTTCAAAATGCTAGTTGTTTTAGGTTAAGCAACTGGCAATTTTAAGTGATGCTTGTATTTTAAAGCATTCCACAAAATCGCTCTTTTGCATTGTTATAACACTAGTATAAAGGAATATAAGAGCAGTCCACAAGCCATTCCGTAGATGGAGAGATCAACAGAGGGATAGCAGAGTAAGGCAGACATATCAAATCAGCTCAATAATTATAACTTACGACCAATTACTCAACTCACATGATTGGAGTAAGAAACAAGAGAATCCCACAACAATTAGCCTCCTGGAAAATTAAGATCATACTTGCCGTTATTATGGGTTCAATAAGGGCAAGGGTCCAGAATTAACCGAATGCATGCACAGGAATAGAAATACAAAGTAAAAACAACACAGCACAACCACGAAGACATTACACAATTATAATGAGATGTCAAAAGACTTGGAGGATAATCTTTCCTCCAAATTGTAATTGACTATTAATCAGCAACAAAGTGAACATTCAAAAACTTTCACAGATGCTTGATCCTAACGGGGTAATGAAAAAGTGAAAATAAAAAATCTAGCTGTTGGCTGACAGACTTCCATTTTGAAAACCAAGATGACACCCAGCAATTTGCCCCAACAAAAATCAGCCACTAAAATTCATAAAGCTTTCAAATAAGACCAAAGAATATTCCCCTTTCAAAAAGAGGAAAACAAAAAAAACCAAAAAATATTTCTAATCACAATTCATATGAACACATCAATATGGCATGAAAACTTTTACATTAAATAGTTAGTGAAATTTGGAATTACTGGCAGCAACTAAAATGACCTCACCAGCTCCAAGGCAATGCTGGGCAGTTGGCCCATCAAAGCCTATGATTATGACTCTTGCAAATGCTTAAATTCATCCCAATCAGCCCCTAATTCATGAAGTGCAGATAAAAGCTTTGGCACAATTTTCTCTAACATCAGCTTAAAGCCTTTTGAGTTTGAATTTGCAGTATCTTCATCACCTATGGACGCATCTTTGGTGAGAGAACCGATTAAGTAGCCCTTCATATAAGCATCACAAGCCTTAAGAATGTAGTAACCACGCTTCCTGAAATGGTCTTTGATAAGCTCTTCAAAGTCCTGCATTTATCATTCACATGGTGACAATTTTACAATAATTAGTTAACACATT
Organism: Aegle marmelos; assembly: GCA_030449875.1. Lineage (NCBI taxonomy): Eukaryota > Viridiplantae > Streptophyta > Magnoliopsida > Sapindales > Rutaceae > Aegle > Aegle marmelos. The sequence continues at coordinate 5,640,759 of JASUUL010000058.1, forward strand.
GCCATTATTAAACAATTCCCAGACAAAGTAAAAGAGAAAAAGTGCTGCATCCAAAAAAATGGGGAAAAAAAAATGAAGAAAATCCTGGTCAGAAAAATGGAATGTAATAATCACCTTTGGAGGTCTGCGCATGAGATAAATCATTGTCTTGCAGTTAAGCAAGAAAGTATTCTCATTGTAAGCCAATGAGTTTTTTTCTCCTTCTGCTGTCCCAACCTGCTTATCATACCCAGCTTCATTAAAATATGGCCTAGAATTTAGCACCAACCCCTGGAGTGAGACCAGGACTTGAAGAATGCTAGATGAAGTTGGATCCCAGACTTCATTTCCTCTGCCAGTCCATGTATTCAGAAGGCTAAGGCATACATTCCCTTCCTCATACAAATTAGGATTTATCTTCCAACCACCAGAATGATAGTATGCTGACTGCAGGATTGCAGACTCGGTCAGGGAAAAGAAGAACACTACTACATTTTTGGACATCATCAACTTAGAGAGAATGAAACGATTGTAAATTGGAATAAACAAGATCAGAAGTATAGCTTGTGAACCAAAGACAATTCAAAAACATTCAAATAAGCATCTCTTACCGGTGGAACATCAGGATATGCAAGAGGTAGATGAAAATCAAAGAAAAAGAGACCATCTTGATAAGGTGTTCCATATGCCCCAACAATTACTGCCCTTAAAAGATCCATACGATCTTCATAAACCCGTACATAGATCCCATCTGTTAAATTTTTCAACTGCTTAGCCCAAAGGCTGATGAATTCGATTGTGTTCTCGGGCTACTAGCACATGTTCTATAAAATATACCAGTATAACTTACCAGGCAAATTGTTCTGAAGGATGCTCCAATCTTGCTGAACCTTCTTCAACCACTTCCTCCCAGTGTTATTCTGCATCATAGTAATGCTAAAGAAATAAGTAGGCAGGAGCTAAATGGGTAAAGGTAGCTAACAACCTAAGAACTCATTTGTTTCCAGATATAGAAACATTAAGGAAAATGATGTTCTGGAAAATGACATATTGACAAGTCTAATATTATACAGAAAAAAATGAACATATATTGTTTTAACATTCCTTAAAATTATCATTTACAAGATATCTTACTACCCGTGTCATGCCTTTTTTGTTACTACCCATCATGTAATTGAAGTTTGCAGATTAGGTATCATACATCATTCTGTGATGATGTCAAAACCTCTGCCTAAACACTAGGAGGGAGTAAAATGCACCTGCTCACTTGCACTAAGAAAATGATGATCCAGAGGATCTTTAGTGATATCAAAGCGCTTGAAACTGAAAGTGTCATCCCTGTTACATGTTGGCTTCCCCGATTCTTCAGTGCTCAAGGTCAAAGAAGGTTGTGCTCCATCAGAAAATTCTGGGGCCTCAGCATTGATGTGCTCTTCTCGTTCTTCATGACTACTTTCCACACCACAATTATCTATGACGTCAGATTTTTGAGTGCTGGACTCAATGCCAGAATCATTTTCCCCAGAACTTGTTCTTATTCTCTGAGATGGTAGTTCATCCTCAAGTTTGGAATTAAAATAAGCTGGATCTACATTTTTCCGCCCCCTTGAGAATATTCCGGATGCAAGCCTGGTAACAAATCCAAGAGCAGCTAAAGGGAGAGACAAAGCAGCATTTCGTCCAGAATTGTTTTCTACAGTGTCCTCAGCCTCAGCGCTCATGCCAGTTGCATTCTGGGATACAAGTTCCTGAACACCATAGATTGACATCAATTACTTAACCAACAAAACAGATCAAATAAGACAGGAATTAAATTCAACAAGCTCTCTTTGTCAATGAATTATCAATTCAGCACTTGCTGCAATCATCTAGCAGAGGAATCAACTATTTAATGCTTATGCCTCCAATATATTGTAAGGGAAATTGTTACTCAGCAAGGTGATCATCATTAAGATCATCCAAAAGCATATTGTGATTCATGTGAGAGATATTAGTAATTTTCCACATCCCTTTCTCGTCAAACCTGATCTAGATGTACACATTTCAAACCCATCCCAGCATAAGAAAACACATTGAGACCTTCCCCTAATAGACATAAAATACGTTTTAATTAAGGACATCCATATGCCTGTTTCAAACGAACCTCTTGAGTATTCTCAAGAGCATCCATCTCATCATCATTAACCGTTTCCCAACTAGCAGCATCACTTACATCACTCCCAGCAGCGACAGACTCATCATCATCATCTCGACCCACAACATAAATTGCTTGAGGTCCAACCTAAAGAGAAGCCAAAAAATCAATTCATTAAGAAAATAATTGTTCTGAATCTCTCAAAGTGAGGAATAAGCAAATAGTAACCATCAAAGATAATAGCAGACAGCACAAAAAGTGATTTAATTATGCAGAAGCAGAAATCTCCTACAAGGTTTCCGTGTGTGTATCTCCTTACCCCAAGGTTTACTCCATATTGTATAAGCCATTCACAAAAATTCAATTACCAAAAACAGCCGATGGCTTTATTAAAGCTAATGACATGCAATGTTTCTTTTTACTTATAACCCCCCCCCCCGGCAGTGTTTTTTTTATTCCAGTGGGGGGTTCTTGCGGGGTGCTGGTTCGGTGTGGGTTTAAAATTAATGTACAAAAGTAACCAGTCATGAAAGTTAAAGATTTAAGAATTATTGGTAAAAAAAATGTACATTCCAGGAAAGGAAAAAAAGGAATCAGAGTCAATATACCATTGAAACCATTCCATCAGCCCATGCAACTTCAATATCACCATCCTTGAGGCCAGTTATATTCCCAACCCAAGACAGATCGGTGAAATCCATGGAAGCCTCATCACCTGATGGATCGTCAACTTTTTTATTCCCTAAGTTTGTTTTGACTTTAACCTCATTTAATCCAGTTTGCTGCTTTAATTCCTCAACACAACCCGCAGCATGGTCTGTTTGTGCAGGTGAAACAGGGGACAGTCGAACAACTACATCACCATAACAATAATCATAATCTGGATGTCCCTCCAGCTCATACACACTTACCATTTCCTCCTTGTCAAACTCCCGAGGATCTTCTGCTCTAGCAACTGGCTTTAACCACCTTACACAAGCTGTCCGCTCCTTTGCATTTACAGTTTTAACAACCCCAACGCGTCTGGGTTCAGAAGTATCATCCCCATCATCAGCCACCTTCTCCACTACATACTGTTCTGGAACAAATTCATGATCACCAGGGCTATCAATTGGAATTAAAGTTGTTGCATTTAGTCCACGATCTACAGTTCCATCCTGCCATGCCACATCAACCCTTGTACTTGTATTGACAATTAACAGAGCTTTTTCAAAATTTTCCTCCTTCTTTCGAGACTTCTTGTCTCTTTTAATTACGACCTTACGTATCCTTTTCCGATGAACAGGCCAATGTTCATGGCCTGGCTCCTTTGAAGCCGATGATGAACAGTTACAAGAACTAGGTTCAGAAGAGGCTTTACTGAGAACAGTTCCATTGTTTCTGCCACATGAAGTCTCAGGATCAAGGTCCATTAATTCACTATTTTCATTTGGATCCTCTGCTGCCTCTTCGGAATCACACCCACTTCCCACTTGATCATGATCTAATTCAGTTTTGCTGGAATCATGAAGTCGCAACTTTGACAAACCTCTGTCTATCTGAATGGAGGATGATTTTTCCAAGGATGGAAGAAGACACCAGTCACCTACTTGCCAATTTGCATGTGCAAAACAAGATAGCAGTTTTAAGTTCTTCGGGCTCTGTTCCTCAGCTGGGGGAGTAGAAGAATCTGCCCCATAGCCAGTAGATGCAATCCAATAAATAAACACAGAGCCAGCAGTGACTTTAGTGACAGTACCTTCCAGACGGTTAGCCTTCCATAAGCCAGATAACCACCTAGAATTTTTGAAAACTGATGAAGAGCTTGCCCTTACACGCTGTCCAGGGTAGTAAGGAAAATGTCCATCATCTTCCAGGGTTGTTTTTGGGGTTGGTTTTAGACGCAGTGGCTCAGCCCTCATTACTTTACACAAAGAACCATCATCAAATAATACAGTCACATTATCAAAGACATCATTAATTCTACCCAGCCAAGGACCAAGAACAACATAATCACCCACAGTTAACTCCCTCACACGTTGCAACTGTTTAGATGTCACATCTTTTATTATTGACCCGTCAGGAGCTAGCAAATCAACAGACAAATTAACATCTACTACAACACCCACTTGCCCAGTTGGGTCAGAAGCAGCAGCAACATAATCCCCATGTAAGAATCCCCGATCAACAACTGTTACATCACTAATATTTTGGACCGGCTCAGTGTCATCCATCCAAAGTACTCGTACCTGTCCAGCTTGAAGAGAATCACACTTATAACTATCAGAATCTCTGTTTCCATCCCCATTCTCAGCAGCATTGTTATTCCCTTCACCATTTCCTTCATCCCCTTCCCTATCTTCATCCCCCTCTTCCCCATCCTCATCCTCATCTTCATTCTCATCCTCATCCTCATCATCGTCTTCATCGTCAGTTAAGCTATCATCTGAATCTGAGTCACCAGCAACTTCACTCACAATCCCAATCACACCACTCTTGTTACTTCTCACGACATCTTGTCTATATATATGGGGAACACTATACAAATTCTTGACAGCCTCATCTAGCTTCTTAACTTCATTGTCTTTAGTATTTACATTTGGCTCACCAACAAACCCATTCGTCTTAGAAACATCACGAGCAGAGAAATTATCATCATGCACACTTGTTGTAGGCTCATTAACTTTGGAAGCAGTAGCACATAGCTCATTGTCCATCTAAATACAAGTATTGAAATATTGTTAAGACTATTATTCCTGATCTTATCATTCAGCATAAATTAACATGCATGAAAAGGTATAGCTACGTGTCAAATACTATTCATCTTCCTATCATTTGCTCAACTACACTTATACAGTTTAACTAACATCATTACACGAGAAAAACCTATGAACACCCATCTTAACCAGATGCTACCCTTTGCACATTTTTTGCAAAAAGTGGCAGCTCTCTAGACTTGAATCCTAGCACCTGCAGCTGCACTTATACCAGATAATGGCCTCTAAATCATGCAAACCATTAATACACATCTTAATCTAGGCCAATCAAACCCAACATCCAAAAACTGGAAAAAAAAAATTATATTTTATGCATTAAGGATTACTCGATAGGGAATAAAATCCACATTACCCAGTATATGAAATTGAAAAATTACAAAAGTTAAATTCCCATAAACATTAATTTGCATTGATTATTCTAGCTGATCTTCCAGCTCATTACAGCCCTTATATTATTTCAAATCAATGAAGCTAAAACCAATAAAAATTTGAAAAATAAAACAAATTAACTTAATAAAATCATTCCCTTTTGCAGACACACGCATTTAAAAAGATATTGAATTAATCGCAAATAAAAACCCAGCTCAAATCTTCAAAACAACATTGAGTTTCGGAAAAACAACAATGAAAGCAAATTATTTTCAGTTAATTAAACGAGATTTACCTTTAAAAAATTAACAAAGCTGTGTGATTGTCTTTGGGATTTTTTTTTTTTTCCCCTTTCGTTATTTCTAATGGAGGGGGCTGGCTGAATGGGGGTGTTCTGTTGATGCTCGTTAGAGGAGAATATAATGAAAACAGAATGAGAGAGAGATGAAATTCTGGAGGCGGTGTCGGGCTATATTTGTAATTTTGAGTTGTTGGAATTTATATTTTTGATGACGGCCTTTTTACCTTACTCCGTACGTGACTGCGCGTAATTGTGGGGTCCCTGAGTTAGTAAGTTAGAATTGCCCTGTGAAATATTATTAAATCTATATATTTTATGTTATTTATAATTTATATATAAATATTATGAATATTTTTATATTATAAATATTTATTTACTTTTTATATTATATTATATTTTATTAAAATTTTTAGAGTATTGATTTATCTCCTATAATTTTAAATTTTTAAAATACTGTTTACTTAGTTAAAAATATCATTATTATTAAGTAGATCATAATTATAATTATAATTATAATTATAATAAAATTATAATTATAATTATAATTTTAAATTGATTATCATTATTAGTAGTAGTAGCAAGAATAAAAAGTATTATAATTAATTAATTAATCTATTAACAATAATTAATTAAGAATTTTATAATAATTTATTATAATTTAACTCATTATGTTTCTAGCTATTTTTATTTATCTTAGTGAATAAATAAAATTGTAAAATCTATAAATTAAAACTCATATTACTTATAATTTATTCATAAGTATTATTCAAATAAATAAAATTTTTTATTTTGATTCTAATTTTTAACTAAAAATTTATTTTAATTAATTTATTATTTTGATTTTAACTAATAATTATGTTTTTTAATTTTTGATTTATATTTAGTGAATAATTTATAAAATTTTTTGTAAACCATTCTATATTCAATTAAATTATTTTATTATAAATAAAAAAATCAAAACTAATAATTTATTCATAAGTTATTTATTCAAATATAACAAAAGAATTAAGTTTTAATAATAATTAATTTTTTAATTATTATTATTGTTAATTTAACTAAAAATTTATTATTAATAGATCAATTAATTATAATATAATTATAATCCATTTAATAATAATTATATTTTTTAATTATTATAGAGGATATTTCCTTATTTGAAAATTTAAGTAAATGTATGACTAAAAATAAAATTTTTTATAAATAATAATTTCACCCATACCTAATTACATTCTTGTATTTTTTTTATCTTTTCAAACGTAATTCTCCTAATAATATAACAATTTTTATTTATATTAGATAAAATATAGAAATAAAACAACATCACTAGAATATTGTATGTTACAACAAAGAGTGGGCATTTGACGGTTGAGGTGAAAAAAAAAAAAGCCAAACAAAAAAACAGTATTTAATCAAACCCTTCAGGTTGGTTAAAATAAAATGTCATTTTGTATTTTACCTATTTTGGTTAGTTTAAGATTTTTGAAGACTAAGGTCTTATATTGTATTGAGTTGCTCGGCCTAGGCTGCTGCCCCAACAATCACGTGGGAAGCAATCCATACCCCCCAAAAATATTATAGAGTTAATTTAAATTATATCATATAATTAATATATAATATAATTAAGTAACGACTATATTTTTTTATAACATATAAATATAGTAGATATTTTTTATTTATTAATATAAATAAAAAATTAAATAATATTTTATAAAATTAATATTTAATATAATTTAATATAAGTTTAAAAATAAAATTAATAGAGGTCGTATAGCATATTGAGCTATAATTAACATCCAAATGTAGGATGAGAATTTTCATTTTGGTAGTGATACATCGGAAAATTGCGATACAAGATGGGGGAGATTTAGTAAATAGTGGAAACTACGTGGCATTGCACTCAAATTCTCAGTCTACAGAGTAACACTGTAAAATTTCTCGCAGAGAAACGATATCGATCCCCTTCTCCCACCTGAGAAATCAGAGAAGATGATCGTGTGCGTCGCCGTCGTAGGGCATCAGGTACTCCCTCATTTCAACAATTTCATTACTCTTTCATCCGTAAAGAGATGATGAAAATCTGATTTTCCTTTTTCATTTTTTTCAGAACAATCCTCTCTATATACAGAGCTTCACTGAAGCAGATGATGCCCTCAAGCTCCATCACATCGTTCACTGCTCTCTCGATGTAATCGACGAGCGTGGTATATAAATTAATATCTGTTTTGATTAATTTGTCCATAAACCGCTTGATTTTGGATGATCTGATGTGTGGCTCTCTGTTTGTGGTTCCAAAGTTTCGATTTTTCAATGTGATCTTGCTAGAATTCGGGGAATAAGTTTATTTTTGGATTCTTTCCGCGGCAATATGAAGTGGATTTTTAATTTTTTGGCGTTCTTAGTATTGTATCATTCAGGTCATACCATTTTGTTCAAGTTTTTACATTTATTGCCCGATTCTAGGGATTTTGCAAGACGGTGAGAAATGGATTAGTTTTCGTTTCTGAACCGGGGATGGTAATTTGCTTTTGTCTTTGTTTTGTTATTTCTATATGTTATCGTTACAAATGTTGTTCTATAATAGGTGCGGAAGTTTTGCAATAGATTATTTAAAGTTGGAACTTCAAGTTTTGATGTGTGATTTGTGATTTGTGATTATAACTATGCACAGTTAACAATCCCAAGAAATCTGGGCCAACTCTGAATGAGACGTTTTTGGGCTTGCTCTATCCAACTGAAAACTATAAAGTGTAAGGAGTGTTTTTTTCCCCCGCAGTATTGCAATTATATTGTGGCATGTTCAGTTATGCTTGTGTATACTAATTTTCTTATGCAATTTGTTCTTCAGGTACGGCTATTTGACTAACACAAAGGTGAAGTTTATCTTAGTGACTACAGATTTAGATGTCAAAGATGCTGACGTGAGAAATGTGAGTGTTACTATCTGCATTCAAATTTTAGGCCTAATACTTGTAGGGATGTATGGGTATTACTGCTAAAGGGGAATAATGTATCATGCTTACCAACTGCAGATTTTGTTTTGTTTCTAGATTTGTTTGACAAATTTGATTCAATACATAAATACTTAAAGTTATATGTCATTTGAGTTTTATGGGATTGGTTTTAGTTATGAACATCAACGAAGATCCAAATTCTTTAAGGAATAGCTGTCTGAACCATTCGTATGATGGTTGGAAAACAATTTTCTTAAAGCAATGGGATTTTATCAGTTCGACACATTAGATGCATCGACTGCATAGAGATGTTACCTGCTATCTGATTTGCTGATCTGTCTTGAGATGTTATTTTCTCCTTGATGTGAAACACTCTCATTGGCTTGAGTTTTATATCATTGTGGATTTTCCTTCAGTTTATTACCTCAACATGCCAGGGCCTTGTTCTTTCTGCACGGTTATGAACCACACACTGATTATATTATGTGTATTATTAAATCATGAGATAAGTTGCTTTAAACTTTTATACATTCATAACTTCCTTTTAAGTTCCTAGTGAATAAGAGATTAACTAGTTTCCTTGTGAATAATAATAAGAAATATAATGAAATGAGACCTTGAAAAATGAAAAGGAAGAGTTTCAGTGTATGAGCTTGCCCCTTGTTTGAATTGGTTTGTTTTGATTTATTTATTAGTCTATATTTCCAATTGTTAGGGATCAGAGCATGGGGTCTGACTTATTCTTCCTCATTTTATTCCCAACAATTGTGTAGTTCTTCAGGAGGTTCCATGCTGCATATGTAGATGCCGTTTCAAACCCATTTCATGTGCCTGGTAAAAAGATAACATCCAGAACATTTGCAGAGAGAGTAAGCACCATAGTCAAGTCATTTGGTTTGAGTTCAGCTGGTTAATTGCTGCTGTTGTAAGAGTGAACCTTTTGAATCTCCTGACAATTGTTTTCATTTCCTTAGTTCTTTTCTCAGCTTCACTTAGGAATTGAACAGATATTTTACCATTTACGATCTTTCTTAAGGAACTCGGGATCTGACTTCTACCCCACATAAAGCAAGTGATTGTGATATTCGTTAGTCTTCCATTTCATTATGCATCCAACTATCGATGTTATTCCAATCATGCCATTCTCATGATACAAGACGAAAATGTTTCTTCCCTCTAATCTCTGAAGTTTCACCAATATAGTTTCTGGAATTTGGAAAGAAAATTTCTTGAAAGACATGTTGAAATGACTTCCATTTTGAATTGAAATATTTAATTTGTATCTTAATTAATGAGTCGTTAATCATTTATTATTATGTATACGATATTAAATACTCCTAAGCGATACAAACAATCAATGAATGACACATGAGATGAGTTACGTTATAAATTATGTTCTGATTAAATAAACATAACATTACTGATATAACTTTCATTAAGTCTTGCTTTGAATAATCATCTGCACATAAAATCAAATTGTAATGAAACAGGCAATCTGTTCATTGCAAAATGAAATGAGCACCGTAGGTGAATCAAATGACCATTGTCTGGAATTGACAAAAACAAGAATAACACAAGCAACCCGGAAGTTACTTCAAAACAATTATGTGGCGGTTGCTTAAGTTCAACAAAGAAACCCTAAGGCATGAACTAAGAGCAAGACCTATCAAATATAATAGTCAACCAGAAGATGAAAATCAGAATGCTTTAACAGACGTATTTCAAAGGAAGGTGCTGAACTAAATGAAAGCAGCGGAGGGAAAAATGATGTGCTTGCAGATAACTAAGTTAAAACTCATCATCATCCTCCTCAGCAATGTGCTTTGCAAGCTCTTGTTCCTGCTGCTGTCTCTCCCTCCTCTTCTCAGCACTTTCTTTTTCCTTATGGGAATTTGGTGGAAAACGAAGTGCACGCACTGCCTCATTATGCATATTGAGGCAGAAAGCAATCCTTGAATTGAAAGCAAGTTGAGGTTCATTCGTAGAGTAGATGTCTCCTGTCTCCTTTGACACCATCCAGCCATTTGCATGATCAACTGTTGCATCAATGGCACCATCTCGGATTGCCTTGGAAACAATACTCTCAGCATCAGCAATAGGATTGGCAGAGTCTAATCTCAGCTTCTTGGCAACATCAGCGAGTGAGATGCGAGAATAAGAGATGCTGATGTTCCGCAGCCCAGTCCTAATGACATTATGCCGCAGCCTGACAATCAAGTTATTAGTTCGGTCAGAGCTGAAAGTACCTGAGAACTTCTCAGCAACTGACTTAAATAGCTCCAAATCCCCAATGCGCACAGCCTGAGATATAAGATACCATCATATTATAGCCACATATGCAAGGCATCTCTTCATCTAACAGTCAAATAAAGACATTCTTAAACCAGAATTTGTTAAACCTTATTATTAACAAAAAGATTTAAATCTAATGGTTCAAGTTTGAGAAATGTAAACTCACATTCGTAAGCTCAAAATATGGCCTCAAAGCCTTCTCCATGCCTTTCTGCATAAAGACAGTCCTCTCAGGAATTTCTCCTAGCAATAATCGGACAATGATTGCCCACTTGTTGCATTGAACTCGGAAGCCAAGGGCTGCAACAGGGGCTTTCCGAGCAGCTTGAAGGAGGGATTCTTTGGCATCTGTGTACTCCAGCTGTATTGTTCTAATCTTTCCCAAGTAAAAGAGGTATCGACAAAACTGCAAGAGAAAATAGTTAGCGGCAAAAAAGCTCAGAATTTTAGTGTCTTGAGGTAATAATCATGCATCCACAGGAAGAAAGCATGAATACTGGCAGTAAGAGGAAATCAAGCAGGCATGGGTGATCCCGACAAAAAAATTCCATTCCAGAATTCATGTCATGCTTCTCAAAGAAGCTTTTTTTTTTTTTTTTTTCCAAACAAAATAAATCAAACTAATAAAAAGGTATTCAACATTAAACAACAAACACATTTTAGAATGCAGTATTTTCCTGATGAGCGTGTCAAAAAAGAAAAAAGTTCAGAAAATTAGGAGTTGCCTGCTGGTTTGAGTGAGCTTCAAATCGAGGTGCCTTTGACCTAAGTTTCTCAGCTTGATCATACAAATTGTAATGGAGGTAATTGCGAAGTAGCAGGTTGAGAAGTGTTTCCTGCACCAAGTTGAAATCCAATGTGAATACCCAGCAGTTTTATCCAACTGCAAGACCCCAGAAATATAGACAAAATTTTTTTGAAAACCCAAAGATTACCTGACCCAGCTCATCATGGCGCAATGTTGCAATTCGGTGCAAGGCAAGGAGATTCCTATTGCACAAATAAACTCCAAAGTTAGACCTAACTTGCAAACCTCTAACATTACCTAATGTGCAAGCCTCTAACATTGGACTTTATTTCAAGTAATGCGTTCAAACATAAATCACCAATCTAAAAGGATAAAGGATTGTTCAAACATAAATCACCAATCTAAAAGGGCAAAGGATTATTATATTAACACAATACTTACCCTCTGATTTCAGCAAGATCACCAGTAAGTTCATAGCAAAGAGAGTAATAGAAGTAAAGCCTGGCAGCTAATACATCAACAGTTCTCCTATTCATGTTCTTCAACCGTGCAATGCTTGCTGATGAACAAGCTTTAGCCTTAAAACAACACAATGCACGCCAACTCCAATAAGCACAACATGATAACATCAATTAAAGACCCAAGGGATAAAAAAAAAGAATAATGTGCAATACCTCATTGTATCTCTTCTTATCAATCAAAAATATAAGCACAAGCAAGTAGCAGTAAATCTCTAACTCCGGCAAAGGATGTTTTGCAGGGGCTTGAGCTCCAGACGATGCGGTATCAACTTCCATCTCATGTTCGTCCTCCTATTCACAGACGAAAATAAAATTTTGACCAAAATCCCAACCAAAGTTTAACAGAATTTAATAGAACTACGAAATCACCTTGGGCAAATACGAAAGCAAGCGACTGTGGGCCTCAGATCCCGGAGGCAGCGCGAAATTGAGGAAAGCCGACAGCACGGACGCCTTGAGTTTCCGTCTCAGCGCCATCGTCAACCTCACGGCACGCATTATGCGCCGAACTTCCCGCGCGTGAGCGCCAGCTTCCATCAGCGATGCAATCTCCTTCAAATCTGAACACAAAAGATTTATTTGTTCTTTTAGAAAATCAATTAATTAATTAGTTAAAGAAGTAATTAAAAAAAATTGATTAGTTGATGGGAATTTACGGTGTAGAGTGGAGGGAGTAAAGGGGGAGGAGAGGGAATTGGAGGGGTTTTCTTTATCCTTCATCTCGACGTCTTGAGTCATCTTCTTCGACAGTGAGTGAAATCAAAATTAGGGTTTTGTTGATAACGAAAATTGGGGATTTTTAGGAAAGATTGAATCTTTAGTGAGGGAGAGGCCGTGTGCTTTAATCTTGAGAGATTGGAGAATGGTGAAGTTAACTAGCGAGCTTAGGATATCTCGATAGCCCACTGGTTGGTTTCCTTCTCTCCAAGTCAGAGCAAATGTTAAAACGACGTCGATTTGGGGATTTGTATGGGGATTTGGAACGGCGTCGTCTACCCATACAAATCAAAACTTTTTTTTTCTCTTTTTTTTTTCAAAGTGTTATGTAATAATTTATATAGCTGACAAATTAAATCAAGTCTACAAGAATATATTCAAAAGATTTACATTTTAATTACATCGATTAATGTACTAATTCTGCCACAAAGATTAGTTGATTTAAATTTGTTTCGATTCACTAGAGTACTGTAATCTTTATTTAGATAAAATTTGCTAACCATAGGCTTTTTTTTTTAAATCCTTTATTGAAAATTATTATGCACCCCATTTCAATTTCCATCCAATTCCTTCCAAAGTGGCTAGGAGTATATCTTTTATTGGGATGACCAAACATATAAAATACTGTGTAATACTATCACACGAATAATATTGCACATACAAATTCGATTATATTAACTTTATAATTAGACTTTTAAACTTGTAAATGAAATAAAAAATTTTGGAAAATAAATAAACAATTTCTAATTGTTATAACATATTACAGATGTAAGATAGCTCTTTTTATTTTTAATTTTTTCATATTGTATTATGCATATACATGCTCAAATACACTTATTACAACACATCTTTCACCAAATTTTTGAAGAAAGATACTGATGATGAAACATTGAGACATGCCCCCAATCAAGGAGAACTTCTATCTTTTATTCATTTATAATGATTGAAACTTCAAAGCGTTTGCATTTAAGGAGAGCTGAGGTTCCCACAGTCAAAATCAGCCTTATTTAGGAGCAACCCAACTAGGAATGAAGCCAAGATTTTATCTCTCAAAAAGTTCAATATCTTCCCCTCACTTTGCTGTATGGTACCAACTACATAAGCTGTACTGTTTAGCACGAAGCATCTCCATCTCCTTTCTTTAGCATATCTTTTCAGTCCCATTTCAACCCTCTTATTAAATTCCTCCTCATCATCTTCTCCGGCTCCCTCTTTAGTCTTTAAGGCTTCATTGATACATCTAGCCAAAACAATGCCATCTTCCAAGGCTGCACAGCCACCTTGGCCGATGTCTGGTGTCATGGCATGAAGTGCATCTCCAGCTACACACACAGTGCCTCTGCTTATATTTCCCCACAGCACCTCCTGTGGCTGCCTGTATTGTAGGCGCGATGATATAATGCTATCCACAGAAGTTCTTTCTATAACAGCCTGAACTTGTGCAGGTAAATCATGCAACTTTCCTAACACAGACTGCTTCAACTCAGCTGAGTGATCCCCTAGCTCTTTATCTACTCTTGTAATGAATGTTTTAGCAACAAATTAGAACGTGAGAAAATGGCCTAACTTCAGTAGTAATTGCAAACATTATGTGATAACTTTACATTGACAATGTGCATTCACAGATGACATATATAATTTAATAATTACCTTGACTGGAGGGAGTCCAAGTGAAGAACCAATAAATGGTCTGATCATCACAAGGAAGGAAACCAGATCTTAGACCTTTGCCAAAGAACTGCAGGAAGTTGGGCTCAAAGCCATGACTGCCCTTGAAATCTGAATAGCCCCTTATGGCAGATCTTCCTACAAAAGCCGGATTCTTGAAGCCAAGCCATTTTGCAACTACTGAGTGGACTCCATCACACCCAATCAACACCTTTCATTCACAGAGTGATCAATGATAAAGGCATCAGAATGGGAAACTGTCGCATCATATAGAAGTTTAGCTTCAGCTTTTTACCTTGGTCTTGAGGATGGTTCCATCAACTAGATGCAACAGCTTAAAATGTCCTGATTCCTCTATTGAAACCACCTTTGATGAGTACCTGATAGTACCACTTGGGAGCTCTTTTGCTAGTGCTTCTAGTAACAACTTCCTTCTCACACATCGCACTTCATGTTCACCGCTAAACATGATCACAGCCACAACATAATCGATAGTGAGAAATAAAATTGCCCTTCCAAACTTCTGCTTAGCTTGGCAGCTTGCTAATATGCGATCGACTTATGAGTCAGCACATGACATCAATGAGAAAACTTACTATTTTCCTTGGACCTTCAATGATCTCTCAGAAGAGGGTTTCCCCGACACGGTGGGGTTAGCAATTAAGCTGCATCACATATTTTGAGGTCAGTTTCAAGCAAGCATATTTATGAGGCGCCATATTTAATTACTTCACAATGTCCTAGCAGGCCATGCTACCAACTTAATTGCACGTGGGGCTTTGTGGTTCCATTTTTATTTTTCTAGCTACAAGCTTCACTAACATCTACCAAAACTTGAAATTGGCAAAGCAAAATTGGCTTTGAGTTACCTATTGATCTGTTGATGTTGTTGGCGAAGTGAATCACCGATGCCAACAGCATCCAAGGCCTTCCAGGCATTAGTCCATACTGTGAATGCAAATCCTGTGACCCTCAAACTCTCTGATGATTCCAATACTATGCTTCTGATTCCCAGCCTGCAGCAACACCACTAAATTAATTGGACAAATTACGCACACAGGAACACTTTATGTTCTATTAATTAGTTTTTCTTAAAAAAAAAGAAAAAAGAAAAAAGAAAAACCTGTAAAGTCCCAAAGAGGTTGTCAGGCCAGCAATTCCAGCTCCCACTATCACAAAACCTGTGGAATCGAAGCATGGCAAGAAGGACAAGGAGAAGGCTTCAATATGTATATGCAAGTAAAATATATAAAATTATGCCAAGAAGGGGAAAAGTCCCAAAGAGGTTGTCAGGCCAGCAATTCCAGCTCCCACTATCACAATATCTTCAACTGATTCCATGATGTCTTAGGCTTTCTATTTTCCGTGAGTTCAAGTTCTAGCTAGGGCCTAGAGTGATCGTCTCTGGAATCGAAGCATGGCAAGAAGGACAAGGAGAAGGCTTCAATATGTATATGCAAGTAAAATATATAAAATTATGCCAAGAAGGGGAAAAGTTAAATTTAATGGCGGCAAAGAAAATATTTGTTTTGTGATGACAACGACAGCCATACGTATAATACGAGGGAAGATTGCAACTGCAAATCATTGTCTATTTAAACCAATTTCTTTTTTTTTTGTTTTTAAAAAATTAAATATTTAATGTTATCATGTATTCACTTAAGATGTAATGCGTAATGGTGCTTACAGGAAATGCATTTTCCTAATAACATCAAATAGAAGAAACATAAGGTTAGCTACATGTTGAAAATGATTGAATTAACGTTTATAGCTTCACCAATTCATCCTGTTCTAGTAAAAGACTCCCCTGTAAACAATATAAACATGAAACCACTAACAACCGTTTGGGATTAGCTTTGAAGATTTAAAATTAATTTTGAAAAATTGAAGGCTAATTTTACCATGGGTGCACTAAATCGGACTGTCCAGATTAAAATTTGCTTTTTTTTTTAGGCAAAATTTTGAAGTCTTAAAAGTTAAATATTTATGTTTGGTATGCGGCCCCTGAGGTTTACAAAAATGAAGAATATGACACTAAAGTGGATGTATTTTCTTGCCTCATCTTCCCCCTCTTCACCTCGTCTTAACTGTTCCCCCCCAACACTTACATTTACAGTTTATTAAAGTAATTTCTTTCCTCTTTCTTCAACCCCTCACCTCTACCTTCTTCCTGATTTTCTCCATTTTCAATTAGACTTGTAATCAACCAATTGCAATCAATAAGCAAAACTTGATATCCTCATTGAAGACTTTTACTTTCAGCAACTAAAGATTTCCTCATTACCTTATATTTCTTGATTATCATCGCAAGGGATGTCAAAAGCTGAGGACACTAGATGAGATGCATGGAAATTTAAAAAAGATTCAGCTGTTTGTGCATTTATCTTTGCTGGAAGTTTTTATTTTGTTGGTTTGATAATGTTAAGTTACTTTGAAACTATTATCATGAAGGGATCCATTAGTCAAAAGGTAATGCAAATGGATTTTAGCAACATTTTCCATATGTTTGATCAAATAAGTATGTACAAGCATATACTAACATGGATTTACAAATGAAATAAATTGAACTTCCACGTTTTACAATATCAGGCATCTCCACCAAAAAATAAAAATAATAATAATAATATTTATAAAATTTAAAAGAAAATCACAAATATATATTCAATTATTTTAGCAACACTTTAGATGACTACCATAACATCCTCATTACAGTTGATGATATAATTGCTTTAGACTTTTTTTTAAAATGAGCATATTACAGTTCAATTATAGTAACTTTATAACCATTTCTTGTTCTAAAATCCACAGTCAATTTTTAAATTGTAATTAGACATTTAAATTTGTAAATGAAAAAAAATTTGGAAAGTAAATAAACAATTTCTAATTGTTATAACATATTACAGGTGTGAGATAAGCTTTTTTATTTTTAATTTTTTTCATATTGTATTATACATATACATGCTCAAATACACTTATTACAACATAATAAAATAAGCATATCTTTCACCAAATTTTCGAAGAAAGATACTGATGATGAAACATTGAGACATGCTCCCAATCAAGCAGAACTTCTGTCTTTTATTCCTTTATAATGATTGAAACTTCAAAGGGTTTGCATTTAACAAGAGATGAGGTTCCCACAGTCAAAATCAGCCTTCTTTATGAGCAACCCAACTAGGAATGAAGCCAAGATTTTATCTCTCAAAAAGTTCAATATCTTCCCATCACTTTGTTGTATGGTACCAACAACATAAGCTGTACTGATGAGCTCGAAGCATCTCCATCTCCTTTCTTTAGCATACCTCTTCAGTCCCATTTCAACCCTCTTGTTAAATACCTCCTCATCTTCTTCTTCAACTCTCTCTTTAGTCTTCAAGGCTTCATTGATACATCTAGCCAGAACAATGCCATCTTCCAGGGCTGCACAGCCACCTTGGCCGATGTCTGGTGTCATGGCATGAAGTGCATCTCCAGCTACACACACAGTGCCTCTGCTTATATTTCCCCACAGCACCTCCTGTGGCTGCCTGTGTTGTAGGCGCGATGATATAATGCTATCCACAGAAGTTCTTTCTATAACAGCCTTAACTTGTGCAGGTAAATCATGCAACTTTCCTAACACAAACTGCTTCAATTCAGCTGAGTGATCCCCTAGCTCTTTATCTACTCTTGTAATGAATGTTTTAGCAACAAATTAGAACGTGAGAAAATACAAATTAGAACGTGAGAAAATGGCCTAACTTCAGTAGTAATTGCAAACATTATGTGATGACTTTACATTGACAATGTGCATTCACAGATGACATATATAATTTAATAATTACCTTGACTGGAGGGAGTCCAAGTGAAGAACCAATAAATGGTCTGATCATCACAAGGAAGGAAACCAGATCTTAGACCTTTGCCAAAGAACAGCAGGAAGTTGTTCTCAAAGCCATGACTGCCCTTGAAATCGGAATAGCCCCGTATAGCAGATCTTCCTACAAAAGCCGGATTCTTGAAGCCAAGCCATTTTGCAACTACTGAGTGGACTCCATCACACCCAATCAACACCTTTCATTCACAGAGTGATCAATGATAAAGGCATCAGAATGGGAAACCGTTGCATCATATAGAAGTTTAGCTTCAGCTTTTTACCTTGGTCTTGAGGATGGTTCCATCAACTAGATGCAACAGCTTAAAATGTCCTGATTCCTCTATTGAAACCACCTTTGATGAGTACCTGATAGTTCCACTTGGAAGCTCTGTTGCAAGTGCTTCTAGCAACAACTTCCTTCTCACACATCGCACTTCATGTTCTCCGCTAAATATGATCACAGCCACAACATCATCGATAGTGAGAAATAAAATCGCCCTTCCAAACTTTTGCTTAGTTTGGCAACTTGCTAATATGAGATCAAATTATGAGTCAGCACAAATGACATCAATGAGATAACTTACTATTTTCCTTGGACCTTCAATGATCTCTCAGAAGAGGGTTTCCCCGATATGGTGGGGGTAGCAATTAAGCTGCATCACATATTTTGAGGTCAGTTTCAAGCAAGCATATTTATGTGGTGCCATATTTAATTACTTCACAATGTCCAACCGGGCCATGCTACAAACTAAATTGACACATATTTAGCTTTGTGGTTCCGTTTCTATTTTTCAAGCTACAAACTTCACTAACATCTACCAAAGCTAGAAATTGACAAAGCAGAATTGTCTCTGAGTCACCTATTGAGTTGTCGATGTTGTTGGCGAAGTGAATCGCCGATGCCAACAGCATCCAAGGCCTTCCAGGCATTAGTCCATACTGTGAGTGCAAATCCTGTGGCCCTTAATCTCTCTGATGATTCCAATACCATGCTTCTTATTCCCAGCCTGCAGCAACACTACTTAATTGATTGGAAAAATTATGCAAACAGCAACACTTCATGTTCTATTAATTAGTTTCTCTTTTTTTCTTTTTTTAATTTAAAAAAGAAAAGAACCTGTAAAGTCCCAAAGAGGTTGTCAGGCCAGCAATTCCAGCTCCCACAATCACAATATCTTCCACTGATTCCATGATATCTTGGACTTTCTATTTTCTGTGAGTTCGAGTTCTAGCTAGAGCCTAGAGTAATCGGCTCTGGAATTGATGCATCGCGGGAACGATAAGGGCAAGGCCCCAATATATATGTAAGTCAAATATGTAGAATTATGCCAACAGGGGGAAAAGTTGAATTTAATGGCGGCTAACAAGATATTATTGGACAACCACAGCTATTACAAATACAACGGAAAATTGCAACTGCAGATCATTGTCTATTTAAGCCAAATTAAAAAAAAAAACACGTAAATATTTTAATGCTATCATGCAAGATGTAATGCGTAATAACGCTTACAGGAAATGCATTTTCCTAATAACACCAAATGAAAGAAACATAAGGTTAGCTGAATGCGGCAAATGATTCAATTAATGTTTGTAGCTTCACCAGTTTCCGTGTTCTAGTAAGAGATTCCTCTTGTGAACAATATAAATACGAAATCGCTATTGGCCTATTTGGAATTATTTTTGGAGATTTAAAATTAATTTTGAAAAGATAAAAATTAATGCTAATATTTAGTAAATATATTTAGAAATAATTTTTGGTAATATAAAAATTTCATATATATCCTTATTAATTAAAAAATAAATTTATTAATTATCATCATTAATTAAAAAATAAATTTATTACTTTAAAGATATTATTATTATTATTATTATTATTATTACTAATTATATTGAGATAATAAAATAAAAAATAAAGTTATTTTATATAAAATATTTATTTTAATTATTAATTATTACGTATACATAATAAAAAAAATTTAAAATACATATTTATAATTGTACAAATAAATTTTATTAAAAATTTAATTAATTCTCTTAACAATTAATTATTTCTGCAGTATGGCTAGTAGCAATTATTTTAAAAACTATAACATTATCAAATAGGCCCTAAATGTGTTTCCATCAATAGCTTTTATTGATTTCATATATGTTTATAAAAACCACGTAAATATGTTATATTTGATATTGTTCTAAAAAGATTTTTTTAAAAAAAAAAAGAAGAGGAAACCATTCAAGCAATACGAGAAAAAGCTTCTCTCTCAGATTTAGAAAGTAAAATTGCTGATTTGAGTTTAGTGCAGCATACTTAAGAGGGAAACAAGTAAATCTACGCCAGGCGAATTAGTAACTGCTCTTCATGTGCTTTCTTTCACTGCTTTGTGATCAATTGCAGGTGAAAGCAGATTGACATACACATAAGAGACAGAACACTGGTCAGCAAAATGCTGGAAAGAGAATTAGAAATGGTGATCATCAAATGGATAGCGAGAGGCTTAGCAATCTTCCTGAGCCTACCATCTATAACATTCTCTCCCTGATGGATGCCAAATATGCTGTGAGGACTTGCGGCTTGCCCAAGAAATGGATTCAGCATTGGACTCAAGTGCAGACTCTCAGTTCTGACTATGAGTCCTTCAATAAGATGAAGAAATTTGAGCAATTCATACGTCGTGTCTTGCGCCAACGGAGGCAATTCAATGTGGGTAGAGTCAGTTTTTTTAGAAGAAACTGGAGGATGCTATCTGCGGCAACAACCATATCAAGCGTATCTCTGGCAACAAGAATTTCGAACTTTGCCAGCTCCACAATGTTGAAGAACTCGAAACTGACTCTCGTGAGATTTGTTCACAGCTCTCTAAACTTTAAACTCTGTGGAATCTGAGTGTGGTTGGTCCTTGCATCACAAAATCAACTCACTTTGCATCATTAACAATTTTGCGTCTCACTAGGGTCCATTTTGATTATACCTGTATCTGCAGTGATATCTTTTGGAGTTGCTTGATGTTGGAGAACCTATACTTCAAAGAATGTATGGTGGATTACTTCGATGAATTTAAAACTCCACAGCTTGTTAACTTAGCATATCTGGTTTCTTTTCTTATTGCGCGTGGAGGACGATGAAGCTTGTGATATCTTCTCCAACCCCCAATTTATTCGACTATTCCAGAGAGTATGTTCGATTAATGGGGATAGGCGAATATCCTATTCTTGAAAAGGTCAAAATTCGTATGCTATCAGGATATTCTCATCCAGATTCAGAAGATATTAAGCAAGAGCATGCTAACTTTCCTCAGGTAATTATTCCGTCGTATGCTCACTTGAATAGTAGAATGTTTACATTCTTTATCGCAACAACTTTTTTTTTTTTAATCTTTAACTTAATTTTTCCTCATTTTTAGGACGTGTCAGGGGAATTTCACGTTGGATCATCATGAATCCTAAATCAGAAGCCGAAGATTTCGATCTCAACAAGGTATCATATTGGATCTTTCAGAAATGACGGGCTGTGTATTTTGCTGTGACAAATTTGGAAGACCAAAGAGGAATACTTAAGGAAATATTTTGAAGCTGCTTCACATATGGATGTTATGATCAAATGTTAAAGGAACTTAAAATGGAGTAATGTGTTGTTCTTTTTGTTGTTTATTTCTGCTACGGTTTTTGTACTCCAAGTTAACAGAAGTTTATTTCAGTTCAGATGTCAGCTAGAACTATTAATGCAATGCAGCCAATAAACCTACATTACGGAGAATATCTGATGCCTTAAAATTTCTTAGTTTTTCTTTCATAATTTGTTATTCATTAGAAGCGGCCATGATTGTTTCACCATCTTCTCCCAAGAATTTTCCGGAGTTGGATCATAGCAATCATGGCCTCAACTAGATATGAACTTGAAATATGAATTCCCTGTTTCCAGCGATGGCCTTGTACAAGGATTTTCCTAAAGTAATCAATGAACCTGAAATAATGCCAATGCATGAAAGATTCTGCAACTCTTCACCCATCAAGGAAAAAGTAACGACAGACTTTAGATAAATCAATTAGGTTCCAATATATGAAATTACACACAAAAAGGTTGGGGCTGTTTGCCAGCAGATACAGACGTCATAGTCACACAAAAATGCTGGCTGCTCAATTGATAGCATTCAAATCATCTTGAAACAATCAGCATGAAAAAACTGTAATCACAGAGGTTTAAAACAGCAGAATAAATTATGAATATGATGAAAAAATTTCCAATAAATCAACTTTTTGTTTTATTTTATTTTTTGTCATTTTATTTCCCTCATTCGGCAATACTGTGATCTTGTATTTGCTATAAAGCATTGAGAGTATATATTGGACAAACATTTAGCACCAGAAGAGTACGTTTTTGTTATTTTCTAAGTGCTGTATGCACAATCAGTCATGAAAGTAACTATTTACAGATTCGGAAAAATTAGCAAAAGTAGTTGCATCAAGAAATGCAGAGCTTTCCACAATCAAACTCAAGTATCTTCATCATCGACCTACCCATAAAAACTGAAAAGATTTTATCTCTCAATAAGTTTATAATCTTCCCATCATAACCAACAATATAAGCGATACTGATGAGCTCACAGCTTCTCCATCTCCTCTCTGTGGCATATCTTTTCAGTCCAATTTCATTTCTCTTAAATTCCTCATTGTCCTCACCAGCTTTGTCTTTAGTCACTCCGCTTAGTTTTTGAGTTGAGGCTTGAGCAATACACCTGGCTAAAATAATGCCATCTTCCAAAGCAGCACACCCACCTTGACCTATGTCTGGTGTCATAGGGTGAAATGCATCTCCGGCTACACACACATTTCCCTTGCTGATATTTCCCCATTGAACTTCCCATGGATATCGGCATCGTAGTGGAGATACTAATATACTATCTACGGAGTGTTTTCTACAACAGCCTTTACTTGCTCGGGTAAATCACGACACTTGCTCAACACAAACTGCTTCGTCTTACCTGGGTTGTGCTCCAGCTCTTTGTCTACAATCAGTGAAATTTTGCCAAATGCTGATCAGAAAATGACAAACCTAGAAGTGAATGTAAAGTTAATGATTATGCAGCCAACCAGAAAACTCAAAAAGGGTTGTTGATGACATGACTTTGGCAAGTCTAGAGTTGCCATGTTCCTCTTGAACAATGAAATTTTACTTGAATAACTTACGTTACCATAAAGTTTCGTAAGGTAATCTAAGCTTCAAGGTTACGTACTCTCTGATCTGATGATATGCTGCATAGCAATACCTACTGCTATAGACTATGAGTAGCTGAATAGCTGACTAATCAAGGTTGAAAGGAAGGGATAATTACCTTGGTTGGGCGGACACCAATTGAAAAACCAATAAACAGTTTGATCATTGCAGGGATGGAAACCATATCGAAAACCTTTCCCAAGGAACTGCTGGAATTTGGGCTCAAGGCCATGTCTCAACTTGAAATCTGCGTAACCCCTTATGTCAGATCTTCCAGCAAAAGCTGGGTTCTTGAACCCGAGCCATTTTGCCACCACTGAGTTCACTCCATCACAGCCAATCAAGACCTTTCATCACAAATAAATGCAAATGACAAAGTTCCGAAAACTGGACGGAGAACAGCTCTCAAACTAGACCAGCACAGAGTTTAAGGATCATTCTTCATTATCAAGATGATATAAACAAATTATCAAGCTCATTCACATTTTTTGCAATTCATCATGACATAGGTTGCCAATACTGCCGCTGTCAGATAATTATACCATCGAGTTGCTTGAATATTTAGAAAATATATAAGTTTAGCTGTTGTATTACCTTAGTTTTGAAACGGCTCCATCAGCTAGATACACAAGCTTAAACAATCCAGATTCCTCTATCGAAACTACCCTCGAGGAGTATCTTAAGGTGCCACTTGGAAGTTCCCTTTCAAGCGCTTCCAACAATAAGCTTCTCCTCACAGATCGAACTTCATGGCCTCCACTAAGCATCTCATACTACGTTATTAATACTCATTCGCATACAAGGAAAGTAATCTAGAAAAATGGTAAATTGGGGGATGAAATCATAAGGCATTATAACATTATGAGATAATTTACCGATTTCCCTTGGTCTTAAATGAAATCTCTGAAGCCGGTTGACCAGAAACTGAAGAGGCAAGCACCTTCCTGCATCGGTTCAAGTCGGGTAAGCATCAAGCAATCATCTTTAGCCTTTGGAGAACAACAAATCATAAACTATCAATACTACCAGTGATAAGTGAGGCACGAGTACTCCGAGATTCAGTTAGCAAATAGATCAAAGAAACTATCAATAGCTCTAGTTATATTCATGATAAGAACAACTTGGAACTAGAATCAGATGTTTTAAATTACCCCTGGAGCTCTATGTGTTGTCGGCGAAGAGAATCACTGATGCCAACAGCATCTAAGGCCCTCCAAGCATTAGTCCATAATGTTAATGCAAATCCTGTGACCCTCAAGCTTTCTGATGATTCCAATACTAAGCTCCTGATTCCCAGCCTGCAACTCTAATCAATATGTAAACTATAACATGTGCAAATTCACACCTTTACATTGAATCAGTTGGTGAATACCTGTGAAGCGCCAAAGATGTTGTTAAGCCAGCAATTCCAGCTCCCACAATTACAATATCTTCAACTTCTTCCATGATCTATTTGGTCTAATCGGTGGTAGGGGGCTTCAACAAATTATTTCATTTCTATTGTTTGCTCATTAATCCAGCAGTAGAGGAATCTTGTTACGAAATCATGAGCAAAGAAAGCTGCCAGTACAAGAAGAAGAAAAGGCTCCGCTAAAGTAATTAATGAACCTCAAGCACGAAATTGTGACCAAAAGGATAACCCGACGTCGGCTAAACTCTTGGATATAAATTATGAATTCCCTTTTCGATGTAATATGATAATATCCTTGTCTCCTTGACAAAATATTATAAGAAGTATCGGTGCCGAAGGGTGTCAGGGACTCGGGAGCGTTTTTCGAAGTATACCTGAACACTTCTTTGTTTTTGTTTTTTTAATATTTAAGAGGCATAAATATCAAAGAGATATATATCTATGGACATAAACCGGCCACTGCTTGACCCAAAAATGCTCCACAATTTTCTTTCTTTATACCCTTAATTATGGAAAGTTTTTGAAGTTTATATTAAACCGTTTTGTAGCTTCAACACGGAAAAAGATGACTGTTGAAATGTTTTCTTTGTAGTCTTGACATCACAAAAGTGATAAGTGACTGACGCATATTTAGTTAAAGGCAGAAACAGAATGACATAAGACAAAGAAGAGATAGAGACGTGAAGCATCGGCTAAAATGCAAAGGAAGTGAAAACCAGTAAAGTCGTTAATGATCAGCTCAGCAATCGCCCAGAACCAATTGTCTACCACACCACATTGTTTGAGATGTAATTAGTAATCTAATAAATTGAACAAGAAGTTTAAAGGGTTATTTCGTTCAATGTGAAGTAATGGGTAGAATTTATATTTGCAATATGGCTTTGGAAATGTAAAGCGTGATCAATGCAATCGCTAGAGTTGTCTATAATGCATATAAATATAGATCTCTGGATGAATGTAAACCAAGAAGAAAGAAATGAATTAAGCAATAAAGTTTCAGAAATTTCCAGCAAATACTCTGTTCTTAAATAAAATTTTTCTACACTTCCGCTTGCACCCAACAAATTTGGTATCAGAGCTTTTCCAAAACACCCTCAAAATGACATCAAATACCCTACCCACATTATTTTCATATGCTCCCAGTCAAGTTCCAATATTTTAAGGGGTACATTATGAATATTGGAGTAATCAAATGGAAACCTTTTTCCTCTCTCAAAATTTATGGGATGTTGTTGAAGATGGATAGGCTGAACCACCAGAATCTGTGAGTTCTTCAGATTGGACTCAAGCACATCAACAGCAGTACAAAGAAAACATACAGAGAAATGCCACGACACTTCGATATATCCAGCAAGGTGTTAGTAAGATAATTTTTCCCAGAATTTTTGGTTTCAAGAAGGTAAAAAATGCTTGGGAAATCCTAAAACAAGAATTTCAAGGTTCTGAAAGGGCAGTCACCATCAAGTTGCAAACTTTGTAGAAAGAATTCGATAATTTATCAATGAAAGACAGTGAAGGAGTTTAGGATTTTTACAGCAAAGTTACTGAGATTGTGAACCAGATCAAAGGTTGCGGGGACACCATTGAAGACAAGAAGGTGAATGAAGAAGTGTTGAGGTGTCTTCTTCCAAAGTTAGATCATGCAGCAGCAGTCATTGAAGAATCAAGGGATTTGTCCAAGATGACCTTTTCAGATTTGTCAGGATCACTACGGTCTCATGATCAAAAAATCAATCGATCTTCAAGTCAGCCTACACAGCAAGCTTTTCAGTCAAAGATTAATAATTCAGATCAGAATATAAGCAAGTAAGAAAGACCAGAAGAACATAGGCTCATCTCAAAGAAACAGACAGCATGGCAAAGGGCAAAGAGAACAGAATGACAACCACAACAAGTGGGAAAATGACAGAGGAAATTCACAACAAAATTCAGATTATCAGTGCATTATTTGTAAATGGTCTAATCATGAATCAAAAGATTACCGTTATAAATGCACAAAGTGTCATATTCCTAACCATTCTCAAAGGGATTGTTGGTATCAAAATAAGAAAGGCAAAAATGAGGCAAATTTTACAAAGGAAAGTGATGGAGATTATATGTTTTATTCAAGTAAAGGTGCTGAACGTGAATCATATAATTTGTGGTACTTGGATAGCGGCTGCAGCAACCACATGACTGGAGAACGTGACATTTTCATCAGCCTTGGCCAAAGCTTTAATTCGCAAGTGAAGCTTGGAGATAGAAAGATGCAGAAAACTGTGGAAAAAGGCATTATTGCTGTCTATACAAAGGGAGGTAACAAAAAGCTCATTTCTGATGTTCTTTATGTTCCAAATTTAACTCAGAACCTCTTGAGTGTGGGGCAGCTAATTCAAAAGGGTTTTTTTAATTTATTTTAATGATGAAAAATGCAAAATTATTGATAAAAGTAATAATCACACAGTGGCCGTTGTTGAAATGTCGAAAAATAAGGTTTTTCCTCTTGTTATGCCACTTGATGAGAATGTTGCTCTCAAAACTAAAAATTCAGATTTGACAAATTTATGGCATTTAAGATATGGCCATTTAAACTATAAAGGGCTGAATTTGCTCAAGCAAAAGAACATGGTGATTGGCTTACCTGATGTTGGAAGATCTGAAAAAGTTTGTGAGGGCTATATATACGGAAAAATGCATAGACTTCAATTTCCTAAAAATTCATGGAGAGCCAAAGCTCCATTAGAATTGGTGCATGCTGATATTTGTGGACCTACAAGGACTCTCTCTCTCAATAACAAGAGATATTTCATTCTTTTTGTTGATGATTATACAAGGATGATGTAGATTTATTTTTTAAATGAAAAATCAGAAGCTTTCTTAACTTTTCTTCAGTTTAAAGCTCTTGCAGAAAGGCAACGTAGATGCAAAATGAAGACCTTGAGGACTGATTGTGGTGGTGAATTTATCTACACTCTATTCATGAATTATTATAGGGATAATGGAATTCAAAGACAACTTACTGTCAGCCGAAGTCCACAACAAAACGGAGTCGCGGAACAGAAGAATCGTACTATTGTAGAGATGGCAAGAAGCATGTTAAAAGGCAAAAGCATTCTTAACAACTTATGGGCAGAAGCATGTCATACTGCTGTGTACATTCTCAAAAGCTATCTCCTACAAAAGCTGTCAGAGATAAAACTCCATTTGAAGCTTGGCACAACCGAAAGCCAATTGTTGATCACTTGAAAATTTTTGGGAGTGTTGCTTACGCTCTTATTCTAGCTCAAAATAAGGAGAAGTTTGATGAAAAAAGTGAAAAATATTTGTTTATTGGCTATAGTAACGAGTCTAAAAGGTATCGGTTATTGAATCCTACAACAAATAAGCTTGTTATCTCAAGAGATGTTGTATTTGATAAGGCATCAGCTTGGCAGTGGGAAAAAGATCAATCTCAAGCATTGTTGTGCAAATTTTATTGAACTCGCAAGCGCATGAATTTATTGTAGAATATATTAATGGTGACGGGTGTCGATTCTACGAGAAAGTTGATTTTAATTATGTGCAGAATTAATTTACTTTTAATGGGAACAATTAAATTATGGTAACTTTATCGTAAACTGTGAATTAAAATGGCGGGAATAATTAAATATGAAACTGTTATAATAAAACACTTGGGTATCTGGATCTACATCACCATGCTCCATGGGCTAAATATTCTATATTAAGACCAATTAAATCATAAAGGAGGATTCTACACCTCATGAACCATGCTCCAATAAATATGGTGTCAAGGGCTTATCGTGCCAAATAATAATAACCTTGTACTAGGGTGCCGGTTTAACCAGAGCGGTATCTAGACAAGACTATTATTATTTGTTGATGAAAAGTCAAAACAACCACAAATATTAGAGGGGAAGAGAAAGTAAATTTACCAAATTAAGCTCATGGAACATGTTGAGACTTCACCTTCAACTCAAGCTTAAAAGAAAATTAGCCACTCATATTTTAACTAGGGATAAAAAAGAAAATTTTATTAAAATACAAATAAATTAAAAATAAATTCAAGGGTGTCAAATTAGGGGGGAGAGCTCTCTTTTTATAGATACATTGAGTGAATCATGACCATTGGATTAAAAACAGTTCGAACACTCAGGATTGCGCCACGTCATCAGTCAATAGTTAACAGTCAACGTTTGAACAATAACGCCGTTTGAATAGTAAATAATCCCATGTATGTGCATGTACTGTACACACGATTTTTGCTCCATTGAGATGTTGCCACGTCATCGATCTACAGTACATAAGAAATTTAGCCCAATAAGATCGTGACACATTATCGGTTGATGCCACGTCATCAGTCAACGCCACATAAGCAGTCAATACTGCATAATTCATCTAATCAGATATTATCACGTCATAGATAGTTACCACATCATCGGTCCATATATATGAACAATACCATGAATAGTACCATAAACTCTACTGTACGTATGAACAGTATCGTATATGTGAACATTGATATCCCTAAAATATATAAAATACATAATTATAATAAAATACATATAATTAAATAACAAAATACTTAAATAAATAAAAGTAGCAATGTTAGTGAGACTTAAAGTGTAAAATGACGATTTTCTTCTTTATAAATATACACTTTCTAACACTCAACAAGCATCTAGCTTTTTTGAAGCTCCTGTATCTCTACCAAATTCTTCACAGCAAAATAATTTGGAACAAAATTCTCCAAGTTTAGCAGCAGAAGGTTCTTCAGATGATGAAAGCCCTCCAAGGAAGATAAAGTCTATGAGAGAAATTTATGAGTCATGTGAACTTGCTTTATTTTCTTGTGAGCCTCATGACTTTGAGGAGGCCTCAAGAAATGAAGATTGGATCAGTGCAATGAACGAGGAAATGGCCACCATTGTGAAAAATAAGACTTGGGAGATGGTTAATTTGTCAAATGGAAAAGAAGCAATTGGGTTGAAATGGATCTTCAAAATCAAGTACAATGAAGATGGTTCAGTTCAAAATATAAGGCACGGCTAGTTGATTTTACAGAAACGTTTGCTCCCGTAGCTCGAATGGAGACTATTCAAACTGTTCTTGCCTTGGCAGCCCAAATGGAATTGAATGTGTTCCAGCTAGATGTAAAATCGGCATTTCTAAATGGTGAAATTGAAGAAGAGGTCTATGTTGAGCAGCCTAAAGGATATGAAGTGAAAGGTGAAGAAAACAAAATTTATCGACTCCAAAAAGCCTTGTATGGCTTGAAACAAGCCCCTCGAGCATGGAATAGCAGAATTGATAGATATTTTGTTAAAAATAGATTTGATAGAAGCTCAAGTCAACCTTCTCTTTATGTCAAAAAGGAAGGTACTGATTTTCTTATTGTTTGCCTTTATGTTGATGATCTAATTTATTATGACACTAATCTGGAAATGGTGGAAGAGTTTAAAAAAAGCATGTTAGATGAATTTGAGATGACTGATTTAGGCTTAATGAAGTATTTTCTTGGCATTCAAGTGAAGCAAGCCAGAGGAAAAATCTTTTTTTGTCAAGAAAAATACGTAGAAGATTTGTTGAAGAAATTCCACATGTTCAAATGCAAACTGGCACCTACTCTTATGGGTTTGAATGAAAAATTGAAGTATGATGAAAAAGAAGAAAAGGTTGATGCAAGAATCTATCGAAGTTTGGTTGGTTTGTTGATTTATTTGACCAACTCAAGACCTGACATTTTGCACTCAGTTAGTGTTCTTTCCAGATTTATGAATGATCCAAGGAAGTCCCATTATATTGCAACAAAGAGAATCTTAAGGTATCTTCAAGGTACAAAAAGCAGGGGGTCATGTATAAAAAAGAAGACAATTGCAAGCTTGTTGGTTTTACTGACAGTGACTGGGCTGGTTTCCTCGATGACAGAAAAAGCACATCAAGTTATTTATTTTGTCTTGGTACAAATGTGATTTCATGGAGCTCAAGAAAGCAAAAGTCAGTGGCTTTATCCTCGGCCGAGGTAGAGTACATTGCAGCAACCCATTAATTGTTATCTTATGCATTGTGCATGCATATTCCAGGATTAATTGCTCTAGGTAATAAAAATTTGAACATTCTTAAACTCCAATTCAATGTGTAAGCTGAGGTTTCCAGACAGTTGCTATTGGGACTCATTTGTTGCAAGGAAAATATTTGACCATGTCAAGTCGCATAATGTTGAGGAGCTTGAAATTAATTCACATGATTTTTATTCACACCTCTCTGGAATCAGATCCCGAGAACTCGACGATTGATTCCATACGTTACAAATTCTATTCACTTTGGGTCGATGACAACTTTGTACTTTCTTCATTCCATTTCGGACACAGCTATCCTTTTCATGGACACTGCATCTATTTTCGAATTGATTGAATCCGGAGAATCTATTCTTATGTCAATGTTCGATGTCTACCCATGCTGTCTTCAAAATCTCTGCCCCAAGCCTTGTTAACGGAACGGTCTTAACCATCTCTACAGTAACGTGTCTTTGCCACAACATGAAGCTTGTGGTGTCTGCTTCGACATTCAAACTTTGACTTTTCCGCAATTTATGTTCTATTAATGATGTACTTAGATGAATGTACTGCTCTTGAAAAGGTCAAAATTCGTATGAACAGATCAACTGATCATCTAGAAACAGAACAGAAGCAAGGGTATGCTTTGGATATGCTAACAATGGCTGAAAGGCACTCTTAAGTAAAATCAGTAAAATAATCAGGGTGCTTTTCGAAGGTAAGTACAAGTATTCAGTTTAGCAATAGGATCTTTACATGCTTCAAACTAATAAATTGCTTGTTTTTGTAATTACTCTTCTCGGGAAATTTAACATTGGATCATCTTGAAGCTGTCAGGCTCGACAAGGTTATCATATGAGATCTTTATATTTAGATAGACGATAGATCAAGTGCATCAGAAACTAGCTAGATTTTCTCATTTTTTGTTTCTGAGAGTTGAAAAATGATGCGTTTTTTGGTTTTTCTGTGACATTTCAGGAGACCAGGGAAGAATGTTTCAGGGAAATGTTTTGAAGTTGCTCTGTACATGGATCATGTGTAGTGATGTTTGGTTTTTCCTGTTCTTTCTGTTAGACTATTTTGTGCTTTGTTTCTAAGGTGGTCTAGGAAAACATGTGTTATTTAATTTCAGAAGTCATTTAGAACTGTTAATTAATACTATGTAGCTAATCAAACTGTTGAAATTCTACTTTGAGTATGGAAAAGTATAAAACAGAACCCGTTAAGAAATAGTGCAAGTGTTTGACAAAACGCTATTTGGTGATTTGAAATTTGAAGGTGGCAGCAAATTGCATATGCACATTGTTGACAAAGTGTGCATGGCTTTTGAAATTTGGTTGCAAATTCTCACATGGTTTTTGGCCATTATTAATGGTCAGCAATTCATACTTGTTTTGTCAATATTTGCGCATGGAAATGGCAGCTGTTACACTGGAATTTTGCACCGAAATTGTTGAAGTTCAAGGCTCCCATACACTCTAACTAGAGGTTAATTTCGAGAGTAAGGCATCTCAAATTGTGAGAGTTATAAGCTTTAGCAAGTGCGCCCTCCATGCGTGTAGAAATAACATTTCCTTGGGTGTTAGAAAAATCATTTGGGTATACAGGATTATTAGATTTTAAGAGTAGTTCTCAATTTTATAACTACTATGTATTAGTAAAATTATTTTACATTCTTTGACTGTAGATATAAGCTTTAAATAAACCACGTAAATCATTGTGTTATTTTTTCTTTACATTTGTTTGGTATTATATTTATATTTTTCTAAAAGTCACAGTTATCACAATACTGATAATTGCTCAACCCATGCTTCTACAACACAAACCCCATATTCTAGAGAATATTTATTATATGCTTTAATTCTTAACATACAACATTGCTGTTTGCCATTTTTTTCCATTTTTTTCAGCAATTAGGATTTTATTACATTAAATAATTCCAAACTACCCCTATAGGTAATTCACAGGTTTAAAACCTTAGTTCAGTAATTAGGATTTTATTATATTAAATAAAATTTCTCCCGGTAAATTCGATTGTTTGCTATTTCTTGTTTCTTTTTTGGGTCGAATTCTTTTTCTGTCTTTTCTTGGTAATAATTTATTCTTGATTAGAGGTGAAATCTGAGTTCCCATCCCAGACTCGAGTCACATACATCGCTTCAAAAATGTATGACTATCACATGTCTTACTTTAAAAATATATGCGTCCGTATATATATTCAAGTACAATAATGGATGTATATTCAACTAGAGTAATGGATGAAGCTCTAATATGAAACTTTTTGACTGTTGCCATGCATATGGCAATTTACACATCATAGCTTTGCTTATTATATAAAAAAAAAAAAAGGTTATTTGAATATTACCTAGCATAACGAGCAAAGAAGCCTAAGAAGATAATAACCGTGGGCTTATAATATTTACAAAAAGATATAGAGAAAAAAATTTGAGTGTTCATTTCATCATTTTCTTGCAGTGATTGAAAATGATTTGCGTTGGAGGGTCAAGGATTGCAAATATTTTCAAGGTACTTCGGAAATGGATATTAATATACTTTTAGGAAAATATTATTTGTTTGAACTACTTAAAGTATTCAATAAAAATGAATGATATATAAAATTGGGATTCAAGTTAGGACTCAAATATTGTTATATTTATTTTTATTTTTTTTAATTTCAATGCTATGATACTCTCCTTTTCTAGAAGCAGATGAGTAATATTATCAGTATTCAGTTTGTCTGTTCTTTCCAAATTTTTTTTTCAATAATAATCGAGAAATTGGTTTTGGTGAATAAAAATTATTCACATAGACTGTGGCAGGTTGCAATATTTTGAATCAATGAAATTATTGGCAGGTAAGGGACGAGCCACCGATGACTTTAGTTTTCAAAAGTATGTTCAATCATGAAAGGATTAAACAATTAATTAATCATACCATTATCAAAGTTGATTCAACGAATCCAAATTCTTTCATGTATTACATACTATGCCATGATACTAAAATTTTTTTAGGATTGAAGTTAGACAATTGTAATTTAAAAATTATAACATTAAAATATTTATTCAATACTAATTGTTATAATTTAAAAATTATATTAATATAATTTTTTAATTGTGTAATAAAAAAATTATATTTTTAATAATTTTATTAAAATTATTATTTAAAATTATATTTAATATACATTATTAATTTTTATTTTATAATTATAATTTTTTTAAATAATTTAATTTTAAAAATTATAATACTCCAATCCTAAAAAGATTTGGACCAAAATCTAAGTAAGTAATAAGCTGTGCATGCGTGACCTGCCACCGCCCGTGTCGGTGCACTCTCGTTTTCGTTCTTCATGCGGCTTAGATGAGGAATAAAATATATCTGTGTACGAATCTATTTGGAGTTGGCATTTCGCATTTGGGTATAATTTTTTTCTTTTTTTCTTTTGTTGAAAGTCAATGAATAATGAATAAGATTCTCCCTCTCAGATGAAGGAAAAAAACTGATAAGATTCTATAGTAATTAAATTAATATCAACAGAACTCGTACAGCTTGCTATTTGGAGCTGTATTCGGATTATTGAGGTTTTGGTCAAATTAAAATTAATAAACTAATGTACTTGAATTAATGCATTATTGATCTGTTGGCGATCCGTCGGTATTTAAGGCTCAATTACTCTGCGGGAGCTTTGCTGCAAACACTACAAGCAGATAAAGAAAGCATTAAAACAAAATTAACTTAGACAAGAGAATAAAAAATTTAATTCATGGAGTATTTGAAGGCTTCAGGAGGCAAAGCATCGCCAAAGAGAGAGCTTCGTGCCTCAAAAAATCGACAGCAACATAGGACCATGACGAACAGTGTAATGGGAGCCATTGCACAAGTGAGTGGAGGTGGAGGAGGTAATAATAATATTGTTTCAGAAACAAGTAATGAAGATAATGGAGTTGTGAGAATGAAGATCAGGGTGAGGAAGCAAGATTTAAAGCAAATGCTTCAGGTAATGAACATGAATATGGACGGTGCTTATAGTCACATCCCAGCTGGTAATTTACCACTAACGGCATCTTCGGTGGAGCAGCGGCTGAATCTTCTAAGAAGAAAGCATATTTTGAGGGCTGTTAATTCGGGGAAGGAGAACCGACCACGTTCTTGGAGACCTGTGCTCCAGAGCATCCCTGAGGAGCTATGAAACTTAAATCTTCTAATTTCTTTGCGCTATTAATTCATTATTACGTGAACTTCTAACTAAACGCTAAAGAGTTGTTGTCTAAATTATGTTGCCTATGTGAACAATATTCTTAATTTTCTTACAAAATAAAAGTCCCCCTTCATTTCTCATCTGAGCATCAAAAATTGCACTCAATTTCAATCCATGGCAACTAATTCTCAATTACAAGGTTTGCTCCTACAGCATGAGTTTGAATTCTTGGCGAGGATAATTTTGTAGAAACAGTGTTTTTTCTAAGACGTTCTCCGTCTAGCTATCTGTGAGCTCAGCCCTATTATAAATTTAGCAGAGTAAAATGCAAATCAAAGTGTCAAATAACCAACTTTGCAATTGCTGATAATAATTATCTCGGAAACTCTATAGACATGGTTCAATGGCACATGATTTGATAAATCAACACGCACAGATTTAAACTAGTAAAATTAGAACGGGGTCCGAATCACGGAATAGTGCATTACAAAAGAGATATATATCACAGAATTTTGATAAGTAATCTAATGGAAAAGCCATTTCTAGGCTTGACGGTGTAGTTGAACATGGAGTCCTGAAGATAAGAGACCGATTATGTACCAAATACTTTAGCAAGATTGGACACAGTGTGCAGAACAAAGGATAATTCTTTAGCGGAGAGGGCATTTTTTGAGATCAGCAATTCAGAAATTCAGTTCCATTCAGACATTAGACAAAAGAACAAACATTACGTCCAGATCATAACTTCATGCTACAGAAAAAGCTTCCACATTTGCAGTCGAATGCTTTGATTGGATGGGTTTCGTCACTAAAATCAATACCATAATCCTGCAGCCAATGGTATTTTGAGTCTTAAACCATGAATTGAGACAGAATTAACATTTCAATTACCACATGATAATACACACTCTTAAAAAGGTAAACTCTGCTTACCCAGTTCAATTCTTCATTCACTTCGACCTTTCTTGTTGTGAAAAAAGCCACCTGTAAAAAGTTTTATTAGTTATCTTCTATGTAATAAGATTCAAGGAAACAATAACGAAATTCTGAGGTTACATACATGATAATAGTGATGATCCGGGGTCTCTATCTCAACTGGTATCTCGATCAAATTAGCATCGTAACATCTGTAAATTATAACACATAAATATATAGGTTGAAAAACGTCTAAATTTTGAGAAAAGTTTAAATTTAAGTGTTTCCCCGCCAAAAGTACCTGTGATTTATAAACCTTGCAACATTTCCAAATTTTGTTGCGTCCAAGCAAAGAGCTTCTTCATCTTCCAAGAATCTTTCAGAAGCCCAATCTGCATCAAGTAACACTGGGTATGTATGCCGATCACCGGAAAATTCCTCATTTCTCTCATCGAGTTCCTGGTTCGTTACAACTTCCCCAACATACTCACAAACAAAAGTGCCCTTCTTCAACTCCTCGAGTGTTCCAACGCCCCATCCTTTTCCTTCAGATGTTTGGAACACCTGACAACAACAGCTGGCTTCACTATAAATAAATGCAAACTCTTTGTACAGACCATTGTGCACCAGATTCAACCAATGATATGCTACACGACTTAAGATTAAAAAAATAATGCAGAAGTAAAGGAGCTGAAATATTTACCTGCAATTTCACTGTAATACCTCTCTGAACAACACGGTTTCCACAATTCAAGCCGCATCCACATTTAGCCCAGCATTCCTTAATAAACTTTCTCATCAAATGGCCCTTGCATGGCTTTACAGATCTCTTTCTTTTGTGGTTCGTGTTCTTATTCACCGATCTGTTTTCAAGCGGGCAATTTTCACAATAATAAAGATGCTTTTTATCATTTTTCCTCCTAATTATAGCAATACTTTCTCTCAAAAACTTCTCATCAAGTAGTCCTGCGGCTGTATAAGCAAAGTCACCCCTTGTTTCGCTAGTACAGGCACAATTTGCCGGCGCTGACAGACAATCCCCAGAGCAGTTTAAACAACAATTCTCATCACCTATTCGAGCAAGTGAAAAGTTCACGTGGGCATTTTTGTAAACTGTGTTCTTTGAGATATACAAAAACCTGGGCAGCTCCGATATTCCATTCTCATTTACCAAGGAAATTGGTTGTTTTTCCTCTCCTCGGGTTAGATCTTCAACAAAAATGCGATTCTTGGTGACATTAAACGGAGGATTCACAAATTTACGATTGCAATCATCAACATTTGAGGAGCTTGGCTGATTGTTGGAGTTGCTTTGGTGATAATCTTTGCCATTAGTCTCAACCTCTGCTTCAATTTTATGTGATGGATCAAGAATGGGCAGTAAATGTAGCCCATTATCGGTCACATTAGTGGCCACTGCCAAACAGTATTCACATAATTCCCTCATTAGCTTCTTCATGCAAAACCTAGGATCTGTGATTCCATATTTCTTGCAAATTTTATCTTCAACCACTTTCAAGAGTACATCGGAATTTGGAAAGAGGTTATAATTGTTTAATACAGAGTTGTAAATTAGGGAGAGTTTCGCCTCTCCATTGTTGGATGAAGCAAGTTCCAATGGAGTTGAATAAGAAACACCAGCCACTGCAATTATCATCCATATCAAGTTTGTCAAATATTCAACTTGAATGAACACAAAAGGAAGCATAACAAGTTACCAACTTAATAGCAAATCATAAGATCAATTCGCTTGACCTCTAAGTATCACTAAAAGAATTACTGCCAATGCCAATCTAGCTTCCAAAAATTTTGAAAGCATAGAACAACTAAAGAATGAAAGCCACGAGCACTTATGCACTTACACTGGATATGTAGTGGTATATACCGTCATAAATATGGATTAGAAGCCACAATATATTGCTCAATCTTAAATGTACCTCCATCATGTTTGTCAACCTATACTGGAAGTGATGCAGACACTTCAATCTTACAAAACATTTATCAGCTACGAAATCTTAGCTGATAACCTGCTTGATTGTTAAAGTTGAAAAGCTGCACTAAACCTAATGGCTGAAGTTTATTGTTGTAAGAGAAACCACTCGGTCCCAAAAAGTAAAGTTACTAAATACCAACTTTAGTATTAAAGACAATCTCTCAACCGGCATTCTCGATTGCAACATAGATTCAGAGAAGAGTATTAAAAATAGAGCTTTCACACAGAGAAAAATAAACATGAAGTTTTGAGTCTAATATCATATTAGAGAAACCACTTTTATTATTTGAAGTATTTTTTCATGTCCGCAGAAGCTAAATCCACTAGCTCCCCGTATGTTTGAGCGGTTTCAAATCCCGAACTTTTTAATACCGTTCCAAGAAACTAACCAATTGAACTGACCATGTAGTAGAAAAACCGTTTGACACAAAGAATTAATCAGATATAAAAGGTCCGCCATAACTATTAATTGGGGAGAAGCCTTAACAAACATCACACAAAACATGGACTCAAGAAAAACCTGAAGGGTAAGAGTTTGCATATGAGGGAATCAAACGTGAGATTATATATCTGATTTAAACAAGGACAGAGAAAAGGCCTAAGGTGATGGTTAACAGGTCAACATTTGCATTCAAACAAGTCTTAACAATTATCATCATGAGCAAAATTTGTAGATACCTGGATAGTTAACAGCAAGAGGAAGGGCTTCCTGGGGAAATGCACAATAGGAATTGTCGTACAAGTACAATACATTTGTATTATCAATGGCTAATGCTCTCCCACAAGCAGTTTCCTGAATCTCTGGCATTTTTCCTCTGATGTTTCGTGTAGTAGTCTCAGAACATGAGGCCCTAGCTCTTTTGTAGTCAGATAATTGAACGGGCTCCTTTACTTCAGTCACGGCTTCCTCATCCTCTGATGACCATACTACTGATCTTTGACTTTCGTTGATAGAGGTAGAAGGCTTATCACTGTGATCTGTTAAATATCCTTTCAATACTGGCTCTGAATTATCATCCAACAACACTTGTACAGGCTTCAATTCTGATTTCTTGTCAAATGCCAAACACCATAAACGTGTAAAATTCAAGTCATTCAAAGCGCGTGTTTATATAAAGAGAGAGAAATTAACACAAGCCAATTAAAGTAAATCGAGAATATGCAAATGCTTTTAATCCACAGTTGTTGCGACTATACCTTTTCTTCTTCTTGGTCTTCTTGTTCATCCCCTATGCAGTTCTCAAAGAGAACTTCATAGTTATTTTCTTCAATAAAACCCCATTCGTCGCGATATATTCTAAGAAGACGACTCAAAGCTGCCTTCACTTTCGGTTCTGGCATGCCATACAAACTCTTCATGTCCTCACAAGCCTTCATTATTTTTCCCCCATTCAATGCCATGTCGCTCGTTACGATAAAATGCTTGCTTCTTCACTCTCTAGTCTCAACAATGTCCATCAAAAAAATAATAATAATAATAATAAATCTAACAACAAAAATGTATTAAATAGCAGAAGAAGCAATAATTAACAATTGCAAGTAAATTTAGGAGAGAAACTCTAGGCTCTAGGGCTTATATACCCATAATAACTGGAGGTCCAGAGTTTTTTGATATTTGACACACAAAACCTTTGCTTACTACTGATCTCTAAGAGAACTTCCTACTAAAAACTAGGGTTTCTAGTGGGATTTTGGTACTATAACTTGTGCAGAGAGGACATATATTTATTGGCTACAGCCATTATTTAATTAATTACATTGAATAATTATTGCATGTACACTAAGATCTGAGCGCACGCGAACAGATTCCGATGATTAGCGGAACTCCATTATCGTTCTTGACAATTAATAATGATTGGGGGAAAAAGGGTTTATCGACCACTATCAGGAAAATCCAATAGAACAGTAAAAAAAAAAGAAAAAAAAATCATAGTCTTGCCTTATAATAACTCCTTGTCTTATATATAACGATTAAAACGTCCTTACTCGTAGACTTATATTTGATTAATCGCACACTATAAACATCATACTGTATGAGAAAGAAAAGATGGTCACCTTTGATTATACTCAAAGTGAACGACAGTTTTTATCTTTCCCTACAATTGATTTTTGCAAGGTTTTATCTGAGAAAAGAGTTAGGGCTTTTGAGGGTATTATATTATTCATGTACCTTAATTGGCGAATTCCTTTCACCTTAATAAGTATTATTTACCTCATATTAAGTTGTATTAGGAAATACAACTTTTTTATTTTCCTTTATTGGCTGTATTCTTTTGTAAATGAGTTGGAATAGGATTGTCCAATATGGGGAAGTTGAAAAAATTAATAAACACTTGTTATGTGTTTATTTTTATTTTAAAACTACTAAATAAATTGGTAGTCCCAATAATAAGTCGAGTTATATTATCTTAAAATTTTAACATAAATTATCATCTATTCTTGTGCAATTTAATGGTAAATGTTCAAAGTCAAAAGATATTATTTCATTTTTCTATTTCCAGCCATTGAATTTCACAAAGATCAATGCAAAATTTAAAGTTAAAATAAACTAATGGATGATGGAGTGAGGGTCACAGTAAATTGATGGATGCATCATACATGCTTGCATGATACACTGGTAGTTATAACAAACTCATAGAAATATGACATGCAAGGGTAGCAATTTGACACGGGATAGACATGAAATTAGTAGGTTAAGGTTTGTATAAGTTGATACGAATATCTTATCAAAAAAAAATTGATATGAATATTACTTGTGCCATGTTCTTGTTAAGCACGGGATAAACTCATACCTACATCTACATTTAAACCCGTACCTTAATGGAACTCATATATTGTGAATTTGTGTTCAATACTGGGGATACATTGCCATAATGTGTTGAATAGGAATAACATTTCAATCATTAATATAATTTTGGTTTAGTGGAGAACACTCAATGTGTGAAAGTAAGTATTTAAATCTCCCATAAAACAATTATAAGAATTTAATTATTTTCCACAAAGCACCTTTTAAATATTAGAGAATATATTTAATTAAATAAAAATAATCTCCTTATTTATAAAAATTTAATATATTATAATTTTTATAATTATTTAACTGTACGTATGTATATTTATATTGAGATAAATATTAAGTTATAACTTATTATAATTTATTTCTCATATATATTATAATATCATATGAATGTGATAATATTATAATACGTAAGAAGAATAAATTAATAAGTTTTTGGCAATATGTATTACAAATATGTATTGCCAAATTAGTAAGAAGGATAATATGTATTACATATATTAAAAAAGACTTTTCGGCCCAAAATGAGTAAGTTTTTGGCAAGTGTACGGCTTTATAACATTCATCTGGACCCTTATAAATTAATAAAAAATGAAAACTGACGGCCAGATGTCTGAATCAACAGTGATTGGACGGTTAAGATCCACTAGGTGCACTGCAACATTTATCAGCATGAACAAGCAGATCTACAACAACTATAAGAGCTTAACGGTTAGCCGATGCTGCCCGCCAAAACAGAGAAACCCTCATGCGGTGATTTTGTCAACGGCTATTTTTCGAAATCCCGAAACCGCCCAAAGATGGCCACGCTAGCTATTCACAGTCACTTCTTCAACTCCAACTCACCCACACGCAGAAAACCCTCACAAAAGCAATTCAAAATCCCAGAAACGAATCAAAACCCTAATTTTGAAACCAATGCAAGAAGCTCAAAATCAACTCATATGCACAAAAGTCAAAAAATTACTTCAAAAAAATCCGTTGGACCTCGAAATATTACAAAGACTCGAGCTCTCCAAGAGCTCGTTAATTCAGGGTATATGGAAAATGCATGCTACTTATTTGAGAAAATGAATTACTTAGATACTTATATCTGGAATATTGTGATAAGAGGGTTTGTTGATAATGGGTTGTTTCAAGAAGCTATAGAATTTCATCATAGAATGGTGTGTGAAGGATTCAAAGCTGATTATTTTACGTACCCGTTTGTGATTAAAGCATGCGCGGGGTTATTGTATTTGAGTGAAGGAGAAAAAGTTCACGCGAGGTTGTTTAAGAGTGGATTGAATTCGGATGTTTATGTATGTAATTCACTTATTGTGATGTATATGAAGCTTGGGTGTGTGGAGTGTGCGGAGAGAGTGTTTGATGAAATGCCTCTCAGAGACATTGTGTCTTGGAATTCTATGATTGGTGGGTATTGTTCAGTTGGTGATGGTGTAAGTTCGTTGATTTTCTTTAAAGAAATGCAAAAATATGGATTGAGATATGATAGGCTTAGTCTGATAAGTGCTCTTGGTGCAATTTCTATTGAGGGTTGTCTAAAAATTGGTAAGGAAATTCATTGCCAAGTGATCAAAAGTGGGCTTGAAATGGATGTTATGGTTCAAACTTCCCTTGTTGATATGTATGGTAAATGTGGCACTGTGGATTATGCTGAGAGATTGTTTAATATGATTTTTCCTAGAAATATTGTTGCTTGGAACTCTATGATAGGCGGGTATGTGGTAAATGCTTATTTGCTTGAATCATTTTCTTGCTTGAGAAAGATGCTAGAGGAGGATAATCTGAATCCAGATTGTATTACAATTATTAACTTGCTCCCTTCTTGCACAAAAACGGGAGCTCTATTGGAGGGTAAATCAATTCATGGCTATGCCATTAGAAAAGGGTTTCTCCCTAATTTTGTTTTGGAAACTGCTTTACTTGACATGTATGCAGGATCCGGGTCATTGAAAATGGCAGAAAAGTTATTTGGAAGCATGACTAAGAAAAACTTGGTGTCATGGAATTCCATGATTGCTGCTTATGTACAGAATAGGTGGAACACAGAAGCCATGGAACTTTTTCAGGACCTATTGAGTGAACCTTTAAAGCCAGATGAAATGACATTTGCAAGCATCCTACCTGCCTGTGCTGAAATAGCCACATTAAGTGACTGTATGCAAATGCATTCTCTTATCACCAAGCTTGGGCTTGTTTTGAATACTTACATTTCAAATTCAATTGTTTATATGTATGCAAAGTGCGGGGACCTCCAGACTGCAAGAATAATTTTTGATGGCATAATGGATAAGGATGTAGTTTCATGGAATGTGATCATTATGGCTTATGCAATTCATGGCTTGGGGAAAATCTCCATCCAGTTGTTTTCGGAGATGATGGAAAAGGGCATAAAACCCAATGAGAGTACTTTTGTATCCCTATTATCATCTTGCAGTATTTCTGGCATGGTGGATGAAGGGTGGAATTACTTTGGTTCAATGAGAAATGATTATGGTATTGATCCTGGAATTGAGCACTATGGTTGTATAATAGATCTTCTTGGTCGTGTTGGGAACCTTGACCAAGCCAAACGTTTCATCGAAGAAATGCCATTGGCCCCAACAGCCAGGATATGGGGTGCCTTACTGACTGCCAGCAGAAAAAATAATGACATAGTCTCAGCTGAATTTGCAGCAAGGCATGTTTTATCCTCAGCACAAGATAATACAGGTTGTTATGTCTTGCTTTCTAATATGTATGCTGAAGCTGGGAGGTGGGAAGCTGTAGAGCATATCAAAGCTGTTATGGAGAAAGCAGGGCTGAAGAAAACAACTAGCTGTAGCATGTTTGAGAAAAATGGTAAAACTTTCAGGTTCATCAATCAAGACAGGTCGCACAACAGAAGTAACTTGATTTATAATGTCTTGGATATTCTTTCAAGGAAGATGGGGGAAGATATCTATATTCATAATATTTCTAAGTTCAGCCCGGCTCATTTGATGAAAAATCGAGCAAAATCACCAGAGCATCACAGTGTAAGACTAGCTATTTCTTTTGGTTTGATTTCGACAAGTGTTGGGAGCCCAGTGCTTGTTAGAAAGAACACTAGAATATGTGAAGATTGCCACAGTGCTGTGAAGAAGATTTCAGAAATCACTAAAAGAGAGCTAATAGTTAGAGATCCTAAAATTTTTCACCACTTCAGAAATGGCTGCTGCTCCTGTGGAGATTATTGGTGATTGCATTTATGTTAAAACTTATAACAGAATCTTTCAGGAGAAGGTAAAAAAAAAGAAAATAGAGTAGCAAATATGTATATACATCACTCAAATCATACGGTACTTCATTTAAGGAGCAATAGAACTTAAAAATTCTTCCAGCTTCCTCTCTCCATTGATGTCTGCATTTTCTAATTTTCTTTATCTAAAGTCGATTGAAGCATCTGGAAGATCTGCCATCGTTTACAGGGACCAAAAGCCGATGAGATGCATATAAAAGCTAAGAAGGAACCAATCAAATATTAAAAAAACAGAAAGTTTTGCCAACGACAATGAAAGTTCACCAACTAAATTAACCGTAATAACCTTTTGAAAGGAAGATAAGATTGTCAATGAGAACAATGGTCTTAGACTGCCACCTAAGCTTCAATGAAACTCCGCTGAACTTTCCTACATGACTTGCATTATCGGCTCATCTCCTTCATCCATTAAAATTATAATAAGGCTAATTATTATTTGTTAAATGAGTTAATAAATAGGTCAAGAATCTGCTACTCAATTTTAGCAACTGCATTGAGGCGCTTGAAAATAAGAAAATGCCCCAGCTAAGTTTGATAAGTTAAAATTGTTTAACGTTTGAATTGCTGAAATTTCGTTAGGCAAATTGATTGAGAAAGGGGGCCAAAGAGAATTATTCACTACAAAATCAGCAAAACAAAATATTTTATTGTTGTTGTTGTTGTTGTGTCTCTGAATGTAATATTTCTTCACCGACCACGCTCGGCT
Organism: Aegle marmelos; assembly: GCA_030449875.1. Lineage (NCBI taxonomy): Eukaryota > Viridiplantae > Streptophyta > Magnoliopsida > Sapindales > Rutaceae > Aegle > Aegle marmelos. The sequence continues at coordinate 5,685,589 of JASUUL010000058.1, forward strand.
CGAACGAATGCCGAATCAACGCGATCTCTTGAATATCGTTTTGTCATTAAGCCATAATATCGTTTTGTCTTCGTTTTCAAAAAAAAAAAAACATTAATCTAATTTCCTTTTAACTGATGATTATATGTTCTACGTATGGTGTTCGAGCTATCATTGTTCAACTTTATAAACAAGTAGTAATGGTTGTAGATGAATTAATGCTCCAACATATTAGAATTCAGAGAGACTGACTATTTCACCCCTCATTATTATTGTTGTTGTTGTTGTTGTTATTATTACTGTTTATTTATTTAACATTTTTTTGGGGTATCACTTAGGTTTCTTGTAAATTTTTAATTTCTCATTTTATTATTGATTGAAAATGTTAAGGTAAAAAAAAAAAAAGTAGACTGATGAAGGTAAATTATAGTTGGTTTATTGATGATATACCGAAATAATATTAGATAAAATCTTATATAAACTTATCAATATATAATAATTATATAGTAGAATCTCGAAAAATTAATATTTAGATTTTGTCAGTCCTAACTTGAGATCAACGTAGCATATTGATAATTTAATATATGTATAAGATAATTTTTTTAAAAAAAATCATATTCTTCTATGGGATTCACTTGCTAAATAAATTAATAATTACCTAATTTGAAATTAAATTCACCTAATATGTCATGCTACCTTTTGTAAAATATGTTCTCAATGTTATTTGCTACTTCTTGAAATTGTTTTGAAACTGAATCTCGTCTCTAATGTAAAATTTCAATTTACCTTATTGTTTTGCAACAAATGCAAGATGGGATCCATATGTCATCTTTAATATAGAAAAATAAAAGAACTCTACAATAGTTTAATTACTATCGATATAATAAAATTAACTCTTATTCAAATAAAACATAATAAATATTATGCAAGTGATTATATTTTGCAAATGTAAAGAATTTGTTCATAAATTAATAATTTATCAATTTATTGATTTACTAATATTTAATAAATTTTACACGGTCCTAACACTATGGATTTATTGAGTTTTATTGTATTAAAAGTAAAAATCTCGAATGAGACTATTTCATCACATCATAATACATAGCATGGTCTACAAGAGTAAAAAATCTAATTTAAAAATTGGGGCCTAATAAAAAATAAATTAAACCAAGGCTTACCCATGATAAAAAAAAAAAAAAGAACATAATTTGGATTCGGCACTTATAAATATTTACAAAGAAACACAAGTCCTTTATTTGGGACCATAACTCCTCCTGTCTTGATAGAGGAGATGTTAGCATGGTAAATTAAAGGGAACTTGAGCGAACAATTCACCTAAAGCCAACAACTGTGGTGAAATTATAAACAAATTAATTACAGAGCTGTTAAAAAAATCCAGTGAGAAACGAATGGCTCTATCTGCATTCAATAATTTTCTGTGTCTACGTACACGTCACCCACTGAAAAGAATAGAACAAAAATAAAATAATAATAATAACAAAAACACATTGGTGAAAAGTGAAAAACCAAAAAAGTCAATATTTACAAATTGACCCAACGTCAACGGGTCAAAACCGAAACTTCCAAACAAAACAAAAACAAAAGATCTCTAAAGTTTCAGTCGAGTTTCTCATCATCTTCGTCTCTCAGACTCCTTAAAACGACATCGTGTATCCACCCAATGCACTGACATTGACAGCAATAACACACCGTGTCTTTAAATTTACCGAAAAACCCTTTGTTACCGCCAACCTCCAGGGGGCTGGACATAGGCTGCAAGTAAGCCAGAGCAGCTTGTTTTACAAGGGGGTTCTTGATGGGGATCTCGTGCCAGCTCGAGTTGTTCGTCGGTGACATGATCGCCGCCGCCGACGATGGTGACAACGGCAACAAGTCCTTCAGGCTTGTGTAGCTTACTGATTCTACGGTTATCATCTCTATGTCAGATATCTCAAACTGATTATCATCATCATCATCATCATCATCATGTGATAAATCGTTGCTGTGTAAGAAAAAAGCAGAAGTGTTTAAAGACAAATCATGGTCTAAATATGTGTTTAGCTTTGGCGTTGTGTTTGTGTTTGGAGCTTTAACGATATGTTCATCCATGAATATGGTAGATAGGTTTTTGCGAGCAAATGAAGGAGACAAAAGAAAATTGAACGGAAGTTTAATTCTTATCTTAATAAAGAATTAAAAAATTGGATTTTTTTTTCTTCTTCTAAGATCGGGGAGCTTGATACTATGTTTTTGGAGGTTTTGACAGTGAAAATTTTACACAGATTTGTTGATTCTAATGTTGTTTTCTTGTTCTTCTTCTTTTTTTTTTTTTTGAATAAAAAAGTTGGAGTGAGTGTGTTCAGTGAGATACATTTTGCATTAGAAGTGAGTTGTAATTAAAGAGCCAATGGTTGTGTGCAAATTTGCTGACTTTCTAAAGTTGAGTTGAAAAGCATTTTTGTCTTAATCTTAATTTATGGATCACACAGCACAATTAACATCTTGCATAAGGAGAACATTATCATTCTTTTCAATCTTTTGCATTTTATCACACAAACACAATTAACATATGGCATAAGAGGAACATCGTCATTCTTTTTAATCTTTTGCTGTTATCATGAGGTTGCCTTCTATAATGGCTGGCGCTGCCGAGTATGGTTAATGGGCGACTCTTCTGCAGTACTTTTGTGACTCACTAGTCAAGATTATAATCCTCCTTAATTGGCTTCTTCACAATAGATGGATCAATTGTCTTTATTTACTAAAGGAGATGGAATTTAGGTGGTCTCATATGTGCAAAGATCGAAATTTAATTGTTGATTCTTTGGTAAATTTGGGATTATCATGTATTTCTTTCACCAGATGAGATTATCCATCAATTTTTATTTTAGAAGAACCTTTTTAGGAAATACTTACGGTTTATTTAAGTATCCTTTTCTTACTTTAACTTATAATTTTTCTTTCTTTCTTTCTTTTCATATTAATAAATTTTTTTCTCATTTATTTAAAAAAATTCAATCGTAAAAGTTAAGAAAAAAAATTGGAAATTTATATATGGTTGTCCAAAGAAAAAGACTAAACTGAAAAGTATATTCACATGGGAAGTAAGGGGTTGACACAAATATCTTGGTTAGAAGTCAAATTTGGAATTATAAGATTGAAAGTAAAACCTCCAATTACTCAAGCTTAATTATTAAAAATTGATATTAAGAGCTAGTTTGATAATATTATGTTTTTTAAAATAATGACTGTGAGACATGCAGTAGAAATAATAAGTTGTTATGAGAATGAATTAAATATTTAATAAAATTTTATTTTTAAATATGCTGTGAGTTTTAAAAGTAGTCAAATGCATTGATAAATCTTATGATTAAACTATTATATAAAAATGACTGAATTGAATATCATATTGAATGACACCTATTTACACATTTATAAAAATATATATATAATATATTTTATTGTGTATATATAATAATTGATAATTGAAATAAATTTTTATATCATTAATTTTATTTTTTATTTTGTTATCTGAATGTAATTGTATTGAGAATATTAATTTATTTAAAGTTAATATTTTTATTCTTAATTAATAAGGATAATTTTGAATTTTCAACGTAGGGTATAGTTGCTATGTAAAATATCATTCAGTCCCTTATATTTCATATTATTTATAATTTATACATAAATATTATAAAAAATTTTATTATAAGATTTTGTTTAGCCCCTTACACTTTATTTAATTTCATTAAAATTTTTTAAGGACCAATTTACACCTATAATTTTAAATTTATAAAATACCCTCTATTTAATTAAAAATATAATAATAATTATTAAATAGGTTATAATTATATTTATAATAAATAATAAATATTAATTTTTTAGTTAAATTTTTAATAATAATTAAAAATTAGTTATTGTTAATAATTAATTTTAAAAAATACTTATGAATAAATTGTAAATAGTATAGAGTGGTTTATAATTTTATAATGCATTCACTAAACATAAATTAAAATTAGCTAGAAACACAAGGAGTTAGAATCGAAATGAGAAATTAGAATCAAAATAATTTATTTTTTGGCTTGCAGGAATTATAATTAGAATAAATTATTTACTATTTATATGTTTACTAAGTTAAATTATAACAAATTATTATAATTTTTTTAATTAATTTTATTATAATTATTATTTTATATTTTAAATAAGATTAATTATTAACCATAATAATTGTTAAATATTATTATTGATAATTTAACAAAAAAATTATTATGAATTATTGTTAATAGATTAATTAATTAATTATAATAATTTTTATTCTTTCTAATAATAATAATCTATTTAAAAATTATAATTATATTTATAACTATAATAAAATAATAATTATTATTATAATTATAATCTATTTAATAATTATTATATTTTTTAATTAAATAATAATATTTTAAAATTTTAAAATTATAGGGGGTGAATTGGTACTTTTAGGGTATTAATGAAATAAAATAGAGTGTAAGGGGTAAATAAAATTTTATAATACTTATGTATAATGGGTAAATAATACAAAATAAAAAGGGCTAAATGATACTTTATAAAGCAGTTGTAAGTTATATCAACTATAGTTTAGCCGACCCTTTTATAATATATACAAGAATATATATACAATTGTATTAAGTATAAAACTGATTCTTAAAATTAAATTTAAAAAGTTACTTATTCCTATTTTTTTTAAAATTTACTTATGAATGGAGTGATTTTACCAAAGTTATTTTTAAAAAAATTTATTAAATAGTAAAATTATCTTTTAACTTTTGAATATCGAGCCTCCCATAATAATTACAAATAAGTGTCAAATATATTAACATTCTCCATAGCTATGGAGTTTAAATATTAGAAAATAATATTCTAAAGAGTGATGGCGTCAAATGCAAATTAAGTTTGTATGATGTCTCGTATCTATCTTTACTACTCTACATCCATCTTAGTTGTATATGAAATATGAAGTATGCAAGTTTTATACATAAACATAAATAAGCATCTGTGAATTGTGATTATTAGGAGAATATACATATACAGCACCTAATTTTACTAATTAATTTTCATAAATATATTTCTTTTTTATGAGAGAGAGTCATTCTTCTGATACATTCATACATGTAATTGTTTAATTATACCTATTTTTAATATATTTGAACAAATGTTTCAATATGTGCTCTGTTTTCTACCCGAAGAAGTGAAGAAACTAATTTTCCGAGTAAATTTTAGGTAAAAATTATTGTAATTTGATTAGTTAAATAATACTAATTAAAAATTTATCCTCATCTAGTCGAATTAATAAATAAGTAACGTACACAATGGAGATATGAAAAATATAAATGAAACCGTAATTTCGAATTTTTTACGTGAGAATAAAAATTTAGATTTATCCGGCAATGATTCCCCATAATAATGAGTAACTACCGTAACTCCTTGTTGAGGGCATTTGACTTTTTCTTCGGAAATTTTGGTGATGCCATTCCTTTCGGGCATTTTACAGAATAAAATTGCCAACCCGGACGTGAACACGTGTTATCCTCATACTGTGACACGCTGCATTTGAAGAGGACGCGTGGATGGCGACCCATGCGTCAACACTCGACACATAAACATTGTTTGACGACTAAACGAAGCTTCTCACCTCTCGCTTGTTCATCATCAATGACTCCTGTTTGATTGATTGAGACATGAAATGTCATCAAACTTATACCCACATTAACAAAGTTTCAAGTGCATTTTCGCTTTTCTGGGTCTAAATAAGTCTTTATTCTATTAGTGAAATTAATTCGATGGGCGGCTTCATTTTTCTTAATCTTTAACACCAGAAGAATTGTCGCGTTTGTCTAACTCTATGTTTATTAATTATCTGATGTTGCATGCAGAAGAAGAGAACTCTATTAACCAGATAGACAAAAGTTTGTTCCATTGATGGAGTCCAGCAATGTTCATTATGTACGATTAGGTGAAGATTCATCACCTAAGCTCGAAAGATTTCAAAAGGTTTCAATTATACCTCTAGTGTTCCTCATCTTTTATGAGGTTTCTGGTGGACCCTTTGGGGTTGAGGATAGTGTCAGGCAGCAGGCCCCTTCTTAGCCCTCCTCCGGTTCCTGCTTTTTCCGTTTATATGGAGCAGTCCGGAGACCCTGATTACTGCTGAAATGGGTACTATGTTTCCTGAAAATGGCGGATATGTTGTTTGGGTTGCGTCAGCTTTAGGTCCTCATTGGGGTTTCCCACAAGGTTGGATGAAATAGCTGAGTGCGGTTATCGATAATGCATTGCATCCGCTTTTGTTTCTTGATTATCTTAAATCAGCAATCCCGCCTTTAGGAGGAGGTTTTCCAAGAATTTTAGCAGTGTTGCTTTTGACTTTCGGCTCTTACTTATATGAACTATAGAGGTTTAACTCTCGTTGGCTTGGTTGCTATGGTATTAGGAGTGTTTTTGCTTGTTCCTTTTGCGTTGATGGGAATTATTGCAATTCCTAAGCTGGAGCCTTGGAGATAGTGTATGGTTGATTTGAAGAATGTGAACTGGGGTTTGTACTTGAACACTCTTTTCTGGAATTTGAACTATTGGGATTCAATTAGCACGCTTGCTGGAGAAGTGGAAGATCCAGGAAAAACTCTCCCAAGAGCACTCTTTTATGCACTGACACTGGTTGTTTTCGCTTACTTTTTCCTCTTTTGATTGGCACAGGAGCAGTTCCAGTTCATTGGGAGCTGTGGTCCCATGGGTATTTCTCGGTTATTGCTAGATTGATTGGAGGTGTATGGTTGAGAACTTGGATCCAAGGGGCTTCTGCCGTGTCAAACATGGGAATGTTTATAGCTGAAATGAGCAGCGACTCTTACCAACTTTTGGGAATAGCAGAACGTGGAATGCTTCCTGAAATCTTTGCCAGACGGTCTCAATATGGAACCCCACTAGTCGGGATCTTATTCTCTGCTTCTGGGTGATATTGCTCTCATGGTTGAGCTTCCAAGAGATTGTTGCATCAGAGAACTTCTTATACCGTTTTGCAATGATCATGAAATTCATAGCATTCGGTGAACTACGAATGCAGTACCCGGAAGCTATTCGTCCGGATAAGGTACCTCTGGGAACTGTGGGAGCGATTTTGTTATGCGTTCCTCCAACTCTGTTGATTTTAGTGGTTTTAGCACTTGCTTCTCCCAAAGTCATGGCTATATAAGTTATGTTTGTGAATTTTAAACTTCTTCTCTATTATGGAGAGCCCCTAGTTTCATAATGCATAGGTTGATAGGTTGGTGAGGCACGTGTCTGATTGTCTGTTGCACTGGATGAATATGACAACCAGTGTTGTCCTTTTGTTGATGTCCGCATCTGAGTTGCAGAAAGCTGTTTATATTACCATCTTACAAAAGCCAGTGAAATCCACATGGCGTCCAACCTGGTTAGGAGAAAGAACAAAGAAGATCTCTTAGTTATAACATTATCATTTTACTTGTCACATTTCTATATGACTTGGGGGAGAAATTTCATAGGAGCTCGGTATCGGATATTACAACACTTCTCGTCTATAAAACACCGCTGTCCTTTTGGCCTTTCTTTCATGACCCACAAGAAATAAAGATAAAACAAAACACAGAAACATTCTCTCTTCTTTTCATCATTCATCGAATTTATAGTTCCAAATTAACAATCAGTCATTGGAGATCAGCAAAACAAGGACAATGGGTGACATCGGAAGCTCCCCTGTAGCCTCTTCAAAGAAGAAATCAACTTCTCTTCGGTACTTGTTTGATCTAGATTCCAGGGCTAACTCTGCGAGCAATCACTCCAGTCCTAATAACAATGGCTGGCAATCTCCTTATGATTCCGAAAAAGAGGAAATCCTTTCTGCGATCTCTATCTGCAACACTATTTTCACATTCACTGATCCTTCAGAGTCCCCTGAAGAGCAAGACCTCAAGCGGCTCAAGCTTTTGGAGCTGCTTTCCATCACAAAGTCACCGAAAAAACAACTGGATGATTATATTCTATCGCATCTTATTTCCATGTTATCAACAAATCTCTTCCGGCCACTGCCTCCTCCCATAAGTTCCCCCATCGCTGGGGACTTACCTGAGGATGAAGAACTCTTTTCGAGTCCTCAACCTTTATGGCCACACCTGCAGATTGTTTATGATATTCTCCTTAGACTTGTCCTCCACGTGGATCCCAAGACACTTCGTGATTATATTGATCATCGTTTCCTGACCAATCTCCTCTCCCAGTTTCAATCCGAAGACCTGAGAGAACGCGACAGCTTGAAGAATATTTATCACCGGATATATGCCAAGTTCACCTTTTATCGATCATTCATGAGGAAAGCAATGAACGATGTGTTCTTGCAGTATAATTTCGAGACACAGAAGCACTGTGGCATCGGTGAGCTGCTTGAGATTTGGGGAAGTATCATTAATGGTTTCACAGTTCCACTCAAGGAAGAGCACAAGCTCTTCCTGATAAGAGTGCTGATTCCTTTGCACAAGTCCAAAGGAATGCAGGCTTATCACAGGCAGCTGGCTTATTGTGTTTCTCAGTTTGTGCAGAAAGAGCCTGCACTGGCTGGGCTTGTTGTTAGGGGGATTCTAAAGTATTGGCCGATCACCAACTGTCAGAAGGAGGTTTTGCTTATTGGAGAACTTGAAGAATTGGTTGACAACATAGACCCAGATCAGTATAGGAGGCTAGCTCTGCCTTTATGCACGCAAGTAACCAAATGCTTGAGCAGTTGCAACTCACAGGTTACCAAAATGCTGAAGGTTCTTCTGTTTTGTATGGCTTTCTCAAAGTAATTTAATATATTTTTAATCATTTTTTGTCTCAATTGCTTCTAATTCAGGTTGCTGAGAGAGCACTATATGTATGGAACAATGAGCAGTTTGTGAGAATGGTATCATCCTCGCTGGAAGATGTATTCCCAGTGATAGTTGAAGGCATGGAAAAGAACCTCAAGTTGCACTGGAGTATGAGTGTGAAGCAACTAACAGAAAATGTCAAAGTAATGCTGGAACGAATGGATCCAAATTTATACTCCAAATGCCTGAAAGCCATTGAAATCAGAGAATCCGCAGCTCGCCAAGCAGAGATGAAGCGGAAAGAGAAATGGAAAAGAATTGAAGCACTGGCAGCAGCAAAGAAACAGAATCAGTTCCTTCAACCGCAGCAATGTATATATGTTCCTCATTGAATAACAATGCATAATGTTTTGTTCTGGCATCTGCGCGTTTTCAAAACAAAACCAGCTTTAACATGATTGTAGAAACTAAATACATTAAATATAACAAAAGCCTTTTTGCTCTATGATTCCACATGACATGTGAAACAATAATGTAATTTGCCAGCTAACGAGCTACCGATTTTGTTCATTTAGAAGGTCAAACTTGCAAAACCAATAATTGGGATCAAGCCTAAACAGAAAGAAAATGGTTTATATAAGGAAAGTTAAATATCACTCTCACGGCTGACTACTTCTAAATTCAGTTAGGTAATTATATGGTTGGGGTTTGCACCCTGTATCCTTTGTACCATCTGTCACGATTTAATCGACTACCTTAACACACACCACCAAATTCTTGTTAAACAAATAGGATTAGCAAGAAGCAATCGACAATATAAGAGGAAAAATTGAAAGTAAAGTTACCAAGATAACTAGGTTTGAAGTTCAGTGACACAACAACTACAAATCCTTGGTGAAATGGACAAAACAATTAAACGACAAGTCGTTTAACGCTCGATCCACCTTGTACGTTTTGTTCTACAACTTAAAAGGGTTAATTTCGTGATTTCGTTAGTTCAAATAGGATATAATTCTAAAATTGGGATGCCAACAGTATTTATTCTCAAATTCCTCCGGCCGTTCTCACTCCTTCAGAGGCAAACAGTCGGCGGCCATCTCCAACGACTTCGTCAGTGAGTTAAACGGTGCATTTTGTTTGATGTTTTCTCATAATTCAATATAATGAAAAACACTTTGCTTTGTCCAAGGTTGAAGTTTTGGGTATGTTTTGATTTCCTAAAGCAAAATTGAAAATAAAGCAAAAAAAAAAAAAAAAGGTTTTTGCCCATCTGAGCATCTTTACTCCTGCAAACCTAGTTGAAAAAGTTCCTTTTTATCACGCAATTGAGCTTTCTTCTTGTCAAATTGGTTAAAAAATGAACAACTTTTTTCATTCCCTTTTAAGTGATTTACGTAGATGCTGAAGTTTATATTTTGATTATGTTGCAGTAGATAAAATTGATTGAGTTGGTGTAGACACTAGAATGGTTATGGTTATGGTTTCTGGGTTGCTGGCTAATTTTCCAGGTTCTCTCTTTCTCTGACATGTTCTGGTTTACTTGTTAAGATTTGTAATTTTATTGTATCGAAATGTTGCATCATTTGATTCTCTATGTCCATAGGTTTGATTCATTTTAGTCAGCGTACAAAACTACCTATTGAAACTGAGAGATGTAATAGGATAAGGTTCATTGATCAAAGTGCCATTCAACCTGCTGGAAGGGTAATTTTTAATTTTCTTGCTTTTATGGTCACGAGTTCTGTATTTGAGTGGAGTGTAAGTTCTCCTTAGTGAATTTTGAATTTTGTTCTTTGTAGATACTTGGAGGATTTCATTATTCTCTTGCAAACCGGTTGGGCAACAATTCTGTTAGTTCTGTGGGGAGAGATTATAACCAATTGACTTATAATGATGAGATACCTGAGGAGCCCTTTTGGTTAAGTCTCATCAAGGAAGTCATCGGGTAACACTGCTGTCGGGCTTGGTTATTTTTTTTCTAGTCACTCTCAATATATTTTGGACGTCTGGTGGTCCATTCATAATTAGCATACTGTTTCGCATTTGGTGAATTGCATAAGTTGTTAATCATGAAGAAAGGATACAGGTTGTATGTGTCAACTAATTAATGTTTTCTCCTTTATAGGGCTTTGAGATATTTAGTCATATTTCTAGTCGAGCAGCCTGGTCAGCTCAAGCACATAGAGTGGCCAGGCTTTCAGAGCACGGTATGTATGATTGGTTTGAAGTTTGTGTTGTAGTTTTGAACTAATGATTCCTAAGCAATATATAAGCTGATTACTGCATCAATATGCATGTCCAATTCTGCTGGATATGGCATATTTCTGAGTCAATTTGTATAGCATCTCTCAATCTGTTGATGTTTGGATTAAGGTAAATGCAAATTGAGATAGTAATCCAAGTTTTACTTCTTTCGTGCAGCTGAAGACTGCTACTCTCACTCTTGTTCTCGTAGCATTGCTCATTGTTGCACTGTCATCTGTTGACTCTGCCCTTAGCTTTATTCTAGCTTTACTTCTTAGAAAAACCCCATAACAGTGGGCACACTTGAGCATCTGTTCACAATGTATGATCCTGCTTGTACTTTAAGGGGTCAGATCTTAGTAGAATGAGCTAAGATGCTGAAGAGTTTTACAGTCAAGCAGAAAAATTGACGTATCTGTGAAGGTCAAGCTGAGCCACTTGGGAAAGTTATCATAGATAGGACATTGTTAAGAATCGACTGGAAGATTGGAGGGCTCTTTATGAGTTTTATCCTGAACTTTATTATCCTCCATACATTTTTAGTATAGTTTGGGGACAAAAAAGGGTAAAATGGCAGCACTTGAGAATGGTATCACTGTTTTGTTGTTTAGAATTTACTGGGCTGAATCTCATCTTATAGTATGCAATGTCCTAACTCTGCGCGTACAAACCTCCAAATAATCTAGGCAATCAAAGCTCTTTATTCAAAAAATTCCATTTTCAACATGCTCAAGAAAACTCAGAACATTCAGAACAATTTTATTGACCCCACAAGCCAAAATTCACAGTTGTTGAATGCATAAAGAATTAATTGTTTCAGACATTGAAGTTACAAGATTTTAACACAACTCACGGTGAACTATAAACTGATGCTAAAAGCCCTTGTACAAAATCTGTGGAAACCCCAACCGACGCCTGTCAGCTGAAATAATTAAAAAAAGAGAACTCTTGACCGAAAATGAAAAACCATGAACCAAAAGCCTTAATTAATACTTTTGGTCACCCTTGAAACACTAAACGCTAAGATAAATACTCCCAAAAGCTTGAAAAGCTGCACCCTGTACCTATCCACATTCAAACGTCAGGTTGCTTCATTTCTTAAGACTCAATGCAGCGGGGAAGAACCGATGCATATACAAATGTTTGGAGAGGATAGCAACTTCAAGCTTTAATGATTAAGCTGACGGTAATATCATGCCAGAAAAAATTTTGGCCATAACTTTGATATATGCTTAAATGAATGACACCTCTGATATCACCGGGGAATGCAGAATAACCGACAGAAGCATTGCCAATGCACAAATTTGAAGAACCACATACCGAAGACAAGTCAGCACCAAAGACCAGGGAACCATTAGACTTGATATTTTGACAGCTTGTCCTTCACTGGGGGCTCCAAAGCAGACATACACTGGTCCCATGCTCCATTTCTAAGCATCTGCAGAAACATTGTCAAATTTTAATTATTGACAACCTTCTCTTATTTAAACAGGCTATGGGTGAAAATTTCTTGCCCTGGATATATAAAAGCACCAAACAAAAGCATCACTAACCTGTTTATAACCATGTAACACCTGGCAAACATCATTATGTAGCTCTTCACTTCTTATTTCCTGTAACGAAGCTAACTTAACCATAAAGAGCCAAAAAAACATAACAATTGGTAAAATGAAATGCAACGTTATCCTTACATGCCAACTAGCAATGGCTCTGCACATGAAAACAAGTGAACTTAGAGCCCCTGATGGATTTGCTTTTACCTGAAAAAGAAAACAAATTGTGGAAGTCCAAGCACAGATTCTGTTATTGATGCAAGTACATACAAGGAGAAAAGGATCCAATCCCTATGATAATTATCATGGAAGCAACACCATACCATAGCACAAAGACCTCGGAATGCATCCTCCTTTTCAGTATCATCACGGATCCTGCCATAACAAGAAAAGTTTTAGTAAAAAACTATAGGCATAAAGGCCTAACATATCAAATGTGGAGTCTATGCAGAGAAACAAAGAATAAGGAATACGTCTCAGTCCTTGCAATAAGCAATCTCTGGTGAAGCTATAGGTCTCCATACGTCAAGCAACCATTCGTCAATGATTAGACACAGCTAAATGAATACTTACATAGACAAAGCAATGCACCAAGGTTGCATGAAATGTTCCATGTGGGGCGACACAAGTTCTGGGCAAACCCATGCAAGCCTTCCAAGTGTAATTGCACTATTTTCTATGAGTGACTTGTTCAACTCCTGTTTAGAATGAATTGATGTTTCAGATAGACATCACATACGCTAGGATCATGTATACACACAGACAACAAAAACTAAGTAAGTTTCAAAAAATAATCACCTCAGAGTGTTTAAGGATTGGGACCAAGCACAAGACAACTGTCATAACAATTGGAGAAATTTCTTGACGAGCCTGAAATAAGAAGTATAAAACATAATTACAAAATGATTGAGATTAATCTTGTGGTGGGCTCAAATCATTTACAACAAGCGAAGAGCCAAAAATTTGAACCCTGGGCATCTCCAAATAAACAGTTAAACGGAAAACTGTTCAATCTAGCTTGATCAAGCAGCAGCATCAAGAGCTTTACACACCTTAACAGCCAATTCTCCAATAGCCCAACATGCATTATTTGCAACTGACACAGTTTCTTTCAGCTTAGGAGTGTTCTGCAAAGAGCATATCTCGTGTAAACATATACACAGCCAAATATAAAACTTCAAATCAAAAAATAGTTTCACTTACCAGTTGCTTGGCTGCAGTATCAAGAAATTCAGACAATCGAGCTTGCAAATGAACAGGACATACCTAATTGAAATTATCAAAAGCATTGACAAACACCAAGCATCAGATAAACAAATCAAAACTATTTAACCAACAGAAATAAATGCTTTCCAGTGCTACCAGTGTATTAAATCGAACGTTACAAGTATAAACAAGAAAGGAGTCATAACTTTTCACATCTCATTAGCTGCTCATGCATGGGGGCAGGGACTTAATTTATAGTCCACGCACTAAACTTCACAGCCTGGCAGGAATCTTTGGAACTTACTCTTGCAAGGTCCCCAAGAAGGGCAAAGGCACTTTGTCGGACATCTGAAGCATCATCCATGCAACATTGCAGAAGCATATCCCTCAAATTACTTTGTGCAACCTGTGGAGAAAACCATATAAGAGGAAGAGCAGGCATTCAAATTCACTGTGCGTAGTATTCCTTCCAAGGGAAAACAAAACAGGCTAGAAGTTCAAATTCTCAAAAAACATTTCCTTTCATCGGTATAAATGTAAACCTGTTCATGTCAAAAAGTCACCTTCAGGGAAAATATTAATTTTATTCTTACTGGAAAATAAAGGGGAGTAACAACCTCCAAGTACGAGGAATCAAGACTCCAAAAATATCTTTTATTAGTTAAAATGCATTTTCTTTTAGGACTTTTCCAAGTCAAATATGGAGAAAGAAAAATTACCAAACTCTCTATCCCACTACCAAGACCCTCCACAAGTCCAGAGAGCAGATCAAGACAGCATACAATAAACTCTTTATCATACTGAACTCCAGCTGCAACAGAATCAACCTGCAATAGATATTCCAGTTAATGTCTCTGAAAAACTGAGTAAACTATGCCTTTGAAAAGATGTGAGTAATATCACGAAATCAGGAAAGCAAATGAAATGAAGTAACAGTACAAAAAGAAACTTCAAACAAGATATATTAAATATCTACGCATCAATCAATTGAAACCTTTGCCAGTTGCTGGGTCTGGATGATATTTATGCACCTCTGGAATACAGGCTGAGCAAATTGAGTGAATCCAGTGCCCAATGCCTGCAAGAAGTAAAAAGCCTTTATTATTCCTTGGTTTGTGCTAGTTCCAATATAAGATGTTCCAACTTGTCAATATCTTAAAAGTGTTAACAAAAACATGCGTTTTCGCCAATATAAGTCAATATTTCTATATGCTCTAATCAAAAAGTATTCTGCAGAGCTAGATACTGCAAACAGAATCCCTAATGACATTGTATCTCCATGTTCCTTGATTTTGAACATTATTTCATATGCTGGATAACTGCCTTTCACATCATTATTCTATACCTAACACTTGGTACTCATCTCCTTCAGTGATACAGAATAAATAGAGAATGAAAATATCTATCTTAGCCCCCAGGGCATGGTCAAGTGGTTTTTAAGCAGCTTTATTTGGCTGGTCACATAATCTTAGGGGAGGCACGGGGCTAAAAAATTTGCCCAACGCCCTTACCTTGTATAAAAAGAATTTTTCTATCTTAAGATTGTAACTAAAATCTTAGAAATAAAAAACAAGGAAAATAGTAATGCCAAAATATTAATCCATACCTGTGCTATGGATGTAAAACACTCAAGCAGTGGAAAGAGATCTTTATCTGAATTTGGAAGCTGCTGCCACTTTGCAATTAAAGGTGGCATCAAAATATCAAGATAAACAGCCTGCACATCATCAAGATAGTTATTTGCCACATTATATTTTTATAAAAATGTAATATGAAATAAATTTTGGTACAACTCTAAACCCATATACATTACTGAAGAAAAGAATACAACAGCAAAAGACATGACAGAGGCATAAGTGGACATTCATAGCGCGACAACAATACCTGGTTTAGTTCGAATCCAACAGCATCAGCCAAAGTTCCAATAGCATCATATACAATTCTGAGGTTCCGTCTCTGAGTATAATGACATGCATACGAAAGAGATTTTAAAGTTTCTTAGAGAAAAATAAAGAAATTTTAAAAAAGAAGTGAAAAACTGTGTGAATCTATAAGGTAATCTTTTGGCATCACATCTAATTATTCCAACTTTAAAAAGGAGCTTAACATATGAAATATCAGCAAATGACCTGATATTTTCCAAAAGCCATCATAAGGTGCTGTAAGATTATTTCTAAACGTGGTGCCAACTCTTCTGCAGCCTCCTGCAAATTAAATCAATCTTTAACATCTCCAAGTCGTAAAACTAAAAATGAAACCATTAAACTACAGCTATGGAAAGAACCTCTTCAAGTGTCGCAAATGCAGAACAAGCAGCCTCTTGCACCCGCTTGTTGGTATCCAGTATTCTCTGTAAAAGGCCCATAAGGACCTTCTCAAATTGTTCACGACCACTCGGGTGGCCGATGTCCTACAGTAGATGAAAAGAAAAGTTCGTCAACGCTTGGAAGTAACCAAAAATAAAAATTCTTCCATGCACAACTCGGCCAGTTTGTGATTCCGCATCTATAGAGGAATAATGAAGTAAGCTGGAGTGCAATTATAAAAAATATGACCTTGTCTTATCCTTGTAATGTTAATGTATATTCTATATTTTATTACGCCCAAAAAAAAAGGGCTTCCAGTCCATTTTCAATGTCATTACTTAGAAATATACCTGGACAATAAATTTGCTGAAGCGAGAAAGGGTCCAACAAGAAATACTTCGTATCAGAGGAAACTTATCATCTAAAAGCGGGATAAGAAATGCCACAATCTGCACGTGTAAATCATTTAACGTTGAGAATCAGAAAACGCATAACCAAACCAAGAGAATAAATATATAATCATATTTGCATCCACTATTCTACACTCATTTGGAATCTGATCCATAACTTGAGCTAAAGGAGATCACTCAACAAAGATTACCTCAGATAAATGAGGATAAAGCCCATTAATGCAACCTTCAGCTATAGCACCAAGAGCCAAAACAGCAGCTTCTCTGTCCTTCCAGGCTTCATCACCACTAGCAGACAACTTAGACTGCACAAATTCTTTAGAACTGAGAACACAAAGTGAATGGCTCACAAAGAATTTTATATAGTAAGATCAAATTCAATGACAAAATTCCCCAACCAAGGATGTACAGATCATAGATTACTACCGGATCCCTAATGGTGTCACTTTTAATCTATAACCCACACAACAACCAAAAATTCAAACTAGCACCAAAGAAGACTACTACTTTTGCATTCGGCCATAAGAGTAAGTTTTGTAGAGATTGACTATTTGAGTATCACTTATTCCAAAAACAACCATAGATGCGTATTTATAATGAATCAATAGGCCAGCTGCGACCACCCTTTTTAACAGGGATCCAATTAAGGTAAAATCCTTTATAAGGACAGAAATAATAAAACAAACAAGAAAATTAAAATTTTTGAAACTGTAGTTTTTCAGTGTAAAATATGTTTATGTAACCTGAATAACAGGCATCAAAGTCGGAAGAATCTCATCCCCAAAAACATTTGAGAGGACATCTAGAGCCGCTGCACTGCACTTCCGTAGATTCCATACATTAACGATATCATCATCCTGAAAAAAGATAATCATATATAAACTTAATGATGTCATCTTTTTAATGGTGAAAAAAACCACATCATAGCTTCAAGAAAAAATGAAAATAAACCACATCATAATTAGCTACATTAACCGAATAACATTAACAAACCAAATGGTCTAAAATTCCTAAAGATGGTGTGTGACACCGTTACTTACATCATCTTCCGGGTTTTCTGACCCATGTAACCGTGATGAATGAAAACGAGGTCTTAGATCCTGTGGTGGCAAACAGTCATGTCAGGAAGACAATGTCAAACTCAATAAACACATCAAATAAGATAATATAGATGCAACAAATTATAAAATAAGTGGATGAAAAACAGAAAAGTCCAAACCTGATCTCGATCTGGGAGAGACTCGTCCTCCTGCAGAAACAAATTACTGAAGCATTAAATACCAATTATATGATTCTGAACCAACCAAACACAACTTAGACTCAGAAAATCTAACCTCAGCCTCAACAAGTGACTCGTCGTCGTCAGCATATATCATATTTGACAGCAGTACCTACAAATTTTTTGGAGATTTGTGAAACACATTCAAATGGATCTTGAAAAACTTAATGAGAAGGGTAGGAAAGGCTAAACAAAGCATTAGCTAACCGGTACTAAACGTGGCAAGAATTCTTTTAGGTTCTCATGCGGTAACTGAGCCTCAAAGTATGAATGCCTGTCAGAAATAATAATCAATGAAAAGCAAATATTAAAGGGGGGAAAAATTGGCAAGAAAAGCGAAGGGAAACACTAATACAGTGTTATGGCATACGGCTAGGTATCAGAAAAAGAGAGCTGTATCTTAAGGTCATACTATGAAAGACCACTTGCCTCTCCTGTGAATTATTTACACTCAACCAGTTTTTGTATCGTACGAATAAAAAGCAATGAGATGACTATGAACAGATAAATGAGCAAATAAACATTGCATAAAATGCTCTATCCCCAAGAAGAACAATGCCAAACTATCACCGGGGTTTAATGACTACTGATACAGGCTGCAAGCATATTTACAGTGCATACAGTGCTTCAGAAAATAACATTAGACACGAGGACAGTGTGTACTTCATATTCTGTTCAATTATTCTACACTACAAACCGAGAATTCAACATACAACCACAATTAATAAAAGAATAATATATTGCAGTGCACTAATCTTTAATGTTCTGATGAGCCTACATAATCAATATTCAAATGTCAGTAAAGACATTTAGATTTATTCTTCACAAAGCAGAAGATTACCAGAATTCGCAAGCTTCAAGAGCCACATCATCATCAGTGTCCTTGTTCACTTGCAACATGTATTCAAATAAATTCCTCAGATGTGGCTGCAATAGTCCAAAATCCATCAGCAACAACAGAAAGGAGAAGGGTGGCATGGGGGGAAATGACAAAAGAATACAGAAACACACATGGTAAAAAGTTATCATATGGAATTAAAACTCTTTGATCAGACAGGAACAAGATTTGAAGAACAGAAGAAAGCATGCAACAAAAGCACAAATTTAGACCTAAAAAGAATACAGATATAGATCAATAATGTAACAGTAAATTGAGACGAGCAAGGAAACCCACCTCCAAGAAAGATGGTCGGACTTCAATTAGCAGGTTAAATGCTGCACATACCTGTAGAGGCAGAAAGTATACATATAAGACCTGAGCAAAGCTTCTCAGCAATTTAACAGTAAAAAAACTGTTGCTAGACCATAAAACGACACCCCCCCCCCAGTGCCCCAAAAAAAAAAAAACTCAAGGGAGGTTTGACGCTGAAAAGAGAGATCTCGAATATCCAACAAGAATATAGTCAACTGACAGCCACACCTTAGGCACCATACTAAGGTCAATATATATAATTCACAAGATACCAATTTCAGATGTATAAATGTTACTCCTTGAATACTCATGAAAATAATAAATAATCAAGATTTTACCCCCAGACAAAGTACAGCACCGGAAATCACATTACTTAAAAGTACAGAGAGATTACATTTAGCTTGTTTTCAACTTCACGCCACAATAATACCTAGAATCAAAAAATCATTTATATACAAATGAACAAACAGAATGTGCTCACCAATTTCCGCACTTCTGCAGAGGGGTCATTAGAAAGAACAAATAAACCCTGAAGGTATTGATCCATGGATACAAATAATGCCTGCATGGAATAAAACATAACACTCATTGTTAACCCAAAGGAAAAGAATAACATCCTAAGGTAAATAAGAAAACAAACAATCAAAGTATACTCACAGAAGGCATCAGCATGACGAACTGATTTACAGAACCCAAGGCCAGCTTTCTTAGTGAGGTATGTGATGACTGGAAAAACTGATCGTTGAAAAAACCAGAATATGAATAAGTAAATAAATTAATAAAATAGCAGGCATCATTATGAAATTCTGTTGTAAATTAAAACTAAGTCACCTGCAATAACCGAGGAAGGAAGATGTTGATGGGACGTTCGGCCAACCCGGGTATGTCTGAATCCAGCACTTGGGGTATATCTTCACAAATCTGTGTTAAATTAAATCATGGCCAGGTAAATTACTCTCACCATCTCCGGCTCATAAATCAGCAATCAAAATATGTTAGAGGCAACAACTAGGAGCATACTCAATGTAAAAAGAGAATTGTATTGCATAGACAGAAAGTAACGTCAGACAACCAAACCCAAAAGTTCAAGATAGAGCAGCTAAAGCTTCATTGTATGCATCATTATAAATCAGAAAACTAAAAGCAGAAAGATTCATTAATTCTAGGACAAAATATACCTTAAACAATGCATCCATACCTTAGACAATGCATCCATAGCACCTTCCATATGATTTATGTCATTACTGTCCAAGCAAGTAACAAGAGCTTGCAACAGCTCCAGCCATCCTGTAATTCCCCCAAGTTGAACAACAACACTAACAATTGTACCAACAGTTGATCTGATGTGCCTATCTGCTGCTCCTAAACAAGGCAACAACTCTGATTTTATGTACTGTTGGTTTGAAGGAGCCATGGGTTTATAAGCTGTTCTAAGGTTGTTTTTCAGCAGCAAACCAGCAGCTTGTCTAATCTCCACTGATTTACCCTGTTTAATGTCCCACAAAAATATAATGACCAATAGTTAAACCCAAGCTTTAAAATCTCATCATCACTGAGAAGCTATTGATGTCCATGGTCGAATCAGGCTTCCTTGTATTTATGAACACTTACAAAACAATAAGCAAAACACTGAAATTTACAACCATAAGAAGAACGGAGAAGAAGAAAATAAAATTTAAAGAAAAATGTATTTTCTGAAAGTCAATTTTTATGTAAAAGTATTCCTAAAGTTGATCATTATCATAAGATTAAAGTAAATTAAACACTCTACAAGTTCATAAAAGGAATCCTAAGTGAGTGAATTCTCATCGAAACCAACTTTACTGCTCATTAAACCCTGATAAGAAATCCACCCAAACCCACTATCAATGAAAAAAAAAAGACAAAAACCCAGTTAAAAAAAACATCAACACACTCTACAAACAATATAATTCAAAATCCTCCAGCAAACAACCATTTCCCGAGAACCCAGAAGCCCAATCAAACCTAAAATCAATAATTAAGGAAAAAAATTAAACTTTCCACTAAAAAGTAATAATTTTGTAACATCCATCAATCGAAAGAACTGAAATTTAGGGAACGGATAATACCTCGGCACGAGCAAGAATGAAAACAAGGTAGTTATTGAAATCAGGAAACTGCGAGTACTGCTGAAGCTGCTGCCAAATCTGAGACTTGTCAGCAGTTGAAGATGGCGATATCTGCTGCTCTAACAAGGCACAGATCTCATTAAACCCTTGTTCTTGCGGCTGCCACGCGACACTGGTCGCCATCTTTACTGTTGATGATTATGATTAAAGAGAAAGAGAGAGAGCTTTTATAGGCTTTATGTTTGGACAAGTTTCAGAGACTTTGGAGGGCAGAGACAAAGAGAAGTATTAATTAAGAGACTCTCTGGGTTTTGTTTATTATTGCATTTATATTGTATAAGCCAAGAAGAAAATCTCAGTAATAATTAATGTGGATTTTGTGTTTCTTTTCCCTCTATGAATTGATCTACAACGTTTTATTTGTATCCTTTACTTAATTTGCTGTTTTCAACAAAGGAGATTGACCCTCAGATCCTCTAGGTCTGATAAATAGCACTGTTCACTCACATTAATCTTCTTGATGAATGTTATGTAGTACAAAAATTTTGATGACATTGATGTCTTAATCTCCATTCAAATGGGTATAATTTATTAACAAAAAAATTTGATATGTAATTTTGGGAACCTGCAAGTTTAGTTGTCCATTTAAAAACTGTAGACTTTAGTTCTCGATTGTAACACTTTTTAACTTAATTTGAAGGAAGCACAGATTATTTTATCTGACTTGTGATTGGTTATACAGGCTAGAATACCAATTAAATAACTATTGTTGTTGTAAATTATTTTATGGCACACGGAATATATTTTACCTATCACTGTGGATACGTATTTAAATAAAATTTAATTAAATTATCACTTGCGTAATTTACGTTAAGTACAATAATAATAACAGATTTATTATTATTGAGTCTAATATAAATTACGCAAATTATAGTTTAGCCGGCTGCATTTAAATATACATATAAGTAAAGTCATCTTTCTTTGATATTGCATCATTTGTTAATCAATAGACCATTTATCATCTCCTCTATGGATTAAAGGAAGCCTTAAAAGATATATATATATATATTCATTAATGTCGGACTTGTCATAGGTTTTAATTATTAGTATGGGACTTGTTTCCAGCTTAATGAGTGTCGTACCGTTTCTCATCTGTGTTACCATCAGTCTTAAGAGAGATGATGGGTCATTAACTTCACCTAAACTTCACTTTGCTTTTGATTGTTTTCACGATGGCCATATACTCCTGTGTATCTCCACACTTCTCCACTATCATTATGCACCAATGCATCACTGTGGTGATGGCTTTAAGATTTTATTTCAACACAAACCTCTGAACTCCAGAATAAGGCTAAGCCTCCTCCCATTCCATTTCTAGCAACCGCAAAACTATACTCAAAATTAAATTTCCTACCATCTACAGAAACCTGCTTAGCGGGCATTTTGGTTTCACAGCAAAAGAAGATATTTGGCTTGTGCAGGTGGAGAATTTTCTTTATAGCTAGACGCGTTCGACTCTTCTTCATGTTTGTCGGCGGGGCTGGCCCCCAGCTCCCCCCAATATATCTTCCTCCCTTTTCCCTCTGTTAGACAGCTGCAATAAGTCTTACAAATGATTTGTTGTAGTAGGGCTGCATAAGCTTCAAACAATGAAGGCAGAGAGAGGATTCTAGTGAAACATTGAAGATCATTGAGGCAAGCAATCATTCAAAATGGTTTCTTGCTTAACAGGAGTTCTACATAACGCAATTTCTTCCACAAGAAAGCTACAATACATATCTCAGAAAAGTTGCTAAATTTGATGTAAATCCCTAACACTCAAATCCCTTGATGTGCACATCTTCAGCTATGCTTAGCAGAACCGTTCCCAAGATACAGTTGGATCCTGCATTAACAAGATTCAAAAATGTCAAGCACGAAATTTATGATTTTTAATATAGGCATGCATGAGGCAAAATTAAAATCCAATGACCTTTTAAGGCCCCATAAACCATGCTCCAAACAAAATGACGACAAATGAGCAGGATTAAAGAAACAGTGACATGAGGAAAAATAGAACATGGTAAATTACCTTTACAGAGATAGAAAAGTTCCTGAGCTATGTGACGCATCCAAGAATCTCTCCCTCAACGCTAGCAACATTTCTTTTTGTTCTTTTCTTTAGCCTGCTCAAAGCAGACACAGGTCAACATGGAATCATTAAAAGAAGAAAACAATTATATGTAAAGTTTAGCAAGACAATGTTACATTTCTCTGTTCTCTTTCTGCAGCCTGCTCAGAGCAGAGAGAAATAAAAACCAAAACATGAAAAAAGTTTTTTTTTTCTTTTTTTTTGGGGGGGGGGGGGGAGGGGTGAAGGAATTCTATGCAAAGTTTCAGCAAAAGACACTGGCTCTGATAACGTGACATAACATCAATCATTCTCACTATCTCAGGGCCAAACTACAACATGACTACTACTCCATGCGATAGAGCCAGGGAATTGCAACATGCCAACATTTTACCAAAAGATTATATAATATGGTAGGGAAATCAAACTCAGTCTATTAACAGAATCAAATGTTTCATGCCCAGCATTGCTCCTAATCTTGCAACCCTCTTTGTCTTTCGGAGGATGGTTTCAGCAATATCATTTTTCAAACATAAAGCAAATGGTAATGACATATATAATTGGGGGGAAAATCCAAACCAAAGGTTGAATCTACACTAAATGTGTTTAAACTACTAATTACATATAAATCACAATTGCTGAAACATAAAACTCATACCTTTTCCCGCAGTTTCTCCAAAACAGAATCTTCATATGCTTGATAACCAGCACCCACCAAATTGTTTATGCTTTCAGTCTCCACAGGCTTCGGAGCACTCGGAATCTGTGTTGCTACAGCTGGTTGAAGGGGTAAAACCAGCAGAGGATTAGATAGATTACCACAAACACTTCCTGTAGCGGCACCCTACAAAGCAATTACACAAATATTCGGTCATAATACATATACTCAAACGGCATACAATAGACAGAAATATAGCCAATACTGTCTCAAGTTAAAGAACTCACCACTGCACTTTTAGTAGCCATTACAACAAGTGCAGAACCTTTCTTCTTGGAACTCTTAATCACAACATCTTCCACCTTCCCAAACTCTGAGAATATCTCTCTCAACCTCTCTGCAGTATAATCCTCACCAACCTTCTCCCAGGAAACCTTAAGTACCTTCTCCTTATCCAACCCAACCCCACCACCTCCACACTGTTTCGTCTCTTTCACCGATGCAAATGCTGCAGGTGCTCGTTTATTCTCATGCATTGCACGTATTCTCTCAATCTCTTCCTTAAGCTGCCTAGCAATCCTCTCCTCTTCTTGTCGGGCTTTTACAGCCAGATCAGGAGCAAAAGCAGCCCTTTCTCTTTCTTCAAGGTCCGACATCATTTTACGCCTCTTCCCATCCTGCTGGGACTGGCGCTGCTGCTTCTCCCGTTTAATTTTCAAAAGATCATCAAACAATTTCCGGGCCTTTTCATCCTTCAAAATCTCATAAGATGACTTCAGCTTCTGGAAATTATCATGGGCATCAGGATCATCGGGTCGTTTATCCGGGTGCAATTCCAAAGCCTTCAATTTATAAGCTTTTGATATTTCCTTTTCAGTTAGTTTAGCACCTTCCTCACCAGAGGGTAACCCCAGAACTCTATAGTGATCAACATGATCAACATCCATATCCTCTAATAAAGTTCAATAATACACTCCCAAAAAAAAAAAAAAAACTAGTACAAGCTTTCTTGGGTAGTTGAATTGAACCAAACTCACAAGGAAGAAATTATAATTCAATTCACAATTCTGACAATAAGCTATCAACTGAAGAACCCCCTTGCACGTAATTTAAAATCCAAACAAGCAATCCAGACTTCAAATTTGTCAAGCACTTTGAAAACGAAAAAAAAAAAACCTGCAATACGGCGGCTGCTTGGCTAATTCGTGGCGTGCTGGTGAGAAAAATTAAAGAAGAAGAGAAATACTAGTGAATCAACGAGGGAAATATTCCCAATAGAAATCGTAAGTAAATCCCAATTTAATGGGATTTTAATAGCTGGGAACAGCGGCAGCGGGCTTCAATATTTGATAGAGAATGAGAATTTGTCCTTGCTTTGCTCTTGCTCGTCCAGAACGAAGCAAAATCGAAATTCTGAAGCTGCAATATGGTTAAAATAATAACATCTAGCTCCATAATTGTTTTAAAAATTATAATACATGACATAGTTCACGATTTCTTTTCATTATGGTTCCTAACGTGAAATTCCATAAAAATCCATGAAAAATATTACTCCAACGTATATTTATTATGCTGTAGGAGATTTTTCATCATCCAAAGAAAGTCTTTATCACCATTACTAAATATATATAATATGAAATTAGAAAAAATCATGTTCATCGATACAATCAAAATAAGTTAAAAAGAAAATTTTTGTTTATGTGAATGTATAAAAAATAACAATAAATGGAAAGGTTCATCAATGAATCGTGTTGCTTATCTTGATTCTTGAATTCACTTTGATGAATATGCTTGTTAACAAAAATATTTGAATGTACTTAGCTAAATTATGGCTAATAGTTCATTTATATATATATATAAATTTTGGGATGTTAGAAACAACATCGTTAAATCTCCATAATTAGCTCCTTGCACCAGGTGCGAATAGAAATTTGGTTTAATTGTGTTTTCTGATTATTAAAATAGCAATTCAGAAAATTCCCACAAATGATTTGGATGGTGTGAGATCATGTACAACAAAAAGCACGCAAGCCACTTGTTAGGTTAATACAATAATTACTTGTTTATCATTCACACCAAAAAAAGGAAGGGGGAAAAAAAAACTGCCCAAGCTGCTAGAGGAAATTAATAGCCATTTCTCCGCATTTCTTTCATGATATAATGTAAATTTCCATGGCTAAAAAAATAGCTCAAGACAACCGTATTTCGTTGAGCTTACTCCATGACCATGGTCTTTGATTCTAAAACAAACATAGAGACACAAACAAAGATTGCCAATGTTTCCAGACCCAAGTCACTTGAGAACAACAGCAGCATTTCTCAAAGCCAAGTATCTCTGCACATACTCATTTGGAAGTGACCTCACAAGCTTGAAGACTTCAGCATTCGCATAGCGAAGATTGGTTCTGGGATCATAGTAAGGAGCCTGCATGGTACACTAAAAAGTTAACATCTACTGAGATTACCACTTAGGAAGATTAAATCGCAATTCCTGACTTGATATAGAAGTCCCTCTTTGTTTTATTTTGGTCTAAATAAAATTTATAATGTACCAACATGGCATCTGAATGACTGGATTGATGGCATGAATGATAGTGAAATGATTTTAGGAAAAACTTCCTCTTGACTTTCTATAGTTCCATGTACCTCAAATCCTGTTATATCACAAATTCTCTTGCAAGGATGCATAGAGGGTGGAGATTCAATATTAACATCTGCAAAAGAAGATAGAATGAAGGGGTAAAATTTTCATCAGGTGAATTAAGACTGAATTTTTTTAAAAAAAAAAGAGCACAGAAAATAAAAGAGGGTAAAATCTTATAATCTTAGAGACTCAACAAAGTGTATTTTTGAGGTTTCTGGGATTGCGGAAATGAAACATTAGGTGTTATATTTTTCAGTTTTCCGAGGATGCTACTTCGTGGCTGCGCAGCCTAAACAATTAGTGAACACACAAACAAACCCCACATATTTAGTTACAATCATTTCTCATCAT
This sequence comes from Aegle marmelos, assembly GCA_030449875.1. Lineage (NCBI taxonomy): Eukaryota > Viridiplantae > Streptophyta > Magnoliopsida > Sapindales > Rutaceae > Aegle > Aegle marmelos. The sequence continues at coordinate 5,712,451 of JASUUL010000058.1, forward strand.
CTACTCAAGTTACAATACCATGGAGAATTATGGCAAACTCTTCAAATCTCTGGAATCCAAAGAAGGTCATTAAAGTGGTAAAATAAATGAAAAAGGCTATTCAACACATAAGCTCTCATTGATCAAGATCATGTCAAAGTTTAAATGAGAACTAGCATTCAGATGCTTAATCAAGTACAGGTTCAAACCATCCATACGCAAACCAACTTCAGCATTGTTAATACAAATTATACCTATCAAATCTGCTCCATTAATATCAATAAATGCCACCTCAATCCAGAAAACCTCACTCAAAGCAATTCGTAAGGGATGAAGCAAAATCCTTTCTTTTCACACTTATTACATCTCCCCAAAATCAGGCTCACAGAATTGGTACAAAACAGACCACATATAAAGGGTTTCACACACAACTAAAGAATGGAGGACGTTAAATACCCTATCAGTTTTGCAATTACATTAAACAACTTAACAACTCAACTAAGAAAAACAACCCATATTGCACCGCATTACCGGCTACACCCACAATATGACGAGCAGTAGGACACGTGACGTAAATAGTGTTGAGATTTTGGATTATCTAAACACCAGCCATGGTGGTGTTGCTCACATTGTCCACTGTATATATATTCTAAGACAGCAAACGAAAGGGCTACTGTAAAATAACTTCTTCGATCATGTGTCAAAATTTACAAACAATCTAAAAGCGTAAAAGGGTTTGTTTTGTATTTTTATACTGTTTGAAGAATTTGCATTAACTTACAATTGGGTTCATCAGGAGGGTAATTCTGATAATTCTCAGCTTGAAGAATTTGCTTGAGATGTTTCCAATGCCTGCCTCTTGATTGGCCTTTTGGGTACTTCTCATACATTTGTATTCTCTTGAAACTCATGTATGTTGGCAGCACAAGCTCTGATTCTATCACCTCTGCTTCCATTGTCTCTTTCTTCTTTGTCACCAAATCACTCAACAAGAGAACAAAATCCAAAGAAAATTAGAACTTGATTCGAAAATCGCAAACCTATTTAAGTTGCCGACGGAGGTAGTTGAACGTCAGCGCATGAAACTGTGCGCTAATTTTGCTGCAGAAAAACGACATCGATTGCGCAGTTTTTAGCTATTCACACTTCCACAGTTACAATCGAATGTAAGACGACACCGTTTCTTATAGGTTTAACCTTTTAGCCATTCACTGTTATTAAAAAGGGTTTTCAATTAAATACCCTTAAAAGTTATAAAATTACTTAAATATCCCTTTTCTTTTTTATTTTTATGAATACTCTAACAAATGTATATAACGTCTAAAATATCCTTAATGAATGCATCAAATCCACTCCTTCTCACTTTTTTTTTTTCTTACACTCAAAATCTCTTCCTACTAAAAACAACTACAAAATCTCTAATAACCAATTACACAAATGCAATTATATATTCATCCTTTTAACTCCCTTTTTCAATTGAAAAGAGGTGCATTGCTCATTAAGCAACTCAATAATATACGTTCACGTTATTGGGTTTTAAGTTTTATATTTTGTAGAAAAAATTAGAAATTTTCCTAACATTATAATGTTTTATTTTTAATTATTTCATCTTTTTTTTTTATGTGTCAAAATATATGCAATGTAGCTTGTTTAATTTTTTTTTTTTCAATAAGATATCTTATTGAACATATGTTCATGATAAAAATATTTTGAGTCATATAGTCCTTATGATGTTGTCTATGTCATATAGTCATGTATGTCATATATTAATGTAGATCGTGTAAGAAATATAGTCGTATAGATTAAGTAAATAATGTAATCATGCAGATCATGTAGGTTGAGTAGTCATGTGATCATGTTAGTCATGTAAATAATATAAATCGTGTAGGTCACACAGTTATTTATACATGAGATTTAATATTTTTATTTTTATTGTGTCAACAAATATGATTTTGGTACATTTACTTATTCTCTTCAATGGTGAATAGATTGGACGAAATGATGAGTATAGGTTCAAAAGTTTTAAAGCTAAAGAGATAATAATACCACGATCAATAACATATGCGGAATTGATGGAGAAGATAACTTAAGTTATTGATATAGATATTTTAAAATTTAAAATCACAATGAAGTTTAAGTTTAAAGCTTATAATCCTCCTATGCCACTAGTTACAATTTGAACCAATAATAATATGAAGTTTTTCTTAAAAGAAATAGCTCGGCTTGATATTGCCATGAACCATTCAAATTGCTTTAGATAAAGTATATTAATTATGATCTGGATGTCATAATGAAGTAAAAAGTCATTCTTGAGTTTCTTTTATAATGTGTTTGACATATTATATTGTATTAGAGTATATTGCATTATTTTAATGCAAGTACATTATATTATATTGTATTGTATTAACACTGGATTATCATAATATTGTATAACTTTTGGTGTAATACTGTATTATATTAATTTTTAATTATATTGTGTTTGATGCTACAATAATTAATCATTTATTTATTAATTTAAATGATATGTATTTAGAAAATAATAGTTATTAACATTTTGTTTATTTATTAAAAAAAATTTTTTATTTAATCACTTTCTTTAATTTCCTCTCTCTCTCTCTCTTTCTTGAATTTTTTTCTTTGGATAATGCTTTTGAATGTATCATTATCCGCTTCCTCTTTCTCCTCGCTTCGTCCTCTTCATATCTTTTTCTTCTTCATTCATTTTTTTCTCTTTCTTCGACTTCATTTCATTTTCCATTCCCCCCCCCCCCCCTCTATTTTCTTTATCTTCTTCAATTTGTTTTCCTTTTTCCATTTTCTCCTTTTCTTCTTCTTTCTTCTTATTCTCTAGGCTTTATCTTCTCCACAGTGAAGGCGTCTTTATGGAGCAGTGGCTATGGTGTTATGTGCACTATAAAGGCATCGATGATGCCATCGAGCAATAATTGTCAAGTCGATTTGATGGTGTTGGATTGGGTGATATGAATTTCTTTGTGAACATATTGTAAAATTTTCTCAATTTTATTTTTTCAATTTGCTCTAATATGATGTGGTGATGAGTTAGCATCAAGTTAATGTGAAACAATGTTTTAATCCTATGTTGTACGAGTTACCAAGCACGCTCTCAATGTAATTTTGCTCAATGTTCTCGGTATATAATAATAGTTTATTTTATAAAGAATAAATTAAAATATACAATTTTATATTTTAATTTATATGTCACTGCCGATCAATCTTAAAGTCTCAACACTATTTGGTCATATACGTATGACTATGTCGTGGTAATTTATCATTGTCAATTTGCAACCAATTTATTAAATGGCAGAAAACTAGTGTCGTTCTCTATGTTACGATTTATTTAACCTTAATTAACACAACATATGAACAACAGAAAGAAATTGTAACAAAGATGAAAAGTATAAGCTATTCGGTAACCAATAATGTTTTTGAGATCATGCATTTAAGAATGTTCATTGAATCTATCATGCAATCATTATCTTATTCTAGCAGCAAAAAGTAAAAAAAAAAGATATACTACAAAATAAATGTGTTACCACAATGCCGCCAATGCAACAAAGAACAACCAGTATTTAGATAAACCAATCGACATGAAGAAGTATAACAACACTACAAATTATTATAACAAAAACTATAGCATCATTGGTAGTGATATCAAGGACTTTTTTCTCATAATCATCTTTGATTACTTCAAGATTGAAGGATTTTGAGACAAAGGCTAAAGAAAGCCTAAACTTAAAAAGTGCTTTCTCTGATCAAAGTGTTTCCACTAAGAACGCATAATTATACTTATCATGACTTACCATGACTTATAATTGGATAGAAAAGACAGCCTCTAGGTAATGAATATTGTGTAATATATAAAAGGTATGTAATTGTGTAATACATGAACATTGTGTAATATATAACTAAAGGTCATGAAGGTTCTATAATACATGATGAAAATGTCATGTAATATTACAGAAAGTCATGTCATAAACAACTGAGAGTCTTGTATTATATGAACTTATGTGTATTACACGACCTTCAATTCTATGCTACATGACCTTACACAACCAAATCATTTGTCAGATGACTTTACACAACTGAATTATAATATGCATAAGCCATCAATTTTTTACTATTTCCATGGAGCAAGACAACTAAAAATTTATTTTTGAATATATTAAGAGAGACTCATAACTAATTTAATTTATTTTTCAGTAAAAAAACCCCAAAATTTTTCCCTAAATATCAATTATCAACTAATTACAAGGAACTACTTACCTAGATAAGTTAGATTTCGATAATTTTGCAGTAAGGAATCAACTCTTTTCCATGATTGTGCAGTGACGAATCAAGCTTCCCTTTGTCAATTGTGGTAGATTTCCCCATTCCTAGGCTTGGTTTACTTGTGGGTATCAGCCCTCTGCTTTAGCGTGTATGAGTTATGTTTGAATTATGTAAGTGTTTCAAGATGAGTATACTTCAGTAATTTCATTTGAGTTCTTAAGGGGTATTGATGAAAATTTTAGCAAATTTCATTTTTAGAGTCCTGTGATAATTTTCCAATTGCCATGGTGCATCTGCAATTAGATGTATTTGAAACGACGTCGTTTTGTGAAGCAGCATCAAATCCTTCAGCTTTAAAGTAAGGGTGGTATGATTTTTTAAGGTTTACGTTGATTGTTAAATTTCTAACTAGTACTATTTGTGGGTCAGATTAAGTTAAAAATTTTTAATTTAATTTCATCTATCAATCTGTATATATATAAAAATTATTATATAAAATTTGATATTTCATATAAAAATTTAAAAATAAATATAAAAATTTTAAAATATTAAATTTATTGTAAGTATTTTAATATTTATATTTTTAATTAATTAATTAATTTTTATTGATTATTTAATTATATAATAAAAATAATTCTTTTTTTAAAAGATCAACCCAATTAACTGTAGGTTGGGTTCGGTTGAATGGAGATGTAAAATGACAATTTTTTTTTAATACATTCTAAATGCCGATTGGGTTGGGTTGTATATTAATCCGACCCAACCCGGCCGCGCCCACCCCCGCTTTAGAGATCGTCAAGCACGTGAATCAAGTTTAATTGAATTCTTTTTACAGATTTAATTATTCGAGAGTAGAAATTTAAATCATTAGCTTTCACAAGTGTGCTTAGATCTGAGCAGTTCTTACGTTCCTTGTGTCCCCTCAATGTTTGTTCCTTTTTTGTTCATAATTGGACTCTTTAGCTACCCATTCAGGATTCAAACAAATTCTTGTCAATAAGTAAAAACTTGGAGCCTTTTTGTCCTTTTTGTGTTTGTAGCGCATTGGCAAGCACTGCTACTTCGTTAATATACTCCAATTAGTTTGATTATGATAAACATTTGACCGCGTTCATCAAGCTGAGTGATAATGGAGAGCAAGGCTCAATCGTCTTACTCTTCGCGCTTAAACAGGAGAGGGGATCGAAATAATCAAATCCTTCGTGCCCAACGCAAGTGAAAACTATTTCTTTTCTCTCTCGATACCATGAAATGCTATGAAAATTTGTTTTTCCGTTTTTAATTTTCAGTTCTTCAATGGGGTTTATGAATTTTATCACAACAAGTGAAAGACGTTAAATTTTTATGAATTTTAAGCTGATGGGAAGTGATTTCTTCTATTGGGTTTTGAGTGTAGAAACAAAAGATTATGCTTTTATCTAATGGAGTTTTGGTTTAGCATTGTTTCAATGTGGCGCTGCTTTATTTTGGCTAAAGAATTAAGTTATGTGCTGATGATGCAGACGCTGAAGGAGATTTATTTTCTCCGAGGTTTCCTCAAGATTATCCGATGAAGATCGTGTGGAAGAGAGGGTTTATTAGATTGGTTCTGGTAGCTGGCATTGCGTGGATGTTACTCATTCTTGTTGTATTATTATTTCATGTCTGGTCTTGTCAATCTTCTTTGGCTTTCTTTTCAGGTATTAGGGAGAGTTGTAGTTTATTTTGCATTTTTTCCTTGCTATTTTGAACTTTTTCATCTGTTGGTTCGCTGCTGGCATTTAAATCATTACTAGCTTATCCTGTGAAGAATAAGGAGAAGAAACTGAATCATGAATCTCATGTCTGTATTAAAATATTCAGTGCTGAAGTCTGTGTTAAAATTTCGGTAGCTTGACTCCAGAAGGACCATTACTTGATTTAAGCCTCATTTGATGGGAGGTTATGTTGCACCTTATGTTGTCATTCTGGAATAATTTTTTGGGGTTAGGTAGCTTTGGAATACGTCAAGAATTGCTTTTACTTTCTGAAATTTATGATACTCTCATTCTTGAGTGTACTGATGTTATTAGTTAACTTTATTTGGTGAAAACTCTGTTTATTCAATGTTTAGGTGATGTTATGGTTTCTTCTTGACATGCAGCAATCTGTAACAAACAGGGCAAGGTATTTATTATGTTAGACACAATGGGGCTTGTTCCAAAACCGCAACATCGTAAGCTTATAGGAACATCTCTTAATTGCAGTATTGACCTCAATGTTGTTCAAGTAAAACATACTGAATCTGGCTGTATTGATTAGGTTGCCCAATTCCCATTGCGGATGACCCTAACACAATTTTTATTCCAAAGGAAAGAACTCCTGACACAATTGTCAAAAATCTAACCTACTTTTTGGAGGATGAATTTGTGCATAATGGATCTGAGTCATCCCCTCTCTTTGGAGGACATCAAAGCTGGTCACAAAGAGAAGAGAGTTTCAAATTAAATTCTGACATGAAGGTGAAATTAAATTTTCTATATGCTGTCGTTATTTTCTACTCTTTCAATTAGTTATTGGTTCTTTTACCCTGCAGGGGGGTAAAATTTATTTGGTATTTAAAAGTATTTGTTTTAACATTCTCCATAAATATGCTCTTTTCTTCAGGTGCACTGTGGATTTATGCGAAATGGTGGAGCTGAAATGTCTCCCTTGGATGTCAAATATGTTAAGAAATGTAAATTTGTTGTCGCATCAGGGATTTTTGATGGATATGATGTTCCTAATCAGCCTTCCAACATTAGTCACCGCTCTAAGAAGCTCTTCTGTTTTCTTATGGTGGTTGATGAGATGTCTCTTAAATTCATAAGGAAGAATGTTACCGTCAAGGAAGATTCCGCAGGTGGGCAGTGGGTGGGTATTTGGCGTCTTATTCTACTGAAGCATCCACCTTATGATGAGCCCAGAAGGAATGGGAAGGTTCCTAAGATTTTAACCCATAGGTTATTTCCTCAAGCACGGTATAGCATTTGGATTGATGGTAAAATGGAGCTGATTGTTGATCCATTACTAATTCTTGAAAGGTATTTTTGTGTCTATGAAGTTGGCAGAAATTGAATTTCGAACTTTTATGAGTTTTGGTTGCTTTAGTAACCTGAAAATGAAACCTCAACTCAGTTTTAGTTATGTAAGTTAATAAGGCATGCTGATGAAGGTCCCCTTTTTCCCTTCTTTCTTTAGGGTTAGAGTGGAGGAGCATCTTGATATCATCAATTATCTTTGTTCTGCAGATACTTATGGCGTGGAAAGCATACCTTTGCTATTGCTCAGCATAAACATCATCGCAGCATATATGAGGAAGCTGATGCAAATAAGAGAAGGAAGCGGTATGCCCGACCTCTTATTGACTATCAGATGAAAATTTACTGCTACGAAGGAATGGAGCCATGGAGTATAAAGAAAAACACCGTCAGTGGTAAGGAGGATGTTGCAAATTTACTTAATATTTGCTTTGGTTTTCTCATCTGGTTTTTCTGTGAACTTCTGGCCTATCAATTTTAGGAATGAAAATATTTCACTACATAAGCAAAAGGAAACCTTATGATCAAGGGTGCCTGTATTTTTGGAGGAAAAACTCTAACCACGAGGCATCTTATAAGACCTGTATTATATGTTGCGGCGAGTTTATGGAAAACACATAGCTTTATTTGGCCTTTGTCTTCAATCGAATATTAGGGTTGCTGCCTGACAAACTGCATTCAGGAACCAGACAAGCCTGTTTGCTATTTAGTTATTTCATGTGCCTTTGAAATACCTTCTAAGAGTGCTCCATATAGACTTAGATATATGCAATTACTAGTTCATGTTACCAACAGAATTTTACATATTGCAGATGTACCAGAGGGTGCTGTCATCATAAGAGAACATACCGCGTTAAGTAACTTGTTCAGCTGCCTGTGGTTCAATGAAGTCAACCTCTTCACACCCAGAGATCAGCTTAGTTTTGGCTATGTTGTCTATAGATTAAGGGGTCTGTTCAAGTTCTTTATGTTCCCAAATTGCGAGTATAACTCGCTGTTTGTGTTACACCCACATACCAGAGAGCATTCTTCCAAAATAGAGTGGGTTAAATCACGGGACCAATTAAAGGGGAATGGTAGCAGTATGATAGAAAGTAGGGGTGGATTGGGCTTGTGGACTCCTTATCCGGGGAACCTTGATTCGGTTGTCCTGCCACCTGTAGCAAGAACATCAAAAGCAGGCTAAGGTTCAGTACGGTCCATTTGCTCTATCCGCCGTCATCATTCAGCGTGAGGAAAATTCTGGGCCTCATTGATTTTGTTTCCCTTCACAGATGGATTGCCCCAAAAAGGTATACACAATGTATTGGAAGAGTGCAGATGATGCTGATTGCCTGAACTGTAAGATTGTGTAAGACGTCTTTAAAAGGTCAATGATGGTGCTTTATTTTCAACACTATTGTTGTAGAATCGCTGAAAATCACTAAATTTGATTTCATTTTAAGATTAGAGTAGCACTTGGAAATCATATTCTGCAACGTTGAGATTATTATTAAACATGAACACGTAAATACAATATGGTAAAACACGCCAAATACGTTTTGGAAAACACTGAACTGTTTTTTTTTCTTTTTTTCCCTCTCAAGAAAAAGTCCAACACGAATAGAATTACAAGATAAATAGAATAATCATCAAACTAGAGGCATTATAATCCTCACTAACCCTGGTTTCAATTTTGAAGAAAAAGTAACCAGACCACACTAATAAATAGAAGATACAGGAACTACAAGATCTAGAAAGCACTCGGCTGAAAGAATATTTGCATCTTTGACCAGACGAAGAGCTTTGCATCGGGAACTCAAGTGGACTACGACCTTATTATTTCTGCGCAATGGAGAAATGCAACATAGTACCAAAAAGCTGGTGAATAAACAAGTTGTAGACAAAACCAATGAGGCAGCAAGGTACATGTCAGCATGAGCGGGCTTCTTCATCAGTTAGCTGCATCACGGCTGTAGTACTGGTCAAGGGTCTTTCCTGGTATACGATGGAGAAGCTCACGAGGAAAGATGCGAAGAAGTGTCCATGCCAGATCAAGAGATTGGAAGATATTCCTAGAGTCGTAAGCTCCTTGAGCAACAAATTTTCTCTCAAACTTATCCAAGAACTCTAAGTATAGCTGTTACAGACAACAGTGGTATTGTCAGTACTATTGTGTTAAACAACTCTTTGTTAATAGACAACATGGTGAATTAAGAGAAGAAAGAGACCAGATCCTCAGAAGAAAGTGCTTCTTCTCCAACCACAGCCTTCATTGCTTGGACATCCTTCCCAATGGCATAATTTGCATACAGCTGAGGGTCAAAGATACATGCAATCAATAGAAAGGTTTTTAAACATGGATTATACAAAGTATACAGGATAACTAATGCCATGATTAATCAAACCTGGTTAGAAACATCAGAATGGTCCCTGCGAGTCATCCCCTCACCAATAGCACTCTGTAAATATATAGGATAAGCATTTAAAATAAGCCTTTATGATGTACTTGTCTTGATTGATAAGTTGGCAACCCTGAGCAAGTTCAGAGTTCAAACATAGACGAGCATTCTTACCTTCATCAGACGAGACAGGGATGGAAGGACATTGATTGGTGGATATATCTGCCAAATTCAGAATGATAAACCTTTAGTTTCTAAAGTATTTATAAGCTTACATAATCACCAACTTCATTTATCGATCTATTGGCAAGCTATTTTTAAGCATTAAAGACAGTGTTTCTGAGTGCATCATAATCAACAATCATTTCAACCATGCAAAATCCATGCTTAATATTCAGCATTGAATTTCTTGCCCAATCTCAAACAGTGATTTCTCATTCCACAAAGGATTGAGATCTTGAGGGGTCATGACATGAGAATGTTGTTCTCATCACTGAAAAATAACTCAACCTCAATTGTGAGGTTCGGACTATAATAAGTCAATAATAGACATGCTTATAACATTATCACATGACGGCATTTGTTGCACATGAGATTACCATTTACCCTTTATCAACTGACACAAAAATCAAGTTCGCTCAATTGATGCCTTTCATGGAACAAACTTTATAACCTTACCTGTCTGTTGTAGAGCTGTCTGTCAATGTAAATCTGCCCCTCAGTGATATATCCTGTAAGATCTGGTGTTGGATGTGTAATATCTGGCCAAGAACAAAATAATACTTCACTACTAAAGCAGGGAGTAATATGCAAGCAAGCCGGTCAATACAGTTCAGAATTTACCGTCATTTGGCATAGTCAATATTGGAATTTGGGTGATGGAACCTTTTCGGCCTTCAATTCGTCCAGCACGCTCATAAATTTGAGCCAAATCAGTATACATATAACCAGGATACCCTCTTCTTCCAGGTACTTCCTCTCGGGCAGCAGACACCTGCCATACAAATCAGTAGTTTGTCCTATGAAAACTTCTAGAAAGTAAACTATCAAAATTACTTGCTAGTCTCGCAAAGGACTGTATGCTTCTGCAATGATCTGGAATATCCATGACCCAATCAGAATCACAGTTATTTGTCACAATTGCGTTTGGTATACATCTTATAATGCTTAAAGCAGTTACATGAATTTGTATATACCTCACGAAGAGCATCAGCATAAGAACTCATGTCCGTCAGTATGACAAGAACATGCTTCCCACATTCATATGCCAGATACTCTGCAGTAGTCAGAGCAATACGAGGAGTGATAATACGTTCAATTGTAGGGTCATTAGCCTGCACATATAACGGAAAAGAACTAACTTTAGGTGCAAGATATTCACAAACCGCAGGAGATAATATACTTCCACAAGCAAATGAACTACCAATTCTTAGAAAAAGATACAGATTAAAAGCTAATGCATCAATTTATACATATACCAGATTGAGAAAAAGAGTCACTCGCTCCATTGATCCATTTTCCTCAAAATCACGTTTGAAAAATTGTGCAGTCTCCATATTTACGCCCATAGCTGCAAACACAATTGCAAAGTTGTCCTCTTCCCCATCCTAGAAATAGAGGAAGTACAAATATTTAACAGCTCTGTACTTAGTTGAAAGAACCAGAAAACTAGACATCTATGAGGAGAATCAAAGGATGTGCCATAGCATATGGTTTATTAAGAAGATGAAATTGTGTATATTTATTCATACTAGTTTAGAATATATTTCAGGATAAAGATGTTGACTGCACCAATATTTTGGCTTCATACACAAAAACTGTGGTATATGAATTCAAGTTGAATGCAAACATCATCAAGAATGTACGCACAATAAATGCAGCACTTATAGCCAATACTAATTAGTAAGATAAAATACATCAAGAAGATTATCAGTCTTCTCCAATCGCTTGACCAAACCAGCCTGGCGACAAATCTGAGCAGCAATTTCATTATGGGGAAGACCGGCAGCAGAAAATAAAGGGATCTTTTGTCCTCTAGCAATGGAATTCATCACATCAATGGTGGAAATCCCTGTCTGTATCATCTCTTCAGGATAGGTTCTCTCACTAGGGTTGATAGAACTTCCTATGAAGAAGAAGACAAACAGAAAATAAAATTTATGTAAATGTGTCCTAAATTAACAGATATTTGTACAGCCAGTTTTATTATTTATTTATTTATTTATTATTATTATTATTATTATTTTTTTATTTTGGGGAAAGGAAACAAATTCAACCAAATCTTTTTCTTAACATCAGAAAATAAGTATCATGAGTGAAAAAGTTTGGTAACTTACCGGAAATATCCAAGTAAGCCTCGGGCAAAATTGGGGGACCATTATCAATGGGTTTCCCAGAACCATTAAAAATGCGCCCAAGCATATCCAGTGAGACAGGAGTCTTCAGAACCTGAGAAACATGGTCATGGTGGTTTTTCACTTATAAGAACAATACACAAAACACAGAATTAACCCATCAAAAGGAATCCAAATCAAAAGGTAGTGACTAAAACATATAAATCTCTAGAAAAATTAAAATAAAGCATGCATAAGGAGGATACTTTTTGACACAAAATACAGAATTTGACCCACCAAAAAGAATCAAATCAAAAGGCTATGACTAAATATAAATATCTCTAGAATAATTAAAGTAGCACATGTAAAGCCTATTTCCATAATATGAAGTTCATAGCCAGAACCACACCTCCCCTGTAAATTGCACAGTTGTAAATTTATTGTCAATTCCAGATGTCCCTTCAAAGACCTGGTTGACAAGACACCAAAAAAAAAAATAATAATGTGGTTAAAATGCTTCAATGTTAATTTATAGGAGACAAATCCCTTTAGAAATATTTATGCTGGAAGCATCTAATTTCTAACACCACTACAAGACTGCATATAATCGGAAGCTTCCCACCAACCAAAGTCAAAGAACATAAAAGTGAATTACCTGAACAACAGCCTTCTCTCCATCGACTTCCAGGACCTGACCACGTCGCATTGTTCCATCTCCCAACCGAATATTGACAATCTCATAATATTTTGGTCCCTAACAAAATCGTCACAGAATGCACGAATCAGTAAAATTCAAGGAATCCCACAGAGCTGGATGATGTTGAGGAAGAAAAGAAAATAATCTACCTTGACTTTATCAAGGATAACTAGAGGCCCAGCAACTCCAGTGACCGTTCTGTACTCTGCAACACCCAAAAAATAAAAAAATAAATAATTTGTAGATAACTCCAGATTCAATCTCACAATTCCCCAGCAATTCAACACTTCTTGCCATTGTGAACAGAACGATTCTTCACTTGCTATTGTGAACGGAACAATTCTTCAACAACGAGTACACATAAGAAAAGTATGCATAACATACCCATAGCAACTTCCAAAGTACCCTCCTCCATGTCAACAATGTTTTGTGCAACACCCATTTTCAAGTTCTTTTTTTTTTTTTTTTTGGTTGTCTGAAAAGGGGGCCAGAGAAACAACAAAGTCATCAAAGGTGTCAAAGAAAACCTACATTCATAAATAAAACAGAAAGTAATTCATGGAAAAAATGATAACTAGAACTACTGATTAATCACAGCATCAAAAAGTTTCTTGATCAGCGCCACAAACTAGAGTAATCTGAAAACTACACAATTGACCCAACAATTCAGAAACTCAAAAAGCAAATAACGTCCCTGTTCTAAGCAATAGTTGAATCATATTGAAAACGACTAACTAAATTAAGCTAACAAACTAGAATCAAACCTCTAGCTGACAAACAAAAAACTGATAAAAATTCAAACTTTAAAAACCCTTCTATTCTCCTGAATTTAATGCATAACCAGGACAAAATCCCGAATCATTAGTAGTAAGAAATTAAATTAAAAAAAAAAAAGAAGAAGAACAAAAAGAAATTGAAAGTGACCTAACCGTCGATCAGTCACAGGATCTAATGAACTTAAATCTGGATTTGATACTTCGTGATTATATTGATTGCAATTAAACTAAATTAGATAAAATTAAATGGAAGTAAATTAACAAGAATTATGGGGATTGGATCTAAAAATAGACGTACCTTTCCTGTGATCTCTGTAAGTGTCTGTGAGAGCGTGAGGGAGAGAGGGGACAATGAGAGATGGAAAAAAGCAAAAAAAAAATTGAGATCTATTATCTAACTTATTTTATTTGGTATTTAAAATTGTAAATAGCAATATTCGTAATTATTATAAACCACTGGGATGTTTTTGTAAAATTGAAGAGTTGAAAATGATGAGGCGTGTAGGGATTGGACGTCGTGAGGAAAGTTCACTGAGGAGTTGCGCAGGATCTAGCTTGTCCCTTATTGCGATAGGCGCAGATGCTGACACGCGGCAGTGCGTCCGGTTTATATCACAAAGTTCTTGGATTGATGATGACATACGCTGGGGTTGTAACGGGCCGAGCAGCCTGACCATGTCCGTGACCTCTGAAAGGGTTATCATCATGTGTTGATGAAGTTAAAAAGTTTTGTTACAGCATAATTCGGATTTTTTTTTTTGTTTATAATTAGAAATTTGCTGGGACATTGGCTGCTTAGCTTTGCTTTTCTTTGTCTTTCTTTCTTTTTTTTTTTTTTTTGAAGAAATTGATTAGCTTTGTTATATGTGACCTTACAAGTCTACAAAGGGGCGGGATTCTATTCTAAATATTTGAAAAAATAAAATTTCCCCAAAATCCCACATGCATAAATCAACATATTAGTCACATCACACATGTGGGTCGCTTAGACTGCCCCATACCATTGAAGCTAATTCCAAATCTTAGCCTCAATCACAGTATTTACTGCGAAGGCTCTCGTATGTTCTACTATAACACCCCTTCCATCTCGCTCAGAGGTCACTTTCATAACTAGAAAAATCCATCTCTTTTAAAAGTGTATATAGATTGACAAAATTATGTACAAATAATTGAAAGATTGTGATTGTTGAAGGGTGTGTAAGATAAGAGTCAGGTGATGTTTGTGTCATTCGGTATTAATCAATCTATACTTTAAGACTTTGTGGACAAAACCTGTGCTTACATGTTTAGTGACAATGTAGCAATTGAGTAAAGTGATATCAATGAAAACAGAACTTTGGTAAGCGTATTGATATTGCGGCACAAAATCTTCATATTCAATGATAGGTTCACTGAAGGAAGTAATCTGATAAAGGAAGCTGGGCTCTGATTTCATTAAATCTTCTGTTGAGAGTGCGCAATACTTCAATGTGAGGTTCATCTTCCTGTACTGGAATAATTTTAGAAAAGCTTCCATCTTCAAGATAGTCAACCACGCAGTTGGCAGCTTCGAGTCCAGTGACATAAGACCTCTCCTGTGAAGAACATATGTTGAGAAATTGAATTTCATTTTATTAATTCTAATCATGAAGGAAAAGGAGACAATTTGAGTATGACCTGTGACCATGAACCATGCCGGGTTGTAATCCAGTCTCCAGCCATGAACAAGTTTGGGAAGGATGTAGAACTACGCATCATGTACTTGTATGAACCTTTGGGAATGAACCAGAATATAGAAACAAAAATGAATTTTCATGGGCAAAGTGCTTGCTTAACCACATGTTGAATATAAGTAGCCAATCTTTCTGCTAACACCAAGTAAATGCAGTAACTTAAATGTAAAACATTAAAATGCAGACAAATTACACAAGGCATAGCATGGAAGCAAGCATTAGTTTCTGAGGGCATCCTTGCTTTGATTTTTTTCCCCCCACACTGCCACTAAAACTCATAAAAGACTACCTGGAAAAAAATGAGTCAAGGATTTCGGAAATCTTCTGACTTTGTGATCCATCACTGTTGCTGTGCCGCAGTCCTTGATGCACTTTGAGAGATGAGACACAGCTTTAGCAACTATGTGATCATCTTTTAGTGGCATTAACTCATTAGCATGATACTGTACATAAATTTTTGGACAGACAGAAATTAGTAACCGCAATTGAGGTGTATTGGCTAAAGCTTCCTTTTGACAGATTAAAGCGATAGGATATAATACTCACAAAATCAGCTTGTATAACTGTTGCGGAATCATCTTTATGCTCGTCATAAAATTTGTTCAAGTCAAAGAAGGTCCATGCTAATGAATCACCAAATCCAGAGCAAGCATTGCTCAAATTTGGAATACTAACCTGGTTATATGATAGTCAGCTCAAGAGTATCCAGGAATAGGATAACTGTTTCTTTGCTAGGCTTCAGCAAATGACAAGAGAAGGGGAATTCTTTGCACGTACCTTCTTGTCAAACCAGAGCTTAACACTGACTGCATCAATGCTGGCTAGGTTCAAAACCCTCAGAAACTCTTCCCTAGTACACAATATGCTGCACTACAAAGAACAACAGCTGGTCAAATCAGGGTAGCATGAGAGAGAAAGTTAAACATGCAGAATGATATATTTAACATAGATATGAAACTGCTTAAAGCATGATCCCTTCTGGCCATAAAGGTCTAGTGGTGATATTGTTCATCAATGCTTCAGTTCATGATAGATTGAAACTGGTATGAAATGACCTTCTGAAACGTAAGAAAAGTTAAGGGCACTGGGAGCATGGGAGAGCGTACCTATTCTTAATTAGTCCTTGAAGTGTGGAAATTCCAACTGCCAAGACAACTGCATCAGCATTATACGTCTCCTTGCCACAAACTACATCTGAGATACAACCTCTTTCTTCATCGTATAAGAAGTCAGTCACTCTTCTACCATCCAAAAATTCACAACCTCTGGTCCTCATGGAGTCCATCCATGGTTCAAAAATCTTCTCCTTAAGTGTCCCCCGACACCACACCAAATCAAAATTTTTCTGTTTTCATCCACAGAATGAACCAACAATCAACAGAAAAGAAAAGTTATTGACAGTGACGCAGACGAGTTGGATGCTTACAATCTATCAAAACCTATCCACAGAACACAGGATAATCGTCAAAAAACCTCTATTATCCACAAAGGAATTGAATCTGTCAAACCTGGTGGGCAAGGACGATGAAGTACAGAATTCCCAAAGTTGCAGCAGCACTACATTGTTCTGCAGGAGCAAACAGACCCACTTGAACCAAGGGACAAATAACATTCCGATAGAGCCTTCCCGAGCACCCAAACTGTTTGAAAAGTTCTCTTGCAGTGACTGCATGTCAAACCTCTGAATAAGACACCTCAACTATTCGTCTTTGATTAAGCAATTGAAGTAATAATAAATTTCCGAGCTGAATTCCAAAGCTATGATTATGATCCTTACTTGAATCATATTTTCTCCAGGCCACGTCAGTGTTGTCGAAGTCAATTACTGCAAAAACAAGGTTTAGGAAGTAATTAATACCTTCAAAGACAAACTGATCGCATGGTTTCAATTGGGTTTGGATGAATTCGATTTAAACACTTCAAAAAATTTAAGACAAGACACAAAAAGAGTATACCTGCAGCCATTAGAGGGAGTGATGTCAACCTGTCTACTAATGGTCGCCTAGAAAACTGCATGTGGTGTGATGAAGATCAGTTAACAGAAAGGCCAAAGCTTAACAAATAAACTTTTTCCAATGCACCTAAAAAGTATCCAAGGCATACTTGAGTATACAACAAGGTTCCTAATGGAGTTGGAAGTTGATTAAGTTCTTGGAAAATCGGAAATTCAACCTGCAAAATAAAAAACGAGTCCCATAAGGCAATTCATAGACAAATATAGCTGCCTCAGCCAAAACAAAAGGTCTAAAATACCTCCAATCCCTCCTCTGAATATTGTGCAGATTTCGTCCAGCCAGTGAAGGGTTTGATACCAAGCTCATCAACAAGACTGAAGATATTCTGAAAAGGATACCAAAAACCTATAACATAAAGTGAAAATTGGACTGTTATTAGGCTTCATAAGATGGAATGAATTCAACTCACCTACGATAAAACTGAAATCTGTTACCCTGCATACTGATATCATCAGGACTGCCAAAGCCATTCCCATCGTCAAGAACAGTAACATCAAATCCCTGGAAACAAAATCGCACCAATACCCTTTTCACTATATTCAAAGTCAAAATTCACATAGACACAGAAAGAAGATAAAGCACCTGCTTGCTGAGATGATGAGCAGCACCGAGGCCAGCCCAGCCAGAGCCAACAATGACTATCTTCTTCTTGTTCTTTCCATTATTTTTGGTGTTGTTTTGGTCTCCATTTACGTTGCTTTGATGAGTAGACGCTCGGCAACAGAACCCACTTCTATATTTTCTCTTTGATAAGCAAAGTGTAGGAGTGACCCTCAAAGAAGCCAACATTTTGCCGCCCAAAGTAACTGTTTGCGGCTTCAACTGATGACCATAAGCCTCGCCTTAACCAACGAACCGAGGTTTTTTTTTGTTTTCTTTTCATTTTACTTGCCACACATTTAATCGTTTTTTTCCTTGACGAAACTAAAATCCATTGGTACGCTTTGCAATTGCCACACCACATCAAGCTGAATATGAACCACAAATTTAATCATTATTTGTCTAAGAATGGCTTACCAAAGATTTTTCTCCCAGTAATTAATGACATCTCTATTGCGCCATGGTAAACGACACCTTTAGGATGCATTAACTTGAAAGCATTGCAAGGGGATGATTAGTGAGACGATGACTAAATGGAAAGGACCACACAATACACATAAATAAAACAGATAAACTAGTTTGCCAATTCAATAGAGCATTGCCGGCATATACAGTAGTTAACTCTTGATGGTTTTGGTGCTAGCAAATTATAATTTAATTGTTTCATTAAAAATTATAATTTTTCCCTTTTTTTTTTTTGTTTTTCAAAGGTAGGCCCGGTCAAGTATTATCAAATTAATTTCATTTTAGCCATCTCAAAACTCAAACTCAAGTGAAAGATTCTTACAAAATGATAGGTTTTTAAGTTCATGCTTAAAAAAAAAAAAGCAAAAAAGAATTTCGTCGACTTGGGAGGAGATTTTTTCAGATTTACTTATGTTCATGTAATTTGAATTTTTAAAAAAAGTAAAAAAGTTGATAATTTCACTGAATATTTTATATTTAACTGTATTATTATCATAGCTGAGATGCACCAACTCCACATCACCACAGGGCCATATCAGATTTACCGTTGCTTGGTTCTTACTCGATTCTTCAACACGCAAGCAAAAGACACAAGTCCACAGCACAGCCTCACATTTCCTTCGAAGATACAAATGGCCGCTGCCACTCTCTCCGTCCGGCCCAACCGCCTCTCTCCCGGCTCACAGATCCCCCGACCGCCGGCGGTTCACCATCTCAATCCCACCAGCCACCCCACTTCATTAAAGCCCACAAAGTCAGAGCTTTTCAGAGGCCTTGCTTATCTGTCCCGGCACTCGTTAGCGGCTTCAGGAGTGGCCAGGGCCGGCTCTCGAGCCGACGACTCGGCTCCTTTCGAGATGTCCGTGGAGAACGCGCTGAAGCTACTTGGAGTGTCAGAAACTGCGTCATTTGATGAAATACTTCGCGCCAAAAACTCGATTGTTGCAAACTGTAAAGATGACCAAGAGGCGATTGCTCAGGTTACTTTTATCTCTCACCCTTATTAGATTATTACCCTAAAATTCAAATAAAGGGGTTTTGCAAATTATGTGAATAAGAGTTATGCTGTATTGAAAAGGTCAAATTTTAATCCTGTAGGGCAGTGTAATTACGAGTGCTTTAATTTTATGGGATCTGTTGTATGCAATTTGTATCCTTGCCACCTATCAAAAGTTTAAGCTTAAAGTTTGAATTTTGAATCTGTTGTTAAACTTTGAATTTGATGTGTTATCGACTTGTGATTCCTCAATGATTCTTGAGAAGCTCAAGGTCTATGAGACCAATGCATTGATATAGAAATGAACTCATGGTCTGTTGTTTACTATTGGATTGGATATTTTGATATCGATAGATAAAATTTTGGATATTTGATTTGGTTTATTGATTCAACTTCACTTTCAATTAAGATGATTTATTATTAATGAGGTCCATTGGGTGGGTGGCTGACATTATTGCTATGAGCCTAGGACAGTGTCTTCTAGCCTTCTATTGATCATGCAGCAAGTATTTGTAATGCCAACTCTCTTTTTAGTGTTGTTGGTTATTGTTAGTTTCTCATGACTTTGTGGTTGACTTGTTATTAGGTTGAAGCTGCATATGACATGTTGCTTATGCGAAGCTTGACTCAGCGTCGAGCAGGGAAAGTTGTGGATAGTAGCATCCGGTATGCCGATGTTAATCCTGTGGGCACGCCAGGAATGGGACCAGTGCCTCAGTGGCTGCAGACTTCCTTGAAGAAGTCGACTGTCTCAGTAGAAAACCCCTCAACCGGAGATTTAGGAATTCAAGCTGGTGTATATGGAGCTCTGATGGTTTTAACTTATGTTAATGGCACTTCTACATCATCTACTGCAACTTATGGTGGGGCTGATGTTCCTGGGCTGATCTTAGCAAGCAGCTTTGGGGCTTCCTTATACTTCATGACCAGAAAGAATGTCAAGCTAGGTAATGAGCTATCTGCTATTTACAGCTTTGTGTTTAATCTTTTTCAAAGGAGGTTTCACTCTATAAGTATGAGTTTTTTATACTTTTGGTACAATTTTCATGCAGCAAGTAATTGTGTCCATATTTAGGTTATAGTTACATAGTTCTTAAAATTAGTATAGTACTTGAGCTGTTTATTTAGATTTTCTCACACCTTGACTGATAGAAGTGAAAAGGAGAATTGGGAAGAATCATCAAACAAAAAAGGGTGGAGGAGGGAGCTTGGTTACAATGAGGAACAGATTCTATTTGTTAATCCCTCAGAAAGATGTTTCCGATTTGAACTCTTTAGCTTTTCCTAGGTGTTAGATGGTGGGATGGGATGTGGCAGAAAAAGATTTAGGTCAATACCTGGACTAACTCTCTTTCCATTCACGCAGGAAAAGCTGCTGTAATTACCATTGGGGGGCTTGTGGCTGGTGCAGTGGTAGGCTCAGCAGTGGAGAACTGGTTGCAGGTAGACATCGTCCCATTTCTTGGCATTCATTCACCTGCTGCTGTGGTTAGTGAGTTTATACTTTTCTCGCAGTTCTTGGTTTCTCTATACTTAAGATAGAGCTAAGCGGAAATTGTAATTGTAGCATGTATTGTAAAACCTGTAATTATTCATTGGCATGATCATACCCCAGCTTTTTTAGGATGTGCATCATTGCATGCTGTACAAAAACTACTCATAGAATGTAGTAATGTAGTGAGTCTTGAATTATTTCTGAGATCTGCTTGAGAATTACAATCAACATGTAAATCCATTTATTTTCTTTCAAATGCTTTTGAAATCTTCTGGTTTCGTTCATGGGAGCCAGAAACAGATTCTTCTTTAAATTTTTTGTTCACTTCCAAATACCTAATCAACTTTTTGAGTTATTCTACAGCATAGCAACTCCAGAAACAGACTCTTCTTTAACTTGTTTTTTCTACTTCCAAATACCCACTCAACTTTTTGAGTTATTCTACAGTGGAGCAACGCATGGAGCAGCTCTATGCGTGCGCGCATGTGTACGTGTGTCTGTATAGGATTCCAATAGAAAAGCGGGGCGTGCAACCGAAAATTGAACTTGTACGAAGAAAGTGGGAGAAACCCTATGGTAGAGTTACTGCACGTTAGTCACACCCGAAAGTTTTAGAGTTGTGGAATACCTAAATGATATAGGATAAGTACACAGAATTTATACTAGACATTAGTCCTCGAAAAAGTGCGAAGCAGTCTCCAGCTTGCCATTTGATGCTGCCGCCCAAAGCCTGCAACTGTTAGATGCCGCGCAGAAAGACAGTTGGGATTGCAAAGAGCAGCTTCGTGGGCATAAAGCAAAATAATAAGTTTAATCAGTCACAGACCAAGGAGATCAGTTGCCGAATAACAAATGAAAATCCTCGGTTCATCAACTATGTTCTATCCACGTACGCCTAACCGCCCATTTCGCTTCTTTCACACTTCTTGGCCACCTTGCCAAGTGAAATGAAGCAGGAATATACAAGTCTCATTACAAAATTATGGGCAAACCTTTCAAGCACACAAATAGTAATCCTTAAAAAGAAATCCTACAGTAGACATAAATATACTTGTCTCAGCGAGCTGCTTCGACTTGATATGACATGCAAACACACTCTAGAAATTCACCTAAGCGTTGATGACATATATGCGCTCAACGGCTGTCATTTTCTTCGACTTGTGAGCCTTCAATGTATGTCTGGCTCTCATATTTTCCAGCATTCTCCCTGTATTTCAAGAGGTCATCATACATGGTTAGATAAGTCTTGGAGAATTCTGCCAATGACTCAAAAACTGTCCAAAAACCAGTCTGAATTCCATTCAATGTGATCCTTTGTGTTTCTTGAATGATGTTTTGGTGTTTCTCCTTCTCAGCTTCCAGTTTCCTTCTGAACATGTCCAACTGATCCTTCTTCATTGTCAAGTACTCGTTTTGAGAATGGAAGTCTGCCCCTATCTCCAATGACTTCATTTCTGTAAGCTTGGCCTCAAGGAACCTGGTCTCTGTTTTCTGGTATGCCAAAGTCCTTCTGTCCAGTTCTTTCGTTAGGCTATCAACTTTTCTCTTCTGATGCTGTTCCTCACCCTGCTGATGCCACAATGCTCTCATCTCCTTTGAAAAGCTTTTCAGTGCAAAGGAGACTGCCTTATTTGGTAACTTGTCCATGGAAGCTAACCAACCATTGCAGATAACAAGCAAAGGAGGTCCATCAAGACGATATGATGCTGATGAGCATGAGCTCTTTTTCCTCCTAGAACAGAATTCAACCTCAGGGATAAGGAATTTGGTTAGCCAACCATGTAGAGTTTCGACATATGCTTTCTGTGCTGCAACATAGCTTGTAAAGCATTCACACCAATTTAAAAGCTCAGCCTCAAGCTGAAGTGTGGCTAACCGATGAGAGTCATTGCAGAATTTTCCATAAGTAGAGCACACTAAACGTTTCACTTCAGAAATAATCTTGTTCTGGGTTTCATGGCATTCTGACATAATTTTCCAGTTATTTGTTAGGCTGCGCAACATAAAAATTAAATTAAAACTAATGAAATGAAGAATGTCATTCCGGTTATTTGTTAGGCTGCGCAACATAAAAATTAAATTAAAAATAATGTAATGAAGAATGTCATTCAATATGCAATCCTCTTGGTTTGCAGAGGTTGTATCCTCTTACCCCTTCAACAGTTCAACAACTTGAGGTTGCAGTTCTTCATCTCTTATTTTGTCAATTCTGTTTGAGATAGTCTCAGCACTGCGAATTGCAACCAAGATCTGAGCATATAAATCTTTCACACTTGCTCGAGTTTTGTCTATAAAGAGTTCATCATCTCCTCTGAAGTCCTGGTTTCTCAACCGTGAGCACTTCCTCTCATAGATTTTCCGAGTGTCATCCCCTTCCTAAAGCAAGGGTAAATCATCAAAAGCCATAGTGATATTGGTAGAAGTTCACTTGAAAATAAATTAAAAATGTCCCTCTTCTTCCTTGTTCCTGTAAACATTGAGATCGTTGTGCTAGCAAATTTTCTGGGAGACACGAAATCAAAGCTATTCATGCCAAAGCAGAACAAAGAATAAAAGATCATGAGAAAGGAAATGCTTGGTAATCCAGCTTTGTTAATAATCTTTGCTTGCCTTTCATCAACCCAACACATGCGGAGAGAACAAGAAGCCGTCATCAGCAAGACAGAACCTAGTTTTTGATATAGACAATTCTTATAGAAGCAAAGGTGACATAAGGATATTCCATCCATAGGACCAAAGTTGCCCCAATATCCAATGATGTCAATAAAGATTGTAAAACAAAGGTGAAAATGACTATAGTGAAAAATCTCAAGATCAACAGTTTTGTTGAATTAGCAAGCAGTAAAAAATCCCAAAAGTTGTAATGAATAGCTTCACTACAGATGGACAAGGGAATGAAAACAAGGTGTCTGAAGTATTGTTACCTTAACTTGGTCATAGAGCTTCTTCTCCCAAGCACACAGCCTATCCAACGTTGAAGAATGGCTTCCAGCATTCATCACCTCACAGTCGTTGAAGAGATCATTGTTATGCTCTTTCCATGTTAAAGAATTTTTGGAACCAGATACTACAAGGCTCTTACAAGATGAAGGCTTGGATGATGTGGACCGATGCCATGTAATAGCTTGTTGCATGAGTTTTGAGGAGTTCTCTGCACCAAAGGATATAAATCATTAAAAGGGGGAAAAAAAAAAGGCAGTAATGATATGTGCTCAGTGTAACACTAAATTGAGGGCTAAGCAAAAAATAAAATAATGTAGCAAAAACAAAAAATATAGATAAGAAGAAAAAGGTCCAATGTCATCATGTAATCATTAAAATGGAGAAATTGGGTCTTTGACCCACTTCCGGAGAAGGAGAGAGTAATTCAAAAGAACTATCAGCTTTTAGAGAAAGGAATCCTTCCAACAAGGAGAAATTCAGCTAAAATTTTGCTGTGGCTACGGCCCGCAGAAAGGATAAAGTTAGAGCTTAGCACAAAATCTTTTAAATTACATTTATTACAAAATGTGGAAAGTGAATGACCACATTTTGCTTTCTAAGATATGCTTCAGAACGCATAAACCTTGATAGAAAGTGAAACCAATGCTTACAGTGTATTCTTTTGAAAGGTAGAAAAGGCTTGATCTTCTAGAGAAATTAAGTCCTTCATAAACGTAGAGCAATAAAGTTAAGGCAACCAAGACTCCGCTCAATATAGATAACAAAAAGACCTACCATATCAGACCTTTAGAAAGACTAGAAGAAAGAAAATTCACAGTAATGGAATCAGAAAAAAGACTAGACAAATGCAAAAAGGCAAGCAAAAACGTTAAAGGACAAACTATGATGTAATTAGTTCAGAAAGAAAAAAAAATAGTCATTTTTGAGAGCTTATTCAGCATAATCTGCAAATTTTCACAATGTCAAGAAAGGAGATTCACAAATCAATTAACAGAAGATTTTCCATAACTAAACAAAGATAACAGAATAAGCTCCCCCATATAGATCTTGTCAAAAAAACTACTCATCAGACCTTTTAGGAACGCCAAATGAATAGAATTTGAAAAAAAAAATTACAATGTCACTGAAATTGAAACATAGTTCTAAAATTTAAAAGTAATGAAAAGAGTGGTTAAGTTTGCAAGTTAAAGACTCAAGAAATCCATATGCTATTTCCTCTAGTCAGGTTGCAGATTCTCTAAGAAAATGGCAACTTGAAATGAAGTCCAGACACGGTACAAAGAAAAAAGACACACAAAATGGCTACAGCCGAAGATAGAGCTCATGCAGATAAAAATGATGAGAATAGATGCTTAAAATAACAGAAAATATAAGAAGAAAAATCAGTCTTGCCTTTGATTCCCTCCAAATTAGTGAGCAAATGAACTTTGTTAACCTCTAGCATCCTGGACACATCTTTGCCAGAGTCATAAGCTCTGATAAAATGGTCCTCAATGTCCTTCAATGCTTCAAGCAGCTCCCTTCCTTTCTCAGGGCTATCAATAACAGTTAGTCCCTTTGGCTCTCCTTGGCTCACATTTGCCCCATCCACTACTTTCACAGCACCATCTTCACTCTTCTCAGCCTCTTTCGGAACATTGTCTTCAGCCATCACCACTTTTTTCTCTTCCTTTTCTCTATCTTCTTCCTCTTCCAGTTCTGGAATCCCTTCCTGTTGTCTTACAGCCTTCAACTCATCATCAGAAATCCTTCTGTAACTGCTCATAACTTCTGGCCTAGCACCATCAAATGGGTTGAAAAAATCCCACCCAAAATCTCTCTGAGGCGAAGGCATTGCGGGTGGCGGCGGTATTTGCATGTAGTTATAGTACATGCAAGCCTGTTCTTCTCTAACCACTTGTTCTGATGGCACTGACTGAGGCATTTGCATGTAATTATAGTACATACAAGTCTGTTCCTCTCTAATCACTTGTTCTTCTTGAACCTCTTCCTCTTCATAACAAGAATCTGAAGTTGTTGAAGAACCGCATGATTCACAAGCAATGGCTTCTTGGTTTGACTCGGAGGGCGTTGTTTCAAGAAATATTGGGTTGTTTATAACCTTATGGTCACTTTGTGGTGGCGGTGGTGACGGTGAAAAACCAGTGGCAGGGGGAAAAGTAATGAGATATGGTGAAGCAGGGGAAGCATGTCTAGCAACGAACAGCTTGATGGCTGCCGATACTGCATACAGAGCTTGACGGTAATTGCAATGTGCTTCTGCTAGAGCATATCTCTTCTCTACAGCTAACTTCAACTGGCGTTTTCTTTCTCTACAAATGGCCACAACTTGTGCTTCCTCTAGTTTGGAAGCAACACACCCCATTCTGAAGCTGTTGTTCACACTTGACTGAAGCGGCAAAAAGAGAGTGGGTTAGTGTCAAAGTGCAAAATGAGGAGCTTTGCAGAAATAAAGAACGAAACGGGAGTTCGAGAAGTTCCGAAGCAACCCATTTAATATTTTGGCAAGCAAAAGCTACCCATTTCATCTCTTATACAATGTTGGCCGTAAGCAACAACATTGTATTTCTCATGCTTAGAGATACTAGCATGTGATGTTACCTGCTTAAAAACCCTGGCAAGCTACTGAGCAGAAAAATGAAGAGAGCGATGAAGAAACGCGACAGGTTAAAGGATAGGCATTGGCTTTAGCGCACAGCATAGGTGATGGAGAAGGTAGGGGCTCGAGAAAGAGAGAGAAGAAAGCTTCTTAGTCATTTGGGTTTGGTCATTTGGTTTATACAAAATGACACTAGCAAGTAGCAACGCACTGTTGCTCTCGCCCCTAATTTTAAGTTACGTTGTGTAATTACGCAAAATACAGTGACAAATTCGTATTATATATTTTGGACTCTAGTATAGACTGTATCAAAAATTAAAAATTCATAAAATTATGAGTAAATTTTGATTTACAATCTTTAATTTATTTTCTAAAAATATGAAAATAACAATTAAGAAGATAACAAAAAAAATTATTATTATTGTGCACCTATTTTCCTTTACCTTTTGAACCAAAGTGGAATAAATTAAAGTTTTTATTTTTATTTTTTTTGGAGATAATTGAAGATTGTCATTTTAGTTGAGGGTAAAAGGAAGTTTACCTTAAAATTACAAGTAATCTAAGATGGTTTGTCGTGTATAAATCAGTAAATATATATAAAGGTAAATATATCTCTTTAAATACTTAGTGAAATTACATGTTTTTGAAATTTGAGTTAAGATTTTTCTCTAATTGACATAAATTTTTAAATTATTATTGATAGATTTTTAAACAATCTTGTCATGAGTGTACCAATCGAGACTTTTATAAATCTTATTTTATAATATATTTATAAATTGTAGCAACTTAAAAGTAATAACTATAACTTTAAATGAGTTTCACCCTCCAAAATTAAGTCTCTTTTTCTTTCTATTTAGGCTTTTTTTTAAGAAAAAAAGATATGTATTAATTTTTTGTTATACGTCTTAACTTATTTATTATAATTTTAAAAATTTATGTAACATATAATAGACTAGAGTATAAATTTACAAATCTAACAAAATAATCTAATAAGTACTAGTATTTGTGGTATGATATCTACCTAAACACATGGCACAATTTTATAATTTGCATGAGGAAGACTTTGAAACCAATAATAAAAAATTAACGAGTCGAAAAGGAGGCAGGTAAATTTAGTGCGATTTTTTTTTCTCCTTTTTTTTCCTGTGGGGGAAAGGACAGACGAGTAACGGACAGAGCTCTGAGTAAAAAGAGGAGTCAAAGGCACTCTAATAAATAACTTGTTAAAAGAATGGTGTGACCAGACAAGACCCGGGTCACCAGTGACCAGACCCCTGCAATTTTACCTGTGAGTAGAGGGGGGAGAGAGAGGCAGATGCTTTGATTTGTTTTTATCTTTGGCTGCGTTTCTTTTGCTTATTTTATTTTAATTGTATTGTTAACATTACTGGTATTATAATTAGGGATACCACTGCCTAATCTGCCTAATCACAGTTAAATTTATTATGATTTTAATCATGTAATTATGATTGGATAATTTATTTTAAAATGGTTCTAACATAGTACATCTCTATAATTAGAGAATAAAATTTTTATATTTAGATAATTATTAATATTATTTTACATTAAATTTATGAAATATAATTTAATTTTTTTTATTTATGTCATATTTATTAAATCCAGAGTTTATAAAAAAAAATTATTTTCACTTAATTATTTTTACTTAAAGAATAAAATTTGAGTTTTATTTTTAAATTAAGAATAACAATGTCATAGTAAGAATGACAACCTATTAAATACAGAGTGACCTTCTATTTTGAGTGTCCTTCTATTTTATTATTGAATATTGAGCAATACTGCATATTTTGAAAAATTACTTAATATTCTTTAATTGATTGATGAGATAATGTTGAACGAAGAATCAGTAAGACATGAGAGTTGGTTCTCTGAGATCAATTCTAATTACTTCTTAGTCCTCAAAAACAAAAATTGATTGAAGTAGTCATGATGTATATGATTGAATTAACCAAGATAAGCTAAAGCAAATAAAAAGAACAAAAACAGAATAAGCAATGCAAGGCACATTTATAATAGTTTGGCCATTGAAACGCCTGCGTCCACTGTGAAAAGATGAGCAGGCTTTCGCTGAATCAAAGTATTACAAAGATACAGGGTTACAGAGAAGATGTAAATGAACCCATTGAATGACATGTCATATCGTGAGTCTATGTACACACACAAAGAAATTGATCTAGAAAAATTCTCCACGTGCCAACTCATGGCCCCCGGGCCTTACAACAAACTCGGCTGCTTCCGACGTTCATAACGGCTTCAACAGCCTTTCAAAAGCTGCCTGTGACCACATGTCAACATCGTGTTGATCATGCGGGTTAAAACGCCAACCTCAGTTGCCGTTTTGTATAAGTTGTTCATGTGCCTGATCGCATGTGTTACTCAATCGTGCAGCCGACATAGAGAGTTTGTCGTATAGCCTCTTTTCGGGCTTCAGATGAGATGTCACTCCATCTCTGAATTTATAACCGATTTGTCGTGCTCGAATAATATGAGAAATCAGATTTGAGATTCATTCTCCAACAGATATTATTTGTTAATTTATTTAAATTTTATAAAAAAATTATTAACCACTTAATAAATAACGCATCATTTAAGATAGACAAATTTGAGATATTCATAGTTGCCCTTTATTATTATTACTAAAATGGTTTTAATTTTGTTTCAAGCTTGTCAACTTGAAATAATCTATCTATCTATCTATGTATATATAAAGTTGGGACTCAAAGAGTTAACGTTGCATCACAATTTTTTATCTTTTTATATTTTTTATTACCTTATAAAATTGGCTGAGTTTAAAAAATAATTACATTACAAAAGATTAAAAATAAAAAATGAATAGAAATTAATTATAGAATATTTGGTTGAGAAATAAAAAGTATTAATGCACTTACATTATTTTACACGTCTCCTCTTTCTATTTAAATTCAATAATATATAACCATTAATAATAATTAATTATAAGACTTAAAACATTTATTTCTTTATTTATGTCTCTTCCTCTTTCTTTAAATAAATTCAACAAAAGCTTATGTGGAATCACAATTCTTCATTTTTTTATATTTTCTATTATCTAATAAATTGACTCAGGTTAAAAAATAATTATATTAGAATAAATTAAAAATAAAAAATAAATAGAAATTAATTACAAAAAATTTGGTTGAGAAATTAAAAGTATTATAACACTTACGTTATTATATATGTCTCTTCCTCTTTCTATTTAAATTCAATAACATATAACCATTAATAATAATTAATTACAAGACTTGAAACATTCATTTCTTTATTCATGTCTCTTCCTCTTTCTATTTAAATAAATTCAACAATATGTAACTATTAATAATAATTAATTGTAAATATTGAAATATTTATTTCTTTGTACACGTCTCTTCTTCTTTCTATTTACATAAATTCAACAATATAACAATTAATAATAATTAATTATAAGTCTCAAAACATTCATTTTCTTTTATTATGTTAGCAATTAAACTTTTGTGACTTAAAATACATCATTTAATTAATATAGAGAAAAAAGTTCCTTCATATTTTCTTAACAATGTTATTACCAGGGCCTAATTTTAATGTCATTATGCAATTTTTTGTTTAGTGTCTTTTAGCTTCTTCAGACTCTCTAAATACTAAGTATTTAAGATTTGTTATGCTTGGGTTTCTTTCTATTATTTAACCAGCATTCTCTTTAGAAAAATTCTTGTATTTTTATTGTTTGACTTATTTAAATTTTTAATGTTATGTGTTTCATAGAGTACTCTTTTCTTCACGAGTTAAACGATGATGGAATGATTAGATAATAAGGGTTAGACTTTATAGGATATGGAAGTCTATTAATATAAAAAAATACAGAATTAAATAGTGTAAGTATAATTTTATTGATGAAAATACTATATAAAAAATTCATTCTCCCATTGTTTTCTCTAATTATTTTTTTCCAATTGTTTTACACTTAATGTATCATTTTTTTTTTCATAGGAAAATCTAATATATGCAATATTCAGGAAAAATTTAGTGACTAGGTTTAGACACAGGTGGAGTGAGGATTCTTTGTATAATATTAAGAATTTAAAAGTTGTTTCAATTACAGGTGAGTATAGACCACTTTTGAATTAATATAATATTATTTTCTTAATTATAACTTCATTGAAGAAGTTAGAAGATGGAACTGTTACGATTTCGATCAATAGATTCTAATTCTTATTTTCAAATTTGATTGATTTATATATGAATGATAACACAATTCTCTCAAGTATTTATTTTAATTATTAATGTTTGTTAATTTTAAGTGTATATTAGAAATTATTGATCCTTATGTTTTAACATATTTATCTTATTTTTCCATGATATTACATATGTCATCCTAAGTTTATGTGATGTGTGTGATATTGAGATTATTGGAGCTTGTTGGAAAAAAAAAAGATATAAAAATCACAATAAATTAGTAAGTCAAATATCATCAAGAAAACTATATATATATATATATATATATATATATATATATATATATTATGTTTTATCATACGAATTAATCGACAATCTGACTTTACTAATATTATTAGTTATTACCTAATTTTTAAATTTCTTTTTCAATGAATACATCCAATATTTGTTGAAGAAATGAAAAAGGGTATAGCCCTTAGTGATTATTCAATGTATTCACAAGAAAAATTAATTAAAAAATATATTCTAGGTAGCTCAAGCATCTTCCCATAGATACAATAGAATCAAATCAATATTTAGCGGTTAAAATAATTAATGTAAAAGAAAAAATTAATAAAAAATACTCTAAAAGAAAAAATTAATAAATAACATGTATTTTATTTATTTATTTTATAATTCAACGCATTGCTAAGGATCCTTAGTTTTAAAATTTAATTTGAAACTCATAAATAATTACAAATGATACAAAGTCTGTACACTCAGGCTATATGCATCAATATTTATTTTTAAAGTTAACAAAAAATAATTTATTTTTATAAATAATATTAATTTTATAAGGTTGACTCATATTAAAAAAACTGTATTTTTATCAATTTCATTAAATACAAAGTAAAAAAAAGAATAATACTAAAAAAAATTTTCAAAGCCGCGCGTGGAGTGGTTCTATTTCTTAGTACAATTGTAATTGTGGTGCTTCACCTCGGTAGAGTAAAAATTAAACGTCAGTGTAACTGTCATTTTCTCTGCTGCCAATGAGCACATGATCTACTGCCCATATCTATGCTGATGTTGCCTCATTGCCTTTCCCTTCAGGCTCAATAAAACTGAGATTTTGGCCATGGCATTAGATTTTGCATTAATTTCTAGTTCTTTGATGGTCAGCCAGTGAATCGAAGAGAGTACTCAGTCCTTCTAGCTGGCTGATAATATTACATTTCTAAGAAAGTAGATTGAGACATATGAGAACCAACTAGGGAATTAGATTGAAATCTTACTTCCATACAATTGCCGAACACTTACTGTCTGTTTATAATCTGAACTTCGATCTGATAGTATGAACAAAGATCGATTCTCATTTAACAAAGAAGTGCCCATGAAAACTCAAACTCTCTATCTAATGCAAGCAATTAGTCACGACCAAAAAAAAAAAAATGATGAATTTGTCATGTTAATTGGATGATTATAGCTGTGAACTTGTGAATTATTTGCTGATTTTTCATTTTTTTGCCAAACTTTATATTTCCATATCATTATGTCAATTTTTTTATTTAGAGTTTACTTATATTATAGTTCACGTAACGTACACATAAAAGTCATTATAACTGCTTTTTATGCGTAAACTCTAACGTAGTAATTTCTTTTTATTTATGGATTCGTTTACCCTTTCCTACAATTTCCTTTCCCCCTCGAATCTGTGGAATCTTGCCCAAAAAAAAAATCTCAAAAAATATTAATAACAAAAACTTAAATTTATCAAAGAGTGTGAAGACATTATGCTAAAAGCGATTATCTAGAACAATGATTTAATATGCGCGACTGCACAAGTGTTAAATTATTATTGACGGAACTGTAGCAATGGAAAAAGGGCAAAAAAAAAAAAAAAGCAAGTAGAAAGGGGGCAATGGATCAGAGGCTTGTCCAACGTGCATCACAATTAAAAATAACAACTAAATTTTGTGTCTGTGGCCTCGTGGGATTTTCAAGGAGGTCCCTAGCTAGTGCCTATAATGTGCATCATTGTTTTCAATTGAGCCCTTGTACCTCACAGCACAGTGGTCACTGGTGACTGATCACTGATAAATGGTAATGGCATGGAGAACTGAGCCATTTTTCAAGGCTTAAAAGAGAGTTTCAGTAATAAAAAAATGACCAAAACATGCAACATACCAAAAGAGCACTGTGGGTTACTGAGAATATGCCCCAGCCTGACAAAGCCTGAGAAAATGGACTCCTTTTTTTTTTTTCCCCTCCTCCTCGTAAATCCCCACTTCCTCTTTTTCCGATATTCAATTTTGAAAAAAATATTTTTTTTGTCTCATGGATTGTACTGATGTGTGTGCTCCTGCTATGGGCAATAGCAAAATTTACTGACTATAAATAGGCATGGCCATACATGGGTGCTTCGGTTTGCAAAATGTCTTCAATTGATAGGAGCAACTGGCTGTGGAGCAAAATTAATTACACCAGTTCATTTGAATGTTGCCAGCCCAACAAAAGCAGAATAATCAAACGTTTTTTTAAAATTGCCATCTCATGCTTCTGTCCAAGTCAAAGACATGAATGAATCATAAGCTTGAGAGCCTTATTAGGCTTGTTCAAGCATTAGCCATTTGAACATACACACAAGAAAACAATTTTGATTACTTGAATTCGAAGGTTACGGGTCCAAATTTGATATGTTCCTCCTTGGTCATGAAGTTAGACAAGTAGACAACGAAGAAACAAGAAAGTTTATCCAAATGTAAGATAGATTCTTAGCCTATAGAATTCTGCAATGCATTACCCTTCAAGGGCTCACCTCATCTCATCATAAAAAATTGCAGAAATGCAAAAGCTGTATGAAACATTTGGAGATGATATATTAACCATGTAACACGGGGTCAGTTTCTTCTGGCTAGAAACTTTCATGCCGCGCATAAAAACATAATGGAAAGGAAATATATGTTCAAATATTCAATTTTGAGTTTGACCACAGCCTTTCACGTTTCATGATAACTGGCCTTGTCTGCCCATAAAAAGCTGTCTGAAACCAACGCATGATTGTAAATTCTTTCCAAGCTATCATCTATAACCTATAGACCAGTAAAAAAGCAAGCAAGAAGAACACTTGACACGATTGTTGTACACTTTACAACTGGAATGTTGAAGTGCATATGCCAAACTAAGGGGCAGAATGTAACAACTATAATAATTGTCAATTTATACTCCTCTTTCTCCAGTTCTTTGAAAGTTTTAGGGCACAGAAGCTAAATGCAAGTATCAGTCCCCAGGGTAAAAAGTTACAGCGTACATTAAAGAATTGAAGGCCCGATCCTCTTATCACTTCTGGAAGCTACCTGCTGGTATTCACACAAGAGAATGATACAATACAACATATCGAGACGTGAGATACATAATCATATCAGGTACCACCAGTTTCTGTTGGCATAGTGCAAGGAGCTAATGTGTTTGGTGGCAAGGTGATCCCACCCCCTCTCACCGATACATTCGGGGACTTGACTGAGCTAGCCCTACTCACGAGGCTTGAGTCAAGAAACAAAACTATTACTGTGATATCATCGTGGAAATGCCGGCGGACGCCACGGTCTATCTTCTTCAAGTCAGAATATCTCATTTCTCTCTTTTTTGCCGCTTCTTGTAAAGCAGCTTTCACAAGCCTCCTTGCACTTCCCTGCATGAAGGTTTCATCTCAAATTAATTTTCATCTCAAATTTGTATTTGTTCCACTTCCTACAATCACTCATATTGTCAGCTTCACATAGTGTATATGAAGGCATTTATTCTGAATTCATACAATATTATATGCAAAGAGATAAGACCGCAGGGGAAAAAAATAAAAAAAGAAGTGTAAAACCATGTATAAGCATAAGATTCAAACAAAAGGTTGAGCAGCCCAAATTAAAAACTGATTTCTTTTTGTTTTCCCATTGCCACTTCCTCATAAAGTTGAGAAAACAAATATATTTATGGTAAATTAGTTGCAGTAACAGTAGTCAAAATGAAAACCCTAACCAAAATAATCTAAAATATTAGCCAGCGCCACATAGTTAGATTCATAAAAGGATCATCCTCGTGGAGTTCATGACTCTGCCAATGGTGTACTATAAATCATGATAGGTTCTAAGATCTAAAGACAACCATAAACATCAAACAGTTTAAATTAGAGGACATAATAAAGTGAGCAAAGTCATTCCTTTCTAACTAATTTAGGTATTCAGATTTTTTGGCATAGAATATATATCTTACACTGCGTGGATGATTTTGAACTAAATCAACTGCTTCTTGATTACTTAGGTGTTCCCAGAGCCCATCAGATGCAAATATTACAAATTGATCCTGTGGTTGCAGCTGGTGCACTGAAATTGATGGATCTGCACTCAAAATAGGCCTTTTTATGGGTTCACGAAGGCGAAACTTAACGTATAAAGGCTCCCTGTTGAACTCAGCCTTCTTCAGATATACATCACCAATTGATCTGGAAACCTGAAAGGTCACAGATTGTTACAATCAGCAAAAAGACCAAAAGTGAAATGCTGCATTCAAAAGAAAAGCACGCAACTAGGGTAGTAAATTAAGTTTGAGAAATAAATCCATGAATTATGAGGAACATCATGATATTCAAGCTAGTCAATTGTTTAGATATTGCAAAAGTCAGAGAATATTTTAATTCAGTATTTATTTATAAGAGTTTGCATCATTGACACTAGAAAGTAACTGTCAACTTTGTCTCTGACCATGAAAATATTGATCCACTTACATCTATGTGGAGGGAATCTGTTTGGGCAAGAGGTGGAAATCTTTTTATCTTAACCATACCCAATCATACTTATGACCCCATAAATCCAAATGTACCAATTCTTTTAGCCATTCGGAACTATCATTTTATAAGAAATTATTCTCCATTACCTTCATTTCACTCTAGGCTGTTTCTACCCAAATATTTCTCCTTTGTTTACCTGATAAAATACACCTTTTTTTCAAGTAATACTTTTTTTCCATCCCTTCTCTTGGCTACCATTGGGACGCCAGATAATATGCCAGGAAAAGGGAACCACAAATCATTGTAAATCAAACAGAAGTCAAGGATAAGCAAGCAAACAGCATAGAAAGCTCAAGTCCTGTATTTGTGCTCGATGTTTTAGAATATCAAAGGCCAGAATACAGAAATATTATGAACTGTAGAATATGCAGCATATAGAAACTGAGTAAGTTATGGGACAAACTAGAACTATCCAAGCTTTCAGAAAAACTATCACACATGACCATTTTCTGCACAGAGACAGACTTACCTGTATAAGGCCCTTTACGCGCCATACATTATGCTTTAAAACTACAATCTGGGAGTCATCAGGATGCAATGCTTGCAGCTCCTGTCTCACAGATTCTATGCACGCATTGTGCTCTGTTGAAAGTTGAATGGCTAACACTTCCCCAGTTGCCTTCACAACTCTCCCCAAAACAGCACGGGAATCACCAAGGTTGGCTATGTAAAGTGTTCCACCACAAATAACTCCAACAAGGCAGCATGATCCAACTGCTGCAATTTGAGGTTTCGTAAGCCACTGTTTAGTAACAAGAGACATAAAACCTTCCTCGGTTGCTTGATATGCTTTTCTAATCACATCAACTGACATTGATTGTTGCTCTGAAGCAAACCCTGACATAACATAAAAACAAGGAACAACACAACGTTAGAGACTGAGAATAGATCTCCAATACCAAAAGACCATTAAAAAATGCATACTCCATCCACAGTTATTAAACCACATTAAAGTGGTGTTCAACAACTCAATAAATTTTAGGACCACAAAGCTCCTTTTATACCAGAAATGAATATAGAAAAATTTGAAATTGAAGTCACTTACTCTTGAGATGTTGAAAGAGGTGATCATTAATATAGCGTGATGTCTCAGGCCCTCCATGACCATCATAAACACCCACAAAGGTACCATATGGCCCAAACTCGTGAGTGCTCAAACTCCCTGACTCCACTTGGCTTTGATCCTCAAGTAAATTGTTGGCCTGAACTACAGCCATCGAGAACTCACCATTTACATGATGTCCACAATCTTTGTACCACAACAAGCCATCTTGACGACCTACAGAATCCGAATTCGAGTGAACATATCGGTCGGACCTTGGCCGAAAACAGGCCCTCAAAAAGTTCATTAACTCCGATAACATCCCTCATCTCATCCAGACGACCCTCGTAATTCTCCACATCTAATAGCCTCTCTAAACAACACTGCCCAAATATTCCAGCTGTTATAAATATGCTTCTCTAATTCTCAAACACTCTACAGCAATAACATCAATCAACAACAAAATACACAGAATTAATGCTTGCACAACAAGGATTCAACACTTCTTTATCCTAAAGTTTCTCTACTTCTCAACACAATAATAATTGGTATAACAGAACACTACTAACAATTGCGAACTGTACTCGGCATGTGCATAAAACATCAACAGCAACGGCATCAACGCGTACACACAAAGTAACAATGATGTAATTGGAACCTAACAGATCAAAGAAATGATGTAAAGAAGCTCCCTTAGAGATGTTTTTCAGTTATAAATTACACCAAAATGATATGAAAGTCATCAACTCTCTTCTTAAAACAGAAATAGCCAATGAACACATGCACAGCTGCTAACAATGAAAAAATCAAACAACAACAAAACTTTGAAAAATAAAATGGTCAAAGCCCCCACTTTTCTTTTCCTTCAAAAAATATCAAAGCTATTGATACAATCCAGAAAGTCTAACATTTCACATTGAACAAGCGAAAACCGAGACCAATTCCATAAATCCCCACGAGCTCATTGATCACAAAAACTTTCAACTTTTTCTTTAACTATCAAAAAGAAAAACGAAAGCTTACCCTTTAGTTTGACTAAATATATCAAGGTTGATGAACAACAGAGAAGGGGGATCTAAAAAGGACAAACTTTCATGTGGGTATAATTCAAAGCATTAGATCTATGGATCAATCAAATCAGAAGATAAAAACTAAATATGGGTTAGACTTGTTTTTGAGTCCAACAAAACAAAGGAGCTACTTTCTTTTTCTTTTTTTTTCCCCCCCTCCTTCCTTTCCCCCCTTTAAAATTAATGTGAAGAATTGGATGAAACAAATGAAAACTGAAAAGGGTCTTTCTATGTAAAAAGCTTAGCAGACAAGACCAATAAAGGAGCAACAATGGAGAGCTTGAAGCCAGCAGAGCAAAGGTCCAGTTCTGGGCTCCACACACACTATTGGGCAATAGAGAGAGAAAGTAGAGATAGACAGAGAAAATACACAAAGAGTCAATGAGATCGAGTTATTTTGGACGATGATATAATGATATTGTGCACTGTAACTTCATTTTACACAAATGGGGGTGTTGCATGAAATAAGGTTCGTGTTGTCACACGTGGACCAATCAATATTTTACACTGTTCTCTTCCATCTGAATTATCACGCTGATTAGAGAATGGAGATCTAGTTGGAACTTTGTAAGATTTCTTTAGATACAAATTAGTTCGTTGCTTATTGTAATAACAAAATTTTCAAATTTACGCATTTCAATTTGAAAATACTACAAGACTGATAAAATAATCATTAATTTATTTTTTGTCGGCTGTGAAGACTTATCTAACTACGAACTTTACGCACGTATTAAGACTCACTTATAATGTGCCAAATTTGATAATTTACTTCAAAATATTTTTATTTGAAAATAAAGATGCTTGAATGTGGTTTATCACCGAACTCTCTTTGTTAAAATAAAATAAATTACACAAAAAATGATTATATATAAAGAATAAATACGTGTTAAAATTTATTTTGAGATGTGATGGTAATTAATATAAGATGAACATAAATGAGTATTAAGATGTTGTTTAATTGGTATAAGATCTTATCAACTTGTTTATACAATTTATTAATAAACGACAATCCTGTTTGGGATTAAAGTGCAGTAGTTTTTAAGATATAATTATCGTAGAAAAAATTATGATTATGAAATAAAAATTAAAATCATGTTGTAAATATATTATTTAAATAATAATTTAAAAAAATTAATAAAAATATAATAATTCTTTCATCATCCAAATATAAAATCAAATCAATTTAACTTTTAAACGATAATAGTTAATATTTATCAATCACTTTACTCTACCTAATCTTAATTCTAAATAGGCCTTACATTTGTCTTTAAATGAATCTCAGATTTTATTTAGAGTTGCGGTAGAGTTTAAGAAAAGTTCCATTAGGTTGCCATAAATACTTTTAGTTAGTGTTTAGGGGTGTGATTAAGAAATATCGAAGGGGTTTTGACCAGATGAGCGAAGGAATTCAGGGGAATTTCTGTGGATTCATTGGAAAGAGCTTGGAAACTTCTTAGGGTTAGCTTTTTAGCTTATAAGCTTATTGAATGAATTATATAAAATTCCTAGTCAATATAAATACTGAGTAACGAGAGTATTATCAATCAATTGATGATATTATTAAAAGTATTATCAAAGGACCCTGGTAAACAGCTCATATAGAGCTTTTTTGCATTTGGACATATCCATGAGCCGCCGACTTTTTATGAACCAATCTTAAATTGTTCCCAAGCTTCCTAGATCTTTCTTTTTCTTCCAAATTCTTTTTCCCAAATTTTCGAAAGTGATTTTTTTAGCTTTATTATACAAAGTTAAAAAAAATAATTAAAATTGGTGGATTTTCTTTCTAGTATTATAATTAACAACTTAATAAAGTATTAATTTTAATTATATTAAAAAAGTAGTTCAAGGGTAAGTAATTTTTAAATAATTTTATTTAGCAAAGTACCCGTATCTAAATCTTGATAAAGATATTAAGTTTTGTTTATATATATATAATTTAGCAACTAAATTTATATAGAATTTGTTTTCCATTTTTGGGATTAAATTTCACCAAAGAAAGAGGACATTTTGGAACTCTAGCTGTTACCAGAGTTTGAATTTAATAGTCCTAATTAATTGGGACATATATAGAAGAAGTGATATTAATTAATTGAGATACATAGAAGAAAATCGAGAACATTGGAGCAGTAACTTCTCAAATTTGCTTTCAAGGAAAAATAGAAGGTTAAAAATACTCATACAAAGGAAGCAATAAATACAAAAGAAAATTAGAGGATTATTGAGAGTTTAGATCCCACAATCCAACTTTAGACCCTTTGAAGTTGTGTAAGGTAGTCGGCGGAGAGGATTCAAATTCATCACAAGTGATCCATATAGTAAAACGGTATCGGATAAAAATATTCTTCTAGTATCCAAAAAATTCTTTGAATCTGGCAAATGGCATTGTCATACGATTAGGTAAAACGAAGATATGTGGGTACGATCACAACTGTACAATGTTCGGTCTTCAATGGAGGAATTGTAAGGTCCGTGTCAAAAGGGTTGCTCTCATTCTCCTTAATGAAAAGATAGTACGTGGTTGTAGCCAACGTGAGCCTAAAAATCTCACATTCTTTGTCCTCCGGAAGCTGCATATTTTGCACGATACATGTGCGTTTCAATTGTGTGGCATGCAATTCAACAGTTGAATGAAATTCTTGCCGGGTACTCGACATTTCAATCTCCCTCAGTCAAGATGTTAGAAGAATTTTGTTTCTTGGTGTTCTACACGCAAGAAAATTATTTTCGAGACATCAGACGTGAAGGCATTATTTGCATGTTTTCTTATAGAAATTTGACGCTAGTTAAATAGTATCGGCTGCCTCCAACTTTATGTTTCAAACCGTTCGAGTATGTGCGCTAGGCGTCAATAAATTTTAGACTTCTACTTTCAAATTCGCATTTAAAAGAAAAATGATACAGCTTGTGAATGAGACTACTCGGCATAAAACAGTTAAATTTTACAAAGTATGAAGATTGTGACGTCGAGATAGAGTGGACACACAATCCCTTTTTGTTTCGTGCGTGATGCATCGATGGTTATTTTAATTTTCTTCTCTGTTCCATTTGTTATGTTAGGTATGGAAAGAAAGCGAAAATTCTGGATACGATGGACTTGCAATGTTGAAAATAAAGGCACCGCATTCATTCGCATGTTTTATAAATAATCATAATAATAATTGCCAATAGTGGGGTATATTTTGCTTTCTTCAAATTCTTGCCCTTGCGTCAGTAAATTGAGCTGTTCTTCACCGCACTTTGTGTTATGGATTATGATGGGTCTATTCATAATTTTTTTACACCAGTGAGGGTGGAGTTATTTAGGAGGCAAAAGAAAAAAGAAAAAAAAATTGCACGAAGTTCTTTCGCTGTCTTTGCTTCATCCTTAAGGTTAATGCCATTTGTCAACAGCTGAAGTTGTGGATCATGCTCCATTCTTTTCCTTTCCTTTGTAGCTTCTGGCAGCATTACAACAATGAACTTGGCCCCAACACTACTTTGAGTTACAAGAGAGGATCACCTACATATATGCTTTAGTCTGAGACATTGCTCGGCTTGTAAAGCAGGCATATATGTGCTAAGATAATTATGCCCCACTCTATGAATTGGTTTAGCAAAGCAACACCATGTGATAATTGTATTCACTATAACACGAGTTATAATCAATTTTTTATTTTTATTACTTTATGAGAAAAGAATTTAGATATGCGCTATTTTTGTTTTTTTTTTCCTACTTTAATTAATGATCTCAATTAATTAAGACTAAAGTATTACATTAAATTCTATAAAATACTTGCTTAGATAAATAACCTTCATAAATAAAATATATATATACTTTACTCACATTTTATAAAATAAAAATATTTATAAATTAACTTCACATAATTATTCTTAATTAAAAAAAATTAAATCCATAAAACTCTAATGGCTACAGTGTGCTTGAGATGAATATATTACTATTATTTTTTGACATAGATTCTTTTATAATATATTAGTACTGTGACAGGCATGATTCATGAAAGAAAATATTGAATAGATAAAGTTGGATAAAGGGGAGACGAGATATGTCCCTTTTCCTAACGTTTTTCAATTTAATGCGTCCATTGCCCAACTCAGAATCTCTTATAAAACTAATTGGATTTGATGTATTTCTCATTCTATTGAAAGCTAATTAACAAAGCTTCAGCTCTGTGATTGCATCTGCGGCCAGAAACCGAAAAAATGAAAAACCGGCAGTGGTGGGGGCACAAACAAAATGGTACAGTTTTTGCATTATTATTCTTGGCATTCTTCGAACCTGAAGCCTAAATTTGCCACGTGAATAGGGGGAAAAAAATAATGGGTATAGAAATTAAAATGCAAATAATTCCAGAATACCCAGAACAAAAAAAAAGGAAAGGCCAACAGCAAGCTTGCAAATAATTTGGGGATTGAATTGAAATTTGGGTCCTACTTGCGATTTCTATCCCACAAGACATATGAGTACAGTGATCTTTGGGACCATCACGGAACTATATGATTCTCTGAAAAAAAAAAATTGCTGATAAATTTTATGGGTTTCTTGTTTGGATCTGGTATGATCTTCGTTTGGTTTTGTTTTTTTTTTTTTTTTAATATCTAATTAAGAAGTCCTTCTCAATTGTGAATATCCTCTAAGGAAGACGATTGTAAATATAGTTATTTTTTATTTTCGTTTGGTCTTTATTTTTATTTTTTGATTTTATATAATTTTTATTGTGAAAAGATTTTTTAAAATTTAATATTATTATTTCGACTCTTATTTATCTATTAGTTTAAACTTTTAGATGAATCGATCGTATCTAATTTATAATTATTTCTCTTCGAATTTTTTGCTATCATTTTCATGTTTAACTATAAGAATTCTCTTAAGTTGATAATTCAATAAAAAAAAAAAAAAAAGTTCCCGGCCTAAAAATTTGTATAAATTTACAAATCCGTACAAAACTGATTATCATCGCGATCAAATTTGGGCAAATGTCATATCCCAATGGGTTCAATGCATTGCTGCGTAGTGAGTGGGTGGGGAGTCATAAATCAAATTAAGATTGCCAAAACTTCAGAACAAGAGCTGGATCACAAAGACCTTCATAATTGAAGAACACGAGTATTCAAAAAATAAAAAAATTAAAGAGAGAGAGAGAGAGAGAACAAAATTCAGTCTGCCTTATCTCAACCACTAGAGAGATCAGCAATTCGGATAATGTGGTTCGACTCAAATCTTACGAAATGTCTTGTCTCAAATGAAAACAATGTACTTCGCAGCATCGGTTGCGAAACATTTATTGGAAATGGACCCAATAATAAAAATGTTTAAATTATTATTTGATTTGTTGTATTTTGTGTCCTTTAGATGAAGTTGTAAGCACATATATATATATATATATATATATATATATATATACACCTCAGTTAAGGCCTCCCTTGAAAGTTGAAAATATTTATTGGGAATTCTGTTATTAATACATATATTTGTCTATTTGGGTCCTCCGTTTTTTGAAAAGTTATAGACTTTTTTTAAAAAATAAAAATAAAAAATCTGACCTAACTGCAAATAAATTAATTTGTGGATGGAACTCAAAGAACGTGCCAGATGACTAGTGTAATTTATTAATTAAAACAAATGCGTAACCTAGGTTTTATTTGGGGTCATGTGGATTAGGGTTACTTTCTTCTTTTTGTTGCCGCATTGACCACAGACTTGGAAATGTATAGCCTAATTATGTAGGATGTGTATTAAAAAAAAATTTAATTAATTAAGAAAGCTAAGTTTTGAGCTCGTTTCATGTGAAAAGCCAAAAAAAGAAGACAAAAATTCAAGCAGTTGAGAATGATGTATGATATGATGCATAATGTTTACAGAAGTGGGAATTTTATTAGGAAGAATAT
Source organism: Aegle marmelos (assembly GCA_030449875.1). Taxonomy (NCBI): domain Eukaryota; kingdom Viridiplantae; phylum Streptophyta; class Magnoliopsida; order Sapindales; family Rutaceae; genus Aegle; species Aegle marmelos. Next base: position 5,755,776 of record JASUUL010000058.1, read on the forward strand.
TATCTTAATTTTTTTTTTGTTTCTTAAAATGAAAAATGAATTAAAAAAAAGAAAGTTCAGTCAAATTACTTGACATGTTGCGTGACATATTGAATCTCAGATTTTGATTCAGCAATGATGCCATGAATCTGAAAGTAGGTCCTATTTTGATTTTCAAAAAAGATTTGCTTCGATGCTTGAGCATCTCATCACTGGCGGATTGATAAGTTGATGAATTTAATTTCTTCTTCTTTTTGTCACCTTTCCAGAAATTTCAAGCCTTGAAAATTCAACAGTACGACTGGTCTGGAAGTTTGAATCTCTTCATAGGGAATTCGGTCTTTCGGACAAAAAAAAAAAAAACAGAAAATTAAGTAATGCTTGTGCTGTATTTTATTTCATCTTCTAGTTGACATTGTTGGTTTAACTGTGTTAAAAACTTGGATCTATTTTAATAAGTTTTAGACAATTTAAACCCTAGATAAAATAATAATCCTAATTGATTAATCCCAAAATCACTGTTCATAGATCGCCATTGGTGCGCTACTATTATAAATGATTATTTATATGATATTTTTTATATAGTTCGCACATATTATTATTTACAATTAATGGTTATGTAATACTACTCTATATGAGTCACTATTTATAAATATTATTTATCATAACTATTTATGATATTGTTCATATATTATTTGTTCATGCTAAATCTATTAAATATGTTAAAAGCAATAAATTACAGAAAATTAAACACACACAAAACTTTTATAAGGTTCATATCACAATTCTATATATATAAAATCATACTCAAACATTAAACAATTTACTAAATCGTGAAAAGATTATAATCTATTGAAACCTTACATAATTTTAGACTCTCTCTTATTTTTTTTGCCGCCTTATTAAATCTAACTTAGTTGAACTTACTTAGCAAGTCTACTTGTCTTTAATTGTTTTTGCTCCTTCCTTAAGATCCACGTAATTTAACCAATAACCTTTCCTTACGAAGAGATCAAAGTAACCATAAAGAAAGTCTAATGAAAGAATTAAATATTAAAATTTCATAAAGGTATAAAATATCAAACCCTACTAAATAGGGTTTCTTTTTTTGTTCTATGTGGTGGCAATGTCTTTGGAATAAAATATAATATGTCTTCTTCACATTATTAAAGTGTGAAATAATTCCCTTTATATGAATTTAGTATTTGATCCAAACCAAAGTAGAAGGGCATTAGGATATACTTCCTTAAGAGTATAATATTTTTTGAGTACTTGATATACTTAGCGATCTAGTAATTACCTTTATTTAGAACTCTTCGATATGTAATTCTCACGTTCATGCTAATTTGCTTCTCTATGCCTCCAGAAAATATTCTGTAATATTCCATATAGTCTAATTCAATAAATGCCCAAGACTGGATAAATTTCAGAAATAAAAAAATTACAATATTATTGATGCAATAATGCTATTAATAAAAACCCTAACAAGCTGGTGAAAATTCCTGCAGTAATAAGAAGAATTTAGAGTTTTTATCCCATTTATGTAAGTGAAAATAAATTTTATAATGTCTGTTTGTGTAAATACTACTTAAAATATTTATATATAAAGTTGTTTTAAAAGTTGTCTTTAGGAGTCCGATCGAATAATTTTTAAATATTTTAATTTATTTTAGTTATTTATATATAAAGTTATTTTAAAAATTTGAACCTAAATGATTGACTGAAAAGAAAAATCTAAAATAAATTAATTTTAAAGAGTTAAAAAGGCTAAAAAAATTTAATTCAAGTTTTATATACTTCTTTTATCTTTGAAAAAAAGAAAAAAGAAAGCAAACCGCCTCGAAAGTTCAGATTGAAAAATGAGAACAGCACGACGTACTGAATGAAATTGTTTTCAAATTTAACGCGTGGATGCATTTCTTGTCAATTGCTATCATGCGCAGAACTTGGCCGCAATAATTTATTATTATTATTATTTTTGGATTTTGGGCATTCGTACTGCAACCTTAGCATTCAACCTTGGCGTTGGGCCGCAGCCGTTTACACAATGAAGCGGCGGTTAAAAATTTTGAAGTCTCTAGAAGATATATTAAAAATCAGGCGCCAAGATAATGATTTTTGCCCAGTACAATTAATTTGTAAACGGTGTATATACGACAAAAAAAATTAATTCACATTTTATGAAAATAAAGTCAAAAGTGATTCCATTGCTTGATTTTTAGTTTGCTTACTATTCTATTACCATGACAAATTGATGAGTAGTTTTTTTTTTTTTTAAAATTTGAAACCCAATTCTTTGATTTTTATCTTGTTAATTATTTTTATTTTAGTTTATTTCTTCTTTGTAACAGTTGCCTCAATTATCAATTAAAATTCCCAAATCAAAATCGATGCAGTTACAAGCAAAATTATTAAATTCTCAGAGACTACAATACCACAATTATAAATGAAAAAAAAAACTTTAAGATCAATCCCCTACTAACTAGCACTTGAGGTTTGAACTTGACCACCTGAAAATTTATCCCAAGCTTTGTCGACATGCATGATGTAATAAAACTAACAAACCTTTATTAGAAGGAGGTGCCTTAGTCACATTTAATTATAACTTATAATACTCAAATGAACAGTGAGTGTGTGAGATTTACTCACTATTCATGTGAGTGTTGTAAGTTACAATTGAATATAACTTAGTATTATTCTTATTAGAAATGCGTGGATTCTTTTATGTAAGTTAATTATGTTAAAATATAAAAGATACTGACCTGTTTCTCATATTGACAGAGATGTGTAACGGTTAACATTGATTTGGCTCAAGTAAATCCATCAGAAAAAAATTGCTAATGACCAAGTTTTTAGGAGGATTAAGCCAAAAAAATATGTTTGATTATTGCAAGGTGAAGAGTCATCGTCCCTCTCTTTCAAAGCCACTAGTTTTGTGGGCATGCGTCAATAATGTGGATGTGATGCTATCTAAAACTATGTAAATGTAAATGTCATAGTTTAAAACAAACGAAATGAATGGGTGATGGTGGTAATTAGGTTAACTTCACATCATTTTGACCACTTTGATTTTGAAGTTTGAATGAAACCGAGTGTGCATCTGACACCTGTTGGACCAAAAATATTCACCTATCTTCTACTTATATAATATTCCCAAATCACTCCACCTAGGATTCAAAGTGAATCTTATCCAAAGTTTGAGGCATATTCAGTGGAGAATTCCGTGTAACAACCACATTTCTCTCTCATAAGTGCCGTGGGCTCATTCTCCATTAATAATTAAAAATTTAGTAATCTTATAATAATGTAGTTAGCGGCAGAGAACCTATAAAGTTTGTAATTAAATATACTAATTAGGTAATGAAAGCTCAATTGAAAGTAATGTGGTGTAGATGAATGTGAGTCTTTCAAATTTTCGTCACTAAAATGAACAATCAATTGCAACACAAAATTAAATTAGGTTTAAAATTTTTCTGATATTACCCAAGGCTCGATTGGTATATACACTTATCTTTTTTTCACAATATAAGTAGTTTTGATAATAGAGATTTTACAATTAAAAATTTTTAAGGAAATAATCACTTTTGTTTTTGAAATAAGTTTCTCGAAAATGTCGTGAAAGAAATAATTATATACCCACTACACCAAATTTAGAGTGGCTGTTAACTAAAATTTTCCAAGGATAATTACTAAAAAGTTGTTTACATTCATTTGGATGTATAGCGGGTCACGTAACACCCAATCAATGACTTAGGAGGATATTAGTATTTGAGTTTCGAAATTAATCAGCCCAACAGTCTAAATTGGGCCTACATCTACGGCCCAAATACGAACCCATAACCATCCCACCATCTCCACCGTCGATCTAAACCAAATAATCAAACTCCCGATCCCACGGTCGAAACACCACGATGCCGTGTAACCTGACAGCACCATAAACTTTACTCTCATTCTTACAACTGTCTCTGGATCAAATTCACAGCAGTGGTTTAATTAGGGTTTTATCTATTCACTCACTCAAAATTAATCTCCCAAATTTACTAAAAAAGAATGAAAATTTGTTATTCAATCAGCTGAGAAAACATGGCCTTTAGTTGCAGAAGCAACCAATCGAGGCTGAAACACTTAACACATCTATTCAAAAGATATTACATTCAAGTTCCTTCTCTTTACCACAGCGTCTCACACACAAAAATTTGTGAGGCAAAGAAGCCATTTTGGGAAAGCGCTGTTAAAACACCTAATGGTTTTTGCAACAACGTAAGATTTTTTGCTGCCCCAGTTCAGGTAGTTAATTATTTTTTTTCATACTTTGTAATTCACTATCCGGGCATCAATTTTCTTTTTCCCATTTTGGATGGCTAGCCTACTGGTATCACTCTGATTCGTGAAAAAAGTTAGTTGGTCTGTTTTATGCCAATTTTCTTTAATCTGAGTATTATTTATTTCTTTATTTATTTTCGTTTTGTATGATATTTGTTATTGTGGCATGCTACCCGATTTAAACTTTGTTGACTTTTTCTGCATCGCTTGGCTTGTCATATTAGCATATGAGGTAGTGGTGGCGGTTAAGGTTAACGTGTCGTTCAATTTCAGGCTCAGGAGAAGAAGGATGAGAAGGAAACCAATGGACCACGTTTAAATGATAAAATCAATGCTCAGTTTGTTCGGCTGGTTTTAGACGAAGGTATGTTTGTTCTAATTTGCTTAAAAAAGTTAGCAACATACTGTATAAGCACATGTTATATTGTTGCTCAATGCCGTATAATTGAGAATTGTTTTCAATTTTCTAAAGCAAAGAGGGGGATGTGTGTTGAAGAATGTGAGTGTATCAATTGCTCAGTCTAAGGCTAGGATGAAACTTCAATGATCAGTTTATAATCAATACAGAGACATGGAGGAGCGTTGCAGTCATTTGCTATTAGTGGTAGGCTTTAATGAAATGATAATAAGCTATAAGCAGCATTTCTTCCATAAAGTTGTTGGTGATTGCGAAACTTGTGTTGCATTTCGCATTGCATGTTAGAACATAGTGGAAATATAGTATAAGTGATTGATAATATGTATACATGCAGGGCACAAAGTCGTCTCAAGACATGAAGCACTTGTACTTTCCAGGAGTCTCAAATGCGATTTGGTTGAGGTAGTGTTTTTAATGCTGTACTGTCAATTCACTTTTAGCAGGTATCATGCATCATGCTTTGCAAATGAAGTGATAGAAGAATGGCTGCATGTGGTGGTTCTGCATGGTTGGAACTAGTTTTTGGCATATGTTTTAGTTGCTTTGATCATGGCTATCACTTCCATTTTTATTACGTTATGAGATCACATAACCTTCTCCAAGATGCTCACTGTATATATTTAGGTTAAATCTTTTGACTCTCGTTGGCCTGAAAATTGTTCCTTAAATTTTACAGGTTGATAGAAAGGCAAACCCACCAGTCTGTAAAATCATGGACTTCCATAAAGAGAGGTACCAGAAAGAATTAAAGGAAAAGGATCGTGCGAAAGCCAAGGTAGGAAAGATTGTGGATTATTTGCTCTAATGTTGGTTACTTTAATGTTGATGCAATGCTTTGGGTGAGAACAATGTCTGATATTGTATGTCTTTTAATTAACTTTAAATTCGAGTTGGTTTCCATTGTACACTTTTTGAATGTTGCAGGTTCTTGCATTTTTCTTTTCATCCACTTGTGGCCTGCTTTATTAAATGTTATTTTCTTTAGTGGTGATGGTTTTGAGCAGCTTTATTTTTTATGCAGTCTGACATGACTTTGAAAAAGGGAGATTGCAAAGAAGTGAGGTTCTCGGGGAAAATTGTAAGTTACTTAAATACGCTATTCTTTTTGCCTTTGTCCATGCCTTTGGAAAATGGTGAAATTTTGTTCAAAGATATTTGATCATAAAATTACCTAGTACATGTTTGCAGATGAATCTAGGTTTCAACAGCCTCATTGACTTTCTCCATATTTAATACAGAATCTACCCATAGGAAAGCCAGTTTCCCTACAATGGAAACGGTTACTGGTATCCAGTGAGATTTTCCTCTAGGGAAATGAAATTAATCGTCAACCGTGACCTTATGCTAAAATGTATATGATTGGATGTACATGTGTTCTTAAGGCACTCAGCTCATGCTCAAATTATGGTTTATGCTTGTCATTTTACAGCTTTCTTGTCCTTCACACCCTTCCTTTCTCGCACAGTACATGTGCTAATAATGTTCTGATATTACTGAAATGAGGATGCATTGATAAGTAAAACGAAGAAAACATCTTACTTGCACCTCTGGTTCTGTTTCAGGAACAAAAAGACCTGCAGATGAAAGCAGATACAGTCAAAAGATTGATGGAGAAGGGTTACAGGGTGAAGGTATTTTCTTTTTTTGAAAAGGGTTTTGTGAAGTTAAATGATTTCCTATTGTGGAATTTGCTACTTTCTTGAGTGCATTCGCTTTTTCATGAGATCTCATGTGAGTGATAACAAATTTTGTGTCATCTTAATGTGTTCTTCATTTGTAATACAAATACATATGTGCAACATGCCATATTTTAAGTGCTCATTACAACGGATCTATGCGATATGTGCAACATGCCATGTTTTAATCTCGATATAATGTATCCATGTGATTTATGTCCATTTTTTAATTCATGTAAATTGTAACCTGTATGTTTATGTGCATGCATAAACACACAGAAGTCGGCATGTTAATGCATGCATTGAAATTGTTCTATTTTTCCCAATGTGTTGATTCTACGTGGCTCCAAAGTCCTCTAATAACATTGTTAAAGTTGATCATATCTGTTCTGAAATTATTTAACCTTTGTTTTCTGGTTGTGAACAGTGTATGGCTTTGCCTGTGGGTAAAAAAGAAGAAACAGAGGACTTGGGAGGATACTTATCCCGTCTCATTGATTTGGTGCTGTCATATTTCTTAATATTCTAGTAATTTTATATGCCCGAGTTATTGCTTGTTCCTTTTTCTTTGGCCCCCTAATTTTTATTATTATGAGCAACTGCAGATTGAAGATATATCTGTTGTAGAAAGTGGGCCACACGTGGAGAGAAAACAAGCATATGCTATAATTAGGCACATCAAATTTGGCCCATCAAAGAAAGGTGGTTTAAAAAAATCGAAGGCTGTTGGGGATACAAGTGGTGTTAGTAAGGCTTCAACTCCATCGTCAACTATTGATCGTTCGGGTGATATCCCCACACCTGCAATGCATGAAGAAGATCCTGCAAAATTTGGCTTCGAAGATATAGAAAAAGAGAGCACTCCATGGTCAGTTTCAAACTCAAATGATGATCTGAACAAAGTATTTGATCTTGCTGATGAAGAGAAGGGGTTGACTTCAAACTTCACACCTAAAGTAATGAATGCTGCACCAGAAACAGCTGGGCCTTCTGCAAGTATCAGTTCTTCAAACCATTCTCACCCCAAACCGGTGCCTAATTTTTCAAGGGCAGAGACGCTTGGATCTACTCCACACGGGCCTTCCCTTGCAACTGAAAATAGGTATGCAAGAAGTGAACAAAGAAATCAATTCCCACACAAGCCAATTGATAATCTGGGGTCAGGTATAAGAGAGTCCTTCAGGGTAGAACCACAGTTTCCTTATCAAGGAAGGCAAGCACCATCACCAAATATGAATGCCCCTCCTTCAATGGGAGAAAAGAAGCCAATCAGGACTGAGGCTCCTAGTTTTAGGAACTCAAGGCTTCCTAATAGCATGCCTGGTGATGTTCCCAATACCCGAGAATCTAGTTATGGAATTTTCAGCAATCCAACAGCCAATGCTCCTGCAGGGCAAGGTATGGCAGCCAATAGAACTAAGGAAGGCATGCCTACTCAGGGCACTGCAGGAGTCAGAGCAAATCAAAACATTTCCGGTTTAAAATCTGATGGTAGCCAAAAGCCTGGCCTGGATAATGGACAGGGGAAATTTGGAATATTCAGTCGATAGAACTTAGATGTAGTATCGGACTGAATATCCAAAGCATATGAGGAGTCAGTGAAAAATGGAGATGAAACAATGATTCTTGCCACTAATTTCTAGCGCCCACGATTCTGGTGAAGTTTCTTTTTATTATCCATGGATCATTTTGACGATTGTCGCCCATCGTCCCCCCGGGTATATGTATCATCTGCAATTCAGTTGAACGGCTGCAAACGTTTTTCCTGTAGGCAATACTAAAATATTCTTGTTTGGATGAGAGCATTTTTTCATTTGTATTGTTACCCTCTAAAACAAATAACAATTTTGGAAATTATATTTTGTATTGGGAGATCACACAGATCAATAATAAATCTCAGGTTCCTCGTCTCATTCTTGTTTCTAAATCCGTCTTTGTGAAGGGACAGCATCCTCAATATTTATAAGTAAAATCAATGCAGTGCGTGCCGTCACACATATTATGGTGTTTGATGGCACTTGTGGCACAATCTCATTAGGGGATGCTGGTTCCACATGCGAGCTTTTCCAATAAAATCCTACCATGCATGCCGTTGTACCTCATAATGGGTGCGATACGTGCACTAAATCAAACGGTAGCACTATATCAAATGCGATATATATACTATATGCATTTGTTGTAGTTATTGGGGGTGCCAAAACTTAAGTAGAATGACTTAAGAAATTCACCTATACGTGAAATGATCATAGCAAGCCCATTAGTTTATAAAGATTGATCTCAAAATGACTTCTATTTTTTTAACTTATATGGTACGCATTCTTGACTTTCTAACACTGGTTATATAAATATTATTCTTTTGAGAGACCGAGGGGTCTGAGTGTCATTTTCTTTCCCTTTTTTTTAAAAACATTTTGGGTAATGTTTATTTTCTTTAGAAAATATCTCTTATCGCAATACTCCGTCCAAGCGGTGACGTTACTTTAAGAGCAATACTAAATGGTCCGGGTTCTCGACCCGACTCCAAGAATCCAACACTTCTATTCGTATTATAAAAGCTGCGGACGGCCAAATTGCCTGCATTTTGACTGCCCTAGCGAAAGCGCGAGAGCGTCGACGAGTAGGTCTTCAAAGTTTCTCTAAATCCTAGCGTTTTACACTCATTTCAGCCCTTACTTCCTGCCGTTTTGCCTCATTTCAGTTCTGTCGAGGTTAACAAATTTCTAAACCCTAACAATAGTAATTATGTGCTACAATCAGAAATGGAACTTTGAACCTGTTGATGCTTTAACAGATTCTCTAAGTTTCTTTGCATTATTCTGCATTTAAATCGGAGGAAATGTATCATATGTGATTATGATTGGATTTTCTTGTAATTGTTTTAGTATTTGGAGAATTATATTAGCCAGTTACTTGAGTTTACTCTTTGTTTACTGTTCGAGATAAAATGCTAGAGATTAATGGGGGAAATTAATAGGCAAGCATATGTTTGTGATTTTATATCTAGAAATTGGAGATAAGTACAAGATTTTTAACATAAATGTATATTTGTGCTGTATCTTTTCCTTTGGGCTGTTCAATTTTTACTTTTCTGTATCTTGTGACCATAGAATTGGTGTTTTGAGAATGAGTCTCCTTATTTGGTGTAGGCATCAGCAGCAGAGCTTGTTCCTTAAATTGCTTGGTTTGATAATATTACAATGGATTTTGATGAGTATGAATATTTGGAGAAAACGGTTGAGAATCCTGAACCCGCCAAAGAGAAGGAAACGGCGAATGGTGATGGTAATGTGAAATCCGAAGACAGAGTACGGAGTCGTAGTTCGAAGTTTAAGAGTGATGAAAAGGTTGAGGATTATGATGATGATGGTGGTCATCGCTCTAGGGGTTCTAAATCTAGAGATGAGTCGCACAACCATGATCGTTGGAAAGAGAGGGACTCATCCTGTCACCGCTCTTGGTCTAGAGATGGAGGAAGGGATCATGCTAGGAGTAGCCGGGAACACAGGGATAGGGATACGGAGAGGGACAGGGACAGGGAGGAGAGGAATGGGAGGGATAGAAATAGAGATCGTGGTCGGGATCGGGGAAGGAGAGAGCGGGATCATGACACTGAAAGAGACAGGGAAAAGGAGAAGGAGGAGAGGGAGAGAGAGAAGTCACATCGAAGTGGGAGTCGGTTAGAAAAGTATAGGAGCGATCGTGATGAAAGAGGAAGGAGTCGGGACAGGGAGGTTATAGAAAGAGAAAGGAGTCGGGACAGGGAGCTTAGAGAAAGAGAAAAGGAGCAGGAGTCGAAGGATAATGATAAAGAAAACAGGTATTCCTAATGTTTTCTTTCTTATTTTATTTGTTTATGTATCATTCTTGTGTTTTTGTTGCTACTGAATTTAGTTTATAATTATGTTTGAGTGGGCTCAGTGTGTGAACAAAGCAAAATTTGTCTTCTTGGTACGGACAATGTTATGGCCATCTGCTGGTTGATGCCCTATCAAATATTTACAATCCTTTGTTTTACTTTTCATTGCAACAAGCAAATTACTGATTGCATGGGCTTCATGACACCATATTTGTGGCAGAGTAGCTACAAACAAACAGAAAACCATCTTATGATTTCTTTTGAAGAGTACATGATAAGGCACATGCTAGTTCTGTTGAAATTTCATCATTTGTTGTATTGTGTGGATGTTCAAAGTTTCAATATTTAAATTTGCTTATCAATGGTATTTTGTGTCTCATTTTTCACAACTGTCTCTATGTCACATATATTTCATTGGGTAAATTGGTGCTTGGAAACAATATTGAATTAGTGCAAAGTTAAAAATACTGGTTATTGAATACTAGATTCTGGGAACTCGCAGATCTGCTAGTGCAATCTTCAGATGGTCCTTCTGGCAATTGGGCCAGGCACAAGAACTCAGATCATGGGTTTTAAATGTTTCTACCTAGACTTTAAAGGCTTGCATTGCAAGATGAGGATATCAGTGTTGGAGGTTTTGACCGGGGTGGTTATGTCCTCTTATGATTTTTCACTCCTCCTCCTTTGGAATCAATTGCTTAATATATATATTTATTTTGTTGCAGAAATCCTGGTGAGAATGTGGTGGGCTTTGCTTAAGAGAAGTACTTTATCTTCTGATGCTTGTGGAAAATACAATGTTCAGTGGGCTATGATGCCATACCTGTTTTTCACCCTTAGTTTTAAATTTTTTTGCAGAATAATATTTTATAAGATGCCATTTGATTTTATAACTTGGAAGTTATGAGCCAATTAGTTAACCATGGTGCTCTGAAATGATTTCTTTTCAAGGTTTTACCATTCCTTCTCATGCTGGAGTCAGGCAATGGAATTGATTGGTAGTTGTTCGGTTGTCAGCATTCGTTAAAGGCTTATTTTCTCATGGACTTCCTTTTGCAACCTCAGAAATTGGGCATTTTTCTACCTAAATATACTCTATTCTATGTCCTGTGTACTACCTTTCTCCTGTTTTCTCTATAGATACTTCAAACTCAAGAGGCCCTAGTAAATTTTGTACACCTTATCATTTACCTTCCAATTCACTGTTTTCCACTTTATTGCTAGAACTGTACAGTCCAAGCCTTTACCCACTTAGTGTTAATAATTTCTTGTTGATTTTTCATTTTTTTCTTTTGCTTAATCCAATTTGTCATTGTCTTTCCATGCGTGTAAACTTACAAACAAATGTATACTGCATGCTTGAACTTGTCACTTGTTTTGTCCTTGATTGATGTTCTGGAAGTGTGCTAATTCCAAGTTTTAATACAAGCTTTTAACAGGTTCCAATAATGCAATTACGACCTTGGTACTGCTATCTTCACAACTTGATGATGATTTAGTACATTTAAGACACTGTGGTTTATATTAGGACAGAATTTATTGTTGGGATTATATACTTATCTTTTGGGTCTGGATGTCCCCATTTTCCATTTGCAACATCATTCTCCAGGTTGGTTGTTATCAATTTTCTAGGTGACAGTCTCTTTATTTCACCATGTGAATCACTGGTCCCCTCATGTTAACACTGTGTAGTTCTCTGCAGGATTATGTTACATGGCTTCAGCCTTTTTACTCGTAATGGAGAAATGTTTGATGCTGTATAGGGGATTCCTTTTCTTTTTTGAGTTCATAATTTAAGGAAGATATCAAAATTTTTATTTCATTCAGGGAGAATATATTTTTTCCGCAATTCTTGAATTTTTTTTTTTTTGTCTGCTGGCTTGATTTGAATAAAATTTTTAATAATTTGCCACAGTTTAAACTATCTGATCATGTTTTACATTTTCATTATGTGTAGAAGACCTAAAGAGAAGAAAGAACAAACAGTGGAACCAGAGGTTGACCCCGAACGGGATCAGAGAACAGTATTTGCATATCAGGTAGCCAAATAGCTGTTGGAATAATACTGTGTTGAAATTTTCTATTGACTTGGTTTCTCTTGCCTGACCAATAATTTTGGTAATTTTTGACAGATTTGTTTGAAGGCTGATGAAAGAGATGTTTATGAGTTTTTCTCAAGGGCTGGCAAAGTTAGTTCTTGTTCATTGCAGTTGGATGCCTAGTATTCGTTATGATTTTTCTTGGGTTAACATTAGCTTTCCTTTTATGTTTATAAACTATTAGATTTGTTTGGAAATTGCTCTTAAACTATATTTTCAAGAAAGTTATAGTTTTATTCATTTTTGTTAAACTTGATGCTTATGACATTTCTTATCTCTATCTTTCAACCACCCATGTTTTACAACAATCAGGTCCGAGATGTCCGCCTCATAATGGATCGTAATTCAAGGAGATCCAAAGGGGTCGGGTGAGTTTTACATATAGATGCTTGTTACTGAAGCTTTTGTTATATTTTGTCATTACCTTCATATAATGAAGAGGATTCTGAATAGAGCAAGCTGTTTTGATAAAACTGCATCTTAAATTTGATTTGGAGTGCTTTTATCTGAGAAACATTAGTTGAGACAGAATCAAGGTTATGTGAACTACTGTGATATGTTCATATATCTATGAAAATCATTTAAGCCATAACTGCATCTTAAATTTAATTTGGAGTGCTTTTATCTGAGAAACATTAGTCGAGACAGAATGTAGGTTATGTGAACTACTGTGATATGTTCATATATTTATGAAAATCATTCAAGCCATAAAGTGAGTCATTTAGTAACTTTAAATTTCTCTTGGTAGAATAGAAGGTACTTAAGTAGTATGTATATCTGAAAGTTATTATATGAGTTGGTCACAGGCTAGTACGGCAATATTGATAGCTGTACAGGGCCATGAATATATCTCAACATGTCAAGTCTAACTACTTGTAAAGTCTTGGTTATATGATTGTAAAATAATAATCAAAATATTGTCTGATTTGGGGCTTTTCTTTCGATTTGTTTCATTAAAATTAAGTACATTGTTTGTTTTTCATTTGCATCATAATATAAAGTCTGATGGTTGCTGATTCTCAGTACAATGCCGCCAGTGTAATCCTGGCGGGCAATTTGTTCCCCCCCCCCCCCCCCCCCAAAAAAAAAAAAAAAAAGCACCTGGTCAGGTCTGAGTTATTACGTTGCCTGAATATTATAATAAGTTTTGTCTCTTCTTATTGCATGTGCATGAACATACATCAAGTTTTATGATGATTTTGTGCTTTCTTGCTTTTTGTTTATGATTACATTTACATGTATGTGCATGCGTTTTATAAATTCTTCTTGATATAACACTGTTTTGGTTGCAGGTATGTTGAATTTTATGATGTAATGTCTGTACCTATGGCAATAGCACTCTCTGGACAGCCTCTTCTTGGTCAACCTGTCATGGTTAAACCATCAGAAGCTGAAAAGAATCTTGTTCAGTCTAATTCATCCGTTGCTGGAGCATCAGGTGGAACCACTGGTCCCTATTCAGGTGGAGCCAGAAGGCTGTATGTTGGCAATCTCCATTTTAACATGAGAGAAGATCAACTTCGTCAAGTAAGGACTTGTTTTTACTATTACCACAGTAAAGTGAAACAGTTTTATGACACTATTTACAATTATAGTTTGAGGTTGATGTACTGGTAATTAACTTCATTAAGTACCCTGTAAATATGATTCTATCAAATTTGCTTTTCTGGGTAATTGTATGGTATTTTTTGCTTGATGAATACTCAGGTTTTTGAACCATTTGGTACTGTGGAGCTTGTGCAACTGCCACTTGATGAAACAGGGCATTGTAAAGGTTTCGGTTTTGTCCAGGTGCGTCTCATTAGGGTGTCTAATGCTTTTTTTAGCAGCCTGAAAATGCAATTCTTACTTTTTAATATGTATGTTAATTTTAACTTTTTGGTTGGAAAGATTGTGGAATTCTGGGTTATCCATACTGAAGAATGTGGTAACTGTGCATTGAATTAGAAGGTGAAATAGAATGCACTTGTATAACTTTTTAGAAAGATATTTAGGTTTTGGTAGGCCCTTGAAACTGGCAGACAATTAGTGATAGCCTTCTAGGTTTCAAACTTGTGTTAGTAAGCTTGCCATTTCTTAATGCATAGGCATTTTCAATATTACATTGATAGTCTTCTTATATGGGTAAGTTGGTTGCAGTTTGCACGCCTCGAAGATGCAAGGAATGCTTTGAATTTGAATGGTCAACTGGAGATTGTTGGCCGGGCAATTAAGGTATTGCCACTGCAATTTGTTTTTTGTATGTGCATGCATGCACATGCGCACTATTGGTGCTGTTCTTCCTTGTTTTTGAGTTTTTAATGCATGAACTTGCCATTATGGCTAAATTCCACTCTTTTCCAAAGCTTTTAGAGGTAGAGCGCACAATTTTTACACAAAAAAGCAAATATAGAGAACAAACTCTTGATTGGTTTCCTACTTAGTTGACTACTGCTTTTGGAATATGGTGCCAACTTGTGCTTATTGAATAATGGAAATTGTTTTATATAGTCATGGTTTTTCTCATCTATTATGGAAGAGTCCAATGCATAGTTTGGGTAAAACTACACTTGAGTTGCATGTTGTTAATGCAGCTGGAAAATACAAGTTTCAAGTCTTTAGAGTTCTTTTTGGTATTTTATTTACATATAACTACTTTGTCTTGGTGTCGGGATTAAATGTGACGCCTAAGAGTTACTTGAGAAGCTATTTGCATTAAATATGCTGCACGAGGCTTATGCTTCCATGCATTTTCCTGTCTGGAGCATTATCTTTAACATGATTTTGTTTAGGTGTCAGCTGTTACTGATCAAAGCGGATTGCAAGATATTGGGGCTAATACTACTGGGGATTTTGATGACGACGAAGGTGGTCTGGTCAGTAGTACATTCTTTACCTTTTATCTGTTTATATGATGACAAGGCCTTCTGGAAATTAGGTGATTTTCTAGAATGGTACGGGCCATCTGGTGACTGATATATGTCACAAAAGATAAAAACTTCTGAATTGTGAAAATTTAAAGTCAACAGTGGAAATTAAGTATTTGCACTTCCGTGCAACTTCTTCAGACATCTATCTTGTAAGTTGTAACCACTCGTATATCCATATTTCATGTCTTCCTTGTCATTGAAGGTGCTACCTCTTGTTTTTGTGTTCATTTTTTAAGTATGAGTTTTTTGGCTTATACCGTTAGAATGACTGGTTTCCACATCAAGGGAAAGCATGGTTGTTTATATTTGTACATGTGGTTATATTGCAGGTCCTTGGATCTGTTCTGCATTTCTCTATTTTTAGTAGCCGTCAACTTGCAATTGATTTCTATTTTAATAGAATTAAGAGCAAGGTCTGGTTTAGTACATTGAATGACTACAAGATGAAGCTAACATAGTGTTCTTACAATCTGCAGTCTCTGAATGCGCGTTCTCGAGCACTTCTTATGCAGAAATTGGATCGTAGTGGCAGTGCTACAACGTATGCCCCTGCCAAGTTTGTTTTATTATTTTTGCTTTTTTACTGTTCTTAAATTTGATTCTTTTCTTCAGTATTGCTGGTTCCGCAGTCACGCCTGCGGTCAACAGTGCTGCTCTTCCTTTACCAACGGCACCACTCCTCGGAGCTGCCTCTGCTGTTTCTACCCTTGTTCCTCCTCTTGTGCAAGGTACTGTTCCTACTCTTCCTGGACAACTCGGCACTGCTGGCATTCCCATCTTTGATACAATCGGTGTCCCTAGTGAATGTCTATTGTTGAAGAATATGTTTGATCCAAAAAATGAGGTATGTGGGCTTTACTTTCTGGAAGCTCATTTTTTGTCTCTTTACCCATGGTCACGTTATAACATCTGATCTTTGGCAGACGTACGAAGAGTTCGATATGGATATCAAAGAAGATGTTGAAGGAGAATGTTCAAAGTTCGGAAAATTGAAACATATTTTTGTTGAGAAGTGCGTTCAGTTTTCAAATTGATATTTCAATTTCTAGTCTAGTTTGGCATGTGCGTGATTAATATAAAATGTCACCTACTGGGTGAAGTAAGCATCTTTCTGGCTAAAAGAAGACTCTTAATTCTTGCTGCTTTATATCTCAATCATATCTCTGCTTCTGATCCTTGGCTTACTTTCGTTTGCCTCCTTTTTGATAAACAGGGATAGCGCTGGATTTGTGTACTTGCGATTTGAAAATACTCAGTCTGCTTTTGCAGCACAACGTGCTCTTCATGGAAGATGGTTTGCTGGGAAGATGATCACTGCAACATTCATGGTAAAAACATTTTGCATGGATTTGTTCTATTTATTTCATGTATGAAGACTCCCAATTGCTAAGAGAAATAACATAAAATTTTGTCCTTGCATTCAGGTGCCACAGACATACGAGGCTAAGTTTCCTGACAGCATATAAGACTCAGGAACAGTAAGCATATTGTGCGCTGATACTCTATTTGTCTATGTTTAGATGAGACTATCCTCTTCTGCATAATTGATATGGCAACTTTTGTTATAGTGGTAATTATAAGTGCTAATGGAAACAGGAGAGCGATATGGCATTTCTCTTTCAGAAATATTGCTGGAAAGTTTAGCCACTTTGCGGATGTTCCCATTCAAATATAGGATAAAGCGCAATCTACAGTAATGGAACATTTTGAATGTAACATCAAAACCTACAAATTATGAGTAGTTAATGCTTTCATCTTTTTGTATTTGCGAGGTAATTGTTATACCATTTTTTGCTGTGTGTGTTCAAAAAGTTATATAATTCTGTGTTAGTCGCCTCCGATATCTCATTTTGGTCGTAGATGGTTTTTGTGGATAAAATAAACCAAATCAGTTATGTTCGTGTACAAAGGAGAAAAGAAAGAAAATCAATCGTCTTGCGGAACGTTTTGAATCGGGGAAGTCATGCTATCCTTTTCACCTTGAATTGATTGATGATACCTGATCTCTGCCCAATTGTTTTTTAATTGGAGTGGATAAGGTTGTCTCACGTCCGATGGGCATTGATGCAATTGGAACAAATGTTGATATTTGATTCTTTTAATTTATCTTATCAGTCCTGACGTTTTTGCTGGTATTATGAATTTCAACATTGTCCTCATTGAATATTAAGAGTAATTAAAAATTAAAAATTTTTTCTTCTTTTCGTTTCTATCATCTTTTTAATTGAAGTTTAAATAAAATAGGTTCTCACAAAAAATTACAACCAATGTCATTGGCTTTGATGATCAGGCCATTGGTATTTCACTCGGACCAACTCGAGCCAAGGCAATGAGATCTTATTAGCTTGATTAGCAGGTTTACAATACGACACTTGGTGAAAGAAATGGTGTAATCAGTCTCTCTTGAATCAATGGGCGGCATTGTTTGTTTGTGTTGGGTACGTTAAGTTTTCTACCTAGTCGGGAATATTCTCGCTCTTCCTGCTCCCACAATTTCATGTAGATAAAGAACTAGAGGCTAATCACGTTAAAATGACGCAATTTATGTTGAGCAAGGTACCCAAACAAGTAACGGCTGCTGTAGATTAAAATCTGCCAGATTGTATTACGGCATCACCGCTAAGATTCAGGCACCCATGGGAGGTTTTATGGGGAAATATTAGGGAGGGCAAAGTCTGTGTATCTGGGGATGCACTCCAGACATTGGCCAAGGAGGTTGCTCTGCTTCGGCAGATGGCACAATTTTGGCCAGATCCTTCGCTGATGCCTCGAAGAACGGTGAAATCGAGGAGGAATTTAAGAAAATAGAAATGGGACTAAAAAGATTTGCCCAAGAGAGGAAGGGGGGAAGCTTCGAGCTCTCGCAAGCACAGGTTACGTGGTTGGTTCTATGCAACCGATTGATAGGAAGATGGTGAACTTCTTCAAAGGCAAACTATTGTCTGTATTTCTACGTAGTCTGTTATGTGAAGATAGCTGATTTTGATTGTGGGAAGCCCGGCCGTGCACGAATGCAACCACTTTCAATCATTCTGGAGCTGATATCATAAAAAACCGGTTCAGTTTTCTCGTATCTAACCTTATCCTTGTGTCTCCGTCAATATATTTGCTTGAAGAGGTTCAAATTCAACAAGAGATCCATGTGTTCTTCGGACCCAGATTTAACTCTGCAAAGAGATGCAAAGTTGTCAAGGATAGGCAATAGATTGCATGCACTGTGTAAATATTTTACAGTTCCAGATCCTCGGTACCCAAAATTAATACACGAAATTAGTCAAATGGCACACTTGGTTTATGCTATTTCTACAGCTAGTTTCCCTCTTAATATCTATGAGAAATGGCCATTAAAATCAAATTTCCACAAGAATGCATGCCAGCCTAGTTTTCATGACTTTCAGCTTTGGTGATTATTAATTACCTTTGAGAATTGTTTGATATATAGATCAGTTGGTAAGAAATTACATGACTGAAAATAGAAGGAAAGTACCAACAGTAAATTCTGTATACACTAATTTCAGACTGATATATATTTTGTGATTTGTCATGTACAGGTGATTTTTTTTTTTTTTCACATGATATGATTCACTTTTTTGAAGGAGTGGTTAGATTTGTTTCCAAAAAATAAATTTTCCTTATTTTTGTGTCAATTAATTTTACACTTGTACAAAACTTTTTGTAGCTCTAATATTAATGTTATTTTTTAGGATAAATTCCAGATACATTGTCATCTATAATTTAGTACCATATGACATCTTAAAATATCATCTTAATTTCTGTTGAATTAGGAATGATGATGATCCAAAATGAATTTCCCCTGACAAGACAATGTGAAGGAAGAAGAAAAGTCAGTCATGTTAAACATCTAACACAAAAATCTAACAATATATTCAGAAAGAATACGCATGACTTATTGACAGATTTTGGATGGGAGGGCCTTTCAGCTATTTTGAGCTTATCAACAGCACATTGTCGCTTGCAATATTCGGTTTTGTCAAGAAAAGTTGACGACACAAAAATCTTGAGGAGGACATATAAATCTGCATTCAGCAATCAGCATTAATAAAGGAGTCAATTCTTTGAAGCATTGGGGATGCGGAAACGATAAGAAAAATTAGATACGGTTAACCATACCTGTTGTGGGACGGATAGTTTGAAGGAATCCGGGCAAAACATTTTACATCCATCCGAGAATGGGTTCTCTAGATTCAGGCAGCTATAGAAAATATATCTATTTTGAATAAAATGAAAGTAGAACGAGATTTTAGAAAGATTCGGTATAGCTTATATAATGATCATAAGTGTTTATTTAATTCGATAGTCTTTTATCATAATTTTTATTATTATTTAGTTATTTTTTTAGTAGAGTTTTAAAGTTTAAATAAATTATTTTAACTTTACTTACAAAAATTAAAATTTTAAGTTTTTAAGAGTTAGATGTTGAAATTTTTTTTAAATGTTAAAATATTTAAAATATTTTCATTTATTTAACAATCTTATTTTATTATTTTTATAACATAACTTTAAAAATTTTATCTATTAAAATAATTTTATAAATTTTTAATGGAATCTCATGTTGACAATCAAACAATTAAAATTTTTTGAACAAAAACTCTATTTACAAAAACTTTACTAATAAAAATTTTACTTAAATAAACTCTACTAAGCAAAAGTTGCCCTCGATCCAAATTGAGCTGAATCCGTGATTATAGCATCACGTCTGATATTAAAACACGGTCAAGCACAAACCACTATCAGTAACAAGCTCCTCAACAGCGTGTGCCCTGACATAGTTTCCAATTCTCTTTTTCACAAACGAGCCACTGTATAGCCTTTGCCACGAAACCTCAGTTTAGAAAGATTTAAGGATTTGCGCTTAAGCAAGACCCGACATATATTACCATGTGTAGTTCAACATTTTCGATTTGCGTTTTTTCTTTTTTTGCTTTGTTTCTCTGTAGTTCAACTTATTTATCCGGCTACTGGAATTTTGATTTGAATATACATGGTCTGTTATATATCACCACTTGTGGCAGCCGCGTAACTATCAACATCTAAAGTCCTAAACAGGCTACGGATGAGATCCCCGTACTTTGGATTAGATTCTTGCTGTTACAGATGCTTTTCTTTCTAAAATAACAAGGAATTGTGAAAGCTGAAGCAAGGATCAGCTACCCTTGAGCTTGAAGCACTAGCAACAGAATCAGATATGGCTAAAAAATGGTCTCATGAAGCTGGATAGAAAGAAATCCTTTGGTGTTATGCCACAGATTGTTATCTATTTTAACCTTTTCATAAGGACTTTGCGCGAAACTAGCAACTCCCTGTAATGTGTATTTTTCTGTCGAAGCTTTAGGAACTAACGGATTTTGAATGGCCTCTAACCTTCTGATAAATGCATTTTTCATCAAGCACGTTAGAGGTTAAATATCATCCTCATTACGATTCGCCTGCACGCCAGCTTGTAGCTAAATGGACATAGATGTCGAAGATTATTGATTTACAAATCCGTGCTCTCGTTGCTAAAGATTTGCTCCCCGAGTTTATGACAAAGATAAAATTTTCTGAGGCCTTTTTTCTTTTCTTTTCTTTTCTTTTTCCGCCCTTAAACCATCCCTGCTTGCTTGTCTAATAGAAAATATGTTGTGTCATAAATTATTCAGTATTTTTACTTGAGAAATAAAATAAGAATGCATCGGCCTTGATTCTCATGTGCCGATAGAGAAGATGTTGGCAAATCCAATTAAATAGGAAAAAAAAAGAGATGAGAAAATCTTAAAGAGAAAAACTAGTGAATTATAATCCCAGCTGTAAGGTTGGTAATAATTCATTATCTGTGTTGCAGTTATTAGTGTTTCTAACTGTGAAGCAGATATTTTAAAGATCTAACAAGCATTTACGTGAAGCATTTGCTTCAAATCTTGTTTACTCACGCCGATATTTTATTATTTGTTTCCGAAACTGTATTATTTTTGCCTCCTCCACCGCCATTCGCCTGTGCAATGGCTTCCATTACACTGCTCACCGTAGTCCATTGTTTTTGTCGATTTTTTGAAGCATAAGGCCCTCTCTTTGGCGATGCTTTATCTCCTGCAACCTTCAAGTACTCAATAATTTCTCTTCTAATCAATAAATGATCACTCAATCAGTTTCAATGTCTATTCCCTGTTTAATTTGAATGCGTCGTCAAAGCTCCTGCACACATTGAGCTTCATATAGAGATGGATCGTCAACAGATCGTAATTTATTAATTCAAGGCACATTATTTAATTAATTATATAATTTAAAAAGGTAGTTTTTGGACTTAATTAATTGGTTATAGACTTATAGCTATCAGTTTTCACTCAACAAACTACTACATATCACAGCCACATACGCAAAGATCTGAAATTGACGTCCGAAATAAATTTATTACATTATAGATCGATTTTTACAATATGGCAAATTGATTTATGGAACTACAAGTCCTTCCCGAATTTTAATTTCAGAACTACATATATAATATGTGAAATTTGTGGAGAATGTTCGTTCGCCAATTTTTTTAAGGTTGGATTATTATTCGACTTGTGATTAAAAAATATATATGTATTTGTCCGAGTGCATGACAACTCCAAATAACTAGCTGGCTCTATGATTCGGTAGATTGAAACCGCACTGTGAAACATCATTTAATTAGTGAGGAAGCTTATTTCTTTAATCCGGCAACTCTTTGTAGTTGCAAGTTAGCTTATATTATATATGAAATTATGATTTCTTGATTGAATTCATTATCAATTTAGATACAGTATTAGGTTTAGTTTATTCATCATCTAATTAAAAGAAGAGTGGCAGTGTTGAAAAATAAAGGGACCGACGCGGCAGCAAGTCAAATGCAAGGCCTCTCAGTACCGTCGAAGGAATGGCATCATGACATTTACTGCGTGAAAGAATCTCGACCCCGTTGTATCAACTTGATATTCTTTATTGTTTACTTCTTAAGCTGCTCGAGCCATCTCTATCGGGAGAAGGAAAAGAAAAAAAAAAAAAGAAAAAAGAAAAAAAGAGCTACTTAAGGTGTCGGTAGCATATACCCAAAATTTTTTTTTTTTAAGTCATACTGAAACCAATTATTTTTATTATGGTGACAAAGTTATTATTTAATAGAGGGTAGTTATAAAAACTATTGGTATAACTTTAATTATTTTTAGTTCAAGTGATATAGAAGTAAAGTATACTCTCTCTTAATCTTATACGGTTATAAATATACAAAGTCAGCCATAAATATTATACACTGATTTGGTAACAATTCCAACTTTAGAAAAATGTTTTATTTCATCTTAAATCTTTAATAAAACATAACAATTTTTTTTTACAATATATAGATAATTATTATTACGTGAAGGTAAGTTTCTTAAGACACAAAATCTAAAAAACCTATAATTTATTACAATGTAGAATTTGTCTTTATTTACAATTAGCTCAAATTAGCACAATAATTTTTTACGATTGCATGAAAATTATTCTTGTATAGAGTATTGCTCTATAGAGGTTTTATTATATAGTAAAACAAAGTGAAATCTTCCATCGCTTAATTAACAATACTAATTGAAAGCCGTGGATATTTTTAAAGACATCCACATATTTCTTGAGTGTCAATATTTTTGCAAATCTTACCATTTTATCATTGATAGTTCTTTGATGCTGGAAGTATGAATTCCTTTAATTGTTTAATAACTTAATAATTGTTTGATCATGTATAAGTGGGGAAAAGCATGGATTAGGTATTCTAGATTGACGCAACTTTGATGCCAAGCATAGAAGGGAACATTTAAATTTGTGAGAAATTCATTAAAAATATCCATATAATCATCATTAAACTAATCATACACAGGTACCAGTTCTTCAGCTCGATGTCGATGGTTATGTCAACAAACTACTTAATTAAATTAACTAGCAGTTAACTAATTACATTCATGATGGATACACAAACTGCAAAAATTATATATGTGTAGTTCACAGTTCTTCAGGTATGCTATGAAGCTCAGGCCTCCAAGAACGTCGCCGGTTCTCTTTCCCGGAATTAACATCTCTCACAGTATGATGCTTTCGTCTCAGAAGATTCAGCCGCTGCTCTGCAGACGATAAAGATAACGGTGCATTTGCAGCTTGGCCGCGACTCTGACTCTCACTGTTATTAGCACCATTCATATTCATCACCTGAAGTATTTGCTTTAGATCTTGCTTCCTCACCTTGATCTTCATTCTCACGACTCCATTATCATTGGCTTCTGAAACATGAACACCTCCTCCTCCATTGCTTACTTGTGCAATTGCTTCCATTACATTGCTCATCACTGTCTTTTGTTGTTGTCGAGTTTTTGTAGCCCGAAGCTCTCTCTTTGGCGATGCTTTGCTTCCTGAAACCTTCAAATACTCCATGATGATTGATGATAATCTCTCTTTTAATTTCTAAGGTACGTACCTTTTTTTTCGGGGGTATTAAATGTATATGCATAAGTAGTATTGCACATTTGCCTTTATATAGGGATCGATGGTCAATAGATCTTTAGCAAATTCACGCAAAGGTCGGTTAATTAATTAATAATATCAGAAACCTTAGCTAAACCACAAGAATCCCATCATTATAAAATTGCAGTATTTGACTTTCTTAGAACTGCACCTACTTGCCTTCCTGTCTATCCGAGTAAATTGATTGCTTATACACGTATTCAAGGGATACTGTCACTGCACATGCTAGGGAAGCATTAGAAATGGTTTTGTTATTTTCTTCCAAAGACACATACACTTTCTGAATTTGTTACCCAGAAGAAACTATATTTGGATTTTCCAAGATATCAAACTAATGCACATAAAGTCAGTTATATGTTATGGAATTATGCCGGACTGGCAAAAGTGATCACTTTAGTGACATATTTGAGTTAACATTCATTATCTTCTTTCACATTTGTGGGTAGAAGTTAGAGGTGTTTAAAATCCAATCCGATCTGCTCAATTCATTTGATCCATAAAAATTTGATCTGCAAAAATTTAATTTGTGGATTGGTAGATTGGATTGGATTAAAAATTTAAAAATTCATAGTTGGTGGATTGAATATAAATTTACATTATAAATATGCAAAAATCTATGAATCCACAAAAAATTCAAAAAAATTATTTAATTAAAAAAATAAAACTCATAAATGTAGCAATGCTACTTGCTAATAAATAAACAAATTAATTAAAGTATAGTGAAATTAACACCATATTATATCTTATTTGATAATAATATAAAATAAAAAAATAATCAAATTAGCAAATATAGCTTCCTAAGCATTAGAAATTCTAAAGTAAAATAAAAAACCCTAACCCAAACAAAACATTTTGGACATAACACCAAAACTCTACCCTACTGCACGACACCATTGTTATTTCTCTTCACCACTTGAGGTAATTAAGCTTAATTTCTTACTTTTTTCTTCAACCTTTTCAAGCTCTTCAAATTTCTTAATTTCTTATGGTTACATCCAAACTCTCAAGATTCAATATTTAAGTTCATAATTTTAGTTAATTTTCATATATTGATCTAAACAGATGAGATTTTTTTTTTCTTTGATGTGTTATATTTTAAAATTTTGAATGTACTATTCCAGCTTTAGTTAAACAATTAATTTATTTAAATCTTGCTCAATTTTGAATTTAATTGATAATAAAATTATTTTTATATTAGAATTTTTTATTTAGCAAATTATTTTTATATTAGTTTTTTTAATTTAATTACTTCATAGATTGGACAAAATTAAAAAAATTTTATCTGTAAATCAATTTACTGATCGATGGATTAAATATTAGTTGGGTTAAATCTATATTTGGTTTGCAGACATATGAATTGAATTTGGATAAGTTTCACTAATTTGTGGTTGAATTAGGTTAAAAATTTATCATTTGTAAATTTATAGATTGGATATGAATTGATATTCAATCTGTAAAATTTGATCCGCGAATACCCCTAGTGGAAGTAAATTATCTCTTTAATATTAAAATTACCGGGCTCCAGCTTATGGGAGAAATGTACAAAATGATCAATTTTATTTGTTTGTTCAAACGCAAAATTTATTTTACCCCTTTAATAATTAATAACATTGTACATTAACTAATTTTTAATTAGCCACTAAAGCTTTGGTTTAGTGGTGGGCTTATAACTTCAATCAAGTTGACATCACAAGTTTGAATTTACATGTCTCTTCTCACAAATATAGACCGGGGTAGATATATTCCTATACAAGTGAGAGTAAATTTCGGAATTAGCTTATAGATATTTTTTTTTTGGGGGGGGGGGGGGGGGAAAAATCTCTTCAATGTGCAATTTTTCAGACATGTGTTAACCGAATCATGAGATATTAGAATTATTTTTGAGAGCGACGTATCTATGTTTTACTTGTAAATGGAAGCAACATAAACCAAACGTAACGAAACTCGCGACCCCTCACATGCAAAACTCCCATTGTTGCGGTGGATATATATATAAATAATTAAAGCGACGCGTATGCGTGAAGGAAGGGCTTTGTTATTAATTAATCCGTTTACATTATGCGTTAGTTGATCGGTGTTTGTGTCACAGGGCAAAAACCATTCTTTGTGGAATAGTTGAACAACGTGTGAATAGATCTCAGGTGGCATTTTTCCAGGTGAATTTGGTGGTTGTGAACGCATTTCAAAATTGAATTCAGCTTGGTTTTTGGTCAAGAACGAAAATTGTCGATGAATTGAGCTGTTTATAGGCTGTCCTTACGATATGTTATATTTGTCGTTTCTCTCTCTAACTAACTTAACTGCCAATAATAATTGTAGGTCTTTGATTACATGTAATATTTGAAAGGATAGCTAGTGGGTTTGGAAGACCTTTTAATTAGAAGGTGCTAACTAATGCAAAAAGGGTTTAAAGCATGCACCATCAACTACCATTCCTGATTCTAGCTTCGCCTATTTTGCGAGTTGAGTTGCGGTTGTTAGCATACCGGAGCTGTTGATAGAAAGAATATGTTGAACTCCTAGCTACCATTTCATTTTCAAAAACGATAATTTCGGATTCGATGCTAATTAATTGAGTTTTTTTTTTTTTACGAAGTGTTGAATCAATAATTGTTTATAAGAAATGAAAAATAAAAATAAAATTTATATTATAATTATTGATTCAATGTCCATTAAAAAAAAAAAAACTTAGCTCAAGAATAAATTCAATCTGATTGACTTTTGA
The DNA here is from genome assembly GCA_030449875.1 of Aegle marmelos. NCBI lineage: Eukaryota > Viridiplantae > Streptophyta > Magnoliopsida > Sapindales > Rutaceae > Aegle > Aegle marmelos. Next base: position 5,782,266 of record JASUUL010000058.1, read on the forward strand.
AAAAAATGTTAGATAACTATTCACTGGCTCTAGTCTTTTTTGAGTGAAGCTCCTATTCTCTCTTTAAACCTCTTATGAAACCCCACTTATTTTGTATGTGTGTGTATAGCTCTCATTTTAATAAAAATTACAGAAAAAGAGTAAAAAGGTTACAATAGAGTGTAATTAAATATTAAATATTAATTTTTTTATAATTAAAAACTTATCATTGCCTCAAAATTTGTTTAAGATAAAGACAGGAGTGTTCATGATTTGCAACTGTAATAATATTTTAATTTAGTTAAATTCATGTATGTTCTTTTATGTGATTTCTTCTAATATTAGAATTATGATCACGAATGTAGGGTTTTACGAGGACTTCAAAGTAGTGTGAAAGGCACCACTCATATTTTGAAAATATTTGTCGGCACAATAAAGGTAACAAAGTTGGATGTGGGTCTCAGATTTGGGCCCATGAAAGGTCTGTGGACAAAGGAATGGGTCGATCTAACGTGAGGAAGGCATCATGCGATCTAGTGAATCAGACTTTGAGTTGTAACTCATGAGTTCTCCTTTGGGTTGATTGTAAAAACTAAGACACTAAAAGTTATGAAATACACTGGCCCCAATTAAAACCCTAGGCGCATAAGTAGAATTCCATGTTTTAATGTCCACCTCCACCGATCTTAATTCATTTGCGTCTAATCGATCCTAATTGATTCATTTTCAAGCAAGTCATCATATCGAGCTAATGATCCATTTTCATGCAAGTCATCACCATGATCAATATCCACCTTCACTGATCGAACTCACCAACCACAACCAATATCAATTGATCTCATTATTTGAATCTACGAAATTTAACTCACTAATAATTGAATTATTCAATCTTATACTTAAAATAAGTCACTTAATCTAATAAATTAGTCTTTTAAATTGGATATTTTGATATCTTAGGCTACATCCCAACGCTAATAAATTTTAATTTCTTTGTTAGTTAATACTTTTTAGCACTAACATTTTCCATTGCCTTCTCATAAGCTCAAGTAGTCAAGTAAGTACTTGCACCATTGGTTTAGCACAAATGAGCAGTTCCTTAGGCGTCCAGTCTCAAGCCCTCCATTAACTTTCACACACATAAATTAAACTTAATTTTAATTTATACCGCCGCAAGAGCTACTGTAATTAAATCAATTAGCACCCACATAATTTCATTTTCTTAATCAGTCTTGCAAGTTGCACATGTTCGGATCAATTTATCCTTAAAATATATAAAGTGCCTTCTCTCTTTTACTTTTGCCCTTAATTGGACCGTTATATTAAATAAAGTAAAAAAGAAGGTGGGGAACAAGTTAGAAAGTCACATAATGCATTTTTCTTGGCTTAGATCTAGTCAAAAATTAGGAAAAAGAAGTAATACCTGCTATCATGATTGCGAATGGAGCATGCCCATTTTCCAAATAAAAATATCTTCAGTCTCCACATGTGGTTGCCTCCGCCTTTTTCTTTCTTCAAGATAAAGTGAAAGAGGGGGAGAAAGAAAGAAAGAAAGAAAAAAGAGTACACTATTAAAGAAGAATACATTAATTTTGTCCACTGCGTAACTAAGCACGAGGTGTATTTTTATAGCTGTATATGAATATTTATAAAGTTGTTGATTTAGTCCAACAATGTCGCACCATACTATATGTAACATTGCTCAATATACAATCATTCTGTTATTGGAGTTATTTTGATCATCTATTGAAACCACCAAAGTTGCCCCCTTAAAAAAAGGAGCTCAATATGTAAAAAGATCAGTTAAAAGTATAGTCACCTTGAGCATGTTAATCCAATTCAAAAATTAAATAATGTATAATCTTATCAATTCTGAATATGTGTAGAGGGGCTTATAATTAGCCTTTTTTTTTCAAAAAAAAAATAATAACTGGTGCTTACTTGCATCAAATCAATATTGTACTGGTAAAATATAAATAAAATTCACATTTTATGAGCTGCAGACATCATCTAACAAAATTACATACATGTATGTGTGTGTGTGTGTGTTTTCTTTCTTACTGTCTATGATAAAAAGGGTAACAATCAAAGTTTCAAGCCTTATAACTTAGCTTCGAAGCATGAAAAAGCAGTGAGAGCAAGTGATTGGGATATTTGCGCCTGAGACTAATTAAGCTATATTTGTCTATATATTTATCACACATGGTTTCTCACACGCATGAAAGTTTCTATTCCATAGACATGTTATCTTGAAGCAAGACGATACCTCTCTAGATACCACTTTCCTTTTCATCACTCGCTTAAAAATCGGAGACAAAAACACAAAGCAACCTCCCCTTCATGAAGAATCTCTCTTTTTTTTTTTTTGGGTTCCAAAACCTTCCGTTTGCTCTCTCTCTCTCTCCCTTTCTCTTTTGTACGCATAAAAGCAAAAGTTTATGACCCCATACGGTCCCATGAATATTTATTAATTTTGTACTAGCCACCTTATTATCTCTCTTTGAACCCTTACTTGCAGATAAGGTACGAGTACTATATAATTGTAATAATATTGCTACTTCAGCTTTGAATATTAGAGACTTAAATTGGAATGGAGAAGGAGATAAAAGCTTTGAGCCACCTCTTGGTGACTGTCTTCCTCTGGGGTTTCGGCAACTTGATGGTAATTCCGGCCATTACCGACGTTACCATGATGGCGCTTTGCCCTGGCCTAGATGAATGCTCACTTGCCATTTATCTCTCCGGCGTCCAGCAAGCGGTGCGTTAATTAATTAATTATTTAATCTCCTCTTACTCTTGCTTCATTAAGCCAAGTTACGTACATCTTGACTTGAATTTCAGCAAATTAATTACTCTGCGACTCCACAGATTAAATTTTTTAAACTGTTTCTTTGTTTACATAAATAACAGTTTTAATAGAACAAGGAAATACACACGTCTTTCTTTATTTTCTCTCTCCCACTAACACGTGCATTATTATCAATTACACGCACGAACGTGTTTCTTTTTTTAGTTTTTTTTAACTAATATTAATTTCTAAATTCTTTTGTTTCTGTTCCTTTAGTGATGGAAGGCCTAGAGCAGGCATGGCTCTCCCAGTTCTCACCCTTTTTTTTCTCTTTCTTTGCGCCCCTTATTTCTTGTTTTCACATCTTGGCCCCCAGTTTTCAAGAGCTGATTCCACTTCCACCCTTGTCTCCAGTGTCCCTTAGTATCTCTGTGGCTTTGTCCTTCTTAAGCATTATATGAACCAAGAAAATATCAAATACTGATGCTGGCCTTCTATCTGTAGTTTTAAGTTTTTGCTCAAATGGTTACTTCATAATATGACATCGTCAAGTGTTGTGAGTATTTGCTTTGTTGCTAATATGACGAGGACAGGACTAGTTGCGCTGCAATTAAAAAAGCCAAAAAAAAAAAAAATCGTGAATCAAATGTAATATTTATGTCTCTCTGGCAGTTTATCATTAGGAGTTCGTAATTCTTTTAACTACAATAACTTTGTATATCCATTTTCTTAAAAAAAAATTGATTAATATAGTCAGGAAGTAAAAAATACTAAAGTACTTTTTTGTTTTTTAGTTTAAAATTTAAATTTAATTTTCTTGAATTAAGTTTAAAAATATTCAAATTTCAGACAAAAATACAAACACAACCTAGGTTATTATAATTTCTTTGGAAAAAAAAATAAGCGGAAATGAAAAACCTCACTTTTCAGATAAACAGCAACCATTGATCTTGTGATTCTTTAACATCCAACTCCATTGCATGTATCCATCCAGATATTTTAAGCGTAGTGCATTCTCCTCCACTGATTTCCTTTTTCTTGACTAAACCCATAAATCAACCAGTAAAATCAAACTTGTAAGTAGTGATTCCGCATGTGCCATCCAATAATGCTTACACACTCATATCACCGAATCTAGAGGGACCCGAAGTCCGCAAATGATATATACGCAAACTTTTTTTTTTAATTTCTCGGACATCAAATTGAATTTTTCCTCTTTCCAATTTTTGGAGACCAAGGCCGAAAGCAAACGACCCAATATTTTGAACACGTTTGATCATGTTTGATGATGCAGATCATAGGATTGGGGACCTTAGTGATGATGCCAGTTATCGGGAATCTTTCGGACCGGTATGGAAGAAAAGCCGTGCTCACTTTGCCATTGACTCTATCGATAATTCCACTTGGTAAGTACCGTACGTACTAGGTAAGTGTGTGGCCCTAGCTGTTTGTCATGTCATAAAAACCTGCTTCTTCTTCTTCTTCTGATTCTTCTTCTTTGTATTTTTCACCCTTCTCAATCAAGCTATCATGTGTGCTTCTGCCTGCCTACTCAGGCCCCCACCATTGACCCATTAGTATTCTATTCATGGATGATGCGTCACCAAGATATGACAAGTCGGCAGTGTGTCATTGGTCACATCACATACGGTCCCTATGTTGTGTCAGAACATAATCACTGCTATTCTGAGCTATTTTATTTTTGCTCGATGTTTCGCAACAGCTTATAAAGTACGCCCAGAGATATATAACATCATCAATGCCTGCCTGCCTGCCTAGGTTGTGACACATAGATATGTTAGTATGTTGTTAATCACAAACTGTACCCCACAGATAAATTAGGGTAATTTGTTTACAGGTGCCTCAAAATATAATTTGGAAATTTTGCATAAACTGCCAATTTGATGTCGAAAATGACCAAAAGTGTCTGTATCACGCTCATTTACCCGACACTTACTCACTAGTCACGATAACTCATCTCCTTTTGGATATATTTATGTGACTTTTGTAGAGAAAGCATCTATTTATTTATTTATTGTGGCAAACAATGAGTTTTGGAGCATAAATGACAACAAATTAGTTTTATTGGGTGCTCCCAATCTCAAATTAGAGCTCTGACTTCTTGGTTCCAACATAAAAGTTACAACGAACTAATTGAACTAATGCCCAAAAAAAGAAAAAATATTTTTGACACAAATAGATCAATTGATTTTTCATATATTTGGATGCAGCCATTTTGGCATATAGAAGGAGCATCAGCTTCTTTTATGCATATTACGTTCTCAAAACCCTCACGGCCATGGTTTGTGAAGGCAGCATTAACTGCCTCGCTCTTGCTTATGTGGTAATTAATTAATCGTCACTCCTAGAGTAATTGAACTTAATTACTTTTCGGCTGTGCCTGTAATGAATTAATTTGTGCTCACGAAACTGTTGATTATTAATCCTTCTCAGGCAGATAACATTTCAGAAAGACAAAGGGCACCAGCTTTTGGAGTTTTACTGGGTGTTTTGTCAGCCTCATTTGTCTTTGGAACCCTGACTGCTCGTTTCCTCTCCACCACTTCCGCGTTTCAGGTTTTTTTTTTTAATTTATTAAAAAATTATCATGTAATTCAGTCTTATAAAATTTACTATATATGTACGTATTATTTTCTTGCGAACTCTTTACAAAAAAAAAAAAAAAAACTATGGTAAAATTATTTTCATCTTTTAGTAGCTCTTAATATTTAATATAGACAGTTTGTTGTCTGAGTTTCAAAAAATGGGATCGCTAGCACCTGAGTATGCATACTTTTTTTCAGGCGGCTACTTTTGTATCAATGCTTGCCGCTGCATACATGAGAGTTTTTCTCAAGGATGATGCACCCAATGATGATGATTTAACACAACCAATCATTACGGAAGAACCAGAAGGTGTTAATCAAAATGAGAGTAATTCACCAGTGAAGACACCAGTATGCAAAAAGATCCCGTCAATAAGGGATCTCATTTGCTTGCTCAAGAGCAGGTAATATTAATTTTCTGTTTTAATGTTGTCTTGAGAGGGCTGCAACTTGCAAAATGAACCTAAATTTGCTGCAGTGTCACATTATCACAAGCCGCAGTTGTTGCATTCTTCAGCGGTCTATCCGAGGGAGGAATGCAAGCTTCATTTCTGGTACATATAAATATCGATGATCTAATTAGACAAACTACTTTACAAACAGCAGCGACTGTGTTATATTATCATTGCACAACCCACATTAGAAGAGAAGCTGACTTGGATTTTTTTAATGTCATGCAGTACTTCTTAAAGGCTCAATTTCACTTCAATAAGAACCAGTTTGCTGATCTAATGCTGATTTCTGGGCTTGCTGGAACAATTTCACAGGCATGTGTTATATAACTTTCTGTTTAATTAATCTAGTTTCTCTTTTAGACTTAAACCTAGCTCCACTAAATAGTGGGTTGCCTTATCAAGACTTAGGCCTTGGGTTTTATTAATTAAAAAATTTGCCTCTCATTTGCTTAACATTTTCCTGTTACATATACGTATATATTATTCTGCAGCTGCTTTTCATGCCCTTGTTAGCACCCATTTTGGGAGAAGCAAAGTTGCTTTCATTGGGGCTCTTTGCAGCTTGTATTAATGTAAGTGCTTGTATGTATGCCAATGCCATTAATGAACTTTTTAACTGTGTTACACCAAGCCCAAATTGCTGATGCTTTACTTGATGCGATCGAATGCAGATGTTTATTTGCAGCATATCTTGGTCAGCTTGGGTAATTAAAATTTTCTTCAACAAAGTTTTCAAGCTGCAGCTTCTTTCTTTCATTACCAGAAAACAGATTTCTGGCCATGTTTTGTTGCTTAACATTCTTAAAAACTCTTTCATGCAGGTTCCGTACACGACCACGGCATTTAGTGTTCTTGTTGTTTTTGCAATCCCATCTGTAAGTTAATTAAATTTATGCTAAAGGCTATTCTCAGCTGATTGCAATATGACGCTAATGAAATTTTCTACCACAGTTTCGCAGCATTGTATCAAAACAAGTTGGGCCAAATGAGCAGGGGAAGGCCCAGGGATGTATCTCAGGCATAAGTTCCTTTGCAAACATCATTTCTCCATTGATTTTTAGTCCTTTGACAGGTAAGTAAAGGATTGATCGGCTCTTAGTAAACCATAAAATTTGTAATGGGCTCTATTGCCCGCATCGTTGTTTGACATATTGCCACATGGGGACGGGGGTTGTCCGGTTAGAAATTTTGTGCCCCGTTCTAGTTACTATGGTGGGAGAATCGATTTAATGGACCACTTCTGTATGAATATATTCAAAGACTTGACAGTTTAACTGATCTTTTTGTTCATCCAGCTTTGTTCTTATCCAAAGGAGCACCATTCAATTTTCCAGGTTTCAGTATTATGTGCATTGGACTTGCTTCAGTAAGAGCTTTCACATATGAACTGCTATTAAGTTTCTATGTTTTCTCTACATATCACTGATGTCAGAAAACAAACGTTTCATTTCTCAGATGATAGCCTTTATTCAGAGTCTTATGATGAGTCACATTCCTACAAGCTCCAAGTCACAAAACCAGTGCTGCTTAGCCTAGTTCTGAGGATTATGCTGTATTCAAAAAATGGCGTTCTCATATCTAGGCCCTCAATGGCAGAAGAAACCCAAGAAAATGCCAACTGATATTACTGTACGACAGGAATATTTCAACTCCCATTGCAGGATGACAGCCATATTTCAACTCTCGTTGCAGGATGACAGCCGGAAAACCTCATAGCTTAGGTAAATTAAGCCTATAAGACAACTCTAGACTCTCTTGAGTTAGCACTCCAAAAACATAATTTTGTTGTGTTATCTTGACTTGGGAAAGTTGTATATTTGTAGTGAGGGTTTTATATAGTAAGTAGCTCAAATCCTCTTAGCAATTAGCATATTACATTTGCAGCAAAAAGTAAGGTAGTTTCAATACTAAATTGTAATTGGCTTTCAGCAAACCCTAACTGCAAAAGTCAACATCAATTATGAGTGCAAAAAGATCAATTCAAGTACACAAGGAATATTGCAATCAATACATGCAGAAAGATCTAAAAGCCTAAGTCCTAAAGGCAAAATAATATATTGCCAAAACAGAGCAGAAAGCCAGAGCCATTCCAGTTACATCCTCCATAAAAGAGATACTGACTTCAAGCACTGAAAAAGTGGCAAACTGCAAACCAAGGATAACATGTTTTGCGACAGAAACATGTTGACATACAAGTCAAGAATGTAGTCAAATTTTGGTCATGGTTCAAGGGCTATGCTAACGCAATCATATTAGCAATTAGAATACACAAATATAGAAGACACTTTGACAGATGCCCTCTTGCATGTGGAAAATATACAATGTATGTTACAGAGGACAGAAGCACTAAACTTAGATGAACTGAATAAATCCAGCATCAATAGAGGAAGACAAAGAAAGTATTTACCCACAATTTGCAAACACACTAGGAAGCATCCGCCTCGACTATTGCTAGACAGACCAGACACAAGTTAAGAAAGGTCATGTAAAGGAGCAATATTCCCCCTTTGCTGCAGTAGATGCCCATTCTACCCCTTAACATGCTCAAGGAACATTCAAGTTCTACTCAGCATCAGAGATTGAGACACAGGGTCAATGATACTCTCCACAAAATTCAGCACTTGAATTGCATAATATGGAAGGTGGACTCCAATGCACTTAAATGTGTCACTGTGTGGATTGTAGACAAGTAAACCATAGCCACCATGCTGGCATTCACCTCGTATGAAAATTTTGCCCCGCTCTGTAAACCCCAGTGGCCACCAAATTCTCTGAGGTTTTTCAATTGTATATAGTTTAGTCCACGACTCAGTAACTCCATAATCCTTCATCACCCATAACTCATACGAACGAAAGGCGTTATTAGGAACGGCAGCAAAAACACAAAGATATCCATCAAAAACATTCAAATACTTATCAGCATCATCAGTGGACAAGTCATATGGCAACACAACTGTTTGGAAAACCTCCTTGGCAAAGTCAAACGAGACTATAAGCCAAGGGCAGTTATTATCATGATAGCAGCTGAATCGAGCACACCAGTGTACAGATCCCTTCAGGAAGACAGAAGAGTTAATATGACTACGATTTATCTCAATACTCCGAGGGAAACCATAAGCAATACTTTTCCATGAATTTGATCTTAGACTGTAGACCTCAGCATCTGCATTGGCAGAGATGGTTATCACTTTGAAGGCATCAAGATGGCCGCTTACTGAATTGACACCAAACCCAAGGTACCGAGGATTAAGGGAAGGTCTGGGGAGTGTTAAGTACTTTTTGATCAAAGGATTCCACAAATAGATGAGAGAACGGTCAGAACCATTGCTGCAGAAACAGAGCACACCATTACATGACCCAATCACATCCAGATCTACAAGTTGTGTGCGAAATGGGGGATCACAAAGATCCTGAAACTCCTTGCGTTTTGTTGAATAGAAGCCCAGATATGAAGGGCTGATACCATGTCTAAAGAGGAGAGGACGGGGATTTCTCATGGACTGATTAAGATGGATCTCAACAAAAGTCTTGCTCGTGAGTAAACTATTCCATGATTTGCACACACACCGCAATCGTGTGAGATTCTTTACCTCCAGTCGCAAGAAAATATCAATCATGACATCTTCTGGAAGACGAAAACTAGTGCACTTCATCTCTCTATCTCCACAAATCTGAAATATTACAAAAAAGATAACATTAATTGACTACATTCCCTTGGTCAATCTTCTTTCTAATCTAATTGCACCAGAGTTTGTAATTTTGCAAGTACTGAAAAAACAATATGCCAAGTCCCAATTAAACGATTTAAAAATAAAATAAAAAAAAAAGATATACAACTTCCAAGTGTTTCTCCCCAAGATTCCACAACAAAAGATGACACAATATGATGAACCCATTAAATCAAATAAGCACCAAGCATGAGACACAATATGATGCCTCAAATTATCATACTAAAATACCCAGTTGGACAAAATACCAACTTCTTACATTAATTAATCAAGTACTTTGCCTTCCGCACTTTATTTTTTCTTTTTTAATAAAAATGAAAAGGAAAAGAGAAACGTTTTGATTCCTTCCTCAAAGATATGATTTTTATATAAGAAAACGAAGAATATGAGATTAAGATTCAACAGCATACAAAGCAAAGTGTTAAAAGAAAGAGAAATTAAAGCAAAGTCAAGTCTGCAAGTATGAGACAAATTTTACCTTTTTCATCTGGGTATGCATTAATTGGATTTCCATTAAATCTTCTGTAGATTATTCACAATTTCAAGCAGAGGGTTTAAGCATGCAAGAACAATATGGTGGTGGGGTTTTAGAGCGAGAGAGAGGGAGAGAGAGACAGAGGGGGAGAGAGGAGAGTGTTGGTGTCTTTTATTGGAAAAAAGAAATTGACTGTTGTCAGAAAACGACATCGCTTTTTCAGTGCGATCTTTTTCGTCGTCAACCGTGGTCGGCCAAATGTCGTTCAGTTAATCAAACGCCAAATCGGACGCTAATGTATTAATAAAATGACAGGTCTTACTATAACTTGTAAGACGAGTGACAAGACAATCACCAATAATTGGCATGGAGTGCGACAAGGATTTATCTTTCACATTATTTCAGAGTATGTTTTGAGGGTTTCTTCTATACTTACAATTAACAAAGCTTTCCAAGATCCATTTCAAAATAAAAGAAAAATAATAGGATCCTTTCAAAAACTAAATTATAATAAATAATCAAGAAAGCTTTCTAGATACTTTAAATTTTGATATATAGAAACATCTAAATTAATTTTTAAATTATTTTTTTCAAAAAGCCTTAATTTGTCCTTAAAAGCACCACCAATTAGCAATTCTCCGCATAGTCACATTCTTCTAAATCGGAAAAAAAACATTGTTCAACAAGTCGGTCAGTATAGAATGTGCGAAACGACGTGTCCAACACCATCAAAATAAGTAGATATTATTAAGAGCTCACTGAATAATGGATCATTCATCACTTTAATAAATGAGGCAGGAAAAGATCGATTTAATGAAGTGGACAATAAGTAGTATATATTGTGGAAATTAATGAAGGATGAAAATTCACATTCTAAAATTTTATCTCAAATGATAGGATGTTTAATATGTCATTCATTAAATGGTTAATAATTTTTCATAAATTTTGAATTAATTACATTATTGCAATAAGTATTAAATGAATTCTTATTTGATATGATATTTAACAATAAAATTTTAAGACGTGTAAGCTAGTCATAAAATAAATATTTATATTTTGTAACTTAATTACTAGAATTAAAGACAAATTTTATGCCAATTGATTAGTCAATTAGCATCATACTAATAATCAAATAAAACATAAACAAAACATTTTGTCATTATAAATTGACATACGAAATTTGTCTTTAAATTAATGTGATACTAATATGACAATATGATTTAGAAAAAAAGTGATAGTATGACATGATATTATTATGAATTTTCATATGGTAAATCATTTCTCATTTGATTCATTTATCATTATTAGACTTCTTTCAATTTTGCTACTACTATTGCTATTACTACTATTATTATTTTGCTTTGTCTTCTAAGAAAAATTTTCATAACGAAACCATTTCTAGTATTGTCCCTCTAATAAATTTTCAGCTATTTTTTTTAATTTAAAATTGTTATAATCTACGTACGTATTTCAATTATAAACGAGACATTCACGTCTCCTATTAGAGATATATATCTACACTCATTCGTACTTAAGAAATATATCCACCACCCCACAAACATTTGTAGGAATGAAATTTATATGACTTTTGGAATTAATTGTTAAGGGCTCCAGCCCACCCCTCAAACAACAAGTCTTAATGACACTTCACACTTTGCACCGACTGATTCTATCTTAGATGGATTAATATTTAGAATCTTAGGAAGGTTTCGGAGATAAGTTTTCCCATCTCTAATTTCAATTGACAAAATGAAAAGATTACTAAATAATTAAAATAATTTCCATATTTACAGCGAGCAAAAAATCTCTCTAATTTTCTCAAATTTGGAAAAGAAATGCAAATTTATTAAAAAAACCCAGGACTTAAAAGGTTACTAAAAAATGACCCCAGCTTTTTGTTGTTGTTATTATTATTACTCCCACAATTATGAGAGATTCAACCATTGTCTTCATTGATATGAGTGCCGAACAACTTGACTAAGGGCCGGTTTAGGATTTAATTAGTTGAATAAATAAGTTGTTCCTATTCTATAAATGAAATAAATTGTTAATTAAAAAATAAATTAGTGTTTGATAAATTTTATTGTTGCAATTGCTATGAGTTTAAAAAATAGATTATATACATTTGGTAAATTTTATTCGAAGGGTCTGTTTATTATATAATAAGACATAAGTTTCTATTGAATTTTGTTTATATTTAGGATTTCTTAAAAGAATAAGAAATAATTTTTTATTAAAATATAAAAATTATAATAAAAATTTTAACAGACATGATATTTATTTAATAAGTTACTTATATTTTTTTTTACTTATATTTTTAAAAATTACTATCAAAATAAACCAAAAATAATCCCTCGCTCTTATAAGTTGTCTTTAGAATGATTTTCAAGTCATTCAAGTGTTCGGGACTTTGCATTTTTTTATCCTTGGGACAATTTCGTGAAGGATTACGAGAGCATTTCTTTGGGATCATAATGATGCTTCCCGCATTAGCCCATTTGTTTTCGCGGCAGAGTTGACACCAACTTAACAAAATTTTGTAGCCTTTCGAGTCAACTGGATTTGTAAAGAAAAATTAGTTCATGGCAAAGCATACCATTTACTTCTGTCAAGCAGATTCCAAAGCTAGTAATTGTAATGAAACTGATGACACAATTATAGTTCCCTAGCATTCTTGAGGCAATCCGTGCATGAATTTTGATTAAGACCAAGTCAGCCTAGCTATCTATTATGTTCATAACAGTTTAACGTTTTGATTAGAAAAGTGAATCAAATCAGACAAGAATAGGGCATACATTGATATATATTTTACCCGGTTCCATTTCTTTCTTTAAATGCTAATAAAAATTTCATTATTAATCCAGAACTAGTCCTAACGGATGCACGAGAATTAGTACAAAAAATTACAAACCACCAAAAAAAAAAAAAAAAGTTCCAATACTGATTAGCTATGGCTAAAGCACTGAAAGCGGAAAAGGACATTGTGATGTTCCCATTCATGGCTTATGGGCATCTCAATCCATTCATGGCTCTTGCAAAACAACTAGAGAGAAGAAAGGGATATACCAGCGCCATTATCAATACTCTTAACGTCAAGAATCTCCAATCTTCGGCTCCTTCTGATACCAGCATTCGCCTCCTTGACATTCCCTTCAATGCATCTGAGTATGGCCTCCCTCCTGAGGCTGGAAATACCAACCAGGAAGCTCTCCGTGAAGTCCTGGTACAATTCTTGGTTGCCTCCGAACACCTTAAATCGTCATTCCAAAAATCATCATAGGCATTATTAAAAGTGATGGCTCCGCCCCGGCTTGTATTGTGTCTAACAAGTTCTTGGGATGGACAGTTGAAGTTGACAATGAGCTTGGAAATTTTCATTCCGTGTTCTTAGTTGGGGCTGGTTACAGCTTTACGACATACTTCATTTCTCTGAACAATTTGCAGAAGTGGAAGGCGGACAAGGATCACGAGTTCTTCATCCGGCGGGACTTTCCTGAGGTGCCCACTATTGAATCATCACAACTCGTGTTTGATCTCAAGTTAAATGATGTTACTGAAACTTTGCGGCCTTTTTGTGAACGCCACTACTCGCTCTGCTTATGCTCACATGAGTTTTATTGAATACCATTAGTGGGTTCGAAGACGTTGGTCCGACATATTTTTGCAGGAAAATGGGAGGAAAAACCCGTTTGGATGATGGGTTCGAATACCATCATGTTACACTCTTCTCCAGCATCAGCACGCTGCCACACATCTCACCTATCAAACAAGCGATCCAGCAGGTCACCCAATTCAACCATTATTCAATTTCCCTGGCTTCAGCATGCTTAAGTAAGAAGTTTTGAAGAAAATGTTGCCACAATTCTCTGACAACCTATTGGTACCCAGTAGAATGGACATTAAACCATTTAACTTCATTCTCCGTTATCTTAAGAACAGTTGTTGAACCTCGTAGAGTTAACAAGAAAGTTAACAATTCTCGGAATGATTTCTTATGCTAATGAGATAGGATTTCATAAAAGTTTTAATTCTCTTAATATAACTATTTAGTTTAGTCTACACGTTAAGTTCGTTCAAAATTAATTCAACCATTTGATATTTTTTAACCTTCAAATTACATGCACCATTTTCATTAATGGTTGGTTCCTTTCTCAGGGTTGTTCGAGTTCATTAATGGAATAGTTAGTCCAAGCGTAGCAAAACTCCTTATTAAATAAAAATCGAATAAATTGAAATCACATTTGTCGGATGAGGATGTAATAAATATTTTCATTGAAAAAAAAAAGATTTTAAAGAGGCATTCATTCAATTTCTCTAGCTTCAGCATGCTTAAGTAAGGAGTATTGAAGGAAATGTTGCCCCATTTCTCTGACAACTAATTGATACTGAAAGAATGAATATAAAATCATTTAACTTCGTTATTCATTGTCCTAAAGACAGTTCTTGAACCCCATAAAAACAACAATTCTTAGAATGGCTTTTGATACTAATGAGACGAGATTTTAAAAAAGTTGTAACCCTTTTAACAAAACTATTTAGTTTAGTCTACACGTTAAATAAATTCAAAATTAATTCAACTATTTAGTATTTTTTAACCTTCAAATTGCATGAATCATTTTCATTCATGGTTGGTTCCTTTCTCAAGGTTGTTCCAATTTCTCCATAATTATTTCTAACAAGGTTGTCATATCACAATCTTTATGGCAATGCAATCGTAAATAAAGCATAACAAAACAGTTTATTAAATGAAAGTCGAGCAAATTCAAAGCATATTTATGGGACGAGGATGTAATAAATATTTTCATTGAAAAAAAAATTAAAATAAGCATTCATTCATTCAAAGATTCATAAAATTAAAAAGTAAAATTACAAATCCACTTACTTTTTAAACTAATTTCAAGCTGCTCAAATAACACAACTCTAGTATATCTAGAATAACAAGTAAAACTCAGACACTTGTCTCACAGGCCATTACCACTCTTTTAGTTAAACTTTTTCACTGGATGTGAAAAGGCTTATTTATTTATTTTTTAAAAAATATATTTTTCTTATCAACTCACGCAAATCAGAACCTGAGCCTGTTTTCCACTGGACCTGGCTTCTGTCAAAGCTTACTTACCAAGGCAAGAAGCTCTCTTGCCTCGGCCACCCAACGAAGAGTGAGGGTTCCCTTGCGGTACAGGATTTGATGCGGGCTGACTTGGATTTGGCCAATTACCGGTAGCAGGAGCCGTTTGTATACCGTTTTGCTGATTTTGTCGAGATGGAGAGGAGTGCACTGGGTAGGGCTTATACTTTTGTTCCATCCTCTCTGACTGTTGTTCAAAGGGCATCTGTAGAAAGATTTGAACATTATCCCCGAGATTGGTTGTGATTTCTTTCTTGCCGTCAGGACTTGTTATCTTGGGCTTTTGGCTGGAGTGGCTAGTGTGGCCCCCTCGGTGCGTGCAATGTGATTTTGATTGTTGTGGCCGGTGTATGATTTGATCAGGCTTCTGTTTGGTTGAATGGCATTTCTGATGACTAGTACTGCTCATGATTCGTTCCGGGCAAAATATTTGCTCAATGTAAATGACTAGCTAGCTGATTGACGGTTGCTATATATGCTACAGAAGCCCTCAAAGAGTTAATCGCGAAGAAAATGTATTTACAATGAAACCTCTCAGGAATCACAACGAAGGTGGTGGTGCGACTTCGTCTCTACTCGAGACTTTTCTTCATTACTTTTATTTTTGCGGAAGAGGACCGGACTTATTGATTGCTACTTAGTTCTAAAAAAAACGCAAAAGAAACTTTCCTTCTTAATGTCGTAAAAATTCCAATTCCTGGGACCAATTAATTAATAAAGAGAAATCAATTGAAAAGTCGGGTTGCGCAGACTGATTCTACCACCTCTTTATTTTTAATGAAATTCAACGTTGATTAACGATACAAGAAGAGCTCATAGTAAAATGTTTGATTGCTATCGTTCTCCAGGCGCTTTCGTTCCCTCCTCTTTCCTTTTTTTTTTCTTTTTCTTTTTTTTTTTTGGATGAAACTAAAATGTTATAATGTTACAAGAAAACGTACCTCATCATATTCAAAAGTTTCTGAGTAGATGATTTTAAAAAAAGAATGGCGATAAAAAGAAAATGTGGGATGGCCAATAGATTTCACGGTAGGTATGGGTTGATCGGACTTGATCATATTCTGTACGTGGCTAATAAAAATGGATTGCATTGAACGTGAAATTTTCGCCTACTCGTTTTTATCGTTGAAGCGACAAATTTTTTATTAAAAAGAAAATGTGAAAACGGCTTGGTTAGCTGGTTTGCAGCTGCATGGGGGCTCCCATGATAGAGAAATCAAGTGACTGTTTCCTTCCTTGAAATTACGAAGCGCTTCTCGCGACCCCATTTCAAACTTAGTGGCGAGTCATATATTTGGATCCAATTCCTGGACTTAAACTAATGGTCTGAGTAATAAGTGTAACCTCGATAAATCAATGTTCATAAGAACATCAACGGGTCCAATGAGCGACCACGGGGGCTCGAGTCTCCACGAACTAAAATTTCTTCTTAGACTCAATTACTTATTTAACATATGTAAATAATTTTAATATTAATTCATCCGTACCCTCTTCGGTGAAAAAAACATAGTTGCCAGCCAACTGGTGGTCTATTTGCATGGCTTGATCTTCATCCTCCACGTCCATTTCTGTTTGTGTGTTTTGGATCACAGAACACCATTTTACCAGCACAGATGAAAGAATTAGCACCTAGCACTTGGCCTTGAAGTAATTTGCAAACCCTTTATGTGGGTTGTTAGGCTGCCACTCAATTGCACTGCGACGGCGGGACTGCAGGCTGAAGGGCTTCCTGATGGATTTAAAGAGAATCAGGCGAACAAATCAAGGTCTTTTGGTGCGCGAATGGGCGCTGCAGGTGGGAATTTTATCTCACGAACCAACTAGTGCATTCCTCGGCCAATGGGGCTCGAATTCACTGCTGGAAAGTTTGCATCGAAAGTACCAATAACAGGATGGCCGTTAATAGCAGAGCAGTTCTTCAACTCGAAGATGCTGCACGAAGCCGGCGTCTGTATAGAGATTGCAAGAGGAAATCAGGCTGCAATCGTCTTGCATGATGATGGTGATGGGAAAGACAGAGAAAGGAGAGGAGATGAGAAGAAGAGCTAGCAAATTTACAGATAAATGGGAAGAAGCAACAGAAGAAAATGAAGGTGTCGAGAAAACTTCTATCAAAGCTATGGACAAATTCCTCAAGAGCAACGTCCAATTCATTTTGAAGTTCCTTTCTTATAAAGATCATAAATCCCGAGCGCATATCATTATGCAAGTTCAGGGTGAGAAACCTGTTCATTTTCATTAAGAATAAAAAATCCGTTTACCACAATTTGAAGCAATTTCGACTAATATATGTAAAAATTGTGGATCGATTTAATCAAAAACGAAAATTTACAGGCTGTAGACAACACATATCATAAATCAAACTCAGACAATAATATAGTAAGAATAAACAATAGAAGCAACCAATTATTGTTTGACAAGAAGGAACTTGAATATTAAGTCGAACAATATGCAAATGACCAGAATCTAGGCAAAGTTCCGCTCGGAACAATTTTAGCTTGAACTCTTATGTTATGTACAATTACTAAGATTTTCCTAAGGAGGCAAAAGGTTGTCCCAGCATCCCTCACGTGTCATCATCTGAAGATCCATCACTGTTGGCATTGAATGTCAATATGAGCTGTAGAAGTTCCCGACCTGCAGCTGAATTTTCGTCATTGCGCTCTGGACTAGTCCTCCGGCGTTGAAGTGAGAATAATTGCATCATCAGGTCCTCAGGTGAAAGTACACGGTGCATCCAATGGGTTGCCTTTGGTTTGAACTGGACACAAATGGCAAAATTATAAGTCATAATGATTAGAGTCATCACAAACTCCAATAAGATTATCAACATTGTTATTTCCATTACGAACTCCACTGCCGTTATCAACACCATCATCATAATATTCATTACCATCAACTCCATCATCAACATCAAGATCAACATCTAATCATTAAGGTCACTGTAACTATCTTTGCTTTCATCATCATTATCGTTGTCAACATTGTCATCTATATTGTCATCGTCTTCTTCTTCTTCATCGTCATCACTATCCACATCACCACTGCTGCTGCCGCCACCGCCACCACCACCACCACCGCCATCATCATTGTCATCGTCATCGTCATCAAAATCATCGTCGTCGTCGTCGTCATCGCCTTCGCCTTCGCCATAAATATCATACAAAAAGTAATTGCCATCATCATCGTCACCGAGTGCAAACCAACGAATGTGATCAGGTATCAGGACCTTTTCCAAACAACAGCAGAGAAATTAGTTCCTCTGCTGCGCACATATATCATGCAGAGTGGCTCTTGTAGCCCAATCCACGTATATTCATTTATTGACATCACATTACCAAGGTTGACACAGGATTAACCAATTCCACACAGGCAGACCCAGTGCCCCTTAGGCATCCATGGTCTAATAGCTTCCCAACCATCTACCTAGTCTAGGAATACCAGAGATCTTTTTCCAACTACAGCGTTTTGGTTTAATAGAAAGGATCGAATGCTGATTTCTCTAAAATAATAACCACTAAAGTTTTGGCTTTTGCTCAAGTGCTAAGGGCCATGTGAGAAAATCATTTTAAAAAAAAAATCTGAAAAAGCAAAAAAAAGGGCCAATCTTATAGGTTGTTCTTATTTCTAACTTTAAGATGCTGTCCACAGTTGATTTTATATCTTAACAGATTTGAGACTTTGATTCTATTGATGATTAACTGTTGTGGTAATTAAGCTTGTTGCCAGCAGAAGATAAGATAAGGATATGCCTTATCTTTCCCAATTTCATGATTTCAATAACAGGTTCATGGGTCCATGAAGTAATATAAATTCAAAACCTTAACACTACTTTCAATCACTCAAGAGTTCAAACTATTTCACCATCTGCTCAAATAGTAAAATAGAACCAAAAAAAATAGATAGAAAAGCATACCTGTTCAATGTTTGTAGGCAAACTAGCTCTATCTGCAGCATTTGGTGTCCATATCTTGATGTCACTTTCAATTCCACTGCTAGCAAGTACCGTGGAATGAGGATGAGGCTCAATGCAGTTTACCACATACCTATCTGCTTTGATGACACGAATGAGCTCTCCACCTTTTTTCTTCCAGATA
Source organism: Aegle marmelos (assembly GCA_030449875.1). Taxonomy (NCBI): domain Eukaryota; kingdom Viridiplantae; phylum Streptophyta; class Magnoliopsida; order Sapindales; family Rutaceae; genus Aegle; species Aegle marmelos. The sequence continues at coordinate 5,801,519 of JASUUL010000058.1, forward strand.
AATATCCGACCACAGTCAGAACCACTGACCACATATTCACATTTCGGCCCAAAGAAGTTCACACCTTTCACGGTCGCACAATTTGTATGCCCTTTATAAACTTGAGGAGCATTTCTAACATCAGTATTTGCAGTTGATGGAGATGCTGCTGAAGTGTGATCAGCTCCCATTTCACTTGCCTCACTTCTCGTAGACAATGGCGAGGATGACAGTGGATTAGGCCCCAATCCCATGTCCTGTGTAAACAGATAGATGAACTCATCATTGTAAGATACAAGAAGCTCGCTCTGATCTGAGAAGGCCAAGCCTGTTATTCCATATTGCTCATCACCAATCAAATTGGGAGGACAAAAATAGTCTGCAGGTTGACCAAAATCAGTTGAACCATCCCACTTATATTTGCGAATGTCATAAAGTCGAGTATACTCATCCGATCCAGCAACTGCAAAGAGGTTGGCATTTCTCGGATCAATTGCAATTGCATTTAGTTTTACTACTGGCATATGATTTCTTCTATCATCAACTGATCGGCATGTAAATAGTTCTGTAGCGGCCCCAGTTCTTAAGTCAAACTGTAAGTGCATCAAAGTGTCATTCCACTGTATAGTTAAGCAATAATATAAATATGGGTAATATCAAACTACTAGAGTAAAAGTTCAGCATAGGCAGTTGACTGAGAGAGGATTCTGATTGATGCAGGCATGTAATTCACTTTCAGCTATTTATTTGAAAATTGGTAACTTGGGATGAAAATCATTATTTGAAAAAATAATAATAATAATTAACCCCCTCAAATATTTAACAGTTTTTCTCAATGACCAACTGTTATAGGCACATCCATGCCTAACAGTATTTTTCTCAAGGATGCAACTGCAGAACTAATAAATAAAACTTGCAAAATGAATCAGAACTTACGTGTTGTACCAGTCCATCTTCACCACATGTATAAAATACGTGAGGGCTACCAGGTTCAACAGCCAACTTATGCGCCCGTCCCTGATGTGTACCTAGCAATTTTGTCTCCACTCCACCACGTTCCAGAATTTGGGCATGGCGAACCTAAAAGAGAGCAAAATGTTACACACAGCATAGAGAAACTATCACTGACCGGAAAATCTTTCATAATACAATCTATTACAGCAGGAATGATATCAATGAATTAAAAGTGATATATTTTATCCTATTGTAAGTTAAGTTCCTTGCTTTTAAACAAAGAAAATTACCTGCCCATCAGCAGCGCAGGTAACAATACTCCGATCATCTGTGAATGGCATGATCTTTGCTTGGAAAACATTGTCATTATGACCAGAATGGAATGAAAGCTTGACACGCTCGGTTTTCCAATCCCACAGTATAACCCGCCTGTCATCAGATCCTGATAACAGAATGTCACCATCTGTATTGAAGCTTACAGTGTTCACACAACCTTGGTGCTTATCAAGCTTCGTGTAAATACCAAGTCGAAGAACGAGATCCTAAAACACAAAACAATAGTCAAAATAAAACTTCGAGATTTAATCTTAGAATCACCTGCAATTTAAATCACTGAATTAATATTTCTTTTAAGTTTCTTTGTCAAGAAAGCAATAAAAGGAAACTGACAAATCCCAGTAAGCAGTTTTCAATGCTACCAAAATCATTCCAAATGCATCCCATATATTATGTATTACACACGCGACAGTTAGCCCTGCATGCATAAGTCGTCATCACGATTTAAGACTATAAAATATCATATTGTCTAGCAGATACAGCATTGCCCTCCAAAATTTCTGGTAAAATAAAAATGAAAAAGAGTAAAATTTTTTATCATTTTCCCGGTAAGCAAACAGAACCCTATTATATTATAACCTAATCATTAATCAATTATATTAAACAAAAAATATTGCAATTATTCTAATTCTACAGTCAGGATGTGCTCTATATTACTCAAACAAAATATAATTATAAAAGAAATTACTTTTTTATTCAAGAATTCCCTTTTTTTTGTTTGGGGGGGGGGGTTAAGAAAAAGGGAGAACAAGGACATCCTTGAACGAGAATAAGACCTCGGAAGCACGGCGACGGAGTGCGAAATTCCGGGTGGAGAGCTGGCCGAGTTCGCGTAACCAAACATCAACCAGTGCCTTGTCCACGCTCGTTCTTGCTCTCTTGTTATTGTTGTTGCTGGCGTCGTCCATTCTCGAAATCTAAAAAAATTAAAAACAAATTTGTGCGTTTTCAGTTTAGTTGGAGTTAGACGTGGCGGTAATGGTGAAGGCGGATATGCGAGCAAGTCTACTGGTTTTGTCTATGTCTTCATGATAATAATAATAAAGAGTAATTTTGAGAATTTTCTCGGAGGTTTCCGTTTCCAATTTAATAATATTTGAAAATTCTGCGCTAGCGTGACTTCGTAGAGAAGACACAGAGATAGCCAACGGGCCGCGTCAGCCCACGGGTTAACGGGTAGGGATCCTTTCGGCACGGTTCATTGGTGCTCATGCGGGTTTAATTTCTCGGCAATGGGCCAACCGGCCTCTGTGAAAATTCTAAAATATTCCTTTTTCTATTTTGTTATAAAAATAAAATAAAATAAAATATCTCACGAGGTACAAAAAATTAGCCTTCCAATATATTTTCATACTCGTATCCTATTCCAACGGTCTTAGACGGAGCAAAGGCTAGGTAGAATAAAATGATTAATAGCCTCCACGTGCGCATCCCGCCTCGGTGGAACTGGCGCTGCTGCCGGCTCCGTCAGCAACCGCTAACATTTGTTCAGTGCCTGACTGCAAGGTTAACCAAGCAAGGGCAGCGCTTCTTCTCTTCTCTCGCGCTCGCAGTCACCCGCGACTCCAAAGCGGCGAGCCGTTTGATAAGCAAATTTGTAGCCTCATCGCCTCAGTCTGTAGTGCTCAACGCCCTCTCTCATCTGCTCTCTCCTGATACCACCCGTGCTCGCCTCTCCTCTCTCTCCTTTCCGGTAAGTCTGTGGATGCATTTGGGAATTGCCATGTTTTTTTGTTTCCTCAAGACAAGGTTTGCGGAAGTAATTTGATAAAAAGAAAAACACTTTTGGAAAAACCACTTATCAAGTGCTTCTCTTTGAACATTTAGTTTATTTATTTCATTGCTTCCGTTTAAATCATTTCAAACCAACACAAGTGTTTTAACTATTTGAAACTGTCAGAAGTGATTCTCTTCTTTTTTTTTATTACGGATTTGAATTATAAGTGACAGTACATATTTTTGCTGCAGTTGTACATGAGAATAGCTGAACAGTCGTGGTTTCAATGGAATCCTAAACTAGTTGCAGAACTAATTGCATCCTTAGATAAACAAGGACAACGCGAGGAAGCAGAAACTCTAATCCTTGAAACCATTTCTAAGCTGGAGTCTCGCGAAAGAGAGCTAGTTCTTTTCTACTGCAATCTAATTGATTCTTTCTGCAAACATGATTCAAAGAGAGGATTTGATGATATTTATGCTCGCTTGAATCAACTCATTAATAGCTCTTTCTCTGTTTATGTGAAACGCCAAGCATTGAAATCAATGATCAACGGTTTATGTGAACTGGGCCAACCCCACGAGGCAGAGAATCTGATTGAAGGGATGAGAGTTAAAGGACTCGAGCCATCAGGTTTCGAGTACAAGTGTATTATATATGGGTACGGAAGATTGGGGTTGCTTGAAAATATGGAGAGAATTATTAACCAAGTGGAGAGTGACGGCTCTCAGGTTGATACCATTTGTGCGAATATGGTTCTTTCATCGTATGGAGATCAAAATGAGCTCTCTAGAATGGTTTTGTGGCTACAAAAGATGAAGGATTCGGGAATTCCATTCTCAATAAGGACTTACAATTCTGTGCTGAATTCATGTTCCACAATTGTGTCAATGCTTCAAGACCTGAGGTCGAATGATTTTCCACTTTCCGTATTGGAGTTAACTGAGGTTTTGAATGAGGAAGAAGTGTCGTTGGTGAAAGAGCTGGAAGAATCATCGGTTTTGGATGAAGCAATGAAATGGGATTCTGGGGAGGCAAAGTTGGACTTGCATGGAATGCACTTGGGTTCAGCATACTTTATAATGTTACAGTGGATGGACGAGATGAGAAACAGGTTCAATAATGAGAAGTATGTGATTCCAGCAGAAGTTACAGTGGTTTGTGGATCAGGAAAGCATAGTTCTGTTAGAGGAGAATCCCGGGTGAAAGCTATGGTTAAGAAGATGATGGTTCAAACAAGTAGTCCAATGAGAATTCATAGGAATAACATTGGTTGTTTTATTGCCAAAGGACATGTAGTTAAAGACTGGTTATGTTGATTGATGAACCTATTTTGCGGTGAATTCCTGGTAGTTTAGGTTGAAAAGCATGTCGGTAAATGCTACACTCCTAGCTTAAACGTCGCAATGTATATTTACAAAATATGGTTAAGCTATATTTATTTATTGCACCGCAAAGTGCTATGTACATCATTGAAGAACTACCAACTTGCACGACTGTCTCAGCACCTACTTCTCACTTGCTCTCTGCTAGACTCTCATCAAGAACTCTGTAACTATTGAAAAAACATTTACAAACTGATACAAGAAACCTTGCCCAAAAATGATGCAGCAAAGAGCTCTCTCAATTAATAAGACTCTTAAAACCATGGCATCCACCATATATACATCTTCCCCAGATTTTTGTGAGAGACTGCTTCGGCAATTAAGCGATGAGCCTGACCTTCTACACCCAAAGGCAAAGATGGTGCTGCTCCAACCCCAACAACTGACCCTTGCAACCTAGCCTCAATATTGCTAATGGCCCGCTGCAAACATTAGAACACATGCTTCAATGATTAGTTCATTAAAAATGACAACCACATCTTCTGTTTCTGGTATGATCAGAAAACAATTGACAACACAGTTTGCTTGGAAAGTTCATAAAAAATGGTGCAGCAGTAAATTTTTACAATTAAAAGATCATGGGAAACACTAAAGACAACATACCTGTGCATGAGGGTTCTGGACTTCTACCCCACTGGACTTGTGAGATTTTGTCCACTCTACAAGAGGGTCATGAATAAAAGTTTCGAGAACACTCATTAAAGTCTCCCTGTGAGTTCTTAGAACTGAAAGCGTGATTTCACTAACTCTCAAAAATGTACCCTCATATCCGGTGATGCCCAAGCCATCGATCATGTTCTATATGTTCCATCAAAGAGTATTCACAAGAATAAAAAGATGAAGGTTGAGGAACAAGGCAAACATAAATTAGAATTTTCTTCAAAGGGAAAAAGAGGGGAAAAAGAATGACGATAAATGCAAAGTGCATGACCCATATGATTTTCTTACCTGGGTTAGCCTGAACGGCACCAGCTCAGGCTTCTCCAACAGCAAACCTTTATCAAATAAGCAACTGAAATCAACATGAACACAGTCCCCTGTGGTAGAATCAAAGAGAATATTTTCCCCATGTCTATCACCAAGCCCTACAATATGCCCAACCATTGACCAGACTGCAGTAGTGTGCGCGTAGGCTACCCGAGCCCTGAACCATGCAGCAGGCTCTGAAAATGTCGTCAAGAACCATTTGTGGAATACCGGGGGAAACATTGGAAGAATTTTGGTCTTCAACATCTCATCTTCAGGCATTTTACCTTGGTATTGATCATAAATTCGTTTAATTTGGGGATTGGTCTTCTGCCTATCAAAATTGCCACAGGATATGTAGACATCTTGAAGTATATTCCGGAGTCCACGAGTATGAGGCACCCACTCCACCATACCACAATCTTCTGTTAGCGGGATAACTGCAAAAGTACGAATATAGAGCTTCCTACGACGGCTTTCAGGGTATTTGGACAATAAACGATTTATCATTGCAGTAAACTCCATCATACGGGAATCTTTCCTCAGATCATCCTTTGGCTTGCAGAGGAAAGGCCGCTTAATGCCATCACTACCCAATAGAACAATCTGAAAATAGGAAACATGCAACAATTCTCAAAACGATGATGTGTACATTCACATAACTTCACATTTTCATCAAAATGGTATTATCAATTCATCTGGTGCAAAATGTATTGGGAAGGTTTGCCTATTCTGCTTTATTTCATGCAAATCAGGAAGCCTTAAAATATACCCGGGGATCCTGCATTTAAATTCACTTTATTCATCTAAGAATGGGTTAAACCAATCATTATCAAAGGAAAAGCTAACCTATTTACTTTTGTTTTTATTCTTCAAAGAAACTTAATCAAAACTAGGTTATTCAGAATATGAAGAAGCCTTCTCAAACTCTGGATAAGCTAGCCCAAAAGCCCAAGTCATGTCATAGTATCAAACACAATGTGTTGAGAAAAACAAGCCAAGAATAACATTAGAACAAATGTATTTTTGAAACCAAAACGTTTTAGGAATGTACTTTCTTAGGTCTCTGAAGAGATGAAAGAATCTCAGCTTCATCAGCTATTCCTGATATTGTAGGAAGATCTGATGCCGAAAAGATATCAGATGGAAGTGATTCAGTGAGATTAGCATCCTGTGGTGGAAGAGTAACAGTAAGAGATTGTTGAATTGGCATGATTATTCCCAATGGCATCATTCTTTTCAAGGCACTGAATTCTGTTGAGATGTTAATTGTCCTTGATTTTGATTGGCCTGCATGAAAGCACAATTTGATCAAATGATCAATCAAGCTAGTGAACTGGCCAAACAGATTGTTGGCACTATTTCCGTGGGCAGACCCCTTTTTAGCAGCTTGTATGATTTCTGCGGCAGCCTCTCGCCTTGAAGAAATCGTGGATTTTGAAACTGCTGCCATAATCCACAAGCCTTGTTGTGGGTACTGTCGGAGAACTGAAGTAATGATGTGTTTAACTAATCGAACAATTTCTTCATTCTGGTGGCAAATCCTTGAAACCAACTGAGGCAACACTGTTAACCACTGATATGCGGGCAAATCCTTCAAACAGCCCCTCATAATACTCATGACCTGCCAGAGAAGAAAGAGCAAACAGTAATAATCATTTCAAATATTGGCGGGGGGGGGGGGGGAGCCGTTGGTGAAAATTAGTACACAATGTAAAACTTCATTATATATCTTCCAGTATTATAGGTACCTTCCCATTGACATTTTTCAAATCTTTGTTATAGGATGAGCCAGTTCTTTGATAAATGCTTCCAAAGTCGAACCACAGGGTTAACAACCTTGGAAGAGCTTGAAAGAGATTCTTATGGCCCCTATGTAGCCCCTTTGCATAGAATAATAGAACATCAGGTACATAAAACCACCAACGTTTCTCAGAGGGACCTATTTCGGAATTTTCTTCCTGTCGTTTCCTGGCATCAGCAAGCACATCATCACAATACTTAGCCATATAGAAGTAACCTTTCTCCCACATTGGCTGCAGTTCTCTCACCCTCGAATACAGAGTAATCACATCTTCCTTCTGCTTCTGTCCAGTGTAATGGATCCACCTAGAATAAAGGAGAAGGGTCTTTGCAATGTCACGCTTCTCATTCAAAGTTTGAGTATTGGAAAGTAAAGGTAGAGGGTTAAGCGGAACAAGAGAAAGGCTAGTAATTGATGATATTGCTGTAGACCCTACAACCTCGACCGGCTTATTGAGGAGATATTGTTGTAGCTCTGCAATGGCACCATCAGATCTTCTGGTACTCCAAAGAAGCTTAGCCTTTTCCACGTGAACATTAGATGCACCAGAAGCCTGGGCCTCAAGAATTGCTCTGGTTGCAGTCTCATAATGTCCGGCTAAGCGACAAAGCTTTGCATATTGAAGCCAGCAATTCCCAACTTCAGCACCAAGACCACTGGCACCAAATACCATTCTCCGGAAAGCCAAAAGTGGCTCTCTTGCCCATAATGATGGTTGCGTAAATTTGAGCCGATTTTCCCAGTTAGCCATTAATTTTGAGAATTTCAGATCACCTGGAAGAAATGATTTCTCCAAAAAAGAGTCATTAACTAGAATAGCATGGAAGTCCTCCAGCTCCTGTAGTAAGTGAAGTTTTACGATGAATGGATAAGCCCGTGTATACGAATCCATGCCTGCGGCAGCTAGAGGAGCAATCAGGGCTTGTTTGGATACTCCAATTTTATCAGAAACAGAGAAATGATCCTTCTTCATCATTGCCTGAAGGATCTTTGCAACATCCATGTCAAAGGAGGCGTTACTCTCAGAGCTGCTACAAAGTAAACCCTCTTCATCAGCCCCACTAAGGTACTCATCCATCAAGTCCCACCTTCCAAGCCTCCATGCTGCTTGCACACCTTGCATGCACCATGTTTTTTTGTACTGAGGTATCCTAGAAATCAGACCATCCACATGAGTAACCATGGCCTGAAGATGGCACATGTTCAGTAAGCAATTGAGGACATCTGAATGCCTCTGAACTGAAGTAGGCTCCATTTGCAAGGCCTGTTCACAGGAAGTAAAAACTTCTGCCCAGTTTCCTGATTTCTTGTTTGATAAGAGCTCATCTTGTAAACTTAACGATTTATGTAAACGTGCCAATCCAGACAGACCATCCGGCTCATCCAAAAAGCTGTATATTTCCATCAGAAATGATACATCTTCATCCTCAAAGGTACCACTCTTTTCAGCTGCAGGATTGAAGGAACCTGACTTTTCACGCACATGAGACTCGAAGTACATTAAAGACCTTGCATAGGCCTGACACCTGAAGGAAGCTCTAGCAAGGGTAACTTTTGGAATAGCAGATAAAAGCCCTGAAACATATTGACATTGAGTAAGGAGTTGATCTTGATGCATTGAAGCTAGATGCTTAGACTTGGATCCCTGCTTAGAAGTTGAAGATTCTGAAAGAGCTAATTCTTGTCTAACATCATCCACCCACTGCCCAAGATTATCGAGAAGAGTGAAGATAGCTTGAATGCAAACTTCACTTTGGCCGCTGATTCCGTGCACTGAAGCCCCACTGTGATCTGATGCTGCAGCATCAAGAACAGAGAGGATTTCTTGTGCAATGCCTAGACGTGCCTCCTCAGAGCCGTGACAGACAGCATTAAGAACTAAATATGGAAGCAGATATATTGCTGTTTGCATATCATGACGCACTATACCTCTGCAAGCATTAAAAATGCTTGCTCTAGATCCAATAGCATGCACAGTCAGTTTTCTGATCCAATAATATATCCACCTTCTGAATGACATAGAAGGCAGGTAAATTGGGCCAGTAGATACAGAATCAGGCCCACTTGGAAGCTGAAATCTAGATGTCAAACAAGGGGCAATTATCTCTTTAACATAAATAGAGAATCGATCCCAGAACTTCCGACCTCTCACATTCATCTCATGGATGTTATCAGAGCTCATCGTCCCGGATGCAACAACCGTCAGATGTTCTTTATCCTTCGGCACCTGCAAAAGAGAAGCAGAAACATTCTCATCAAGTGATGCTTCACAACCTGCAATCTTTAGCAGTTCCTGAATAGCCAATGCAGCTGAATCTTGAACAATGGTATCAGGTGCAGCTCTAAAAGCTCTAGCCAGATGTTTGTCGATCAACTCAAAAATAAGGTCATCATCTGAACACTCAATTTTAAAGCGCTGGCATGAAAAACCCTTCACTTTGGCAGGATCAACTGCACCCAATGCTCCAAGGCAATCAGCACAGACCAACTTTAGTCTCTGACCAACTACAGTTCTCGATTCTTCAGCACATCCTCTAAGTAAGGATGAGATCAAAGCACTTAAAACATCCAAGTCTGAACAAGCTTCACCATTGATTAAGACAGTAACATCCTCGCTTTTAAGTTTCAACAACTTGCTCAACTCACATACTACCATGTACCTTACATTCAGATTCTCATGATTCAGACCATCAACAGCAGCTAGCAATTGATCTTTAAAAGTCATTGGCCCCCGCGCTTCTTGGATGGCTTTATTCACTTCTGTTAGGGCAGCAATACTCGGCAAAAGAGGGAACTCATGAATATGCTGCTTCAAGATAGCCCTGTTCTTTAGGACAAGATCTTCTAGTATTTTCACCACTTTATTCAAAATCACAGATGGATTATTTTTATCTCTCTCCAAGAAGGGTATAAGAGCAGCAAATACTTGAGAAATTACATGTTTAGTACTAGATGGAGACACTCTTGACAGTTGCTCAATGAAGAAATGTAAGACGGATAGACCCTCACACTGAAGAGATTCTTTATTAATGGCATGCATGAGAAGAACCAGGATTTTTGGCACATAAGTAGTAAGGTGTGAGCCTATCATTTCGATCAGTATCTCAATACGTTTCAAAGCTTGTTTCTGCAGTGACAAATCCTCAGCATGGAGCATTTTCCTGTCAATACTGTTAAGGAGACCAACAAAATGATTCCTCAAAAAGCCTGGAAGATCTTCATTACCAGTCAGAACTGCAGCAACTTTTCTGATCATCTGTGGTACTTGGTTTAACCTGTAAATGGAAGGCATATCAGTCACGGAAGTTGGCAGAGTGACTAATATTTTCTAGCTGCTTTGCAGTGTTTTGCAATTACAGTTATATAATCCCAATTAAAGATATTCCTAACACGAATCAGTATCCAGAAGCCCGTCAATCGATGGAAATGTAATTTTGTGCATTGGCAGCCAAGGGAAAAGGAGGTTTTTGCATTCTAAAGGAGAACGAAATAGTCAACAGATGGCTAAAGAAGGAACCCAATGTAACCAAGTTCTTAGTACAATACAATTTTAATGTATTATCACTATTACCAGGAGTAGAACTTTATACCTTTTGTTTACCTCATCTGAATCACCACCGTCAAGAAAACATATAAGTTCATCCAAAAGAGCAGGCAATGCAGCTGCAAAGATTTCTTGGTTGTCAGAACCAGTCTGTGTGCAGTAAAATTCCAAAGCTGACAGTAATCTTCGCTCATCAGCTTGATGGAGAGCAAAAGCAAGTACTTTTGGTATCCAGGTTACAATCAGAGGCACCATGTCAGTGTTCAAACACTTGGCCAACTCGTTTATGATGTTAACTGCTTGATCATTGTCCTGCTGAGACACTACAAGCTTTGGAAGAACAGCTGGAATCATTTTCTTCACGAGTTCTTCGGTTTCAACACCAAAAACAGCCTCAGCAAACTCTCTTACCATGTTTGGTCGACTTGGAAGCCTCACTGATAGATAATCGAACAGCTCATTGCATGTAAGAACAGCTTTTGAGACCAATAATTCACATCCTCCTTTAAGATGAAAGAAGCAGGATTTGCGTATTAACCTTGATGCATTTATTCTCACTGTTACATGAGGATTATCAAGCTGCTCAACCAACAGAATCAGCAAAAACAAAAAGTGATGGCTGTGAACATCAACCGCCATCATAAGTTCAGCTGTAGATTCCAGAAGAGTTTCAAAGATCAGGGGGTCGTCAGCTGCTGTGAAAGCAAGTTTTATTACATCCAACAAGTTTAGTTCATTACTCGATGCATTCTTGTCCAAAAATAAATTACTCAAAACAGTATTCTTAAGGAAGTAATGAATCTGAGTGCAGAATGCTTCTCTTATAACCTTCCTTTTGTTTAGGAGAAGAAATTCAATGCATTTAATCCACTCAGATCTCATTTTCAGCAGAACATCTCTAGTCCCATGTACAAGTATACGACGGATAACCCTCACACAGGAAAGTTGAACTTCTTCTGAAGACTCATCATACAGAAAATCAAAATATAGATTCAATAGAAAACTGAAGCCAGAGTGGAAGCTGAGGTCCTTGCTCTGCACATCAGATGGATTAACAATTTTTGATGATAGTTCTTGACTGTGCACAACATTTGTGTCACATTTAGAACACCAGAAATTTTGTAGTAAATAATGTACTGTCTGACTCAAAATCTCATCTTCAACGTTCAATAATAGTTTGCAGGCATTTTTATCCCAATCTGCAATGCTGCTGCAAGTTCCAGAAAGACATGACAAAAACCCAAAAGAAATGGGAAAAATTCTCTTAACTTTTTCATGTTCATCCTTCCCCAAAGACCTGTGAAGCAGCAAAACATAGAATCATTCATAATAATCAAGTTGAATCCAGGTATTCGTAAACTTGTGAATAAAAATGATGACAATAAACCCAATTTTCATTAGTGTATCTTGTTGATGGAAAAAGAAAGGTGGGGGGGGGGGGGGAGTCTTAAAAATTTTAGCATGCATTAAGCAGAAAAAAACGGAGGAACAAACATATTTCAATACTCTCTTACTCCAGTCTCTTGAAGATACTTGTGAGAACACCAAGTCCTGACCACATCACAATCACCGGTAAAGAAATGACAGCTTCAGCTCTGACTTCATCAAATTCATCATGAAGAGCCAAATCCAAGATTTCAGAATCACTTTCAGCCATGCTTTGACCAAGCTTGGAGAAAACTTGAAGAGCAGCACATTTTGCTTTCCTTGGTGGATGAGGTTCAGTAACTACAACATGATGGGTCCACGGAAGCTTTAGCACAACATTTAGAAGATCTGAACTGTGACCTTTCTTTTTGAAAAGATCAATCCCCATGAAAGCGGGACCTGCTCAAGAGGATGTAGTAACCAGAAGTGAAATTACATGATATCAGCAGATATTGTAGAGCCAACAGCCACGCTGCAAAACAATAACCCTAGAACCTAAAAAAGACAATCCCTAGTGTCTCAACAGGGGTCGACAATGCCTCTTTTAAAAAGCTATAGGAACAATCATACCTTAAACTTGTCTTGTTTACTACAAAAATTCATAAAGAAATACTGAATTAGACAAAAATTGGAATTGTGCAGTATGTTGAGTTAGAAAATGAAATATAATGACTCTTGGTTAACAGGAAAGCAATTAGTTCAGCTACAACATCCCCCGTACTTTAAGAATCTAGTCTGAGAGAATCAAGATTATTGCAAAAGAAAGCCTGAATATTGTGCTCAATTATGAATACTTGCACTACTCAAGTATGCAATGAATTGAGGATGGATGAGCTTTTATAGTCAGAAAATAGTCGCGGTAAAAATCTTAAACAATCCACCTTCCTTCAGAACTTGTAAACTATCCTCAGGCAGCAAGCAATTTTCTTAGCAAAAGCTATAAGTACAAAATGAAGCCTTGAGAAGATTTCTGTTTCCTTACCATGCAAAAGCAAGATGCGGTGAATTCCTTCCAGGTAGATGGAAATATCAACTGTAATTGGACTTCCTTGCTTTGCCTACATGACAAAGAACCTAATTCACAATAGGGAAATATAAGGTCAAATGACAAATTCACAAGTTCAGGCATACCAGCTCACAAATCCATGGGATCCATGCATACATCTGCTGAAAGATACGGCATGATAAATTGGTCTGAGGATATCTGGAGAAGGCAATGCAAAGCATGCTAAGAGCTGTCAGTGCAACATTGGGTTTTAGAGAACCTGGTTTAACAGAGGGAGAGTCTAAAAGTTCAACGAATGAAAGGAGCGCTACACGCATATAATCTGCAAAGTCTTCTTTTTCACATCTAAAGATATGAGTAGGCTTATGCTCCACTAGAATATTAGCATCAGGAAGCATATTTTCCTCATCTACCTTTGGACGTTTGATTTTTAAAATATCTACACCATTGGTATGCCTTTTTTCCCCCACTCTGCAGTTTTCATTTGCACCATAACCTGATGTTGATGATTCTAGACCAACATCATTTGCTATGCCCCCTCCAACACGATCAGGACCAAGAATAGCAAGAGCTACTCGAAAACAATCAATCAATGGAAAGCAAGGTTCTGATAAACAGAGTATCTGTATAAGAGATTCAGGCTTCCAGATATGAGTAGGGCAAGTTTTTGCAATCCGCTTGTATACAGTGCACAGTGAAACCTGACAAAAAAAAAAATCCATTTATCTATATTTATAATAAGCTAGCACAGAAGAATCAACAAATGCAAAACAAGAATGTTCAAGCCTTGCAAAGAATAAGTGAGATGAAAAAATTCAACCTTCAGTTCCTGGCTCTTGGTTCTTGACATTGACTGAGGAAAAATATTTACTAAAGCTGCAGCTGTCTGCTTTACAACAACATCAGGACAAGTAGAGTGTAATGTCTCAAGGCAAGCACCCATGGAGGAATCATAAGCCACATTCCTAAAAATATAAGCCCGGTATAATGTCGTAACAAACGGGAAAGTCAAGAAAACAGTTTGAAAGATTTCATCATCAGTTTCCGTGTATCGGAGAGAGTACGTAGTACCTTTTATGAATTTGTATGCTTTACTGATGAATTAGGAGATTATATAAGCAATCAGCATGAAAAGAGCAGAAATTTGATGATTTTGGTATTCCACAGTTTAAGGATACTAACAAGAAATTTAACAAAGGTATGTTCCAAACATCTAAAACACATACCTGAATACAGGAATTTCCTCTTGGTCCTCACTCAATATGGTGGATATTGACTGAATGAAATTCTCATGAGGAATGATGTCAAAACTTATCACTGATCCGATGATGCATGCAAAGTCGAAACATGCCTTGCACAAAATTTTCAGTTGTTAGATAAAATTAACAAAAGGATACAAATCATGTAAATTAACCAAAAGAAACCACATTCTTTTAAATTGCTCATATGATGAATAAATAAGCTATCATCATAAACTTGAAGCAGCAATTTTACCCACCATATGCAAGTCAGCATCCCCATAACATAAGAGAGAACACGCAGCTGACACAAATGACACATTGATAAGACCTTCCACATATAGAGTTCCTTCAGTCAAGCATCTACTAATGAGCTTGATCATCCAAGTTGCAAAAGGTTGCCACCTCCTTTTGCCCAAAACATTGACCAAGATACCAAAGCCATTTTTTGGTTTGCTACTTGCTGGGAGATCACAAAGACAAGTGGAGTCACCAGAAACTCCACAAAAGGAATCATGAAAACACTTTAAAGTCAATCCAGTTGGCTCTGTAAGGCTTGAACTGTCAGCATCAAGCGAAGCAATGCACAAAATATCTGTATAAAGACAAAGGCATGTTAGCTTTCTTTAATGATTTTACCACACATGTGACCTGTGATGAGGGATAATAAAGGCAACGAAGAGACGAAGACGTCATTATACAAAAGCTTTTCCATTCTTTTAATACAGTGCCTTACCTTCAATGGCCAACATGGCATCAATGAAGAATAGACGATATGCATCAAGAGCTCCGGTGCGAAGCAAGGATAAAAGGAATCCAACTGTTTCAAAAATTACTCCATGTCGGGAACTGAAAAGTAGAACAACTGTACAGCAGTTAAAATAGAAACTTCAACATCAAACAGAAAACTAAACAAGGCAGGAATTTAACAGTCATCATGACTGCCTCCACCCCTCTAAATCCAACTTCCTGTGTTCAGATTCAAATCTTCTCATATTCATCAGAAGGGAAGTAAGGATGTAGAAATAAATACCTAGAAAGAGTTGAGAGTCGAACATGCTCTAAAACCCAAATTATGCAAAAGCTCTCACACATTAGCATTTCCACTGGTATTTATTTCAGAATTCAAAACCATCTAAGTTGTCAGAACATGGTATTCATTTCTTCTTTTTTCCTTTCTATTCATGTGACCACATGGCATTATTATTATCTAGAACAAATACTATCAGGAAAATTCAAAATAATAAAAATAAGAAGAAGAAGAAGAAGAAGAAGAACTAACCGAAATGTAGGTTCTGCAAAAAAGGGCAAAATTCGACCAATTACGGGTAAAATGGCACCAGCTTTCCCATTGTAAAATACTCCAGGAAAATTCCTTGCCGTTTGAGAAATGAGCTTCAATATAGCTATGACCTCCCTCTCACTGGCTGCAACATATCAGAATCCAACTAAAATTAGCCACAATCAATTTCCTTTTTTTTTCCCCAACCAAATTGATAAGTGTTTGCTTCAGAGAACTTCTGACATCATTTTCAAATAATGAGAATATTTTTGTGTATAGATTTTGTAGTATCCGACTGATTTTCTAAGAAGCACTTGATAAGCACATTAGGGGAGAACACAGATTCAAATAAGAAGAAAGTTCTTGTAAAAGCGCTTCCAGCGCGCAATTAAAAGCCCCAGGCGAACCATTATCTAGTATCTAAAAATAAGCTCCTCCTTTATTTCCAGCAAGCTAGAAAAATTAAGAAGAAAAATACTGGTGAGTTTCGCTTGCCATCTCAAGTGAAAATGAACAATTTTTTTTATAATCACCAAAAGGAAACTAGTAACTAACTATTATAATGAAAATAAAACATAAAAAATAGTTTTAAAGAAAATAAAAGAAAGAAAGAAAGAGTACCGGAGGAAGAAGGAACGACGTAGGAGTGAAGAAGATTAGGGAGAACATCGCGGAATCGGGAGACTAGAGCGTCGTCGTTTTGGCTACGGCTCGTTGGCGTCGATGAAGACGCTGCTATTCGCTCTCGAAGTTCGTGCACTAGACTCGAGAGGTTCTTCGCCATTTCTTGAAGAAGAAGAAGGCGTCTCCAGTACTCTTCTTAGAGCTGTCTCCCCTTCTTCTCTTCTTATTCCCTCGCAATTTGAATTGTTTTCAGTTGTCGTTTCCGCCTCTGGCTCATCGTGTGTTGCAAGCTTGACTGATTTCGTATTGGTTTTTGCCTGATTGAATTTATACATAGGAGCCAATTTTTCTTTTCGAGAAAGAATAAAAAAAAAAAAAAAAAGTTAATTAGGGACACATGATTTAAAAAATTTTTAAATAACAACACATATTTTGAAAATACATCATTAGGTATTATTTTATTAACTTTTACCGTTTATTTTAACACACCAAGAGTAAAATTAAAAAATATATAAATTTATTTCAGGATTAATTAGCATTATGTGACATTTGTTTTGATAAGTTTTTAAATTAATGACATATATTAAACTCCATTTAATACAGTTTTTCACATAAAATTTATTTAAATATAATTTTTATTAATAAAATTTTTATAAATAGAGCTTTTACTTAAAAAATATTAATTATTTAATTATCTATAAAAACTTTATTAAAAAATTATAAAATTATTATAATGGATAAATTTTTTAAAATTATGTTATAGAAAAAATAAGATAAAATTATCAAATAAATACAACATATTTAAATATTTTAACATTTAAAAAATATTTTTCAACTTTTATTCTCAAATATTTAAAATATAAATTTTTATTAATAAAGATTAAATAACTTATTTAAACCTTAAAAATTTTATTAAGAAAATAATTAAATAAAAAAATTATGATAATAATTTATATAATTAAATAAAAACTTATAACTACTAACTGTCAGTTATAAAATATTTAAATAAATAATAATTTCTTAATTTTTATCGTTAATTGTAATCGACTAAGGGCAAAATTAGAAAAAAAAATAGATTCATTTTATTTAGTTACTTTTTTCAATTTCCTCTCTCTCATTCATCCTCTGTCTTCTCCAGTTCTTTTTTCTTCTTGCTCGGTTTGGTTTTTTCCCCCCTTTTTTTCTCCTTCTTTCTTCATCTTCTTCAATTCATTTTCTTTTCTTTTTCCCTCTTTTTCTCTTTCTTTCTTTATGTTCTCTAGGCTTCATCTTCTCCACGGCCGTAGCACAATAGTTAGTTGATTTAAAAAAAAAAAAAAAAGGTTTGGTTTTACCCCAAAAAAAAAAAAAATTCTGCTGTACGTGTGTGTATATTAAAATAGTTAAAAATAAGTGAGTAGCAGTAGAAACATTATTTCGTAATTAATTGAAGAGTTAAAATACTATTTTGTGATTAATTGACTATTTCTAATAAAATTAATTGCAAAAGTTAATATATTACCACTTAATCAAGTATTTTTTAGAACATGTGTTACCATTTTGAAATTTTGTCAAAACAAGTGTCATTCAATGGCCTTAAAATAAATCTAGCATTTCTAATGTTGCCTTCACCGATTAGGATTAACAGTAAAAGTGAATATATTGTCACTTGATTGAGTATTTTTTTTTAAATATGTTATCATATTAAAAGTTGTTTAAGCATATGTCACCAAAGTATAATTAACCAAAAAAAACCTCTTTGGTCAAAAGATGAAATGGAAGAAAGTTAAGGGCTCTTCATGATATTTTTACTGAAAATTAATATGAATTCTGTGGTACAATGACCATGGTGACGAACTTTGCATTAAAGTTACCAAAAACACGAGTAGTTTTAAAGCCAGTTTAGTAATGCTGTGGTTTTTAAATAATTATTATTAGTTATGTTATAAAAAATATTCTGTTTTAAACATGAATTAGTTGAATATTTGATAAATTTTATTTCTAAAATATTATAAATTTTAATAATAGCTATATATTTTTAGTAGATCTTATTATTAAATTATTGTAAAAATATAAATGATTAAATTAAATATAATATTAATTAAAATTTACTTATGCATTTATATTATATATAATAATCAATAACTAAAATAACTATTTATATTATTAATTTTAAAATTTTTATTTTGCTATCTCTATATAATGGATACTAATAATAATTTTCTTAAAATTAATGATTTTATACATTAACTATAAAGGATAATTTTGGACTTTTATAATATATATTAGGATATATATAAAACTATATTTAGAGTAAAATTAATTCTCAAAATTAGATTTTACAAAGGTATTTCAAGATAGAGTAATTTTGTCAAAAGTAATGTTAAAAAAATTGTCGAACATTAAAATTAATTATTCCCCATGGCTCATTAATTGTGTCAATCATACCGGATCATCGAATTAATATTAAATGAGATTAAATTCATCCAATTGCTATATTTACATTATTTGAAAAAAAAGAGCATTTCACAGTATATTAAAATCAACATATAATATATATATTCTAATGACATATTTAGTTCGAAAAATACATAAAGAAAGTAGAGGAAAGGAAAGGCAGAGAAGTAAAAAAAAATGGAGAGCAAGATAAATTCTTTATTTAGTTAAATAATAAAAATGAAATTGACTTTTTTTTCTACTCATTTTCTCTTCAGTCTCTTTCCTTTCCACTCCTCTCCTCTCCTACCATTTTTTTTTTCAACTAAACACGGGTTAAGAGTAAACAACTTTGTCATCCCCTATCATTTCTTTTAACCAAACACACACTAAGAGTAAATGACCGTGTCATAGGCAATTTTTTATTTTTTTTTGCTTACAAGTAATAAATTATGAATATTGCTACTCTTAATGGATTGTATGAATAAAATTTTGGTACAGAGTGAATACGCACGCATCTAAAATGCAAATAAAAGAAGATCATGCGACAATCTATAGTTTTGAAATTGTGCAGTGTCCCTAAATAGCACCTCTTATGTAAAAAATCACGACGTGTTATGATAAGTGACGTTGTTATATGTAGCGACGTAGCCTTATTTCATTAATTTACAAAGTCACGATCAAAATTGCGTGTCATTAATTACAACCAAATTTTTAATTTTTATTTTTTTCAAGATTCACTCCAATCCTTAATTTTTCTCATAAACTAAGCTTGAACGAATGATCAACGATCTATTTTTCAAATCAAAATTCTCATCTAAGATGTTACTCATTTACGATTCTCCATATTCCCCAAATAAAAGAATAAATAAAAAGAAAAGAAAAACTTTCATAATGTTACAAAATGATAATTAATTAGCTTGTTGATGTGTTGTTGGTCCAACTAGAAGGCATTCGTTCGGAGACAATGGGAGTCGGAACTGATCGAAGGTTGATGTCAAGAGGAAACAAGCGATATTGAATGTCAAGTTCTCTGAAGATCTTGACCATTTCTTCAACCAAAAGAGCTCTTCTTGTCCACCTTTCTTCCATGTCTTGGTGGTTCATTTTGTGACAGGGCCACACTGCTATTCTTAAACTTGTGAAATCCTCTACATCTTTCAGTATTATCATGGGAGCTGTGCACCAGTGCTCCTTCTTGCTGTCTATGTACCTACGTTATTATTAATACAATGCATAATTGCATCGATACATTAGATACAGTCAATTTCAACGAAGCTGTTGTCCTATCTAAGACTCATAGTGCGTTTTAAAATATGCAAACATTCAAACACTTGATAATCATGACTTTTTCAGAATAATACTTCTTTAGTTCTTTCCAAAACCCACAAAATCAGTAGAGTCTCTTTTAACACACTATATGTGCTTTATACATACTTGAAAGTACTTAGTTTAAAGGTAGCATGATGTTAGCCAAATGGCCTCCTTATGGATACATGATGCTAGTTAGTAAGCTGAACTTACCCAACAATTCTCTGCCTCATCAAAGCTATTTTTTCTGATGGAGTGGCGATATGGACGCAGAACTCAATCGCATCTCCCATATCTGGACTTCGATAAAAGTTATTGATAGGCTTTGTGGAAAGAACGCTGTTCGGATAAATGATCTTCAAGTTGTCATATCTCAAGAATACTGTAGTTAGAATGTTCATCTCCTCTACTATCATCTGGAATTTATGTTGCAATATCAAATTGAGCACCAAATATCACAAAATTGATTATATGAGCTAATATAATAGAGATGTAAAATGGATCAGAGTTGGATTCAATTGATTCTTTGAATTTGATTACGTTAAACCAATCCAATCGACACTTCAAAGAATTCATCTTTACCCTGTTCAATTTAGCTTAATTTTAGAACAGCAACAGTTTAATACTTTTGACAAACATCTATTTATACTCGACAGGTAATTATATTTACCAATCATTTACTCACTTATATTAGACAAATAGTAATTCTATTCAGCAATAGTTATGAATTAGAGTTACATGCACTTCGATCCTAAACAAAACCTAAATTCATCATAGAACTAAAATTCGACGTTACTCTACATAAAATTTATCAACTACATTGATTTCTTTTGCCATGTTATTTGTTTTAATCGCTACAAAACAAAATTGTATTGCGCCAATTTGAATCTACATTGGAAAGAAGAACTATAACTCTATACAAGTACCTGTACTCCATCGACTTCACACCTATCACCCACATCAAATGGGTGAATAACGAATAAGAAAATGAGAGCCTCAAATATGGTCTTGCATGTATTTCCAAAAACAAAGGCAACAAGAACAAGCTGCGAGCTGAGGAACAATAGAAATTCGGAGGTAGCAATTTTAAGTATCAGAAGCCAAATGACTAATATAATTATTGCAACAACAATATTCACTATCTTGTGAAGCTTTTTCACTGCTGTTTTTGCGTCGTTCAATGTCAAGGCAAGTGCCTTCCGTTCTCTAAATGCATTGACCTGTAAAATTTAAGTGCACGGTATTTTAGTTGCGACTACTGCAAAAGAAATAAGGGGAAATATTGTTTTTGAAAAAGATACAAAAGTTATATAAATAAAAATCAAATTCTTTTCCAACCCTGTTATGAATGAAACTCAAATCTCAAACAAACCTTGTATCATCCCAACAATCCCATTATTTTTTTAAATCAACTTGCAACCTACTAGTGATTACAGAATAGGTATGCTTGAAACTGAAGTGATCTGCTTCTCAAGACACAGCTACTTTTGTAAGATGAGATCATTAGACATCAAGTATAAGTCGCATACCACCCAGTTCTTGAGTGAAGATTTGCTGATTCTCCCATTTTCATTTGAACCTTCAAAGAGACTCATTGTCTTTATGGCTTCTTCTTCTTGCATAAATCGCATCAAATCCTCCAAATATATGTGCCTGTTATTTTTTAAAATATATATATAAAAAAGATTAAGGATGAACAAGTAAGAACACATACGTCATTAACAATGTTGAAAATTGTTAAGTACTTACTTTGAGCCATGGCGAGCAACATTCAAGAAAATCTTTCTAGCAGCAGCTTTAGCCTCATATTCACTTCTGATTTGATTAGCAGACTCATCCGCCTCATGAGGTCGGCCAGTCAACTGCTCATCCAACGTTAGCAGCGCGCCGTGTATCACCATATTCACCAATCTCTTCATGTTCCAAGCAGAAACATTCTTCGGATTAAGCTTGTATAAACGATGAATTGTGATCCCATCATGATCGTTATTTTCTTTCTTTGATGATGCTCGCGACAGATTACCACTACCCTTATTATCCCTTGAACTTTTCCCTATCATTCTCCCACTCTTAGCAAATGCATAACTAAGATCAGGCGGTAAAACAGCCTCATCATTTTGTAATTTTTTAACCTCGGCAGCTGTTATTCTTTCCTCACCATCATCATGCATTTGAATTTCAAGCAATGCCGGGCCAGATAGTGTTTCAATTACATATTGATAAAACAACGATTCCTGGATTCTATCGAAATAAGTACTCACATGAAATGATGAAGCAAGCACTTTAATCATCAATGTTTTCACAAGCCATAGTATGGTTCCAATCAAAAGACAAACTAGAATTTTAGTAATATACCTAAGAATTACACTTCTTGACTCTCTTTCAACCTTGCTATCAAACAAATTATACCATGTAACCAACACAAGCCCTAGCCATAAACAATTTTGCACTGGCTTTTTCACCCCATATACAAAATACAAAAGCCTTTTCCGCAAAACAAAATTTCTCTCAATGAAAAAGACTATCAAACGAATCCCCCATCCTGAAACTAACCTACCACAAATCAAAACCAACAGCATCACTTCCCATTTCCATAACTTAAGATCCCACAGGCTTTTTTTCTTAATCTCATGAATTAACAAACTACACATTAAAGCAGCAACTATCAAAATCAAGCTCACCCATTCAATGAATATCAACGTACTAAACTTAGACCTTGTGAATTGTTCAGGCAAGTCTTCACCAAACAATGTCTCATCATCATCATCACCCATTTTCCCCAAAAACCCGGACCTTAATTGACCCGATTTGGATATCCGCTCAATTATTTCCTCCGGCGGCGGGTCTTGCAGCCTTGATCTTGTCTTTGACATTGTCAATGTAGCGGTCAGAGTAGGTAGTCTTCTTTGAAAGGACAAATTATTAGACGTGCATCGCAAGATTTCGTCTCTTTTAGATCGACCAAAGCTTTGTTCCTCTTGTATTACTTGTTCAGGCGAGTCCTTGCATCTTCTTCTCACTGACTCTTTAGCAGCAGCATCAACAGCAGGGCTTGGCTCAAATGAAACCCTAATTTCTCTCGACACATCCGTGCTATGAGGCGAAGACGGGGTATTGGTGTTGTTATTATTATTGTTGTTTTGTGTAAACTGTTGAATCTCATCCATCTCTAAGTCCATGTCAAGGGCAACCTCGCCAATATTTTTTTGCTTATGCAAGAACTGACCGATCAGCTTCGAGGCCGGATCATTATAATCTTTATTATTATTTTCCTCCTCACGTTGCACGACTTGGAAGCTTCTACGTTTGTATTCACCGCTTCTCATGTTTCTTTCAGTAATTTTTTCATCATCATCTTGGTCATCGTCGGAGCGAAACTGGTAACTTGATTCTCTCATAACAGGAGTATTGTTACGAAGATGATGACGACGACGATGAGGATGATGATCATTATCCGTGCCGCCATAACTGCCGTCCATCTTGATGGTGTCTTGAGGTTCAACGGCTGGTATCTTTTTTTGACGTTCTTGATCTAAGAGAATGGAAGATTGTCCGCGGCTAGAGTCATTGCTGCTGCTGGTTCTTCCGGAGTTTTCATGGATGTGCTTGTAAGAGTCATGGGACTTCAATGATTTATTCAAATACAACAACTGAATTACTTGAGGCGTAATGCCTTGAAGAAGGGAAGTGATAAGTTGATGTTTGGGATCCAAGAAAATTTAAAGTAAAATGATTTGAGTACTTCTGGGAAATTTGAAAAAAAAAACAATATTATTTGATGCTTTTGTTTAATTGTGAACTTAGATGTAGGGACGGAATTGCAGAGCTTGTAACATAGCATAATTATCTGTGGCGCAAAATGTGAGAGATATACACGAGATAAGTGCATGGTTAGGTTTAGAAAGTTCACGACGAGATTGTAATAAAGTCTGTGCATGTTGACAAATATAACCCTAGTATTAATGATTAACTACCATAAAGGCCATGATCTAGAGCATGGACATTAGGAAAATAAAAAAAGCAAGATTATAGCAACTAACACGAGATTGTGCCACCAAAATTATCTATCACACCAACACAGAGTCTCGGCATTATCGGGACATTAAGAGAGGGGGGAAAAAATAAGAGCCAAGTGGAATTTATAACGTTTAAGTTAGGACTCCATTTGGCTACGTGGAAGCCACAAACAGTACAAATATTATGAAAAGGAAAATATACAGTGGTGGAAGAACCTCAACCGTTGTGAAATTATAAATATATTTACCATTCATTTTACTACTGTAGGTGTTATTGACAAGAAATATTTTTTATCCGTACCCTTGTGATGGAAAGTATTGCTTAACAAAATGTAGAAGTTGGAACTGGAGTTTCAAACAATTAATTGTACGTTAAGACAACGTTAACTAACAAACAAGGGTACAACTGGAATTTGCCATCACTTTTGGCAAGAAATGCTCCGGTTTTTTTTCTGCTCGTGTGTCTCGCTCCGCATAGAAGTGTTCCTTTGTCAACGCGCATGGCCCCAAAGAACCCTTAAAAACGTACGCCACAAAATGAGGTTCACGCATTGAAGCTGACAGAGTTTTACGTTGGGTCACGATGTTTCTTCAATAACCAATAACCCAAAAGCAAAAGGATGGAAAATGACCATAAGACCGTGCACACACACGATTCAGCTGCAAAATTTGACATAAATTTGATTATTTCGGGGGACGATCTCATGTCACAATCCTGAATCGTACCATATAAGCAAATGATATCGACAAGCACAACTAGCAATGACAAGTGCTCCACTGTATATCAACGGGGAAAAAAAAATTGGCAGTTGAGAAGAAAATAGGCAAAAGTGATCCATTGCTCCAAAATATATGCTTCTGTTCACTCAAAGAAAGTATATAACTGTTATTAATTTTAACGATGCATGTGATATATATGCCAACGAACATAGCTCATCCACGCCGGTGTCCTGCAGTAAAAATTAATAGAATGGTGGGAGGGTGGATAAATGAATGACATAATGACATACAATATGTGTATAAACGAAATTTTCCAAAAAGCCCTCAATCATTTGGATTAAATACTGTACAGTGATGAGAAATAAGAAGCCGGTAGATTTCCTACACAGTTAAAGCTCGTGTCCACGTCATTAACATTAGATTTCTCCTGTCTATTTCAATGGTGGCCTCTTCTAAGGACTGATAAGAACCCCCCAGATAATTTTTCTTTGCGCCGCTCCTCACTTTCTTCACCAACCTGTTACACAAACTATCAAGCATTAGCTAGTAAATAACAATGATTGCAGTTTCATGAAGTCATCGAACTGCGTTCAATGAAACAAATCAACTGTTTCATATTTAATGAAATATTGCTTTAATATACCGTAGTGGTGTAGGCCTATATCAAATAAAAGAAAACTAGGTCAAGCTAACATACAGAGAATATACCTCCTTGGCAATTTGCTGCAGAATCTCTATTATTTCAGAAAAATCAGGTCTTAGAGCTGGATCTTGTTGCCAGCACCTCTCCAGTAACTCAGCTAGCTTTGGCTGACAGTTTTTTGGAATTGTAGGCCTTAGACCCTGGAAGGAAAATAAATTGTCACTTATTGGTGCTTATCGCACGTAGTAGTCATAATTCTAAACGGACTTTTTTAATCATTGTTCCAGGAAGGTGTGATGTACCTTCTGGACCACCCCAACAGCTGCCTGTAAGGGAGTCAAGTATTCATATGGAAGCTGGCAAACAAAAATGCAATTACATAAATTTAATGCAAACTATAACATTTGCCATAAAAACCATATAGAACCCCAAAAAAAATGAAAAAGGAAAAATGCCAAAATGGCAAAAAAGTACCTTTCCAGTTAGCAACTCCCATAACACAATTCCAAAACTAAAAACGTCAGCTTTGTGATCATATGGCTTGTGTTCTATGACCTTCAATGCAAAATAACCTTGTAAGAAACACTGAGAATGAAGTGGAATTTCACTGAGAATGAAGTGCAAATTCAAGTTATTGATTGACTATCTCTTAATGCATTCAAAACAATTTTCTTGTTTCTTTCCCCCACTTTTACAATAAATGACAGTATCATAGACAAGAATTAATTCTTTCCAAGCAATTGATTGTGCACATCAAAATTGTCTTCTGAGAGTCTCTTGATCATTTAAGATGCGAAGCATGAAAAAAAAAGAGGACAAATTACATGTGATTCTTTCCAACCATTTCTTGAATGTCAAACAGAAAAGATTATATCAAACAATCATTACACAGGAAGAAAGGCACCTGTGTGCATTGTACAAGTCAAACCAATTCACATAAAAGAGGCTCACCTCAGGAGCCATCCACCGGTATGTCCCAGTTTCAGCTGTCATAACGCCAGATTGTGCTTTCACTCTAGCAACCCCAAAATCAGCTACCTTAACCACCTGTCACATAAATCCCAAAACAGAATCTTTGTAAGCATCCCTCACTGACAAGATGGGAACAAAGATGCATGAGCAGATGACCATACATAAAAATATATATCACAGTAATATAATATGTGGTGGGAATGGAAGGAAAAACAGGCTAGGTACAAACTACAGAAAAAGGCATCCTAAACCAATTGAGATCTGACACATTCACTGAGAAAAAACCCATACTACAAATGAGTCACTCTATGATTTTGCTCTATGGACCTCCAAAAAATTGACTGTCTCATATACCTTGCCAGAAACATTAAAGCTAAGTTCTGATTCACGTAATAAAAATTTAACAGAACTGAAAAACAGCTTCTGAATTCTTTTTATCACAACTAGAGCTCCTAAAAATTATCCAATAAGTTCCCAATTGTAACAATATGTTGTTTTCCAAAAGTAAATTAGATTAGAAAAGTATACCAAGTGAAACAAAGAAATTAATTCTCTTCCCTTTGCACTAAACAAGAATGACACAGTGAAAAGACACAAAGATAGGAGAGACTTACTTCATTCTCATCCATTAGAAGATTGGCAGCCTTCAAATCCCTGTGGATTATATTGTTTTGGTGCAAGTAGTTCATTCCCTTGGAAACATCTATTGCTACTTTAAGTAAGGATGGAAGCTTGAAAACACCCTTTAGTTTGTGCAGGTAGTCATACACACTTCCACCAGACATGAATTCTATTGCAAAAAAGCATTGAAGAGATGGGGGAGAATAAGAAGGGGAACAAAAAGGAAAAGGAAGAAATGAAACACGAATGTAAAAGGACATTGGGCTTTACCTGTTACAATGCACAAGCTTGGAGGCTTAGTGCATGCACCTATGAATTGTACAACGTTCTTATGTCGAACCTTCCTGCAAGTTCCAAAATGAGTACAAAAATGTTAAAGCAACAGATACATGCAAAAGACAAAATATTTTTTACTTCAAAAAATACCCTTCGGGAAAGAAAGTCAAAGAATTCTTGACTTTAAATTTAGTCCAAGAGAAAAATCTGCAGCATAACTGAAAAAACAACTACTGCAGCTATGCATATGACAAACCTCATTATAAAGACCTCCTGGGCAAACTCTTTCTGCAAATCTGAATTTATACGTTCGGGCTTAAGAACTTTAATAGCCACATCTTGACTACAATATGTACCTTTGTACCTGAATCACTTAAAGTTGAAGAGTTAAACTGAGCATGCAAACACAAAATCAGCACATGTGCACAAGTAATAAACTAACTTACAAATCACCATATGACCCAGAAGCAACTTTGTTCCCAAACTTCAGATGTTTAGGATCAATTTCCCAGACATCAGTCCCATCATTAGGTATTTTCAAATGATCGGGATGCCTTCTCATCCCAGTATCCTCAGGTTCACTTCTGGGAGATGATGAGCGATGACTGGGCCATCCTTGCTTCTGCATAACAACAATGAAAAGTGAATTGAGAATGCACTTCTCATAATATCACAAAATGGGCTGGATATCCAATTAAAATTTTCAAAATGTACGATAAGTCCAAATTAACATCATGCAACTCTACCTCAAGCTTTAGAACTTCCTTTTCCAGTACAGCTGTAAGCTGCTCTCTCTCCTGCCAATTATAATACACATCTGTCAAGCAGGTTCTCATAATAAACTTATTTCTTCAATATGAGAGTGTTGAAGTCTGGCTGTTATTTATTAAAAGATGAACACCATTTGGAAAGTTTTAAACTTCATAGGAACTCCCAATAAGAAAAATGTACCATAATTTAAACAATTCATATAAGTTCGCCCCTGATATTGAGGTTGACGGCATAGTTGATTTAAGCTGAGTTAAAATCAGAACTCTTCCTCTCATATAATCAGCCAAACCTTTGGAAAATTAAAATTACCATCTAGACTCTGAATCATATAAAGAATATAATATATTACCTCATATGGCCAACCATCAACCACGAAGACATCTAAGGAGTAGCCATCAACCGTGGAAAATGCATGTGCTTCTTGGATGTTCAGCCCAATATCAGCCAGTAAGGCAGTCAACTGAAAATTTTGCACAAGGCAATGAGTGTTATGATTGGAGAAGAAATATCACATGATCATTGTAATAACATGATATATAAGCTTTTTTAGTAATGAATGAACTGCCAGGATCTCAAATGAGAATTGGTTTGGAAGCCCTAATTGTGGTGGAATATTTCTGAGATGTTCATTAATCATGTGTAAGCTTGAGGGCTTTAGATGTTAAGCAATTAATATGTAAGTTGGACATCAGAACTGTTAATTACCAAAACTAAAATAACCTGAAAGATGTATATTGCCATCAGTAACACAATCACACATGCTTTTGTGCAAAAGCATGCCTATCATACACACGTAATCCAGTGAGAGAGTAAGATCTAAGAATTTGAAATCATAGTTTAAATGCCAAAAAGGACACCCGAAGTAATAGTTCAAGCCAGCATACAAATTTTCAAAGCTCAGAGAGAAACAAGTTCGAAAAAATTATGACAACTAACTTTGTTATTTCAAAATCTATCATGTACCTGACTGAGAAGTTTAGGCTTGTCATCCGTTGAAAAAGTAATTTCATGCATGGGCCTACATCAAGCCAATCACACAAAATGAGATTTTAGCAACCAAAATCTATGAAAGTAAAACATACTGCTTACTTATATAAGATAAAAATATCAATTATATAAGATAAAAAAAATCAATATTTAGCATGCATATGAACACATGATATTGCATACATAATCAAAACTGAATATCAGCAACAAGGATAAAAGGAAAGCAGTTATCTTCTAAAATGAGCTGAAAAAAATTAGCTTTTTACTGCATTCAAAGTCCATAATAATTCCTTAAAAAAAAGTCCATGTCATTTGAATAAGCAAATTTCTGGTCTGGTCAGTTAATAATTTGCTTAAGCAATTCTGTTGATTGCTTTCAATGTAATCTATTAAAATAAAAGATGAATCAACCAATCAGTGATCACAATTCTTATCTAACAGGAAACAGGCAACATGCAACAAGATAGTTGAAATCAACAAAACACTGATTTCAGAGATAACTAATAACTTAAGAACCAAGTTAAAAGAGAAGCAAAACATTACTGATTTAGACCGGACATTCTCAAAAGGACACATTCAGATGAAACTATTTACCGAGAAAATTGTACATTGGCATGCACAGAATTATCTCCATCTAGATTATGAGAATTATTTGCTTCAATTGCCAGAGCTTCAAGATTAGGTGATGAGCCGAAGGCAGGTGGTGGATGTATGCTGGCAATTGAAAGCCAGCAGCTTATGTCAGCATTTTAAAATACAATCATCAAGTGACAAAATAAACAACAATGTCGAAGCAAGAAACCAGTTGGATTCCAGAAATAAACTGTTTGAAAAGCCACACCTCTGTCTTTGAGCAGGTACTTCAGAATCAGGAAGAGAGGAATCAGCTGAATTCCTATCAGATACAGGATGAACCTGCAGAAACAAGCAATTTCCATTCCTACTTAAAATGAAAGATGAAAATGAAAAGATCAGGATGTTAAACACCTACATAAGCCAAAATCTACAACTGCAAAAGGATTCATTGAAATCAAGCTTGCATCCAAGTTTGAAATATGAAGCATGACCTTGATAGAGCAACAACAAGTAAGTCAACACAATAATTTCATTACATAACATTAGTGAAGACGTCAATATTTTAAACTGGAGACATGAGATACTGACAAATAGCTCCAATCCCCAAACGGAACTGTTTAGTGCTTGAAATCCAAATACTTATTTGGATGAGGTGTGTTAATTCTTAAATAAATCACATTCCAGAAAAGAATGGTAGCAACAAGTAGGGCCCAATCAAATCCAATTTCAGAACTTAATGAAGAAAAAATAACATTCCAATGCAAGAAGTAACCTTCATTGGCTTTGTTGGTTTTTTATTTTACACATACAGAATCAAGAAAAAGAAAAGTTTTGGGGTGTTACACATGATCCCTTACACTCTTTTAAAAGTATTCTTTTTTCCAAGCAGGTTTTTAATTTGATGTTGAATGCTTTTTAGAATTTTCAAATGGTCAAGTCTCAAAAGAGAAGAGAGACATCTTGGGTATGTATACAGCCCAAGCTTTTGATAGGAAAATAATGAAATTTTGGCTAATGCGTATGCATAAACTTAACAAATCAACACATACCTGCACAAGACGGACTTCGATTGCCGGTCTATTACTCGGATCATGAGCCAAATGTAGTAATCTCTTGTGCATGAGTACATCCTCAGCCCTCTCCGCATTCACATCCAACGCATATCTTCAAACAAATCAACTCAAGAAAAGATCAGTTACGATAAAATCACGAATTAAGAAATTACAAAATTAAGTTAAACATAAGACCAAGTACTATCGATAATCTAACTCACTGCACAGCAGCTATACAGGCAATTTATCACATGACTTAAAAAGTATCAGACCTCCAATATTGTGGAAATAAATAAACGAGGAAAGATAAATGCGGAGAAACTTTACGAGTCCGAACATTAACCAAAGAGCGAAAAAAATAAAACCAAAAATGAAAATAAAAATAAAAAAGAAAAGAGAAAGTGAAAAAATGAAAATAAAAAAATCGATCTTTACGGAAGGACGTGGTTGTTCGTACGTGAAAGTGTACGGAGGAGAATCGTACCGCGTAGGGAGGCGATTGAAGTGAGTCCAGAGTTCGTCGTCGAAGCGTGGCTGATTAGCTTCGTCGTTGTTAGATTCTTTAAGCCGACGAAGTACCTCATTGTAAACTTCAAGTTTCTGGCGATATTGTCGGCTATGATGCTGCGGCGGCGGCGACGAAGTCGACGACGTGTCGCTTGCTCTACTCCCGCAGCTCTCGTTGTTATTTTCCTCTATCACCATTTGATTTGAACCACAAAATATGATCAAACGAAGAGAACCGAAAAGAGAATTTGGAGGCTTTTTTTATTAGAAAAAGAAAAATTTTAAAAATATTGTGATTTTGTTTCCGTGATTCTGTTTTGTGTGTGTTTGCTCGTTTTGTTTTTGCTGTGGTGGTGGTTTACGTGAACTGAGTTCGTTTATGGGGACGGAAGCAGATTTGAAGAGAGGTTTCGAATTGTATTGAATTGAAAAAATATTGTTTTATGATTATTATTATTGTTTTTTTTTTTTTTAGGCATCGTGTGGGAGTTTGTGTGTGTTTTGGTTTTGCGGAATGTTTAACGGCGTAACGCGCACGCCTGAAACCTGGCTTTTATTATTATTATTATTATCCAACATGTGAAAGATTTTAGGGTAAATTTTGGTTCCTTTTTTCTTTTCTTTTTTTTTTTTGATAGAGTTGAACCCAATCAAACACGATGAGTTATATAGAATTTAAATAAGTTAACTTCGATTAATCAATCTGTAAATTGATTATTTTAAAATCATTTTCTTATTTTTAAAATTTTTAATTTACCTCTCAATAACAAAAAAAATTAATAACCCACTCCTTATTTTCTTTTTTCTTTTGAATAATTTAAGTTTCCAAAAATAAATGAAATGATTTAGAGATAGTCAATTTATAAAGGGAAATATGAAATATATCCAAATTTAAAATTGATTATGGTTCCAAAATTGAATAGAATAGATTAATTTGTCGAATACACTAAGGCTAATTGTTTTTTTTACTTAATGACGTAATTACTTAAGTTCAATTAGCTAAATCATTAGGTCTATTTATTTTTAAATTTTAATTTAATGAAAATTTTTAATCATTAAGTTATTAAACTAATTTCCTAATTTTTTTATTTAATTTAAAAAATCATAATGATATATCATTAGAAAATATTTTTTAAAATATCTCTATATAATTAATTAATTTTTATTCTTGTCTAAATAAAATTTAATAATTAACATTATTATCCATCTCCATAACTTGTGATAATATAATGATTAGTGATAGATAGTTATTATTTTATTATTTTATTTTCTTCAAATCAGTGTCATTTATCTTTATAATTTTTTATAAATATTTTGTATATAAAAACATCATAAACTATAATAAAATTAATTAACATATATTAATTAAGAATATTAAAGCATTGTATTCAATTAAAGATGATTTGAGATATGATAATACATTACCTTATTCATGTTCTTTGAGATATTTATTATTTGTCTCATATTTATAATTTATAAAGACATAAATATAAAAATAATAGTTCTCATATTTTTAAATTATAAATAAATAACTTAATACTTTTTTATCAATTCAGATAACAAAATAAATATATAGTTTAACTTTAGACATCCAACTCAGTTAAGAATTCAAACTAATTCAAATCTATTTATATTTTAAACAAAAAAAACCCACTTTAGACTTTTTCAATTTATTTTTATTTTTGAAGATTTCCTTAAATTTTAAAGGATCTCTTTAAAAAAAATCAGTGAAAAATTAAATATTTAACCACTATTCTTTATAGTGTTATTAATTTCTTTTTCTTTTTTTTTGATAAGTAGCGTTATTAATTTCAAAAGCAGAGGCATTGTTTTCTTTTTGCACTGCTCTCACAATCCCACTCGCGTCGGAACCCTGAAACACTACAAGAGGAATGACGTGGTTACAGATCATAATACGAATTATGAACAAAAAAAATTGTAAATTAAATATGATTAAAAGTAATCTTTAATTAATTTAAATTATCCCTCGGATTGATATTGCCAAAACACACCTCTGGAATCTGCCGAATCGGCGTTCAAACTTCTCTTGCAGTCTAACGTTACCAAAAAGCGGAGTAAACGAACCAAGTGGCATATTCTCTTTTTGGGCGTTTGATTTGGATAAGCTCTAAATGCAAAGACGATTATGCCCTTGATAATTGGCTCGACTTGGGAACAAGAATAATTTTTGGGTTTATCCTAATTGCTATTTATTACTCGATTCTAATTACTAATTTTAGAGGAGCACTGAAAACTATTCCATTTAAAATCCTAACAAAGTCCTTATTTAATATTGAAGTACTGTTATTTTTAAATTCTAATAGCTGTGGAAAAAAATTATTATTATAATAAATTAATTAATTATATTATCTCATAAGTTAATTGATAAATGTCATGCCATTTGAGATGATTTTTTAGGATAAGAAAGTTGGGATGTATAGCACTACCCAATTAAGTAATAACTCACATCTCAAACCTTTTTTTATCCCAAAATTGATAACAAATAATATGTCATTAATTGAGTAGTTGATAATTTTTTACAAGATCTAAATAAATTAATGATATTATTTCACCAATCAATTAATAAATGATACATTATTTGAGATAATTTTTTAGGATAAAAAGTTTGGGATATGTAGCACTACTCAATTAAGTAATGACAGACATTCTAAACTTTTTTTATCCTAAAATTGTTACCAAATCAGTGGTTGATAACTTTTGATAAAATTTAAGTAAATTAATTATATTATCTCACCAAATGAATGTCATATCATTTGAAATTTTTTTTTGGAATAAAATGTTCAAAAATCACATTTTGCTTTTAACATTGTCTACTTTAGTCCCGTTTTGAATAGTATGATTGAAATTATATTAATGTTTTCACTATTTAAATTTTTTAAATAGTATCCTTTATGATATTTAGAAATTGCAATCAAACACATTTACACATATCTTTACTTACTACTAAAATTTATTTTAGAATATAAGTAATATTTTAAAATTTATCTCATATATTTAATTAAATAACTTTAAGATAATTTTATTTAGTTGACTCTCTAGATATAAATTCTAGTCGATGTACTACATCTAAAAGATTAATTGACTTTATCAATCTTTTTATTGTTAAATAAACAACTAAATAAAAAAGGGTAGGACTCAAAAAAGAAAAAGCAGATCAATAAGTGAAAGATTCATTCCTCACAATAAATTCTTTTTAATTCAATCCGTTTTAAAATAAAAATTACTTCCTACGAGTTGCTTGATGACTATTCTTTACCATTACCTCCATGACATCACAAGTGTTGGACCCAATACTTAAAATTTTTCCAACAACCGATTAGATTCATAAATCTAGATTTGATTTCTTAACATGCCAAGTTCATTAAATTTTATCACAAAAAATTGAAGACGTTCGTAGTTTGGTTTGCAATAATGACATTCACGTGCAAAGTGTGAGATACAAAACAAAGAAAAGAAAAGCCCGAGGACCCAAAAAAAAAAAAAAAAACTGATATTGATTAAGTAGTCAAAGGGTGCGTGAGTGAGTGAGGTCTAGCCTCGAGAGAAGTCTTTCTTTTGTTGACGATGGCATGTAAGGTGGAGAATCAACAAAAGCGATAAGAAACTTGTAACTTTCGTGATGTGATTTACGCTGCGCATCACCCATAATCGGCAAATTTTTGTTGCATTTTATTTTCCTCCGTCTTTGGCTTCGGAAACATCCTTCAGTTCTCATCACTCTAGCCCCGCCGAGGCGTTGGCCCGCCTCTGCTGTTGGCATTTATTAATTTGACATTTGGCTTTTCCTCCGTCGCAAGCTCATCTTTTTCTTTCATATTGCCTGGACCACATAAACGTTTCATTACATTACAATACACGGCAGATTCATCTTTGTTTGGGATAGATATTCAAGTTCAACATGTGTTTCAATTTTGGCTTTTCAAGCGTCATTTTGTTGGGGTGGTAAAATTAAAATTTCTTATTTCGAAAATAAAAGTTGTGGGGTTTTGAACACGACTTATACGAAAATTAAACTCCTCAGTAAATTAAATAATAATACAAAAATATTTTGTTTTTCTTTTCAAGTTATAAAAAAGATAGGCAGCTTCATTAATTTTTAGTTTTATTTTAATATTTGCGTGACTCGGACCCGAGACAATTAGACAAAGCTTATAACTCACCACCTTTTGGTATGAGCATATTTATAATTGTACTCAAAGTCCAAAATCAAGATTAGAAATGAGATATTTGTTTAAACACGTGATACACAATTATAGCAACTATGGAACCAGTTGACATAGAAGTCTGGAACCAAACCCCGCTGCCCCATAGCCAGACATGCAAAAATCGTGGTTTCAAAATTAATTAATTATTTAATAAAGAAGAGGAGTAAATATACTAAAATGACCGCACTGCGATGCCACTTTAACGGCGTTAAGCAATTGTAAATTCCGTAAACAATCCGGATACGTTGGGGTTTGGGAGAAGATTAAATTAATTACACTGCCAAATTCGTGACCGGGTTAATGCTAATTTGCGAAATTAAGAATGGGGAAGGGGAGATCCGCCTCCGTGCGTCCACGTGGCGAGTGGAGAATGCGGGACTAAGAAGCTGACCTCGCACGAGCAGGCGAGGGATTCGCATCCGTTGAAAGGAATAAACCGCGGCATTCAACTGATTTTGTTGGGTGACGTGGACATAAACGCTGATGACGTGGATCGGGCCGCCAACGTGGAGAAAGAAGTTGACGGATGGCGTGGAAAAAGCGGCCTTTCGGCGTGACGAAGGGGCGGGAATCGGGATGAGGTTAACAAAACAAGTCAAAGAGAGATCCAACGACAACACTGCCAGCGAAGCGGCGAGTGGTCGTCGCTGGAATAGCCGGTGATAATTAGCAGGTGGAGTTATTAATATATCTTATCCGAAAACAAATTATATTTGTTTTATTTACTTGATATTTCAGTACGTCAGGTGATGACGTGGACGGCGGAGATGAAAACTGGGGGAAGGCTTAGAGGAAAAGATCTAACAGCCAACCAAGTACAAAGCCATCTAATTCCTGGGAAAAAATTTTTTCTACTGTCTTTTAATAAAATTCCGAGGTGGCTTGACTGACTCATGTCATGTGGTGGGGTCGAAAGTGACTCAGGGAAGAGCTGTCAGATAAACTCGAAGTGGAGATTCAGAGCGACAAGCCCCAAGTAAGATGCCCATCATACGAAAAAACACGTATCCAAAATTTCGGATAGAGTTTGCTGGCAGCATAATAAGGCAATTCAACTGATGAAGTGGTTGGCAACTAGCAAATCGAAGAAGTAACTGCCAGAGGTTTAGCTACTGGCGTGTGCTTTGATTCAATAATATTTGAGATCTTTAACATTTGAGTCTTACTGATACATATTATTAATTTTTTATTGAATGATTATTTCATAATTTATAAAATTATTTAATTATCATTTATTAATAAATGCCGTATTAATTAAAATTTGAATGTGGGAATGCCTAGCATTACTTTTTTTATTACATTTATGTTTGTAATATGATTCATGAATGTGTTACATGCATTATCATTAAATTAATACATGTGCTCATCTCAAAATAAGTGTTACATACATGTACTTAACGTGTCTCGTATTTATAAATTAAGATGAATTAAGATTCGTTGTGTTTTTATGATTGGATAATGATGAGAATAATTATTCTAAATTTTTAAAAAATTAAGATAATAATAATTACTCACTTTTTTGATGGGAGGAAATGAATAAAATTTATTATAAATATTGAGAGTCTATAACTTAGCTAATAATGATTTTGCCTGTGAATTACCCATCAAACTTAAAGGTTTTACGATAAAATATGGTAGAAAATACCAAGTATTCTTCAAATTTAAGTTGAACAACAAAAGAATGGGTATGTAGTATATTTAAGTTTATAATCAATAATATATTCATGTATATATTATTATTAAGCTAACACTTTTATCTTTAACAGTGGCCGACTTGTTATTTAGTCAAATAGACATTTTATTTTGTTTATTTCAGATTATGTTTAGTTTACTGTTTTGTTAAAATGCTCAATGATCCAATTAGAGGTTTATGAAAATTAAAGATTCAAGCATGGAAAAAAAAATTGAAAACATGAATTTTCTTTTTCAATATTTAAAAGGATGATGATTTGTAACTTATATCAACTTAAAATTAGTATCTAAGAATTCAAGTATTATATGGTTGTCAATATATCTTAAATTATATATATATATGTTTAAAGTTATTCTACCTTTCAAAAATATACCGTATGTTAAAATTTTTATCATCATACAAATAAATCTCTAAATTTTTTTAAAATTAAATATCAATTTAGAGTGTAGATTATTCTTTTTTTTTTAATCAAGACTTTTTATCATAACATGGATGGCTTTATCATGTAATTTATTTGTTTGAATTAATTGTAGGTTTGTAAAGTAACATTTAAAAAGTAATTAAAAAAAAAAACTTTTAGTTTATGATCGTTATAGGAATAAAGATGCATGCATGTTAATGCTATGGAGTATGGACTCGTGGAAACAGTGGGACATTTCATCTGCCAAGAACGAATTTAGTGCGCATGCCTCCTCGCTGCATTATTATTTATTTTCCATGCATCCAAACAGTAACGTATAATCAATTAATTAATTAATTAAATGTATCACTTGTGATGTGCGTGCCTCAAGATATATTTTGATTACAGTCGTCTCACAGGCCAAGTCTCATATAATGAAAATTTGAACCCCATATGGTAAATTTACGACGCACGTGACATAATAAAAATCACAGCCAACCTAGCAAAAGAATAAACCCCTAATTAATTGGTTTGATCTCGTCTGTTCCTTTTTTTTTTTGTTTTTTTGCCCTTCTTGATCAAGTTTACTTAGCAATTAATTAAGATGTATTAGAAGTTAATGTTCAATGTACTTAGTCGATTTTTTACAAATCCATCGAACCTAGACATGGAACGCCTCCTCTCAATACAATTTTTTTAAATAACAGTAATTAAAAAGGAAAAAAAATAC
This sequence comes from Aegle marmelos, assembly GCA_030449875.1. Lineage (NCBI taxonomy): Eukaryota > Viridiplantae > Streptophyta > Magnoliopsida > Sapindales > Rutaceae > Aegle > Aegle marmelos. Next base: position 5,839,698 of record JASUUL010000058.1, read on the forward strand.
AGTAATAATAATATACTTATCTAGTTGGGATATATAATTTCTTTAATTTCCATGTGTTACCGATTACCGTCACTTGACTTATGTTAAGTGCTGATTGACCTTAATTTTTCCTTATTAAACTGATAGCGTTACGCACATTATCAAATGTAAATCCAAACTAAATATGTGTCGTATCACTGCGAAAATGATCGTCCATCAAAATAGAATTTATCGGGAACATTAATAATGATACAGTGAGCAGTTAAATACATAACACAACATTGTAACTTTATGTAAATAGTGTCGAAGCTATGCATTAACTATACCATGCTAGGTGGTAATGTTGCTCAATGTTGTAACACGAAGGCAAGTGCACAATATATCAATACTTTAGATAAACCCAACTTTAATTTTTTTTAATTTTTGTTAAAATTTATTTTAAATTGTGCCCAATATTACTACCATCTCAATGAAGTTCTATTTCTTTATTACTTTATATTTTACTGACTATCAAATCATATAACTATAAAAAAAGAAAAAATAAATAAAATGAGAGACAATTTAGATCGTTGATATCATTTAAGAATATTTTAGGATAAAAATAAATAAAATTATTTTTTTTCTTATTTTACATAATTTTGTTAAATAAATCATACTCCTTTAAAATATGAGAAACACATAATTTTTTCGGGGCATAATATCCGAGGCAGCTTCATTTTTTTTTTTAAGTTTAAGAGGTTTTAATATCGAAAACAAACAAAAAAAAAACTTTAATATGTAGTTTTATAGAGGGATTTAAGAATACACCAGTGTCGTTTTTTTTTTTTTAACCTCGGTGCGAAGGGGATCAAGGACAAAGATCATTATCATTTTAATAATTGCAACCGATCACAGGAGCAAGTAAGCTAACACGTGGATATAATGGATGAGCTTTTTTATTTGTGCATCATGGGCCATGTTTTTAATAATGGGCCATATCTGCTTGTAATTACAATATTATCACGACTGAAACAATCTTGTCCGGTAATATTCGCGTGTTCCTGGAGGTTCAGCTGTAACGTCGCAAAGGGTCTTGGCCCTGGGGATTAATCACGTGCTTCATTTCCAAATTATATTATAAATATGAATTGACTGATTAGGATAGTATAACTTGTCACACGCATAAGATTAGGATATCAATGCAGTGTTATTCCAAAAGAGAGAGAGAGAGAGAGAGAATAAGAGATTTTTTTTTTCCCCATAGTCCAAACCCCTCTTAAATTATTTTATAATTTTATAGTATAAATTTTCACTAAAACGAAAATGAACTTCTTTTCAGCTTATAAACAACACAAATGGCATTATTATGAAGAGAAGGTAACAGTGGTTTAGTGCCAGCACGTACATGTGGTTGAAAAATGATTATAATTAGATAACAGTTTTTTTCACATTCTAATTTTAATGCACGTGAATCACGATCCCAACTAGGCAATGGACTCTTGAAAATAGACTTGAGAGTCCATTTGTGTTTGTAATTGGTTAGTCTGAGATTAAAAGATATAATATTAAAATATTTAATAAACATTAATTATTTTAATTTTAAAAGTATATTGATATAATTTTTTATTTATATGATAAAAAATTTATAATATTTATAATAATTTTATTAAAATTATCATTTAAATTTATATTTATTAAATACTATTAATTTTTATTTCATAATTAAAGTTTTTTTCTACAATAGTTGTAACTTAAAAATTATAGTAATTCAATTTCAAATAGGACCTTTGAATTAATAAAAAAATTATTTTTAGTATGAATCTATCTTTTTTCTTTCTTTCACTCTTATTTAACTTAAAATTTAAAAGAAAAGACTATTTTAAAAAATTTACACTAAATATATCCAGAACACACGTTGAAAGCAAGCATTTAATTACAACTTCCACTAATGTCAACTTAGTCGAAAAAAATAAATGAGCTGAAAGGTATTGTGTCAGCATCTTGTTTGCACCTTATTCATGCTTTTACATAATTATGAATGTCCTTAAAAGAGTTTGGTGGAAATCACCCGGCCGTGGGTTATCAGACTAACATAAAAAGTTCCAAGTCCCTGGCTATGCGAGATTTAAAATTTTCTCTTTCCTAAATGTTTATAATTACTAACTTTATATAGCGTAAATTTTTTAGCTAAAAATATATTTGGTGCATGTTTAATATGATTCCTCTATTAGACATAAATATTTATTTAATATCATAATTTTTTTTTAAAATTTTTGATGTTGTTTGATTATCTTTTAAGTATAATTTTTAAAGATTAAATAAATTATTTTTTGTCTAATATTTCGAAGTTTCAAAATTTAAAATTTGAGGAGTATATATTGAAAAATATTTTTTAAATGTTAAATTGTCTGAAAAATTATTTTTTTATTTAATAATTTTATTTTATTTTTTTTATAATATAACGTTAAAAACTCTATCTATTAATCATTCTATAATTTTCAATAAAATCTTTCATTGATTACCAAATAGTTGAAGCATTTTTGATGAAAATTCTACCTCTAAAAAGTCTACTATCAAAAGTTTTGTTTAAATAATTTACATTTAAAGAGCTACAGCAGCAGAACGAGAGATTGGTCATGTTATAATTGCATGGATTTAAACTCTCATGAATCACTGGTTGTAATGGCAACAGATTTTAAGTAATAGACAATTTGGTGAAGAATTGAAGTGGAATCTTTTGCTATCATTGACAGGAATGATCTTCATACATCTTCGAAGTAATAATTGATGCACAGAGAGGGGACAAGCATCACTTTCATGGCCCCCCGGCATAAAAAATAAAACGAAGCAAGATAATGAACGTCAATGCGGGCCTAAAGATGAAATAGGAATCCACTTTAAAGATTCCATTGAACAAAAGTTGGTGGGGGCAAGCACCAAGAACGCAGGATCAGTGGATCACCATAAGCAATTAATTAAGGGGGGGAAAAAGAAAAGAAGAATAGAATGGGGATAAGGTTACCAGTCAACAAATGTTATTATCATTTGTGATAACTGATACCTTGGATTGGTGCTTCACCCACTAGGGTTTGTCTCGTCAAAGCATAATGAGATAGAAATATAAAATTCTAATTCTGATTGTTGGTAGAACTCGCCTTTATTTGATGTATTTTTCAAGCTCTGCTTGGTAGTCTCTAGACAATGTTATAATTGTAAGGATTTGGACTCTCATTAAACCTACAATAATTGTAATTTCAATAACAGATATGTGGAATTAACAAAGAGCACACTAAAATTGCCGAAACAGAAGAGTTAAAGAATCTGCGCAATAACGCATAACTAAGTAATGCAGTGGCTTGAATGATCTAGGGCTCCACAAGATTATTCCTACGCACAATATGTTTGACTAAACATACAATAGCAAAGCCTGCTTTATTTTTAATCATTTTGTAACAAAAAGAAATCCCATGGAGTTATTAGCAGAGAACTACAATCAATAGTGCTCAGAAGAGAAAGCAAACTCAAAGCTTTATGAAATTTAAACAAGAAGTTTACATGTAAGAGTTACAGTATCTAGATACACACAATCAGTGAACACTGATAAAGTTACATGCACAGGTATACATACAAGGTGAAACCTTATCTTGGCAAATTACTCCATCGGTTCTGCATTGATTTCGGCATCAGCCATCTCCTCGTCGTTTTCAATCTCATCCTCTCCTTCGAGAAGCCACTGCTCAAGTTCGTCCAACTCATCATAGTCATGCATGTACATACCATCAGAGTTATCCCACTGGTCAACACCCAGTTCCTCCCCACGGCAAGCCACGTTCAGGAATGGTCTACTCCTAGCTAAAGCATCTACGATATCTCTATTTACGCTCCCTGTCACTCCCAACCATCTCAACCTTGGAAAGTAAGGTTTCTTTAACCACCGGAATGCAAGCTGTGTTATTCCACCACAGTTATAAAGATCCAACAACCTTATGCTACTACCATACCATCTGTGGTCATCAACCAGCATTGAGGCTAGTGCAATAACAGAGGTATCACCTATTAGCGGACATTGTCGCACTCGAAGTTCTGAGATTGGCACCCGACATCTTGCCAGTGTCAAAATCCCATTATCGGAGAGGTTTGGAAGATTTGACAGATCCAATTCTTGAAGCTGCAGTTTAGAAGTGCCATCAAAGAGAGCGGAGACGCATTTATCTGTGAGTCTCTTGCACCCTCTAAGAGACAACTTAACTAATGATGTTAGGACTGTGAGTCTCAAATAAGACACACCCACATCACTTATATCAGACCCATCCAATAATAAAATCTTCAATTGAGGAAGGGAACTGATTGCTTGTAGGGCTTCATCCCCAAGGTTCTTGCAATCTCTCAAGTCGAGAACTTTAAGACCTGTGTTGGTTGCCAAACTTTTGATGGCATTGTTGGTTAGAAGATTACACCATCTCAAGCAAACATGTGTCAGCGAAAGAGAGGTTGCAGAGATGTCATGGAAAACCAAATCCGTCAACTGAGTCCCATGAGACACCCTAAGCTTGTATAGGTTCGAGCAGGAATGCAGAATTGTCTTGAAACCTGTATCCGTAACACGGCAGAAGCCACCAAGACAAATACTTTCCATGCTTGCACACTTGTCAGCCATTAAAAGAATGCCGAGATCATTAACTCTTCTAAAATAGGTGATGAGGAACTCCTGGCTCCGGATGAGTGAGAGGTGTTTCAATTTCCCATGTTGATTGATCTGTTGAAGGCCAGAGTTTGTGAGATCAAATGTGATCCTAGGTTCTATAAGGGGAGCATCTCGAAGATCCAAATGTGTCAAGGAGACAAGTCCTTGTGATATTGTGCCAACCATAGCATCAGTAATGTAGTCTACGGAAAGGCATAATTTCTGAATGCTCGGCAAAATGGAGGGTCGAATTCGGTTCGATGATTGATGGGGTTCGACATTTGGGCTAAGCAATTCAGTCACCATAACAGAAGATATGTAGCCGATCTCAAGAGAAGTTAGCTTTTCTGAAGCTAAAGCCCAAACTCGAGCAAAGTTATGACGAAGAAACAGTGAGATGTCAAACATTAGGGTCAATGCCTACCAAAACAATCACAGAAACATTAGATAACAAGTAGAAGATGATTCAAAAATGTCACAGAAAATTTGAGTGCAAAATGTAAGATGAAAAATTCGCATAACGTGTCTAACACAAAGCAGATAAAAACATCAGCTGCGTAGCATCTAAGGAAACTTCAGCACGTGCAACCAGTTTTTTCTTCCTTTTTTAATATATTTAACCAGAATATCTGCCAAATAGCTTCTTATCAACCCAATAGCTTCTAAGGAAACTTCATCATGTACAAAATTCATTTTTGTTTCTCAGATAATATTTTAACAGAAGTAGAAGAAGCTGATCAAGTCAATCACTAAAACACCAGATGGCCCTGAAATCAACTGATCCATTTCAAATATCTAGTCAAATTGTTCTCCCTATATTTTCCATTCACTCTTTTATTATCTAATCTGGAAACTAGCTTACTTCTAATTGAGGACAACCACGGAGCAACTCCTCCAAATCAGAGATATGAATAGACCGTCCCCTCTTTTCGGCAACAGAACCCAAGTATAGGGACCTGAAGGAAAGTTGACATGGAATCCAGTAACAACGTGGCTAATAATAAACCGAAGCTAAATAAAGTCATATATTTCACCATAATTATAGCAAGAATACATTCTGGATCACAGCATGCAACTAGTGTTATGAGGATAAAACAGATGGGAATAAACAATAGACCTTAGATCCTTGCATTTCCCTCCGATCTCAGAAAGCAACTTCCCACTAAAATCTGCACAATTATGCAGACAAAGCTCGTGCAATGTAGGCCGAAGCATAAGCTCAATGGCTGAATCATCAAACTTACCACAATCAACCTTTAAGCTCCTGAGATATGGATTTGGTGGTAACAAAGGGCTGATAATTTCTGTCGAAAGTGCAATATCCTTCAACATAAATCCACCAACAAAGATCAATTCCACTTCTTAAACGAAATGAACTAACAAGAAACCAGAACCCACAAAACTTCTATTGATTTAATTTCATTCTAATACAAATATAACAAGCAAATTATTTTGAGACTCTTTAACTTTGATTTTCTTTCATTCTACCCCCAACAAATGTTCACCAACATTCAAATGAACCTCTGTTTTTTTCTCATACATGCTTCATTAGAAGTCAAAAAAATAAACAAAAACAAACACAACCCACAATCAAATTAAACAAGGAAAAGATAAAACTTTGATAACCAACAGCTGAAACAGCATAAACAAACAACTTACAAGAAGATGGAAACTGGTAAGAAAAGAGAGGATCTGAGAGGCACAGGCCCTGAAAGTACTGCAAGTAGCAGCAACGGAGCATATCGAAGCCACGTCAAGCTTTGTGATTATGGTACACAAGAGAGCCGCAGGCAGCTGATCCAGACTCTTGCCGCTGGTTTCGGCATCGGCCATTTGCCTTTGCTTTCTTCTCTCGCAGACTCGATCTGTTGATAATTTGATTGAGCGTTATTTTGACGGAGAGGTTTCTTATCGGTCTCACTTTGGCTCGGCTCACTATGCGGACGCTAAATACTATCAGGTGGTTCACACGCTAGATATGTTATGTTATGACATGGGATAATCACAAACATATCCCTTTCACTTTACACTTTTCCAATTAATCTTATAGTTTGTTGATTTTGTATGAAATAGGTCACTTATTTTTATCTTACTTGGCCAGATTATCCTTTCAATATTGACCCTTTTTTTTCCTTCTTTTTCTTTTGTTGTTTTCCATAGGGGGTGTTAATTTGTGCTATTGTGTGAAGTTTGTGTTATGTCAAATTTAAGTTAATATAAATAGGATTTATTTCTTTTTTAAAAAATATAAATAGGATTTATTTTGTTATTTCAAAATATTTACTTTAGAATCTAATTTGATCAGTTCAATTCCATTGATTTATAGAAATTCAATCTATAAAAATTTAATCTGTAAGTTAATAAATTATATTAGATTAACAATTTAAAGATCTACAATTAATATATTGAATATGAGTTTGTTTTTGTAAATCCATAAAAAATAAGAATTTGTAAAAAAAATTATTTAATAAAAAAATTAAACTTGTAAATATGGCATTAGTGCTTACTAATATATAAATAAGTTAAAATATAATTATATTAACATCATATTATATTTTATTCAATAATAATATAAAGTAAAAATAATTAAATAAACAAACATAGCTTCTTAAGTAGTTAATTTTCATGTATTGACCTAAACAAATGAGTTTTTTTTTGTTTGTGTATTATATTTTAAAATTTTAAATGTATTTTATAATTTTATTTAAACAATTAATTTATTTAAATCTTATGAAATCTTAAATTTAATATTTAAAAAATATTTTTATATTATTTATTTATTTATTTAGTTTGGAGATAAGATATAATTAAAAATTTTTATCCAACAAACTAATATGCAAAATGGTAGATTGAAAATGAATTTGGACAAATTCGCATTCAATCTGTAGATGTATGAATTAGATTTGGATTAAATTTTACCAATCCGTAAATTGAATTAGATTAAAAATTTATAATCTATAAAATTATGAATTAGATATAAATTGATATTTAATCAATAAAATATGATCTATGTGTTGGGAAAATATGCTCTCTAAAAGCATATAGGTTTATTTTATTGTAATAAATATTTTTCTGATTAATAAAATAATTGAGGTATTTTATTCAAATATATGATTTGTATTAATTTTTGAGTAAAGTACATTTAATCATATTATATGTATTTATGTGATCACTATATAGATTCACATAAAACATAAATACAAGTTATCTTATGATTTAATAAATTGAGTTCGTAGTTGATAAATAAAGTTAAACACTTTATTTAGGTATAAACTGTAACAAATTCATTGAATGATTTGTCTTAATCATGTATGAATTTATTGATGTAATACGACTATATTGAACAAGATCACATATGAGATTTAATTAACTTTATAATAACTGTCAAACTTATTAAGTTTCATAAGTATTAATTTTACTGTAATCTTAATCTTGAGTTAGTTATCATTTCATGATTGTGGTTGTCATTCCATTTGAGTTACTAATGGGCACGATACATACTTATAGTCAAGATTATCCGGTATCTTAGTGGGAGCAATTATAAGTATTGAAGTTATAGATTAACAATATGGAATTTGTACAACACATCTCTTGATAGGTTTTCGGTACTTGATCATAAAAATTTCTGGCCAGAGTGTATTGACATATTTAATATGTTGAAAATGATCATTAGAGAAAGTTAGTAAGTATCTACAAATAAGATGTTATTAAATTGATTGAATAGTTGAGATATCAATTTAATTAATGATGTGGTGCAAAGGATTATGCAGTAAAGAGATCAATGTGGCTTGGGACTAATTACTATTCAAGCATATAATTATGAAGGCCAGTTCCAATCTTATAGTGGAATAGAATTAAAATTAAATAATTAGGCTAGTTTAATTACAGGCTTAATTATTGTAGCCATTATTGTATGTTCCCAAATGATTTCTGAGTTAGCTCATTTAATTGACTACACCACTACTGGACTAAAAAATAATAAAATTGGCATATTAGATGATAAACTTAAATATAATATTTGTTAAGGCCCTATATATTATATTTATGTGTAAATGGAGCCTTGTGATATTTTATAAAGTGGGTCTCAAAGTTGTTATATTTTATCTCACGTAAGTGAAGAGGAAAAATATTAAATTTAATATATTTAATATTTCAAATTATTATATACAAAGAAAAATACAAATTAGGGTTTTAACTAAAAAAATATTATATATAAGTGTTCTTTTCTCTTAAAAAATTGTGAGACGCCTTTTGAGAAAAATACTGAATAAAAGAAAACTAGTGATTTTTGAGAGTGGTGAAATGAATGCCCACACGTTCAATGCAGATCAAACTTGAGTCATATCCTAAAAGATCGTTTGGTGGCAGATTTATTATTTGTTATCGTTCATCTTTTCATATTATTAAGGTATGATTTTTTGTATTACGAATATTTTATATGTTATATGAGATCGGTCCTAAAATATTTTTTAGGAGAAAAATTATAATTTTTCACCAACACTATGAACACCTCTCATGTACACTACCCTTTTTGACATGATTATGACTAGATGGACACCATTATATAATTAATCTCTTATTAACATTGGACATGGATGGGTAAAGAGATAAATATTTTGACACAACACAATAATAACACAAAATAATATTTGTGTTATAGACGTCCTAGTAGATTAAGATATTCCAACATGAATATATTATGCTTAATGAATGAAATGCGACAAACAAGAGACGATCATCAGTTATGTTATTTTCCGATTGGACTTAAAATTTTGAGTATTTCAGTTATTTCACTAATGCTTTTGGACCGATTTTGATACAATAGAAAGATTCTGTCTTCACTGAGAAAATTGCAAGAGTTTTAGGATCCGTTGTAAATATCTGAAGATGATATTCATACAGTAACTGTCTATTTGGCGTTCAGTTAACGTCATAACATGTGACGCACTTTGTTTTGGACTTGGGGTCCGTCCTTCGTCAACCTCGTTGGGCTCCAAAATGGGCTTTACACGGATTGTAGCAAGAGTGGTGCTGCTGCCACCCCTTAATGTATCTCAAGAGACCCCTTTCCGAATTATAACTAATAAATTTCCAGAGGTTGTAGAGAGAAAGTCGACTACTAAAATATTAGTTTGAATGACTCTCTCCTTCTCCTCTGCTTGTTCTTCTTACTTGTCTTGTTTTTGTTTGGTTTCTAATCTTAATCCAATCAGAAACAAGGTTAAAATAGCAATCTTACAGATAAAGGGTTAATTTCTAAGACTTTCATTGGAAGGGGTGTCAACAGCCCTACTCTAGCAGCAAATGCTCGATCGAGGTGTGAACCTTATTGACGCTACGTGAACTGGGCTGACGTTTGTCGGTTTTCGAACTTAACCCAAAATCAAGACGTTACCATCTGTTTCTTTTTTTTTTTTTTTAATGAAATAATGTTTTTCAACCGGTTAGCGCCTAACTTATAAGATTAGAAAATTGTTAAAATAGAGAGGAAGTTGAGTTAAAATAGAGAGAAAGTTGAGAAAAATAATGAAGAAAATGACAGAAAGAGAGAGCGAGAATGGGTGGATAAAGAAAAGAAAGGATTAATTTTTCTTCTTTTTTTTTTTTCTCGGTTTTTTCTCTACTTAAACACCACTTTTAGGAAAATAGATTTTCATCTGACCCAATCCAAATAAGTTATTACTACCAAGTGGGGACGAAAGTCCCTAATACCGTGCCTCATTTTAAAATTAACCATTAAAATTCATTTTAATTGAATCTAACGATTTAGATAAAACATTAATAATAAATAAAAGAAGAAAGGAAACCCTTACTTGCTCACTTCTCTCTGTCAATTTCTCAAATTCCTAACCATTAATAGGGCAGGAACCATACCCGCGGTTTCATAGGCCGAAATAAGGATGTCCCGCAAAGTAAGTTCGAATGTTTGATATGCACGGCTCGAGGGGAAGTTTGATCAACAGTTCTTGCCAAGCTGACCAAACATTAACATACTTGAGCAGCATAAATCCACAGCAGAAGAGGCAATTTATAGTGGCTGCATTCCCACGACTGAAGTAAGAAACAAAAGGATCTTAAATTCCTTCCTTATTATATATCTCATTAATTTTTGTCAATGTCCGGCAAACTCAATGTGCTTTGCTTTTACCAATATAACACTCTACAAGTGACAAAGTAACAATGTGGAAGTACAGCTACAAACACACAATCAAGTACAAGTTTCCACCTTCAAAGGAAGACAGCTTTATGTGAACCAGTTTACTGATTAACTCAACTCTGTATATCAAACTGCAAGATAATTCACAACAGTCATCAATGTCCTCCTGCAGCGTAGCGCACGAAGGCTGACATCACCTTGAATCAACAACAGAAAATTCTCTATCTGCAGCATAATCAATAAAACTATGAAGTGGTAACACATTATCCCCATACTTCTCGAACCTATCCAATTCCTCTTTAGCCTTGGCTCTAAGTTCCTTGGCCACCTCCATAGCCTTCTCAACCCCGTAGAAAGCCACATAGCTCTTCCCCTTCTTTTTCTTTTTCTCTTCATTTCTTGGAGTCTGTGCCTTTGCTTCCAATATGTCATCAACTACTTGGTATAAGACCCCAACAGCTCTTCCATACCTCCGCAAGCTCTGTATCTCATTATCATCTGCACCAGCCAACAGCCCACCACACACTGCTGAGCACTCACTCATTTCACCGAATTTTTTCTCTTGGACAAATTCAACCGAGTTGGGTCCACCCTCAAGATCAAGGAACTGCCCGGCAGCCATGCCAGTGGACCCCACAGCACGGGCAATCTCAGCGATCACCCGAAGGAGACGGGTCTCAGGCACGAGCTCCGGGGGCGTGTGGGACACAATGTGTTGGAAACCAAGGGGGAAGAGGGCATCCCCTGCAAGGATAGCCATGTCAACACCATAGATTGTGTGGTTTGAGGGCTGACCTCGGCGTGATGGGTCATCATCCATGCAAGGAAGATCATCATGAATCAATGAAGCAGCATGGACCTGTGATTAGGAAAGGGGATAACCAATGAAAATACTCACAGCCATCCTAAGGCCTTGTTATCCAACAGAAACATATTATTGAAATACTAAACATCTTTCTTAAACAACTTGAGATTACCAATATCGAAACTCGAATTAAAATTTTGCTGCAAAGGCAACAGAGAAATCTTCTAAAATATGAAGATTTTTTTTGGGGGGGGGGGGCAGGGTGGTTGGGGGGCTGCACTAGGTTGAGCGTTGAAACTAAATTCACCAGAAGATGTCCAATCACAATTTCACTGTCCGATTGCTTAGAACACCAAAAATTAATGCATAAGAACAAGGAATGAGAAGCCTTTCACCCCAATAGAATAAGCTTTTTAAATCTTTCTATAGCAATTCTTACATATGTTCAGAATCCCATAGGGATCATTCTCATTTACATCAAGATTCTCAAGCCTATAAAGCTAAGTGCCACAACCAAACAGAATTATGGGCAAGATTCAAAGTACAAAACCAAAAACTTTATCAAAACACGTATCAAATTCTTCATCGTCCCACTCCCACAGCAATTATAAACAACCAACACAAAAACAAGCCAACTCAAGATGTAATTCAATAATTCAACATTTTCCGATGTCCAAAAAGTAAGCGCAATGCATACTCTCCATAAACAACACAAATGCAAAAAAATAAAATAAAATAAAATGTCAACAAACAAAAACAAAAATGAGCTCCACAAACCGTACCATTTCAAGTGCGCAAGCTGTAGGAAAAGCTGCAATCCGATTAACACCAAATAGCTCACAAGCTGCAACACACATGACAGGTGGCGCCCGCTTAGTTCCCTTAGCTAACACCGAATACCTCATGGATTCATAGATCTGTTCTGGGTACTTAACCGTGATTGCTTTGTCCAAATTCTGATCAATTTCAGCAATAAGGGTAGTCCAATAAGCCTTCAAATCGAACTGGGTGGGCCTCAAATGGTTTGCAGCAGAGACTGGTAAAGACGAACAACGAACTGCGAACTTTCTTGGAAGGCAAACATATGGCGGGTTTGCTAATATTGCTGATGAAAACACCATTTTAAAAAAAATTTTCCTTTGGTGTTTTAGGGTAAAGATTGAATTGAAGTGTTTGTGATTGTTGCGGCGTAAAGGTTTAGCTTGAGGAAACAAGGATGGAAATTTCAATATATCTACAAGTTGACTCCACTGACAGGGGAGACGGCAACATGGAAAACGATTAGGGATAATTACGTGCGAATCCCTTTACTTATATAGAAGTTCACAGTTGTCTCACCAAAAAATATATGTGAGAGTTGGACGGCGTCTTGTACTTTCCTAACTTTTTTATTTTTTTTTCCAAAAAAAGAAACTTTTTTATTTTTTTTGTCAAAGGCAGTTTTTCTATGACAAGCAAAGAAGCACAAAAACTTTTCTGGAAAAAGAAACATAAAGATTCTGCTTTCTTATAGAAATTTTTTTTTTATAGAAAAAAAGTTGATTTTTCTTATATGATATTTTAAACAGTGGATCTATAAATTTTTTTAGGTCAGCAATACATATCCAAAGAGATAAATTTTTAGGTCATTATAATTGCATTATCCAAAGAAATTGATATAAAAACTTTTAATTATATAGCAATTTCTATGGTTTTTTTTTCTTTTGACAAATAATTTGATGTGGTTTGACAGGATGATTATGGCGGCATAGAAATGGAACAATCTTGGGACTCAAGCTTAATACCTTTTAGTTTCCGAAAGAAGGACAAGGCTGGCTTAGTAAGTTGCTGGACACAAAAAATGAATGAGCAAATTTGGTTTGCTGTTAGGGACACGAATAATCAATGAGCAAATTTGGTTTCCTGGTAAGGGAGGCAGAGTGGGTTGGGATTTTTTTTTTTTTTTTTACAATTTTTTTGTTTGTGAGCGCTGCACGTGTTAAAGTACTTATTTATGTTGAGTTTAAGACTCTTGACTTTATTTGGTTGGAGTTTTATTTTGAATTATACATATTTGACAAACGTAGAAAAGACAAACGTTGAGTACTCCAAAATTATAAAATTTAATAGTTATATAATGTAAAAATATTGGTATCTTTTGCATACTATACTTAAAAACTAAGATAATTAAGTAGTTTTATATTAAGCATTTTTTAAGTTATCATAATGGTAAATATTGTTTTTTAATAAGATATAATTTTTTATTATTTGACAAAATTTATTATAGTGTAATATAATAATAAATATAATATAACTAAAAAATTAATGTAGTTCAATATAATACCAAATACTATAAAATATAACAAACGAACTGATGATATATTTTAAAATTTTTCCCTAATTAAATCTTTTTTTTTTCCCTCAACCCACTGGAATTTGGCTTTGGGTCTCGGATCTGTCGCTTCGGTTGGAAAATATCCATTTAAAATTAATAATTATCGGCTGCCGGCGGAGTACGCGCATTGGTTCCATTTTGTCTTTGAACGTTTAGCTATTAATTTTAATCAGTTCTTATTGTCATAATCAATTATTAATCACATATGCTCTTTAGTGATTCCCTTTCACACTTTAATTAGAAGATGGCATGACTAATATACTTTTAATATTACAGCGAAAGATTAATGCAACTAGTCAAATTTTATTGCTATAATGGAAGATTAATTAGCGGGCCTCAAGATTTTCACCTATGGCCACTTGGCGAGAGGTTCCTAAATCAATTAAACATACTAACTACAATAAAATGTTTCTATAATCATAATGTTTAGACAAATTATTTTGGTTAGTATGAGGAGAAGGCTATGACAAATCATTTTACTCTTGCTAGTTTTTATAGTTTGGGAATATGAATATCTTTAACTATTTAATTAATTGAATAATTTTTTAATCATAAGTAATTGAAAAATTATTAAAAAAATAAGAGAGTAAATCAAAATTTTTAATTAATTTTAAAATTTGTATCATAATTAAATATAAAATTAATCTTACATACACACACATGCATACATTCATATATATATATATATATATAGACGAGGATGTTACTAAAATATATATATATATAAAAACATTATTCAATGCATAAAAAAATATTTTTATTTATTAATTATTGAAATTTATATTATTATTTTTCACTAAAATATTTATTTTAATGAAGCGAGAGTACTCTTATTAAAAAAAGATTTTATATACACACACCCCAAGATCGGGAACCCTTCTTTTTTAATATGAATTTTTACCCACAATCTCAATCCTTAAAGCATAGTTAAGCCAATAGTTCAAAATTAATATCAATTTAAATGTCACTTATGATGAAAAAAACCTATGAAAACGGGCCCCACCAAAATTAATAATATTATTATTTGTAATTATTTTTAACTTTTCTAAATTCTGCTTTCCTTGTTTCTCTACTTGTCTATATTCCTAATAGCATCTCCTTAATTCTCTCCTACACATCTTCTCTCGCAGATGCTTCCAGTAGGAGAAATGAAGGTAAACTTAATTGTAGAGTGGAGAAATTTTTTCTGTGGGAGCCTGCAGCCACGTTCTGGTAGGTTTCACTATGTCAAGTTTGTCGTGAGGCGAATTTTGAGGCTGATTTCCTTGCAAATTATGCTCCATCGCTGCTTCTTCATCTCCACATTCTGGGCGTCCCTTCCGATAGTATTAAAGTTTGGCTTCATTGTGATTTTACAGGGAATGGTAAAGAATTATATATATATATATATAGAGGAAATAATAAAGAAACTTAAAGTAAATACTAGAAGAAAAAGTGATTTGCACGTCATAGAAGCTGAATAAATATTAAAATGTTAAATGTGTCCCTATATATTCTAATAATTATCTTTTTATTTCTTATAAAAATCTTAGCCATAAAATTACACATCATAACCGGATCGCTAATTGTAATTTATTATCCTAATTTCACATTTACCTAGTGATTTTAAAAACAGATAAAAAGCTCTCTTATTCAAGTGTGAGTTATATTTGTGCTGTTTGTTATACACAAATTACATGTAACAAATAAAAATAAAACTCGTCTAGGAAGAAGAATTAGTGAAGAAGATTGCGTAGAAAAGAGAAGAAAAATATCAAGCATCAAAGAATAATAAGCAAGTGAAAAAAAAAACGAAAACAAAATGGAAAGAATAATATTATTAATTTGATGGGATCGCGTTTTTATTAATTTTTCTTTTTTAAAGAACAGATCCACTCAACCCTTTATTCATTAATGATGGAATATCCTTCTATATTTTACTAACAAATAGAATGAAAACAGATGTCTTAAGCAATTAGGGAAGCACTTTGAAATAGATTTTAGGCTAGTTCTGAATTACAGAGGCTGGTGAGATAAGCTGCTTGTTGTATGGTGTAGATAAAATAATAAAGTTTTACTTTTTCCATCCGAATTTCTTTTTGTGTGACTTTAAGAAGTAGGTATGGAGACAATTTTTAAATTATTAAATCAAATATTACAATTTTACTATTATTGGTTTTGATTTTTGATGATGCAAAAGTGTGAAAATTAGTAGATAAAGGAAACTAGATTTCTGAATAACAAAAGTTTTATTTAAAAAAAAAAGTTTGAATGAACAAAAATAGAGTTTTAGGCTTCTCTTATACTAACTTTACATATTGTAAACTTGTAAAAATAGATAAATCTAAAATATTATCTGATAAAAAAAATTCTTCTAATCTAAATAAGAAAAATAAAAAAATCTAAATTTGATATCTAAAAAAAAGATTAAAATATTAAAATTATCAGGAAAAATAAAAAGCAACTTAAAATTAAAAAATGACAAAAAAAGAAGTATAAGTTTTAACCTCAACCACAGGATAGAACAGTGCAAGTGGTTCTAGTTCGAGAACCAGATGTTATCTCCGGAAGGTGCTCTGTTTATTCCATACAACCATTCTACGTAAATTTTCCTCAGTAAAGTAGAACTTAACTTTTCAATCGCAAGTCTATTATTGAACATAAAAAATGAACACAAAAAATTCAGAGAGCTTCCTTGTAACAAATCTGAAAACCTTATGAAAGATTTCTGCTGTTTCTTCAGATCCAAACAATTTACTTGATATTTATTGAGGAAAAGCCTCAATAATGGATTGAACTGCATGAATAGGGGTGATGTTATATCTGCTAAATCCAGCTTGGCGAAGAACATAGTCCCATTCCTTCAAGCTTCTTTCTTTGCCTTTGTTAGTGTGAGCCATCATCACCATGTCTAGCATCAACCTCACTGACTTAAACTTGTTGTCTTCTTCATCATCCTCTCCAATTATTGCTTCAACGATTATCACTTTCCCTTTGTCCTTTGTAATGGCTTCTTTACAATTTTTGAGAATCTTGATGCATTCGTCGTCTCCCCAGTCATGCAAAACCCACTACAATGTATTAAATTACCAGTTGGCTGAGACTCGCTTTCACTTATTATGAAATCAAATAAATTTATGATTAAAAATAAAAGAACAACATCATGATGCGAAAATTTATATTAAGTTAACTAAAAAGAGTCAGAAAGTTGTTTGTTTGGAAGCAGCGTGGCTTTAAATGCAAAATTATATTTAGAGATAAAGATACAATTGTCGTCAAGTGTAGAAATTTTTTTTTAAAATATCTTCATTACTTATTTATTTTTAATTTTGTCTTCATGATAATTTCACCGAATGATTTATTTGTCATATTATTGAAACGGAAAAATCGCCACCCTAATATTTTAATTTCGACTTTTACCCTTATCTCTCTATATTTTTGTAACACCACGTATATTATTTAATTTTGTGGTTGGGATGAATTTTTCTACGAGAATTTTCATGATGACAAAAGAGTAACAATACATTATCAAAACTATAATTAAAATTAACTGCAGGTAAAGATAGAAATCATTAGGAATCTCTCTTTTGAAGTTAAGTTGAAACACGATAGTTACAGAAATCACCCTAAAGTAACAATCTTAATTATTCATTAATAAACGTGTTTTAATCAATTAACCTTCTGAATTATTATGAAATATTACTGGCAATTCAAATACTAACCTTGATGATAGCAGCATCAGCCTTGGGAACACTATCAAACATGTCACCTCCAACGTGCTCAACCCCATGGCACTTCTCAGCAACACACACAACATGAGGAAGATCAAAATTAATGCCTCTAATCCGGGGAAAAGCTTTAGTCAACGTCCGCAAAGTTGTCCCATCGTTTCCGCCGATATCCACTAGGGTTTCAATCCCATCAAACACCTCGGGACAACCTTCAATGATTGCACGCAGTGCCAATCTAGTATCGCAAGCCATTGCATCGTTGATGAGCTTGCTGTGAGCTGCATCTGCGGCTGCATAGCTCCATACATCCTTGCCATGAGCCTTATCAAATGCAGATATTCCATTGGCTAAAACACGAGTGCTTAGGCTGTGCCACGGTGTCAGCATTACTGGGCTGCTTTCGAGCAATATAAAAGCAGCCATGCTGTTTTCTCCATGTCTCATCAAACGCCGAGATAATGGCGTTTGTTGAAAGGCCATACAGCCTTGGCTGGTGGGCTCCTCTTTGAAGAATTTTAGATGTATTAGGAATCTCAATATGCGGTGAAGAAGAGATGGATCACACTTGAGAGCTGAGGCTAGCTCGTTGAGTGTAATAGGGCTCCCCTTTTTTTCAATGGCCTCAGCTATGCCGAGCTCTATGGCACATTTCACTACTGCCATGTTTGTAAAACCAAATACATATTTCCAAATTTCAACCTCTGCATCATCTTCTTCTTTCTTCATCATCACTTGCACTTTTGTTTCTTCCTACTCTCTGTGCGAAATTCAAGTTGAATGTACCTTCTTGTTTATACGGTAACATGTCAAGAAAAGGCTTCTAGATAAGGGCGTAGCTAGCATAGGACCACCGGGGCACGGGCCCTAGCTGGATTTTATTATTATTTTTTTATGATTTATTTTAAAAAAATATTTTTTATTTATTATTTATAAAAATATCTCATGTGAATTGCAGATTTTTGAAAGTACCACATGTAATTTTTTTAAAAACTCATATTGTCTGTAATTTAAATGTCTAATTCTAAAAAGTTTGATCAGCTATTATGAATTTTTAAATATGCCCAACTCAATTAAATTCCTAACTATGTAACTGCTTCTAGAGGAAGCCTATTTTGAAGATCTAGAAGCCATCAAAATTGAAGCTGCACAGTTTGGAGAAAGAAGAAGAAGAAGAAAAAAAAAAAAAAACAGCTAATGGCGGTAAAGAAAAAAATAATTTTTTTAATAGTTAATTTTGGTTATAAATAAAAGGAATTCCTCCTTCATTTTTAATTTCTTTTTTTGAGAATTATTTTGTTAGAGAGTAAAGAATTTTAAAAATTTAAAATAGAAGCTCTAGAAAGATTAGTGAGTGAGAGACGTAATGTATTAAAATTTTAAATAATAAGATAAAATATCATAATATTTATATATTTTATATCATTAAAAAAATATTTTTTTATTTTCAAATAAAATCATATAATTTTTGATATCCGTTACTCTTTATTCTCTATTAATTTTATTTTAATTGTAAACCTACTTCATCCACTATTTTTCTAAGATAAAGTTTGAGAACACAGTAGTTTTTTATTGCATTCGGTCTGATCTTGTGAGTATATTAAATTATATACTAATTAAAGTAGTCATATCTGATACGTCGTTTCTCTCTTATTGGATAACTTATTTTCATAAAATATGAAACCGACGACAGCCCACAGGCCAAACTTTATTTATGGGTTCCACTTAAAGCTTTTGGAAGTTAATAACGCGTTTTGGGTACGTACGTGTAATGGGTTAACTAATCATTCCATTCTTTTTTCCCCAAAAGTGGTACCTTTTTTTATAAAAAAAAAAAAATTTCCCCCAGTATCAATTAGCCGGCCGCTACAATCTACCATCTAATTGATCATTTAAGTAATATTTATTTGCCTAGTTGCTGATTAATCTTAGCATATATGGCAGATTCGGATTAAGATGTTTTCCTTTGGGGTTGTTCCATTGCTTGTCGTCTGTGATCAAGTTAGCAATTGAGCTGCTCAACATTTAGCTAATCTTTGGATTAAGATTTTTTTTTAATTTTATTTTTCAAGTGAAGAAGATGAAACATATTGTCGCCATTGTATAAGTTTTATTATTATTATTTTATAAATATATAGTGGCTGTCGTCAGTTTTGTTTATTTTACTTTTTGGTTGGCCAATTATTTAGTGGCATTCAGAAAGAATTTATTTTAATAAGCATTTATAAATTAATTTGAGGAGATTTCTTTTCCAATGCTAGCGAGGCTTCTGAAGTCGGAATTGGTACGACTTTTGTTTTTGTCAATCGCGAATTGGTACGACCCAAGGCACCTTTAACAGTTACTGGAACATATTGGTAAATTTGTATTTGATTTGTTCTTATTGGGCTTGAACCGGGAAGCTGCTGATTCATGCAACGCCCAAGATCCAATCTTGAGCCTCTGATTCCCAAATCAAAACCTAATATCATAACACAGAAGGCAACAAGGATTAAACAGAAAAAGCAGTGAGAATTAAACACAGAAAGCGACCAGAATCACAGAATCAGCACAAAGGGTTAGAGTGATTCGGCTATCCAAACAGCCTACAACCAACGTGAAGGTCGAAGCAAGATTTCACTAGTTTTAAAGAGTATAAGATAGAACGTAGCCATTGCCCGTGATTAATCACGTGCTTCAGTAACCTCACCAGATGACATTAAAATGCTGTCACACGAGTCTGCAGATTAGATGATGAGCGATTGCATGTCAGAAAATTTTTGACCGAGGAAAATGACATGTCGAACAGAGTCTGCATTATCTGATTTTAAGTTCGCCCTCAACAGTTTTACGACATCGGCAGCATCAAGTCTTCATATTTTGTGACCCAGAAGGGCTTTCAAGAAATATAGTGTATACGAAGATGAAGTAACACGATAGGAGAAAGGTTGAATCGAATATAAACTGAACAAGGCTAATTAATTAAACTTACAATGATGTAATTATCCTTAATGGCACTGATGGATATAAAATATCGTATTTAAAAAAAAAAAAAAAAGAACACGCGCGCGCACACACATCTTTTATCTTTTGTGGGCAAGTTCTTCCCAACAGATTGGGCCTCTGATTGGCCTTCTTTCATGGCCGAACGTTAATCTCCGATGACTTGAAACAGCATTTTACTGGGAGCTTAAATCTTTAAATGAAACACCAATGTGGACTGCTCCATTGGTTTAACTATGGCAACGCACCAAAGCAATTGGTGCAGTCCCGTGAAAAAGATGGGGATTGAAATAGTGGAATGCATTTTATTGGTTTTGTTGGGAGCAAAATCATCTTCATCCCAATAAATTCTTATTCTTCTTCACTAGGTTTCAAAGAAGGCAGCCAGCAAAGCAAAGATGAATATTGGACTGACAGAAAAAGAATTGAAATTGAAATAAATTCAAGAAGAGAGAGAATATTGTAAAACCCTAATTCTCCTATGGGTATTTAAGTTTTTTTTTTAATGTTTAATAATAATGTCTTTCCCATTATAAGAGAGATAGATAAAAGAAAATGACTAAAAAAAAGGAGAAAGAGAGAGAGAGAAATGTAGAGAAAAGATAAGAAAAAGATAAGAAGAAAGTCTTATTCTTCGTTCGACCATGAGCAATACATGAGACCGAGATATGCCCTTCGAATTGAATATTGTTCAGAAAAGATTTAGAGGCAGGTTTCAATTCTTAATTTTTATTAAATTATTATAGAGAAATATGATTAGATACTTGCAAGAGAAGTATAAACCTAAGATTTTGCAAAAAATATGTTGACAGTGTATTATTTCAAAAATAATAGTAATCTGTATAGATTGATTTTGATTATAATGCTTTGTATATGTTAAACTAGACATTTTCTATAATATTTTGAAACTTGTTTCAGGCTAATAGGATATGATTCAATTAATTATGATTTTTTGAAATCAAGTCTAAAAATGTAGACTTTTTTTATTTCAGTGAATAACGTAAATTACAAAATTATTTTTACCATAGCTAAACGTCTTCAAAACTTACAAAATTTAGACCAATGGTTGTTATATATGTTTAGTGTGATTCTATAAATTTTTACGATTTTATGACGAAAGAATAAATTGTTTTATTTTTAAAGCAAGTATTTTCAAAATAGAATACCGTTTGATAGTATTGATGATGTTTGAAAAGTAAATTATTTTTAATAGTTTTTGAAGGAATTAAGTTATGAAATTTTTATCAATGAATTTTTAGTATATCAGCATATGGTCTATAAAATTTAAGATTTTTCCAATAAGAGAATAAGTTATTAAAAATCAGAGAGTATAGACTATTCTATTTTGAGTGAGAATATTTGAGGTTGAGTTCAGGAACTGTTTAAAGTGAGATATTTGAAAACGTTAAAATTTATAATTCGGACTTAATTTTATCTTATGAGGATTTTATTAATGATTTTAGATCGATAATATGATAACATGAAGTTGCAAAAAAGTAAGTAAATTGGACTTAAACATGAATCACAATAAATAATATGCATATGTTTGAAAAACCTATTTTTGGTATGTGTATATATTGATTTATATATTTTTGCTCATATGTTTATGAGATGTGTTGTTATGTATGTGATTATGTAAATAGACATGTGTTGTGTAAGGATTCATTGGTATAAGCACAAAAATTTATTGAGTTTTCTATAAATAAGAAAGTGGATTTTAGTAAATGTAATTTTTGTTTTATGAGATTTTGTATTAGAGGCCATCTTTTAAGACTATATAGGGGCCATCTCTTGAAGATCAGAAACCGTAAAGTGTCACATATAGTGTAACATCCCATGCACAACACAAAATGCTACATTGCAGAATATGTATTTTGTGAAAAAAAATGTGAAAATTTGAAAGCAACAGAGAAAGATTTTGATGAATTTGTTTTACAATATTTTTAAAAGATAATGGCATATCATCCTTTTATATTATGTATAAGTATGCATATATTTTGGTATATTAAAAATTAGTTTACTTATTGAGTTTTGTACTTATTATACTTTATCATAATTCAATTCTCAGAAGTTAAGATTAATTCGTGATGAGTGAGAAGAATTTGAATTGAGAACGAAATAATGGTTTGACCAAATTATTAGATTATTTCGCTACTCATTATATTTGAGTCTTAAATTATTATTGGTTGTAAAGAGTTATTTAAGTTCTTATATTGTTGTAGCTAAATTTACTCTCAAAGTTTGGGTTGTGGCGTTACAATAACATTAATATTTTGTCTTTCTTTTTTTTTAATAATCAAAATATTCAAAA
Organism: Aegle marmelos; assembly: GCA_030449875.1. NCBI lineage: Eukaryota > Viridiplantae > Streptophyta > Magnoliopsida > Sapindales > Rutaceae > Aegle > Aegle marmelos. The sequence continues at coordinate 5,862,676 of JASUUL010000058.1, forward strand.
ATATTAAAGGACAAATGAGAGGAGGGAAATTTGAAATTTCTGTTCCAGTTATAAGTAATTGGTGATTTTACATTATATTATGACATAAAACTTTAAATATATTTTAGAATTTATTCTTTTCTTGGTTTTTTATCAAAATATTTTGGATGCATCTATTTTCGCTGCAACCATGCAGAGCCCACTAAAATTAATTCTCCATGCTTTTAGATACATGTTAATACTAAATTAAAAATTTAATCAAACAAATTACTCTTAATGCTAAACAAATTGATACCAACCTTGAGGATACCATCAACAAATTTTTAATTGAAAATCCTGCGGTGCACAAAGAAGAGATGGCTCACGCAGTCACACTTGACAGTCGAAAATTGAGGAATGAGGATAGCTTCAAGCAAATTGTCATAGAGTTTCCATATATAAGTAAAATCCTCACTGGCTCGGTGCTTTTGATTATTTAGCTTCCACACTTGGTGGTTCAACTGTCAAATTCTCGGTGATATTCCAAATAAACTATAGCATATAATTTTACCGTCCCAATAATTTGTGGAGGCATAAGCTATGATAAAAATTCGGATGCTGGCTCTCCAAAAACAACTATTCGTTCAATCCGAATTCACCAACTATTCAAAAGCAACTTCCCCTACTCTCCTTTCAATTTATCAACAAAGATTTTTATATCGTGTCAGTTGTCTCATGCCAGTGCAAGTTTGGATTATTTTGTAATGACTAGAGATGGTAATTTTTTTTTTTTTTTAGGGGGATCCCATCCGGTTTGGGACATAATTGAAACATATTTTATCTTAAAAAAGGAAAGGGACTGGAATAGTTTTTTTATTCTATGAGCATAAACGGGAAAGTACTGAAATTCGTAAATCTAGTCTCATCTCATCCCATTAGTAACTTTGTTGATTTAATTTATTATTATATTATTAAATAATTAGATATTTTATCATGATCGAAGTTGGTTACTGTCTAAATCTATGATTTTTGAAGTACAAATTTAATATTAACGTGTAATAGAAGTAAATAGGATAATAAAAAAATGTTAGTATAAAATTATATTCAAACATATATATAGTCAAAATAAAACTATTATTTAATTATTGTAATTTATATTTATTTAAGATTTTTACTATATAGATTTATGATAATCCTTAAAAGAAAAAGTCAAAATATATTTATTTACATTTGAAACTGTTTAAGATAATCGAATGAGGTGAGATATTTAAAGGGAGGGGACTAGGACAAATTTTTGTAAAAAAAAAAAAAAAGGGAAATGAGACTTTTTCTTAATCACATTTATATATACAAGATGAGATTATGATTGGCAAATCCCCTCCCATTGCCAACCTTAGTGGCGACCTTCACCCCTCCCCTCCCCCGCCAAAGCCCCAAAATTCAGGTATGCTCTTTACTTCTTTACTCAATACATCTAGCTCTTCAAGAAGTTGTTTTATGATGTCTTATAAAGAGTAGGATTGGGTCAATAATAAGAATCTTATATCTAAAATTATATTCGATTCAATATCAAATTTATTGTTTGCTTTAATTTTTTATTATTTTTATGCAAAGATCTCTTAACAACTTTTTTTTTTATACGGATTACATAATGACTAGTGATATTATATTAGATATATCTATTTAAATAAATAATTTTTATAAATAAGAAGTGTCTTTACTTTATTTAAATTTTATAAGATAAAAAAATTTATAAATTAAGTTCATATAATTATACTTAATTAAAAAAAATTAAGTTCATTGGATGCTCTCACAACGGCCAAAAACCGAGCGGCCCCGATTACTTTTTTTTTTTTTTTAAAAGGTTATTAAGTAAAAAGTTTATTAGTGCGGAAAGGATTTTACACAAGAAGCAAAAGCAAAGAAAACTGAAAAAGGGGGAAGTGGGGGCTATTTGTTTGCCAAGCCAAGTAAATAAATCATTGCAAAGGCCGTAAAAAGGAGAAGGATTTCAAGTTTATTCAGCAGATTCAACAACCGAACATGCCCAACTATTTTTTTCACTTTTTCGTTTTCTGCATCATCGTCAAAAATCAATTGTCGCAGACAGCACATGTTCGCGAATTATTAGGTCCTCACTGGACTGTTCAATCAATTCTCTTCCATACGGGAGTTCCGGTCCGTCTGAGACGCTGCGCTGTATCCCACACTGGGATTTTTGAATTTGTTACCTAAAATTCATTGGCCGCTGGATTTCCTACGAGGCCATCCAACGGTCGTGACATTTTACAATTAAATCTGGTTGGCTAATGAAACAAGCTGGTGAATTATTTTACTAGGACTCGTTATTTGTGAAACGCCTACCCCAGCTCTAAAAATATGTGCAACAAGTGCACATTATTTCTAATAAATTAATAAGTATATTTTTATAATTAATTAATTAAATTCTTCTTATATTTTTTCTTCTTTAGTTTTTAACTATTTTTTTATTATTAAGGTTGCTTTAATGTAAATATTGTTTAATTATTTTACTTTTTTGACATAAAATGACCTAATTATTTTACCATTAAGGTTCTTGTATCTAATAATTTAGATGTTTACAATCTAATTTTTTTTTAAATAAAGTCTAATAATTTTTAATATTTTACACGTAAATAACATAAATTTGATAAATTAATAATTTATATGAGTATTGTCCCATAAAGACATTATATTAGTTTAATTAAAGGTTAATAATCATAGTAATAAAGTAAAACTGACTGCTTAGAAACAATAAAATTTGTATAAAGTAAAAAAATATTAAAGTTAAAAGTAAATTTTTTGTACTTTTATATTTAAGGACAAAATATTAATTAAATTTAGATAAAACAATTTTAGTAGTCAAACATAATAAAAAATTTAAATCACAAAAAAATTAAGATAGACTTAATTAATTAATTCTTTAGAATTCTTCTTTATTTGAATTTTTAAAAAATAATGTGAACGTTTTGTATTTAATATCTAAAAGTGGGATGGATTTACCGAATTTGTGGGATGGAATTTGACTTAGATGGCAAATATCAATGATAATGATCTATTTATAACTATTTAAATTAGATAATTATCAACGGACCCCTTAATTTAACATGAACGATGTTGAATTGGAAGCGTTTTCTTTTCTTTTTTTTTTGTGTAAACCTTGATATTAATGGGAATTAATTGTATACTTTTGTAAACCAAATTACCATAAATCGATTACAGGTAATATAACAAACGCCATAATTACTTATCAAATTATATTAACATTAATAGAGCAAAATTAATTTTGTATACAAATATAAAGCATCATCATTTGGAGTATTAATTTGATATTTTGAGTACTACACTATAAATAAAAGTTACCATAATTTTGAATATTAATATGATATTTTGGGTGATATGCACAGAAGTTCTTATGTAAATTATCTCATATAATTTAAAGTAATGTTAAAAATAATTATCTCATATAAGTTCTTATGTAAAATATCTCATATAATTACTTTTCACACATTATAAAGAGTAATATTAGACTTTACATAATTTATATCATAAATAACGAGTCATTAGTTAATAGAGATTATAAAATTAGCACGTTAATAATAAATAGTAGAATTGATTAATAACTTACGTATAATAATTAATGATGTGTGACACAAAACTAACGATACAAATTGTGATTTTGAACTGCATAAGTACGTTGTTGTTATGTTTTCAACAATTATAGTTCCTCACAAATATACTCAATTTAAATTGAACTTAATTATGATGTCTTGGTTCGCATCTCATCAAAATGGACGTGGTCTGAAAATTGCCTATTTGGGACCTTGTGATTGCTTCTTTCTATGGCAGATTTATTTTTAAGTTCTGGAATGGTAAATCTTTCTTATTGGCTCTCAAATAAGTTGGGATTAAATAATTTGGTGTAATGGACAAAGTTAATGTTCAGAGCAAATGGAGGATACTTACAAACTAAGCCGTGGAGGGTCCAAAAATATTTTCTTTCTTATTTGTAGGGCTCCAAATATATTTTCTTTCTTATTTTAAAAATTTACTTTAACTATTAAGATAATTTTATATTTTCAGAACTTCAAAATTTGAATATATTAGAAAATATTACTCATTTTTAATTAAGAAATAATATCCTTAACTAGTTATAATATAGCAAATAATAAATAACATAAGTCAATAGTGACTCTTTAATGCGTCTGTATAAAGTACTGATTTTAATAGTAAAATGTTGATTTTTTTTAAAAAATCATTATCAACTCTGTGAAAGAGCATGAGAATTATTGGTTCTCGGCAAATTGTTAAAAGTCGCCTAATACAAAAATGTTAAAATCTATTTAAAACCACCTTTTAATTCGGCCAACAAAATGAATTGAAAATCCTTCGACATTTTATTGTCATTCGGTGAAATAATTTTTTAGAAAATCCTCCAATATTTATGTTGTAGATTTTCAGAGTTGAATACACAGACACGCACACGGAGAGGTATCAAGAAATTTATCTTGAATATACAGTATGTAATTAAGAGATATTGATGTTCCAATGCATAGGTTTTCTTGGTTGCTATGATTATATAATGTATTTGTATGGAGAATGTTGTTTGATTTTAATTGCGTTTATAGTGTTGAACGTATTCATTAAAGAGAAATTAATGGCGACCTAGAAAAATTAGATTGAGATAAATCTAGAATACATGTGCTTGTTTAGAAAAATATATAATTAAGTTCAAGGAATCTTATGAAAAATTAAGATGAGAAACAAAAAAAGAAAAGATTTGGAATATGTACTCATAATATTGAACAAATAAAAGTTTTTAAGGGTTGCAACAATGGGTTTTTGAAATTTTGACTTAACTTCAGGAATTTAGACAATCATAAACTAATATTAACGAAATTAGTGTTCAAGATTAAAATTTACCTTCAATTGATAAGTTATCTACTAATTCGTCAGTCAATCAAACATTATCCATAAATAAAAATATTGAACTTTGTTGTTTAAACTTTGGATAGAAATTTTTAATGTAGTATTTTAGTTCTTCACAATAATTTTTTTATTTAGGTCTTCTTATTCTTCATCTCTTCTTCTTCTTTTTAGTTCTATGACCAAATGACACAATACAAGTCTACAAGTAGAATGTTTTATTAATATCAATTTATTTTAAAAGAAAAATTAAACATTAAAAAATTATTTATTTATCATTATTATTTTTATTTTTTATAGGTTCGTGCTATGCTGTCACAGCATCCGCCCTGATTTAAGCCCGCACGATTCCATACGTAAAGGGCATGCACTACGTCCCATGAGGCAGGCTCCGTCGTAGCTTATAATGTCGAAGTTGCATGTTTTTGTTAACGATTTATTTATTTCTTTTTATTTTTAAAACTATTTCGTTAATAAATTAAATCTCAAAAAATTTAATTTCTTCAAGTGAAAAATTCAGAGTCTTATGAGCTTCTAATGCAGAAAGCTTTTGCCTTTTCTTACAATGGGCTGGCCAACGTTCGACAAGTTCTTAACTTTAAGCCTGGCAAGCAATAAATGGCGACAAAGGGGGGTAGCAGCACTTCAAAAACTACATTCATTCTCTCCTTTATATTGAGTCCATAAATGAAATCTCTCGTTGCAGCACTTGCAAGCTTGGGCTTGGCCGATTACTCCGGGGTTTCGCAGTGAGTACTCTTTTTTTAAGTTCTCATTCCTGGTTTGTTTTCTACTTCTTTTGCTTCCCTATCTTCAACATGTTAAAAATATACAAGTAAATGCACTATTACGTACTATGATAGAAGGCCAATACGTTAATTTATTATGTGATTTTAAATTTTATACTAATTAACTTTGTGCCCATTCCCATGTAGCAATAGCGACACATATGGAAATTAACGTGAAGGAGTCAACAATCATACGCCCTGCTCGTGAAACGCCCAAACAATGCCTACAAGTTTCTGAGTTAGACATGCTGCTGCCATCAGTTCACACCACTGGTGTGTATTTCTATCGGCGGCCCAATGATTCTTCCAATTTTTTTGAAGCCGGCATGCTAAAGGAGGCTTTGAGCAATGTACTCGTGCCGTTTTACCCCATGGCTGGAAGATTGGGAAGGGATGAAAACGGCGATATTCATGTCCATTGTAATGGAGAGGGAGCCTTGTTTATTGTGGCCGAAACAAGTTGTGTTATTGATGATTTTGGTGAGTTTGAATCGGGGTCGAAGATTCTGAATTTTGTTCCCAAAGTTGATTACAGCGACGATGTGTCTTCTTATCCATTGCTGCTGACACAGGACAAGCAGAATCAGCACCCTCTCTTCTCTTGATCTGAGTTTTCTTACACGTATATTGGTGATGATAGTTTATAATTGTGACTTCACTACTTATTATATTTTTAAGGCAAACGCCACGTTACGTTTTCGCGTAAAATACGCGTCTTACAGTATACAGTGTAGTGATTTCACAATATACAGTAATTTTACTGTATATTATGAAACGCGTAAGTTACGCGAAAATATAATGTAGTGACTCTCTATTTTTAATCGTTAACAATCAATTACCCACATAAATTTTGCTCATGTGAAATTCAAGTTCTTTTGGTATTTGTGAACTCGTTATTTTGATTAGGTAACACATTTCAAGTGTGGAGGGACTTGTCTTGCAATTTTGTTGCACCATACCTTGACCGATGCAACTTCAATTTTCTACTTCATCAAAGCATGGGCCGAGATGACACGTGGTGTCCCGAGTAGCATTCCACCACCAACGATTGATCCAACGTTATTATTACGCCTTAGAGTCCCAGCTTCTCCAAAATTCCATCATATAGAATACGACCCACCTCCTCCCGTTAATGCTTCCAATCAAAATACTCTACTGCAATCAAATCCTGAATCCGTTTCCTCTGCTATCCTTCATTTGTCAGTTGATCAAATCAGCACACTTAAGGCAAAATCAAAGGAAAATCGCGAATCTACTATCAATTTTAGCAGGTTTGAAGTCATAGTTGCACATATATGGCGTTGCTTGTGCAAAGTATGTGGATTGCCCAATGATCAAGCTAGTAGGTTACTCATTCCCATAAATGGACGATCTAGATTGAATCCGCCACTTCCATCTGGGTTTATTGGCAATGTACTCTTTATTGGTGCTTCAACTGCTTTATCAGGTGATATCCTATCAGAGTCGTTGAATTTCACCGCAGAACGAATTCATAAAGTATTGATGAGGATGGACGATGAGTACTTGAAATCAGCTCTTGCTTACCTAAAGCAGCAGCCTGATCTAACAGTTTTAAGACGAGGAGCACATAGTTTTAAGTGTCCTAATCTCGATGTATCCAATTTGTTTCATATGCCTGTATATGACGCAGATTTTGAGTGGGGGAGGCCATTGTTTTTTAGGCCGATACTCCTTTATGATGGGCTAACACACATTTTACCTAGCCCGAGCAATGACGGAAGCTTATATTTGGTTACAAACTTGGAAGCCCGATACATCCCGCTCTTCAAGAAGAAGTTTTATGAGATCTTTGCCTTGTGAAATCTTTTAATGCGAGGAGGATCGGGGCAAGAATAAAAATCTTATCTTAAATTTTATCCATTTTGTCAATTTTATTGTTTGTTCCAACTCTTTATTACATCCCCCACTTCAAGAAGAAGTTTTGTGGGATTTTTGCTTTGTGAGATGTTAAAGTTTTATGGGATTTTTGCTTTGTGAGATGTTAAAGCGAGGAGTTTTATCTTAAATTTTATCCATTTCATCAATTTTGTTGTTTGTTCCAACTCTTTATTATTTTTATGCAATGATGTCTCAATTACCTCTGCCTAATCGAGATCTTGATTTTGCTACATTGTATGATTTGCTTGCTGTTGAGCTTGAACCACCGGAAGGAGCTGATTCAAGAGTCCCCAAGATCCAATCTTACACTAATAACCCCAAAACCAAGTCCAACCATCCCTAATCTTAAGTGACCAAGATTTGTTTCAATCAATACTGCAAGAATCAATCACAAAGAATCCATAAGAATCAAAAGATTAACGGAAGAGATTTTATATTGGTTCGGCCATGAGCTAGCCTACATCCATTGTGAAAATTGAAGAGAGCTTTTAGTAACTTTGAGTTTACAAGTTAGAACGCCATGAAGAAACTGTAAATGAACTGAATGAGCCGCAGAATAGATTGGGAGGCTTTATGTAATCGAAAACCAATGTTGAAAAATCCTCCTGTTGTCAGCACCATCTTTTGGGTTTTGTAACAAACCCAGAACTTTTCCTCCATTTTCAACAGCTTTACCAGCTTTTTGAGCAGCTTAGCCGCGCGTGTAATGATTTATATGCTATCATTCTTCTGAACGGCCGCTGTCCCATGTCACTTAAGCTAGGTAGCTTAAGTGATGCATGTAAGTAATCAGGTGCTTCACTAGTTGCACCAGACGACGACATTCAGTTGATGTCATACACGCCTTAAATTTATACCAAACGACAGGTCGGGGATGGCAATATGACAATGTGGTGGTGATCACACACACACACACACACACACACACACACACACACACACACACACACACACACACACACTATATGTTTACTCAAGCCTTATGAAATACATGTATATTTTTTAATACATCCCTTTGGTTTTGGTAAGAACTCTGACATTTTAGTATTTTAATAAAGAAAGACAACGATAACTGAGTCAATAAAAAGTTCAAAAAATAAATATTTGAAATCAATTCTCATTTATCACTTCTTTAAATTAGTTAATTTAATGTTTGCTTAAGGAATCATGCACGAATAGGATTTGCGATCTCTAGCCGTGGGAATCAGAATCGTAAGTAACAATTAATTCAGTTCCAAGGACCGCATCCAGCACAGCCATCCGTAAAATTAACGTCAGTAATCTGAACTCCAGTGTCATATGTGACTCCAACCTTCCAGTCAGCTGGAACAAGGTTCTTCGCCCAAATCCACTTCACATCAAACCCTTGAACTATTGGAAATCCAAACTGCAATGGCCCTTTTGGTACTCTGTCCGTTTCCCAAACTGACCCAAATTTTCTGCGCATGTCGACCCGAACGGGAGATCCATACTGTAAATATGGCGGCATTCATTAGTTACGTTTTTTTTTTTTCTCAAAAGTCAATGATGATATGAAAAATGTTAAGTATTTATGGTGTACATTCCTTGAACTGCATGCGTATATGTACTCTTTACGTAAATATGATTATATTATTTGCGGCGAGTGCATGCACCTGAAACACCCAATCAGACAGTCTCATTTTTGTCACTAACCTCAGATAAAACAACGCCTAATATTTCTGTTTTACCGCCTTGGTATAGCACTTTAATCGCCAAGTAATTTGGGTTTTTGCTTGATTCTTCCACGCGCAAGGCTAAATTATGGTGTTTGTATTCACATGGAACCCTGAACAATTTGTTCAACCCGGTATACAGAATAAATCCATTAGAGGAAAGCAATATCAAACTTCCCAAACAAAAAAAAAAAAAAAAGAAAAGAAAAGAAAAGCAAATAATTCTCTTAGTCTGCACATTAAAATAATAATAATAACAATAATAATCATTTAAGTTGAAGTTCGTAAAATCTGCTTATTATTACCTGATGTATTCCACATCCACGGCTCTCTGTTGCAAGATTTCTTTGTCCATGCCCTTGTTGGCCAGTGCCCTGAAAGCTCTGCTGCTGAGGACCATGTCGGTTTTGTTGTTGTGATTGAGATCAGTCACAATCACTGTCGTTCCTTTTCTACTACATAGAGCTCTGTTCTTGCACCTTACCTGTCAAAAATAATAATTATAATATTTACCCAAGTTAAAAACAATTTTTCATATAACAGAAACATTAATAAAAAAGGGGCAAAAACTGAATGAGGGTATATTATAATTTGTAGACACCTGAAAGCATGTACCACCACATGCAGCTCCGTTTTTGTAAATGGAAGGAACAACAGCAGCAATGCGTCCACTCCCTAAGCTTAATGCCAATGAGCCATACCCACATGCCCCCCCTGCATCATATCCAAAAAATGAAGAGTACCCATTAAAAATGTTATTAAAATATCATCTGGGTCAATGCAGTTTTCATTTTGACAAAAAGAGAAGAAAAGAAAAAAGAACAAAGATTTGTTTTTGATTAAAAGAAAAGAAAAAGTATCATGAAGGACAGTGGATGAAAGCAAGATTGATGCTTAGTGCTCACTTGAAAGGGCAGAGGTTTTGGAGAAATAAGAAACCCTGGATTGGTGCACACAGTGATCACAAGCAGTGGCAGATGATAAGAGAAATAAGAGAAAGCAAAGAAAGATAGCCATTAATTATTGCACTGAGAAGATGGATGGGATACCACCATGCAAATGTGAATTATATGTGACAAGAAACTAACGAGTGTGTTGACATATATAGGCCAGGGGCTTAAGAAACGTTTCTTTTTATTTGGATATAATATTTCTGTTCGGTCAAAGCTTGTTGGCTTCGACGCTGTCCCTTTTCAACAAAACAGGTGCACTCGTTGGATAATGGCTCATTGGTTCCCTAATTCCTGGTGTAGATCCCACCCTTTTTTTTTTAATAATCATATCTTTTTCTATAAAGAAAATTATATAATTATATCTGACTTGAAATATATACATTAATATGTCAATATTTTTTCATTTTGATGATGGTTCAAGAAAGGTGAAATCCATTTCACGTATAAAATGAAGGATTTAGTTTTGATTTTTACACTACCTTCATCTAACGTAAACATAAATAGACCGAAAATCAGGAGTTTCCTTCAAATCAAGTAAAATTGATAGTTTAGATTAATTTTATTTTATTTAAAGAAAAATATTTTAATACTATAATTGTTCATTACACTCTCTCACTCACACACACACACACACACACACACACACACACACACACACACACACACACACAGAGTGGAAGCTACCGAACTTCATCGGGCCTGCTGTTTACAAATCCCTCGTGCACCGACGAGCTATTTTAATATATAATATATTGCATCGAGGTGCATCTGTCCACGGGCTCCAGTCCTTACGACATGATCATAGATAATTATTTTTATTAGTTTTTTTTTTAAACTATAATAATTAGTTATTAAATGAAAATACAAGTTCACAACTACGTGCGGTAAAAATTATAAAAAATTAAACATAAATCAACTCAGAATCCAAATGATAATAATTAATATTACTAAACTGACGCTTCACGTAATCGTTCGTATTTTGTTTATTACTAAACTGTTGCTCGATGGGACGAGTTCAAATCGATGTTATTTTATCTCGTTAAATCAAGTTTCGAACGTACGCAGAAACGGCATTCAGAACACAATAAAAAACCCACCCGGAGGAATCAGAATTTAACAATTTGGCACATGCGGATTAAAAATTGTCAAAATTTATAATTTATGATTATAATATTATTTTTATGAATAATTATTTGTCAATATACGCTTTTGCTGTCTAATAATAGAGTACAAATACTATCAAAATATAAGAGAGCCCTAACTGTAAGCTACTCTCCTTGCAGCTACAGTATTGTAATGGAACCTACAGTACTATAGTGGTGAGAGAGTTAAGCATTTCCAAATATAAGAAGTATCAAAACATTTCTAGAGTGTATGACAATCATTCTGTTTTTGTGAACTATTTTCTCTCTCTATCAACTTTCACAACATTCTAAAGGCCAAAAGCTTTTACAGAATGGCAGATTGGCACAGAATGTAACATGAATGAGACTCAAGCAATTCTTCCTATCGCCCCGTTGCCAGAATTAACCTATTCAATGGGATGTCACAGTACAATGCTTTGGAGCCTTAACAAGAATTATATATGTAATTTCTAGATGTACACTAATGAGACTTGTTGAGTTTCAGCTTGCCTTTTCGGATAAAATGGAGACTAGATCTGCTCGAGCTTTTTCAAGGGCAATTGACAGATTCTCAGGCTTCCTCCCTCCTGCTTGAGCAAAATTAGGCCTGCCACCACCTCCTCCACCACACAGCTTTGCTACAGGGCCTATAAATTTCCCTGCCTCAATACCGAGATCAACGACTCCTTGAGAGAAGGCAGCAATCAAACTTACCTTCCCTTCATCTGGACATGAGCCCAAGACTACAGTTGCGGGATCTTGAAGTGTATCCACTAGATATTCAGCTGCACTTTTCAATGAATCGGCATCCATATCATCCATGGACTCAACTAGTACCCTGAAATTAGAATATTTCAAAAAGATGAGAATCCTTGGTTTGTTCCATTACATGGTGGAATTGTTTTTTATGTTCACCAATTTAACTTAAAAATGAAGGCCAGGAAATATTTCATGCACCCAGTTGTTTAGAACTCATATAACCAGCATACAATGTCAGTAAAGACTACAAGTGATGCAAGTAATGTTTCCACAGCGCTGCAAGATTTCTTGATTCTCTTCTCGCTATCTTTCTCTTCTGTATATTTATTTCTTGTATTTTAGGTCAATGGTGTCCTCGGGAAATAGTATAGTTACATAGTTGTAGTGTTATTAAACTTCGTGAGTGTTGGATGAACATTCTATAGTTACAATTACCTGATCTTGTTTGAAGCCCCCACTGTGAATGCCTTGCTTGAAATAGTTGATGCTTTGTACACAGCTGCTTTTGCACGCAAATTGGCTACTTCATTTCTTGCTGTTCGCAAATCCTCCAACAGACCTTCCACCCGGTTTGTTACTTCTTCATCTTTCACCTTTCACAAGATAAAATTAAATGACAAGAAGAACTTTTGAGCAATTTAAAAGGAGAAATTTTAAGTGATTAATGTAAAATTCAACATTTGAAAGCCCCCCCACCCCATCCCCCAACCAAAAAAAAAAAATGCTGGTGCAAGAAAAGTGTGAATGCAATCAAATAGATTAAAAGATTCTAAGAGATTAATGATGACAGTGCTTCTACTAACAGATTTTGTGCCATCAGTGATTCTGTTCTGAAAATTAAGACTGCTATTTGTACATATACCTCATGTGTGTATGAGCAAAAGTGCTATTTGTAAATTCTCCTAGAGGACCATAAATTTTACAGCAACCTGAACATAAAATATAATCATTGAATGAAAGCACCAACTGTATTTCAAAATCAAGGCTTCGCAGTTAGGTCAAGTTATTTTCCTGTTATAATGAAAGGATTAAGCACAGCCATGGTGTATGCCCAAAAGGAAAGGGAAATGAATATGAAATACTTCACCTACCAGCAAGGGTTGCTACTAAAAATCTGCCACAAATTGCACACATGAAGTTATACAACATGAAAGAATAGAGCAATTCAAGTACTAGCTAATATGGGCAGAAGAAACAAATTGAATAGTGCTTTCTAGAGAATGCATGGGCAATTTTTATCTGAAGTAAGCATACTTTGAGGGTGGAACACAAATGTTTGATATAAGAATCCCTTGCATTGATGTATTCGATGAAAGCTTCACCAGCCACAGCTTCTATACGCCTTATTCCAGATGCAATACCCTGCTCAGAAATAATTTTGAAGGCACGTATTTCAGCAGTATTGTTAACATGGGTTCCACCACAAAGTTCCATAGACACACCAGGAACCTCCACAACACGTACCTACAACACAACAGGAAATTGCAATCCTCATTAGCTGTTTCCATGGGCATGGCCAAGCCCAACTGAATGTACATAAAACAAATCTATAAAGATAAAACAATTTCCTCCATTAATTCCAAGCATTAATACAAAAAGTTAGAAAGATATTCCTAAATCCTCCAATCTATAATGCTTATTGTTTCTCTCCTATATAGAAATATGGAGTAATTCAAGTGTCAAATGTTCCAGAGGTGATTCACATAATGACATAGAAACCATGGTGGGAAATAGCAACATTGAACATTAAATTTCTTACCAATTCAGAAACTTATAAAGCAAAAACTAAGAGTTCATTTTTACTATATACTTGAGGAAGAATCAGAGTAACACATGTACATTGAAGTTTTTTCAGATGTTATCATAATTTAGAAGAAATTTTAACCTGCTCTCCATACTTTTCCCCAAACATTGCAATAGCTCCAGCTCTTTTTGCATCATTCAGAGCCATCACTTTTGTTTGAAGAACGGTTGCGTCCCCAATCCATCCATTGATTAATCCCTCAATTTGCTCAAGCTCCGTATCAAGGAGTGGTCGGTGGAAGTTGAAATCAAACCTGAGACGATCGAAAGCCACCAATGAACCAGCTTGTGATGTTTCCTCTCCAATGACTTTCTTGAGCGCAGCTTGTAACAAATGAGTGGCAGTATGATGAACCTGTAAAATACCAAAATTTGATTTGATTCAGCTATACCGTCAGAAATCAAATTAACCATAGACTTCTGAATCAATTAGAAGGAAGATGTCAAAGACAGTTAACTAGTACCTTAGCCCGCTGCCTCAGTTTTGGGTCTACTGTGGCTTCCACTTCTCTGCCAACCTCCAGAACTCCCTCTCTAATAGTGCCCTTATGAACAAAGACATTACCTAGTGATTTTTTCACATCTTTCACTTCCACAACAGCTGTCGTACCATGAGTAACATATAGAAAACCATGATCCCCAATCTGACCACCAGATTCAGCATAAAATGGCGTTCTGTTTAGCAAAACTTCCACATCACTTCCCTTGGAAACCTTTATAACTGGTTTTCCATTGACCAAGAGGCTCTCCACAACTGCTTTGGCAGAAAGAGTGTCATGTCCTAAAAATTCAGTGTCCGGAATTTTCTCAGCCAGATCTGTGCTATCATTAACTGAAAGTTTAACAGCATTATGTGCAGCCTGGGATTGACGCCTTTGGTTTTCCATCTCAATATCAAAACCTTTCATATCCACACTAACACCATGTTCTTCTGCCACTTCTTTTGTTATTTCCACCGGAAATCCAAAAGTATCATACAAAAGAAATGCGTCTTGGCCAGAGAGACAAGGAACCGATCCACTTTCACGAGCACTTGACAGTGCATCTGCTAGCATTTGGTCAAGTAACTTTTCTCCTCTCTCCAGTGTCTGCACAAAACGAAGCTCTTCTCTTTTCAACTCTTCAAGAATGCGTTGTTCTCTAGCTTTTACATCCAAATCAATGTGGGCACCCAATTCTATTACTTTTTCAGCAATTGAAGGTAAAAATGCTCCTTCAAGATCACCCCTATCATCCCCTTTTATACCAAGCAACCTGCCGGTACGAACAGCCCTCCTGATTAGCCTCCGAACCACATAACCTCTACCAATGTTTGACGGGAAAACCCCATCCGATATGAGATAAACAATTGCACGCAAATGATCTCCTATAATCTATAAGAAGATAAATGTACATGAGCGATGCCATTTTTCATGAAGGGAAAGAAAACACTATTTGCGAAATCAAATTCAGCTCATATTCATTCAAAATGTAAATGAAAACATACTTTTAGATTCAATTTTGTACGATCATTGGACTGAGCATATGACACATTTGCCAATTCTGAGGCCCTCTCGATAATAGGAAATATCAAGTCAGTTTCATAATTGTTTGGAACCTGCAAAGGAAAAGTATGACTTAAACAAAAGTTTCTGAAGCACATCAACAAGCCACGCGTTGGAAAAAACTAGAATTGTCGCTCATCAATTTGGTGTTGACATTAAAAGAAAGAGTTGGCTTAACAATAAGAACATTAAAGACTTATGACTAATCGAATGCCTTCTGAAGGATGCGGGCCACACGCTCCAGGCCGAGACCAGTATCTATATTCTTCTGTTTTAACGGTTCGAGTGATCCGTCATCCTTTTTATTATATTGCATGAAGACAAGATTGTAGAACTCTATAAACCTAGTATCATCTCCAAGATCCTGCAAAATAATTATCCCAAATAAAAGGAAAATAAATGGTATGAAAAGGAATTCATAAATCATAACCCCCTCTCCTTCCTCAGGAAATATCACATTTAAATGCATTAACTGAAGTTACTTGGATTCATCAAGACATACCACGTCCGAATATCCCCTATCAGGGTGGAAGTCATAATAAATTTCAGAGCATGGACCACAGGGACCTGTAGCTCCACTGTTCCAAAAGTTATCATCTGCACCCATCCTCTTTATGTGCTCAACAGGAACACCAACCTGATGCAAAATTTGTCTCGTCAAATCACTTATAGATAAGTGCTAAATATGCTCACTAGAGTTGACAGAAAAAGCAACAACCCCCAGTTTTTCAGGGTTGGTTCTAAACATAGATGATAAGAAATCATGTGTTATACAGTGAGCCAAAAAGGATGCCCCTGAAACTATATATAAAGAAAAGATGTAAATCAGTACACAAGAACCAAGGGAACTGGATCCTGAACCAAAAAAATGGTGCACAAACAGGAAAAAGCAACAATACCGTCATTGTTTAATTCCCACAAGGCAAAGCTTTTGGAAGCTTTTGGAAATGACAAGATGTAGGTAGATGAAAATTCAGAGAAGACAGAAGGACATTGCACAAGTCAAGAGAAGCAAAAATATAACAAATCTAAAGCAAAACAAAATAAAAATCCTTGGTTTACCTCCTTATTCCATATTTCAAAAGCTTCATAATCATCTTCATATACACTAATCCACAATCTGTTGGCTGGTAGTCCAAATCTGTAACCAAAGCAGTATGCAAATAAATTATCATTTTTTTCTGGGGAAAAAAAAGAAAAAAAAAAAGGAGGAAAGAATTAACTACCCAACCATGAACCATCATCACAATTAATAACTCATAAAATATAAAATTGAAGCATACTCTACTGTTGAAAGCTCCCATGCCCACTGGATTGCTTCTTTTTTGAAGTAATCTCCAAAACTGAAGTTTCCCAGCATTTCAAAGAACGTGTGATGTCGTGATGTTCGGCCTACATTCTCCACATCATTTGTCCGAATGCACCTTTGTGAAGTTGCAGCACGAGGAACTTGTCTGGGAACCTGAAAATGGATTTTTGAACTCTGTTGAGGAGGCTCAATTTTTTCACTAGTACAGCCAGAATGATTTGTGCAGTTCACAAAATTTTGAAAACATGGTGCTCATTGAAGGATAGATGACTAAATGCAGTAATGACATATTACCTTTCCAAGGAATATAGGCTTGAATTGAAGCATTCCTGCTATTGTCAGTAGAACTGTAGGATCTTCTGGCACAAGTGAAGCACTTGGAAGAACCTTGTGGCCTCGAGAAGCATAGAAATCAAGGAATCGCTGACGTATGGAATCCCCACTTACAGGGAAATCCAGTGACTTATTCTCCGCTTCTTCAGCCAATGGCTGTACTGATGCTGAAAAGCAGCATGATAAATACAATATCTTTTGTAGATAGAAGGCGAAGAGCAACTAATAAGACTCCTCTGACAAGTTTCATATTAAATAAAGCAACCTGATGTACTTCTAGCTGACTGCACACCTGTTGCTCCTTTCAAAAGAAAATGGCCACATGGCAAGATACTTGGGTAATGATGGGCCATTGTTCTTGTAATAAAGCCTGCAAAATCCCCAAAGACCAACATTTAGAAGTAATGCATCACAATACATTGAATAAATTCAGCATCGTGCTTCATAATGAATAGCAGATAAAATAAAATAGACTGAAAGTACAAGAATTTTCATAATAAAACAAATGACAGTACTTGGTTATAAGTAATAATAGCCAGAAATAAAACTAATAGTAGCAATAATAACAGAAACCATTAAGTCTACTAATATTAGCGAGCAACAAGTATATGACTCAGTAGCCAAATTGAAATTTAGTGAATACAAAAGAGACACTCAGGTTAGAGAGGGGAAAAGAAAACTGATATGAATCAGTAGCCAAATTGAAATTCACTGAGTACAAGAGAAACACTCAGGTCAGAGAGGGAGAAAGAAAAACAATAAAAGATACAGTCAAAAATCTGATGTACTAACCCTTGAGTTTATAGACATATCCACGGTTTCCAGAATATAGAAAATAACTGAAAACTGAAATTTCAGCCCCTAAACAATGGAATTTGGGGGAAAAAAAAAGTGACGGGCATCACAAGCCAAGTAGCAGTGAGTTTGATTGATATCGAAAGCTTCCAAACAAGCTATTGTTTGCCCAAATCGGACTCCAATGTCAAGAATTTAGTCAAGACGGTCAACTGGTCCTACATCACCTGATCTTATTAATCAACAGCTACCAAGAAGTACTTGTGTAAGTTAAAGTCCTAATCACTCAAACTAAGCCAGGCTGTTCCAATGAGTCTAATTGCAGTTCAAAGTCAGATCATTTGCCTAGAAAGCTACAAAAGTTTAAATTTGTACCACTTCAGAACCAAACCAACAACTAACACATACATACTTACCCTTGTAGGGCTACATAGCAATAAGAAGCAAAGCAATTCAGTTCAAGAAGCAAACCACAATACAGTTTAAAATTCCTTAATCTACCAAAAACACTCCAAGGGAGAGACCTTTACCCAAGAATCAACCAATTCATTAGAGAACCAAGACGGGGTTGTTAATAAAGAATTCAATTGCACTTCAAAGTTTGTTAGTTTTCCAAAAGCTCCAACTTTGAAATTTTCACAGCCCAGTTCCTTATTCTCTTCTCAAAAATTAAAATTAAAAAAAAAATCCCAGCAACAAGAAGGTCATATGAGATATTTACAATGGAGCTACAGAGACGTAAAAGGCACTAGAAATACACTATCAGAATGATGGAGTTGCTTCAAATGAATGAAATTACGATTGGAAGTTCACGACCTTGCCTAAAACAAACTCACCAGTTGAGATGGCGGTACCGTAAATTTTTTGGATAGGGATGGCTGGTTTGTGAAATAAAAATGTGGATTTTGATGAAGAATAAGGCAAAGCGATGAGGGAAGATTTCCCGCCATGGCCGGTGTGCAGAGAGTATGGCACTAGCGGACCTCCCATGGTTTAAGCTCATTATCCTCTTCACTTCAAATTAGCTTTTATATCCGTTGATCAACAGTTTGTGCATAACCACATATTTTATTTTGTGTAAGACTGATGAGCCTGCACATTGGGTTATATCCAATTACAATATTGGGTCAGCCCATTTTACAAGCGGATCAATTATTGGGTTCTAGAATTTGGCATGCACTGTGTGGTATCGGATGCTTCGATAGATAATGAAGAAAAATGTATGACCCAAAAAGAGAGCCCTATCGCCCGAATTTGTAGCCATTGTCCATGTGCTGGTTCTTGACTTCACCTCGAACATTTGGAATCTTAGAGCTCGTCATGAGTCGTGAACTCACTCCGACTCGTAGAACCACTAACAGTGTACCTTCTGATGCTGATCCTAATCTGGTCTCTCTCATTCTATTGCTCCCAATGGCCGTCATTTTTCCTTGGAGGTTATTGGAACCACCATCTGAACCGCCACCTTCAAAGACTTTATCTCGTAACTCTAGCAAAAGCGCCATCTGTCCATGGAAGTTCTTACAAGCAGTCTCATGAACAGCCACAATCAAAAGAACGATCACCTTTGCCTACTAATACCCTTAATGAAAAGCACAACGGACAACATAATTTCCCTGGTCGTGTTGTTTTAAAAAATGGTTCTACGCCCACCAAACTTGAATCATGGAAGGCATATTTACCCAAGATTTGGGAACCTACCTCATCTTGGACGCTAATCCCACTTGCCAATGGCTTTTATGACCTGCATTTTGATTCTGGAAATGACAAGTGGAAGACTTGGAGTGGTGGTAGATGTACTTTGGATAATGTGTTCCTCTTTTTACCTTCATAGAAGCCTGATTTTGGTCCTTATGCCCTTCAGCAACATACCAATGTTTGGGTTTGGATTAGAATTTATGGTCTTAGTCTAGAGTATTTGCATCCTCATATTCTTTTTCAGATTGCTAGGGGTGTAGGCATTCCACTTCAGCTCAATAAAGCCACCAGAGAAGCAAACTTATGGGTATCTAGTGCTCTTCCTTGTCCTATAATAGTGGAAAATGTTGGTTATAGTTTTCCTGTTAAAATTGTCTATGAGAAACTTCCTTCAAAGTGTTATTCTTGCTTTAGGAGAGGGCAAACCAAAAAAAAAAAAAAAAGAATTGCAAATGTTCTAATATTTATCGTGAAGGAAATGGTCCAAAAACTGTTTGACTAATCTCAGATTAGGTTACAATAGTCTAACTTGTGGGACACTTCTCCTCAGGCTTTGGTACAATTTCTTCAAGAAGATCAATCTGGCTTACCGCATCATCGATCCGCTTAGCAGCAGTTCTTTTAAGCACTTCTTTACTTTTAACTGACATTTTGAAGTCCTTGTTGCATGGTATGACAAAGCTTTGCTTTTAGGACTCATTTTTATTTAGTGAACTCTTTTACATTAATATCTGGGTACAATTCGGTTTTTTTGGGGGAGTTTTGTGAGGAATCTCTCACGTAATTTCTTTCTTCAATTGATAAAAGAATTAAATATGAACAATTATTATGCATGGAATTTCCAAACAAATTAAGTGCCTTAAACATTGTAATCCGAATGGCTGTATAAAGTTTTTTACTTTGTTAATTATTTCTGCTATCAATCATGCTTTATTGTCTGGCTAGTAGACAATGGGTCGTGTCGAAGTGGAATACACTGTCATTGGTGCCAACATTCAGTTTTTTGTGACTACTGATCAGTTGTTATTCTCACTTGAATGATTGAAACTGCTGTAAATAGTGAGTATCTATGCACGATATATCTTTTGAATTATCAAAATTAAGATGCAGCACAGTGAAGATAAGAAAAACAAAATCAGCACTGGACGTATGGACCAAATTAAATTCAGTTGAAAGCATATAAGTCTCTAGTAAAATTGGTTGATTGATGATTTAATTATCTTATTTTTTATGTAAATTTTGATATAAATTTAGAGCCATTAATCTCATCATATCTAATGGTAGATGAGGTGGATTAGCAAGCATTATTTGATTCTGTTCTTTGAATCTCTACCATTAAATTTGATGAGAAATGAATATATATTATTTTTCTTATATCTATTTACTTTTTAGTTATTTGCAAAAGTATTCCTAGCTTGAAGTAACTATTCAAAGTCACATGTTATATGATTCTCCAGCTTAACATTCATGGAAGTTTGGTGGCGAGAGCATTTACAGTTTTAGTTTATGTCTATTTTCTAAATAAGCGGGCATGATTTGACTCCAAGTTGCCAATATGAAAGATTAAGGCAGTACCTAGACATATATTCCAATATAACAATATGCTTTTGCGTCAAAAATCACAAATGGGTTTGTCTTTGCCTCAATCCGTTTGCCTATATAAAGTATCCATTATTTCTTTTGCTTCTAATTCAGCACCGGAAGCAATATTTCAGTTTTCAAGATTCGAATATCCTATAATCCCTCAAAGTAGTCAATATCAACGCATAGAGCAAGGCAACATTTTAGCCCCAAGAAGCCTATCAATCTTATAGGGAAGTGCCAAAAGATTATCGCTGTTATGGCTAGGCAAAGCCAAGGGCCTCCGCAGAAGATCATCTGGGCAGTTATGATAAGCCATCATCAGTGGCTGAGAAAGGGCATTTTTATATCTACATGACTGATCAAAGGTGTTGCAAGCTTCCCTTAATGTGTCCCTAAAATAGCATCTTCCTTGAGCTCTTAAAGTTGTCTGAAGCGGAGGTTGGAATATCAAGTGATGGCCCCATTACGTTGCCGTGTGATGTAGTTTTTGTTGAAAAAAATTCAATGTTCAAAATTGGTGCAATAAAAATTCAATGTTTAAAATTGGTGCAATTGACATGCATGCATTCAAAATTGGAGAAGTAAATTTGATGATAAATTGTTAAGGTAGGCACCAAATTTTTGTTGACAGTTATTGGAATTGGTGCAATAGCACCCCACTTTTCTTATAAATGGAAGATAATTTTTCATTTGTTATGCATCCGAATTAAGAGATTTGAGAGCAATTGCTAGTGAAACAATTTGAAAGATTTGTGAGAGCTTCTGTTTGAGTGTTTTAGTGAGATTCAATTTGGATGTATTGAGGTTTTGGGTGTTAGGTTCATTTTGTAAATTTTCATTTATTAATAAAATTATCTTTTAGTCTTTGTTCCGTGGATATAGATATTACGCTGAATCACGTAAATTACTGTATCTTATTTTTTTATATTTATTTATTACCACATTTATAGTTTTTCAAAAGTGGCATTCATTGTAATTTGGTAAATACTAAACTTGTGTTTTTACAACAATTACCAAATTACAGTGAATGCGACTTTTGGAGAAATATAAATATGATAATAAATAACTACAAATAAAATAAGATTCAATAATTTATGTGATTCGGAGTGATGCCGGGACAAAGAATAGATAATTTTACTAATAAATAAAAATTTACAAAATGAAAAATACTCTCAACACCCAAAACCCTAATCCACCCAAATGGAATCTCACTAAAAGACTCAAATAGAAACTCTTACAAATCTCTCAAATTGCTTTAGTTACAATTGCTCTCAAATCTCTCAATCGGGATGCATAACAAATGAAAAATTGTCTTCTTTTGTCAACGAAAATTAGGTGCCTACCTTAACAATTTGTCTTTAAATTTGCTTCTCCAATTTTAAATGTATGCATGTCAATTTCACAATTTTGAACATTGAATTTTTACTGCACCAATTTTAAACATTGAATTTTTTCAACAGTTTTCATAGATTTTGTAGCCTCATTCGTCCGAGGGGGCATCGAATGTGAAGATGTACGGAAAGCTTTGTTAAATTCCAATGCTACCAATAATCACCGCTCATCTAATACCATTCATAATCACGGATACGCAGGGCCATAATTCAGTTGCTTTTGGGTGTTGAGTATCCTAGCTGACTTAGTCGATCTTCGAAAATGCTCGTAAAATATTTATAGGTCATGCACAATCATTTGGTAATTCAAAAGATGCTCCCTTTGTAAAACGCTAACTTTGTGAAAATAAGAATGAGTGATTCTTAAACATTTTCTAACAGTATAATTCTCAGGACGATTGATCAATGTCATAGTAAGTTATTAAAAGATTAGAATGAAAATAAATAAGTGAACGAAATTCCACACCTCCAAAAAGTTGTACTTGGATCTTGATGTAGGTTTGAAGTTTCACATCACTTATTTTCTTCTTTTTTTTATTTGCTTTATTTTATTAGCAAGGAATTAATTAGCCACTACTACTACTAATAATCTTTTTAGTTGATTGAGAGAAAAGTTATACAGTTTTGCAGATTTTTAGTTTTATTTTTATGTTTTTTTAATGTTATAACAATAAAATTAAGAGTTTGTATAATCATGTGTTATCTTAGATATTGGGGCATAAAGTAAATTTTATAGTACACCAGAAAATTTTTTAATAGGTCTAGGTATATAAAGCTCGTAAATACATATATTTTTTTAAATATAACTTAAAAATTTACTGCCACTAATACTTGGGCAAAGTCTAAATAATTTTATTTCATAAATCTCTACTCGTTATTGAGGGTGTCTCAGCCCACAAGCTAAATAACGAATTTGTCATGGAGTTGGCAACTCTAATAATTGATATTATGGACAAAACTCAAAAGTATGACAATAAAAATAACCTCTATTTATTATTTTAAGAAAAATATAATAAAATACGGATGGGCTTACTACATTTTTATTAGTTTCAAATCAACTAAGAATAATTATTTGGCTAAAAATATAAAAATTTTTAAGATATGAGTTAAAATAATGGACCTTTCGTTTAGTGGTAGAATCCTTACACATATAATGTTGAGTGTAAAAATTTTGAGTTTTTATAAAATTATTATAGGACTAATCTATTAATTAATTCTCATTATAACCTATTTCTCTAAAAAAAAAAGTTTCAAGGAAATTAAAAAATCCTAAAATTCAGACATCGTAGCCATCCTATTCGTACTTGTTTGTTTCTTTATTCGTTTTTCTTAATAAAATAAAAGAATTCAATATGATGAAGCATGTAAAAGTTTACACCCAATTATGAGCGGGCTGGGCTAAACTACCTCTTTTGTTTTATTCAAGAAATATCAATTTTAAATTACCTACCCAACTTAACAGAAACTTTGGGAACAGTTAAGATCTAAACTAACTATAGGGTGATTCATTTATTCTCTTACGTGAGTAAGCACAAAAGCTTTGCATCGAAAGCCACGGCAGCATACTTAAAAGCACTTGTTCTATTAATTGTAACTCCCGTACAATTCAAGTATAGATGCCTATCTTTAGTTTATATCTATTTTTCTAAATAAATTAAGGATGTGCAACTTCATGACTTGTAAGTTGCCAATATGCAAATAATTAACTAACAAGATGTTTTGCATCGAAAATCACAATGCTGGAGGTTTGTCTTTTACTTCAATTATTTTGCCTATATAACTAAACTACCCATTTCTATTGCTTCTCCATCAAAACAAGTAGCAGTGATACTTTAAAGATTCACATAACTTCTGTCTTCCCGCTCAAAGTAAAACATCCATACGTATACAGGCATCATGATCGGTTCCAAGAGGCTCATCAAACTTGCAAGGAAGTCGCAAATGATCGCTTTAATGGGAACAAAAAGAATTTCTTTACCGAGAACCAACAGCACGGATTATCATTTGGTTAGTTATAATAAGTCCTCATCATCAGTGGCTGAGAAAGGCCATTTTGTAATCTACACAATTGATCAAAAGCGTTATGTGCTTCCTTTGACATATCTCAGCAACAGTATATTCCTTGAGCTCTTGAAGTTGTCTGAAGATGAGTATGGACTAACAAGCGATGGACCTATTACATTGCCGTGTGATGCAGTTTTCATGGACTTAGTAGTTTCATTCATCCAACGCGGTATCGATTCTGAAGGTGTACAGAAAGCTTTGTTAAATACCGTTACTAACAGGCGCTGCTCGTTCCCTGATTCTTTCCGTCAAGGATTCACAGGCCAACATGCAGTTGTTTCTGGGTACTGAGTGAACTCTCTCTCTCTCTTTCTCTCTCTCTCTCTCTCTCTCTCTCTCTCTCTATATATATATATATATATATATATCGTGTATGCACGACGAATCTTTTGATAATTCAAAAAATGTTTTCACTGTAAACTGTAGCTTTGTGAAATGAAGGAGCATTAAGCGAAGTAAGAACAGTGTGGTTCTAGATTAGCTGAAGGCCTAGAAAATGCTTCTTCAATTCTGTTACTAGCTAGCAGTTGCCACGCACCTACTGCTACTCTTCCTCAAGGACATACAGGACATGCAGCAAGTATTGTATTATTCTTGGTTTGCAGCTACTGATGAACACTTTGTATCATTAAACAAAATCTGATATGAGAAAGCAATTCCATAGCTTAACCGAGGACAGTTGTTTGCATAATACGATTATAGAAGTTCACTCTGGCAAATTAAAGAACGTAGTCCTTTTCACAAAACTTTTAAATTTGCTATAATTTTATTATTCTGATGTTTCTTTAATATGCGACAATTATAATATAATACGAGCAATTCCTTAGCATTGAAGTCTAGATAAAAACAAGAACATGTGTTAAACGTTTTGACCTAAACTAATTTATCAAGTAAATTCGTGTCCTGGTCATGCTTGTGTTTGTAATCTTATTGTCTAATTGGCTTGCCCTTTAGGCCTTGGTCTTTTCGAATAATGACAAACCTTGTGAATTTTAGTGAATTTCTAGTTTGCTGACATTCATGATTCACTCTTGTTCAATTTACTGTATTATTTATGGCGCTTAACATTTTTAAAAAGGGTTGATTAATTCTGTACGGGTGCTATGTCCGTTTAGCATGCAGTCTTTTACGTAGAAAATTTCTAAAAATCACTCATAGAATTCCGGCATTGTGGCCGTATGTTTAAGTTAGCAGAAGAAGTATCAGTTCATCAGTTTACAGCATGAATATATTTGCTCTGTTATGAAGAACTGACAATGAACCGTCGTCAAAATTGATGACTCAACATGTCCACATGCCAGCATTATATCTAAATGGATGCTCTTTCATTGTAAATCACAACATAAGGACTGCCAATGATGGAGTTTCTCAATCCTTGCCCTACATATACAAGTAATATGCTTCAAACAATTTTTTAACTTGCACAGAGATCTTTTCCTTGAGAACAAGGAAGAATCATAAGTGCCAAGAACCTCTGCGGAATGACAAGGATGTTTGTGGCAATGAAAAGAATTTCTTCACCAAGAACTCAAAAATATGGGTGAAAATGGTTGTAGAAAACCATTAGTGGCCGAAAAAGGCCATTTCGTTTTCTACACGACCGATCAAAGGCGATTTGCAATGCCGTCGGTATATCTCAGGAATACATCTTCCTGGAGCTTTTCAAGATGTCCGAGGAAGAGTTTGGACTAAGATGTGATGGGCCTATGAGATTATCATGTGAGACAGTCTTCATCTACTACATAATCTCATTCACTGAAATAAGTGTAGCTGGTTATGTAGAGAAAGAAATAATCAATTCGGTAACAATCTGCCACATGTCAAATGCTGGTCATCAGGGACAATCAGGCCATCAGGTAATTGCCAGGGTTACTGAATAAATGCCTGGATTTGGTAGTAACTAACACTACTACTTATTTTAAAGTTTGCAGCTGCTACATAGGATGCATATGTATATTTGGAATTTTTTGGATTAAAAACTTTACTACTAG
Organism: Aegle marmelos; assembly: GCA_030449875.1. Taxonomy (NCBI): domain Eukaryota; kingdom Viridiplantae; phylum Streptophyta; class Magnoliopsida; order Sapindales; family Rutaceae; genus Aegle; species Aegle marmelos. The sequence continues at coordinate 5,889,307 of JASUUL010000058.1, forward strand.
CATAAGTGAACACATTTTTCTTGTAACATTCCCACTGCTTATTAGAGTTGGGAAAATAGATTATTGGGTTATGTTCATGTCGTATCAAATTTAGGTTGAAACGCAAATCCGACTCGAAAAAATAACTAAATTACCGAATAGCACGCTTAATATCTATATATTAAACAAAATTTACACCAAATATTTCAGACTTTCATTCATTCATACATCTATACATAATTTATCTATATTTTAAAATATACATAACTATCAAAATATTACAAATTTATACTATTAAAGTTATAATTATATATATGTAAATAATATTACATATTGATACTATGAAATATACATATCTATCAATATTTTACACATTTACGCTATTGAAATTTTAAATGTATATAAAGTTTTATAAATAAAACACTATGTTTACATTTGTCCTTTCAAAAAAATAAAGAGAGAATCATCTTTAATATTTGGATTTTGATAACATGAACCTAAAAATTATTTTAAAATAAAAAATATAATCGTGTCATTAATTAGATAAATGAATTAAGAACTTTAACCCTATTCTGATATGAAAAAAATCATGACGATCCAAACACGGCCTATTTAATAATTGTGTTAAATCTGAAGACTTATACTCATTTACTCGTGTTCGTATTGGGTAATCGAATCGTGTCAACTTTTACCAGTTCTACTACCTATGATAGAAAACTTTTGAAAGGCTGCCACCGGAAAACGTCTAATTTCACACTCTTGGTACAAAATATTTTCTTAATGATAGAAAGAATCATTTATGATAATATTTTGAAGATAATTACAGAGAATTTCCTATGATGAAATAGTGGCGGGAGGTGATGATTTACTTCATTATAGCAAATAGCAACACATGTTTCGAATCACATATCCATATTCTGTTTCTGTGTTTTCAAATTTATCTTATGTATATCAGTTGCTCCATCTCACGTACAGGGGTCCTGGAGATTTTGAAGAGCTACGTTGATCATATTGTCCATTCTTATACTTTTTTATACAATTATTTATGATCAATGAGTTTCCCACGCAGCTGTGATCGAATGAATGCAAACCTTTTTTCAGGGTTTTTGCGTGAATTCCTCTGTTCTTCCATGTTATGGCAAGATTGTGATGCTCTCACAGCTTTTGTTGTCTTATTCGTCGTATCATTTTAATCCTTCTTAGTTTACAAAGTTTGATCCAGATAGACTGGCTTGTTCTCACAAAAAGACAAGACAGTTATAATTGATGCTGCTCACGACAAGTGATATCTTTCGGAAGGATAATAAATCTTTGAACATGACGAAAACGGCAACCAGACTTTGTTATTTAACAAGTGATAACGAGACAAAGTTACTTGGAATATAAAATTCAAAAGATTCCTTGTGGAAAATTAACAAGAACTGATTTGGACTTTTAACAACCTTGTTACCAGTAAGTTAACTCTTGTAGGTTATTTCTTGGTTACTCAAAACAAACTTGACGTTAACAAAAATCAAACTGACTATGCACAAGCCTGGCAGAAGAAGACAATTGCTCAAATAACTAACAAGTGACAATGGCCTACAATGGAAATTTTGTTCTTATCAGAACTAAACATAATGACAAGTCCAATGATCTACTTGTTTCGATGATCACATAGCCATAGATTCCATCAACCAAACACACAGAGACAAGAGCTTATGATGCTGCCTTTCCTCTCGATCACCAATATATGTATATTTCTAAACTCCCATTGTTTCTGCACTCCACAAACCTTCTTACCGACGAATCTCATATCTAGACCTTCCAGTTTAAGTCTTTTTAAAAAAAATTCCTTTCTTAAATCATGATCAACTCACACAAACTCAATCGATTGGTGAGGAAGTGGCAGAAAATGGCTGCAAGGAAGCGGCGGAGAATTTCCTTCCCAAGGACCGGTGCTGCTGAGAACTCATTGTCGCTTGCCAATAGAGGCCACTTTGTTGGGTACACTGATGATGAAATAAGGTTCACAGTGCCACTGGAATATCTCAGCAGAAATATCTTCATAGAGCTTCTAAGGATGTCTGAAGAGGAATTCGGACTTCCATCGGACGGACCTATCACACTGCCTTGTGATAGTATTTTCTTGAAGTATGTCATGTCACTGGTTAAAGATCACATGCCTGAGGATGTAGAGAAAGCTCTGGTTACTTCTCTATCAACATGCCATTTCTCAGCTTCATCTTCCAATTGTCTAGGACAAAGCCATCAACAAAATCTTATTTACGGCTATTGAAGAAATGAACTCTAGGCTTGGGGTATACATGTAACAGTTTTGATGTAAAACACTTTCTTGAGTTCTGTAATTTTAAATGAAATCTTTTGTTCAATAGTTTGTCCCCGAATGAATGGTATAATTTGACCTGATCAGCGGTAGAAATTCTCCTCGCTATATAATAAACAGTCTCGAAGATTTACAAAAAGAAGACTGAAGTCATTAATCTTGCACGTGTGGCTCTTTGACTGTATGCTTGGTACATAATTTGTTCTGAAAACAACAATTAGTCACCCGAATACCAGCTGATCGTTATCCAAATATAAGTCGTTCAGCTTTTGAATGTTTCTATAATGAGACTTGAAGGATCCTATACTTCCCTTAAGATTTTCTCCATGCCTCGGCAATAAATTAAAATGGTTCAGGTAAAAACCTACATTAAATGGAGACTTTGGCATTAATGAAGCAGAGTATTCTCCGCAAGAACATCTGCATGAAAGCTATTTTGAATAAACTAGAGTTGTGGAGCCACAGGTTGTTTTCAAGCAAGTTATGGGAATCCGCGGAAAGTTTCTTTTAGTCTTCATGCTCTAAGTTTTAATGTTTTCAGTTCCTGTAGTTGTATTCAAGGCGTCTGTTCCTGTTAGAGCACATTGCCACTTCAATATATCGCGTCATTGGACACACAGTAGTTTTCTTGTTACTTTTTCTTTCATTAGACTTTCCATTCGGCGTATCTGGTGGGAAAGAAAGATATGATGGCACCCATAACACATACATTACTCTGTCGTTAATTTTGTCGCATACAAATTTACTTTTTCCATTGAGCTTTGCTTTCTTCCGCAAACTGCATTGCTTGCATGCGTGAATCTGTCTTCGAATTTAGGAAATGTAAATTTCTGATTACTCTCTCCTAAAATGACAATATTTAAAATCCTCTCCAGCTATTGACATGCTTAGATTATTCTATGGAAAAATAGAGATGAGTTAATGAAAAATATTTTGTCTTCTTAACAAAAATAGGGAAAATAGGGGATTAGTTAAGAATTATTATAGTTTAAGGGTATTTTTAAAAATTGTAATTTCTTGAGGGGTCATCCGAAATTAACCCATTTATGCACAATTTCTCTCAGTTCCTGATGTAAAGCTTCTATCTTTTATCTTTCTCGTTTACATATTTAGATCCAGAAAGTTTGTTGTCATGACACAAACAGATATATAATTCACTCAATAAGATTGGATTCCTGTTTCTAAAAAAATGCATTATACCGAATCTTTTGGAAGAACACATAATCTTTGAACGTGCCTGAGACGTCTCTTAGGGGATAATAAGATAGATTCGGATTATAGAACTTAAAAGATTCTTTGTTTTAACAACCTTGTTAATAGCTAACTAAGTCCGGTAGCTTATTTTATTTTCTGAATTAACCTAAACAGACTTAATGTTAACTTTCTATCGTTTGAATATTTGAGTATTGAGTAGGCCAATACAGTCATTGCATAAAACTGGCAGAAGCAGACAATTGCTCGACTAACCAACTGGCGACGATGGCCCGCCCTTAATATTTGATTCTTTTCGGAAACTAAAGCCTAACGACCTCCTAGTTTCGATGATCACATGGCCACAGATCCCACCAACCCAACACAAAGCAAAATATTCACATGACGCTGTCTTTCCTCATCTATGTATATATGACCAAATTTCCCTTGCTTCAGCACCACATTACATCATCATCCTACCAAGAGATCTCATCTCTAGAGCTTCTAGTTCAACTTTTCATTTATTCTTCAATTATGATCAGCTCAAAAAGGCTCATTCAATTAGCCAGCAAGTGGCAGAAAATAGTTGCAATGAAGCGGAAGAGAATTTCCTTCCCAAGAAGTGTTGCCACACAGAAATCATCTGTTGCGAATAAAGGTCATTTTGTCATTTACACGACCGATAGCACTAGATTCACAGTTCCACTGGAATATCTCAGCAGAAGTGTGTTCATAGAGCTATTAAGAATGTCTGAAGAGGAATTTGGACTTCCATCCGATGGACCGATTACTCTGCCTTGTGACAGTACATTTTTCAAATATGTCATGTCGTTGGTTAGAGGATGTGTGCCTGAGGATCTAGTGAAAGCTTTGCTAACTTCTCTATCAACTTGTCGTCTTTCGGCTTCATCTTCTCTTGGTGTAGGACATCGGCAACATCATGCACTTATTTATGGCTATTAGAGCTGTACACATTTTACAATTTTGACGTAGGATACCTGCTTCTGGTCTGTAAATATCAAATGGAAACTTTGGTTTCATACATTCTATCCCCAAATGAATGGCTTAATTGGACTTGCATGAATGGTACAAATTCATATCTAAATAAAAATTTTAAGTAGCAGGACCTATCCTCACACCCTTGCATTGCTTTTTTGTAAGGCTCGCTGCAAGATTTCTTCTTATTTTTGTCTTTTGTGAAAAATAATGAGAAATAATCGGTCAAATTTTTAAAAATTTAAAAGTGAGGAAAAATTAATGTAGTCTTTTGAAGTAAAGAATAAAGGATATATTTCCTCAAGAAACTATGCAGAAAGGGTAAGGAATGAAAATTGTACAATAAATAAGTGAAATAGGCTGTGAAGTTCCGGGTAGAGTCAAATGTATTCTTTATGTTGGATTTATTTCACATGAAACATGAATGATTCAGTTCGTTACTTTAAAATAATAATAATAATAAATGGATGACTTTTGGAACCATTTTGATTAAACTAGAATTATAAATTATTCAGCTTTCAGTTTGTTTTCAAGCAAGGCATAGAAATGTGCGCAACCATACTCTTGTTCCTTTTAGTCGAGGGATTTGCTCTTGTAGAGGTACGGAGCCACTTCAATTTACCAAGTCGCTTGGTGGTGTTCTTCTTACTTGGAAGATTCAAACCTTTGGAAATTTCATAGTGCGTATATTGTTAGGAAAAAGGATTCTGGTGGCAGCTATCAGACGAAAATCGCACTTTTTTTTTTCTTTTTTGGCCAAAAGACAAATTTATTTACTTACTGACCTCTAGGAAAAATCTCCAGTCGGTAGTTGCATTGCATTGCACTTATAATGGTCCACCATTATGTAGATGGTTTCACATTGTTTTCTATGTTTGAAACTCAAACGCAGTGGTGGACCTTGGCAGGGCAACAATTCGATTTCTTCCTACCAGGTGGGTCTAAAATTGTCGATGGCTTAAGATTTTTAGACCTACTTAAAATTCAACCATGTGCTTTTGTATATTGAACTTCCTTGCATTAATAGTTTTCTGATCTGGACTCTTCTGAACTTCCTTGCATTGAAATTCAACCAAAGACGCTTGGCCCAAGATGCTTGTGATCTGCCTGACAGAGGATTTCTCTGTATTACTCTAACCTGAGGTTCCAATATCTAATTTGATGAAAAAAAAAAGAAAAAGAAAAAATATTATTGCTTTCAAATAGTTTTAATGTATCATACGAGCAAGTTTGTTCCGGCAAATAAAGGACGTGAATAGTAACGCGTGGGCTTATATACATAGCATCATCTAAAAGCTGGAAAGCAATGCATGGTACACAAGAAACATGTTTTGTAACTTACGGTCTGGTCAAAACATCGCAAGTACAGCAGATTATGGAATACAACAAAACCTAGTTTCTATTCATCACATAAGTGGAAAAGTCACTGTGATGGGCAGCAGCTGGTAGCATCAGACATTAGCAAGGCTCTTTCTGCACCTTTAATTTGTACCACGTTCAAGAAACAAGATTGTATGCATCGCATGGCAATGTGATAAGTCCATATAACTCCATCTAAACTCGTCCTCCGACAACTCAACAGTTCTCTGAAAAACAAAAATCATTTTATGCAATGATTTGTAAATATAATTTCTAGTATAATTTGTAAATATGATTTTTAAATACTATAATTTTTAAGTTATAACTACTGTCTAAAACATGAAAGTTAATATTATGTAATAAATATATTTTTAAATAATATTTTTAATAAAATTACTAAAAATATAATAGATTTTTCATCATACAAATGTAAAATTAAATAAATTTAATTTTTAACCTATAGCAGGTAGTGCTTACTAGATATTTTAGTATTATAACTTTTACTCTATAACTGCTCAACTTCAATCAAAATCTCTTGTGATTAATTTTATAAACAGTAAATGGTCCTTATGAGCATGTATTGTGGTATGATTAACATCAACTGCTTCATTTTTATGTAAAAGAAAGAGATGGAAAAAATTTCAAGTGAATTTCTCTTTCTTTTCATGATGGAAAAATTTTTCCATTTGCTGGCCATTTTGAAGAGTTTCCTAAAATTATCATGGTTAGTTTTTTGAAAAATATGATAAGGAGGTCTTTTATTTCTAGATATTGTCTGCTTTTAACACAACTATTATAGTTTTGTTATTGGGCTTTGCAATTCAAAATACATCTACTTAATTAGGAGAACTCATGAATTCTAAACTAGTTTAGAGACTCACTAGCCAGTGATGTGGAATGTTATATGCTTCCCTTTCTTGATGACCTCAAAGGGTCATTAAAAAATATAATGGAACGAAATCATGTCATTAGCAAATCCATTCACACATTGGATCGCAAGTCGGTTCGAATGCCATTGTAATAACCTAAGCGCTATTTACTAATTAAAATTAAAGTACTTTTTCAAATTCTATGTCGTTCTATTTTGGTTTTGACAATTCAATTTTGTGCTGTGCCTGCTTAGATATTTGATCAAGATATATTGTTTTCAGAAAAAGTCATACAATTCGGTTGGATCCTAGTGCCTTAAAACTGCATTTTACTAAATTTTATGCATTTTACTTTTACTCTACAACTACTATAAGAAAAAAGCTATAACTATGAAACAAAAGTTGATAATATATAGTAAATGTAATTTTAAATGATAGTATTGATAAAATTATAAAAGATATAATATATTTTCTGTAATATAAGTGAAAAATTATATAAAAATAACTTTTAATTTACAGTGGATAGTGGTTACCAAATATTTTAATATTATACCTTTTAAGTTATAATTACCCAACCTCAATTTTAACCAGACCCTAAATCTTTGAACATGCTTGAGATGGCTATTCGACTTGGTTAACAATAAACTAATTACTGATCCTTAGACAAAATTACTTCGATTATAAAATCGAAAAGCTTTAGTTAACAACTAACAAAGTGATCCTGAGACAAACCTACTAGGATTATAAAATTGATAAGATTCTTTTGTAAAAATCAAGAACTGATTCATTTCTAGATTATAACTATTAAGTTGGCCAATACTGTCCATGCACAACCCTGAGAATTTGTTTCTAATACAATCACAACTCTGACGATCTCTTTGCTTCGATGATCACATGGGCATATGTCCCATCAACCCAACTCAAAGAAACATTGGCATAATATGTTGCTATCTTTCCTCATCAGTATATATATGACCAAACTCCCATTGCTTCTGCACCACTACACCACAATATCTTCTTACCGAGAAATCTCATTCTAAAGCTTCTGTTACCCATTTCTTCAATCTTCTTCATTTTCCCACGATGATCAACTCAAAAAGGCTCATTCAATTAGCCAGAAAGTGGCAGAAAATGGTTGCAATGCAGCGGATGAGAATTTCCTTCCCAAGAAGTGCTGCTGCCCAGAACTCATCTATTGCCAACAAAGGCCATTTTGTGGTCTACACCACTGATGAAAAAAGGTTCTCAGTTCCACTGGAATATCTCAACAGGAATGTCTTCATAGAGCTCTTAAGGATGTCTGAAGAGGAATTCGGACTTCCATCCAATGGACCCATCACTCTGCCCTGTGATAGTACTTTCTTGAGCTATGTCATGTCATTGGTTCAACGACGCATGCCCGATGATCTGGAGAAAGCTGTGTTAACTTCCCTATCAGCATGCAATTTCTCAGTTTCGTCTTCTCTGGGTCTAGGACAAAGCCATCAACAAACACTTATTTATAGCTATTGAAGTTAAAAAAGAAAAAAAAAAGTAATAATTTTGATGTAGAATGCTTTCTTCAGTGCTGTAAATATCAAGTGAAAACTTTTGTTTCATCATTATGTTCCCAAACGAATGGCTAAATTTTACTTCCCTTAACGAAAGAAATTCATCTCTGTATGACTCTGCTCAGTCATGAAGATTCAATGACAGAAGTCATTCGTTAAACTTATTTATTTCTTTGACTTGTAATGTGGGTTAAAAGATTTCTTTTTGGATATTACTAATATTTTATCAGGAAAAAAAATTAACAAATTTGACTAGGCTTTATCTTGTCTAAGACTTTCTGCTTTCGAATGTTTCTGAAATAATAAGTTAAGTCCCCAACTGATAAATTATGAAATAATTCAAGCAAAAAACACATTAAATGAGGTCTTCTAAAGTAAAAGAGCAGAGGAGTCTCCTCGAAACAATGCAGAGGAAGTTAACGACAAGTGCTAATTAAAAAGATAGATGGACTGCCAAGGGAGAGTCAAATACATTCTGTATTTTACGCCTTTCTTGGATTATGTCATGTTATCGTGGATTTTTTTACCGGGGCTGTCTTTAGAGTACTTCGAAACTTAGGTGAATATTTTTATGAAATCTCTTTTTATTTATAATTTCAATACTAAAAAAAATTATAATTTCAATACTGAAAAAAACATAGAAAACTGTTCCATCTTTAATTCCTGAATGTTAACAATAATAATAAAAAAAAAGATCTTAAAGATTTTCAAAACAAAACCTAAAAAAAGTCAAGAATATATATTTTTTCTTCTATTAGAATCATGAGAAAAATAAACAAACAAGAATGAGGTAAATGATATCATATAAAAAGTTAAGATGATGAATTGATAATTAGATAATAGACATGGATTTTATATTTCAAGAAACTAAGTTCTTCTTTTTTAAATGAATCAACAAATGTAATAGTTTTTTTTGTAGAGAAAAGAGTAAGAAATTTTCATCTAATGATTTTTTAAATCATAAGATTTTTAATAGAAATTAAAAGGTCAAAGATTCTAACATTACATAATTATATTTTTTAAGGAAAATAAAAAGGTAAATGATTTATATTTTTTTCTTAAAAAGACTAATAATAAATAAAGTAATAGTTAGACAATATCATTAATTCTTTAAAGATCTTTATTGATTTGAGATTTTTAAAGAAATATTCAAAAAAAAAAAAGAATGAGGTTTTCCTAAATATAAGGTTTTAAGTGACGGTTTTCTTTGCTTATGTTTAAAGTTACCCAAACTACTGATTACTTTGAAAAAACAAAAAATTGTATGAAGTCGTTGGCCATTCTGATTAAACTAGAATTATGTGGCTTTCAGTTTGTTTTCAACCAAGTCCTTGAAATGTATGCAAGGGACTTTATTCTTGTGGAAGTAAAAAGTCACGATGCTAGTTTTTTTCCCCCCTTCTCTGTTCAGTACATTGTACTTGGTAAAGTACTTGAGGATGCAGGCCACTGGAAATCCATTGGCCGTAGATTCTCATGGCCGTAATCTGACAAAAATTACTCTTTCTTTGAACAAAAGACAAATTGACTTAGTTGTTGTGGTTTAAGTAACCTTTTGGAAAGAGCTCCACTATCTCTCTCTCTATACATACAACATACCGAACCAATATTCTTGTACTATATTTTAAAGAAATAATCCTGCTTTCAAATTCAAGCAGTTCTCCCTCTTAACTTTTTAATCCACCTTGATGCTTTCAAGAAACTCTTCAAAATGGCAAGCCAATAGGAAAATTCTACTCTCATCAAAAGAAAGAGAATTTCACTACCCAAAAAGGAAGCAGGTAAAACTAACAGCAGAGCACCGATTGCTTATAAGGGTCATTTTGTTGTGTATAAAATTGACAGAAGCGGTTCATGGTTCCCTCGAAGTATCTTAATGCAATGAATTTCGGAAAACTACTGGAGTCGTCCGAGGAGGAATTTGGATTTCAGATCAATGGACCTGTCACATTACAATTTGAAGCATTCGTTTCGGAGTACATGATCTTGCTTATTGAAGGGGATGCCAGAAAGAATCTAGAAAAAGCTTTGCCGATGCCTGTTGTTACAAAATGCTCCGTATCACTGTCCATTTTCAACAAAGAGCAAATAAAGCAGCATTTACTTATTTAAGGTCACTGAATAAGTCAGATTGTTTGCAAATTAATGATATTTAGATTTCAGGATAATATGAGCCATGTATAGAACTTGGTCAGCATGCATTAATTGTAAACTTTGATCAGATTGTAATATTAGCCCACATCTTCTTTATCTGCCAAAGAGACTTGATTGTAGGAAGTTCGTTTCACATGAATACAGTTTCTAAAAGGATTAATATTGGAACACCTCAATAATCTATCCATGGAAGCACAAGGGCGAAATTGAAATAAAATCTCACATCATTTTTTTTGAAAAATTAATAAACCTCAGGATAAGCAATCATTATTCATACTCTAACTGAATTCTTACAAAAAAGAGAATATCTGAAATAAAGTATTCAAAGAAGAGTCTCTAATCTAAAATAAAAAGTTTAACCCAATTTAATCTTTTCAAGCAACACCAAAGATCCACTAAAAGAAATCTCAATCTAAGTACCCACGTCACATCTCTAATCAATCTCTAAAATATTAGAGATGAAGGGTGAGCTGTTAACTTAGTAAACAAGTCCATACATAACGTTTGCAAACCCTTGTCCTTATACTTTCAAACATTTTATAAAATCTTATAATAATATCTCCATTTAACATAAAAGATGGATTCAGGTAAAACCATTAAAAATGTTATAAATATTTATAAAACATTAAAACATAGACATTTTGTAACTCATGCCTTGTAGTCACCATCATTCATTATTCATTATTTATTATTCATCATTCATCATTTATCATTTAGGATAAGAGTTTTATATTGTTTCTCGTTTAGGGTACTATATCCTGTATTGTTTATAATATCCTTGTGCACAAGATCATCATCAAACTAACAAGCTAGCCATAATATTTCATAACATCATAACATTTACATATTATATATTACTACGGACTGTGAGCCAAAACATTTTTAAATCTATCTTACATCCTTTCATAAATAGCATTTAAATCTTCTAAAATATTTAAAACCTTTTTTTGATCATTTAATTCTTTTAGAATTTTTTTAAAGAAATATCTTTAAGAAAATATTTTCTTTAAGAAAACTAATTTCTGAAGAAAAATATTTATTTTAAAATACATTTATATAAATTCATTTAAATACTCTAGAAATTAGTTTGGTAAAATTTTCATTTAAACATAATTTTTATAACATAAATTGCATTTATTATAAAGCACAACATGTATGAATCTATTTACTTTGATCTATAGCAATCAACTCAATACTTTAAGAACAAGCCAATGAGCTCACCCACGTCTTATAATCATCATAAAAATACCCTTATCAATATCATTTATAACCTTAAACATAATCCTAATCATCCTTAATCATAGGTGCTTATGCTAGCTCAATACTCATATATATTCTAGACATAAACATGAGTATCCTATAGATGCTGATTTTAATAACTTATGCACGTGTCGGAAAACCATGAACATTTATAGAGATATTACGAACATGCATAGCATTGAATACAAAATTTGTAAAAATCAATACAAGTGAAAATTAAATCAGAATATTGACATTTCGCTAAAAAAAAAAAATTGTCTAGCATCAACTAAAATAGACCTTTATCAATTAAAAAATTCATAAGATATTCGCTAATAATTAAAATAATCTATTTCTTTTTTCTAATTATAGTGGACACAAGCAGAAAGCATAAAATTAAAGTTCAGAATTTTGGATGCCTAAAACTATTTTTAAAGCATTTATTTCAAAGAACATCTAACTTATCCAAAAGATTCCATATTTAAAGACAGGAGTTCAAAAATTCATATCTTTTATTTTACATGCCAAGAAATTGTAATTCTAGATTTTAAAGATAGAGGAAAGATCAAAATTTCATTAAAAAATATTACCATGGCATATTACATTCATAAATTTTCTCAGACTGTTACATGTTTTAGCTTCTGCAATTTTGGAAAATAGTTTTTAGATCTACTGCAACTACATGTTATGATTTTTAATAATTTAACATAAAAAAAAATTACAAAATTAAACATGATATCATAAGAGACATAATCCATTGACACAAAAATAACCATAATTTTCAAAGATGTGTAACCTTGGGAAAAAAATTTTTAGAATTGAAAACTATTGCTGAAAATCGAAAATTTCCTGCACCAATAACCCAATTTTAAAAAATCATAATAATTTGCATACTTAGAGAATTTCAAGACAAAACCTATCAATGAAAAGCTTTAGGATGTCTTTTTCATGATTTGTAAACATATTCATGTGATTCTAAATAAAGAAAATGATTTAAAACAAAGAACACAAACTGTTCATATCATCACAATATTAAAAACACACAATATTACTCAAATCATACCACATGTAATTAAAGGCAAACAATTAATAAAATAAATTATATAAGTAAAAAAAAAACTCGATACCTTAAGGCAAACACGAAACACGAAGTTATAAAATTTTATTTTCTTTCTGTCTTATGTTTCTTTCTCTTTTTTTTCTTAGGATTTTTTATGATCTAGAAAATAAAAAATTTGATAATTAATAAATACTTTATTTATAAAAGAAACGCGAGGTTTAAGGAAATTCCCTTTTTATAAAAAATTTATAACCTAGGTAACCTAAAAAAGCAACTTGATAAATTTTGCTTACACATAAATACTTAATAATTATTATTCTACCCAATCTATTAAGAGAAAAAAAAAAGAGGAAATAATAATAAAAAAGAAAAAGAAAAGGGCGTTACAGATACAATAAGATGAACTGATAATATTTATTCATTTGGCTTAAAGATCAAGAATCTCTGCTGATATGATAGGAAATACTTGAAATGTCGATTGGTAGTTAATAAGTGAAAAAAATAATAAAAAAGTCAAATCTTGCTCATACAAACATGTGGTATAAGTAGAGCTCCAATAAAAAAAAGGATCCTATTTTAATTTTCAGTTTTAGAGCCAGTCGACAGAAAGAAATCATTCTTTATTGTGAATTTTAGCCATCATTAAATTTAGACACATTAAATATTTTCTTACAGTTCATAACATCCTTTTCCACTAGTTAACAACAGGAAACATGATTAGTCCAAAGAAGCTAATCAAATTGGCAAAGAAATGGCAGAAACTGGTTGCTAGCGAACGGAAAAGAATCTCATTTCCATGAACTACTGGGGCTATTCATAAGAGAGTTGCAGCACATCATCATTTGCTGAAAAGGGACACTCTGTTATGTACACGGCTAATAAGCGGCGCTTTGTGATACCCTTGAAATATCTCAAAAACAACGTCATCTGAGAGCATTTTAGAATAGCAGAAGACAGGTTTGGATTTTTTAGCAGCGGACCTATCACGTTACCATCTGATATAGTTCATGGAACACGTGGTCACTTTGATCCAAACGCATACAGCGAAAGATATAGAGAAGGCAATGCTGATATCCATAGCTATTGGACGATGTTTGCCATCTTACACTCTCCATCAAGAGCTATGTAGCCAAGTATCACTTTTGTGCACTTTCTGAAGCAAATCTAGAACATTGTAGAAACATATACAGTTGGTACATTAATACAAACAGAAATCCTTTCATCTTTAGATTTTCATGAGGCAAATTATTATCATTATCATTTTTATTCTTGAAGAGAAGAATGTACTCTTGTTGCTATTGGTATTGAATGCAGTTCATAAAAAAAAAAAAATTTGCTATATTGGACTTTGTTGAATATTAACCAAGAATGAGAGAAATTTATAAGATTATTATAAAATACAGGTCAGGGCGTTCTTCTGGGCTGACCAAATTAGTTTGAAGGTATATTCCTTTTTAGTAATAAGTCAAGCAATCTGATTGGATTTTGGTTGGCCACTTTGTTGGGAGATTGCTTACAAGCTGCATGCCTGCATTACAATTAATCTTTAGGAAAGACATCTAAATCATTGGACATCCTTGAGACGGCTATCAGATTTAGTGTACTACTCAGTGATAAGAAAAAATCACCGGGATTATAAAATTGAAATTATTCTTCGTTAAAAGCAAGAACTGATCAAGTACTACCGTTGTGCTTCGATTTGTAATTTTTATTGTTTTGGAGTTTTACACAAGCGGTTTGTTCTCGTTAAAGTACATAGAACCTTCCATTTGCTTGTCATTTGGTTGCGTTCTCGTTACTTTTTCTTTTTTTAGTATGCTGTAGCTGTACTTGGTGAAGTCCTCTCTCCATATTTTATAAATTGTTATTATTATTATTTGGTCCTTTTCTTTGGATGCATAGACAAGATTCTGACCTCATATGTTTTGCTACAATAGATGTAACTCAGAGAGGTCTTTTTTGCATTCCTTTGTTTGACCCAGTGTTATTTTTCTTACAAAAACTACAAAAACAGTTACAAACTGCCCAATCTGGTAGGGTTTTTACTGATTACAAACTCCAATATACCCAATCTTTTGGAAAGACTCTAAAACTTTGAATTGAACATGCCTGAAACGGCTGAAAGACTTACAGAACTCTTACTTAGTTACTTAACCGATAATGAGACAAACTCGTAGTATAAAACCGAAGGATTCTTTGTACAAAACAAGAACTGATTCAGTATTTTAACAACCTTGTTATTAGGTAATTGAATCTTGTAGATTATTTAACTTTCTTGGTTAATAAAATAGACTTGATGTTAACTTTGTTGCATTGAAGAACTAGGCAAATACTGTCCATGTGCAATCCTTGCGAAAAAAAAAAAAAGACAACTGCTCAACTAACTGACAAGTGACATTGGCCATTGGCCTACCCCGAAAGTCTGATTCTCATCAGAAACCGAACAAAGTCACAAGTCCAACCATTAGTATGCTTCGGTAATCACATGGCCATAGATCCTATCAACCCAACAGAAAGAAACATGGGCAGATGATGCTGTCTTTCCTCATCAATATAAATATGAACAAACCCTCCATTGTTTCACCACCACGACACAATATCTTGTTACTAAGAAATCTCACTCTCTAGAGCTTGTGTTTCCACTTTGTTCAAAAATCTTCATCCTACAAACATGATCAACTCAAAAAGACTCATTGAGTTTGCCAGAAAGTGGCAGAAAATGGCAACAATAAAGCGGAGAAGAATTTCCTTTCCGAGAAGTGCTGCTTCGCAGAACTCATGGGTTGCAAATAAAGGCCATTTTGTGGTGTATACCACTGATGAAAAAAGATTCACAGTTCCACTGGAATATCTAAACGGAAATGTCTTTATAGAGCTCTTACGAATGTCTGAAGAGGAATTTGGACTTCCATCTTTTGGACCTATCACTCTGCCATGTGATAGTACTTTCTTGAATTATGTTATGTCATTGATCAAAGGACGCATGCCCGAGGAACTGGAGAAAGTGTTGCTAAATTTTCTGTCAACTTCCCATTTCTCAGCTTCAAATTCTCTTGGTCTATCCCAAAGCCATCAACCAACATTTATTTATAGCTATTGAAGAAACAAGCTCTACACTTGGTGTCTACACATTTTACAACTCTGATGTAGTATAGTTTCTTCGGCTTGTAAATATCAAATGAAAAAAACTTTGTTCTAAACATTTTGTCCCCAAATGAATGTTATAATTTCACGTAGAATGCCAATTCATTTCTATCTATGTTAATTTGTCTATACCTGAAACACTTTGTATTTCTTTTTCTTGTAGTGTTTCTAGTACAAAATTAATTTCGTTTGACAATTACTGGTTTAACAAATTTGAGTAAGACGTAGAAAATTGAGGAGGATCAAACTGCTCAAAACTGACATTATTTGGGGAACAAAAAATTTTACTAAACTAAAGAATTTTATTGATATTTTACCCAAAAAAAAAAGACACCACCATACTCGCAGCTTACTCTTCTCTTCTAATTTTTTGCTCTTCACTTAATAACTATAACAAAGAGTTTAGGGATACTCATGGTAACCTAAACTGATACAAGCCACACAAATTTTAAATTATAAAAATATGATACCTAAATTTTACAAAAATCTCTAAATATTCAAGAAGTATTTAAATTTAGATATTTTTATCATTATTAGATATTTTCAACTTTATAAATATCTTTTATTCTCTGTACAATTCTTGAATCTTCTCTGGAGTGAGCCTTGAATTTGGGTTTGGATAAATATAATTAGAGTGCATTATGAAATTGGTGTTGGATTTTTAACATAAGCATCATCTTGTATAATTCCTTTACCTTTTGATTGTTGCTTTACTAATAGGTAAAGAATCACATTTGATATTTTTTCGAATAATTCAAACGGAAAACCACAATAAATGGGGTCTTGTATATAAGATAATAACAATAATTTAAAAAAAAAAAAACAGAAGAGGATTTTTCCCAAGAAACTATGCTGAAAAAGTGATGATAAGCGGACGTAGAATAAATATGACAATTGATTGTAAAGTTACGGTGAAAGTCAAATATGTCTTTATGTTAATATAAATAGCATTACTTTGCCGGTTTTAGACATAGGACCCCATGTTTGCTTGCATCTCTTTTCCTGCCAGCACAAGCTTGCTGCCATGAATTATCAAATTTATAACTGTAGAAGCAATAAATTTTTGTGGCCTATGATTTGCTTTTCAAATGATAATTGAAGGAGGATAGAGTTATCCACAGAAGTTCCGCCACTCAGATCCCAAGCATCTTGGGCCGGATGTCTTCGCTTAATTCCGTTTTATTCGAGCACAGATTCAAAAATGATTAATGCAACAACGTTTTTATATATATATATTCATACGGTTATATTGAGACTATCCTATGTCAATTTGAGTCGTCGTCAATTTTAGACCCACCTGTCCAGGAAGAAATCATAATGGTGCCCTGCTATGGCCCACTGCCATGTGCTGAGTTATAGCCATTTCTGTCTGGTTCACATGGTTTTGTTTCACTTGGGTCCCGACGGAAGAGAAGCAAACATTAGAGGGACTTTCTTTTTTCCTGATGACTACATAACCTATTCTGTAACACCCCTGCTCGGTTGGGAGCAGAGATGTTACCAGACATTCCATTCATCAATCTCTAACTATAATAAAGAAAATATGTATAAAGACTCAGTTAAACCTTCCTTCTTAAATAAAATCCGTACTGGAAATTTGTGTATGTCAATGTACTCAACCTTCAGCTTGAAGTATAATCGTAACTTAACTGAAAATCTAATCTCAAAATAATAACAATTAAACAAAAACTGTCATCTATGTTCAATTATCTGAATTAATCCATCAATAACAAAGTTGAAACTCCATAAAACTATGCCTAAGTCTTAAATTCTCACAATTTCAACGTATCAAAGTCGAAGTTCTTACAATTCTCTCCCTTTTAAAAGAATTTCATCCTCGAAATTCATTACTAATCATTTATAAGAATAAAGGAATCTATTAATTAAATGACATTGCTAAACCATTGTCGAATTTATAGCAATGTTCAAAACTCAACCATTACCATACAAAAAGGATTCACCTTTCGTTCCCCGTTAACCCATAACAAAAGGTTTTCATCAATTACCTCTAAATCAACCATGCTTGCACTAGCTTTCCATCAGCCTCCAGCCTCATAAAAGTAGACACGATAAAAATATCTTACCGAAATCTATTTTCAGGGCTGAGAGCTCACGCATCTTTTCAAAAGTGGTACAAGTGAAAATTTAATTGTAGTCGTTTTAAATAAACAAAAAGCTTTTGATAAAATTTAACCATTTCAATATCTAATTTAAAGGCTTTTGATAAAAAACCTTCAAACCACAACAGCTTAACATAAGCGCATAAAGGGAGAACAGCACATTATCAACAAAAAATCTCTATGAACTTTTGAGTTCTAAAACTCATCAAAGAATCACGTTTGTGCAAACATCGCGAAAAATCATTTATCCCACATGCCTGTTTCAAAATCTTTCCTAGAATGCTAATCCTTACAATAATATCTACCCATAACAAACACAATTGAGTCCAATTGCAATGATTAAATAATAAATGCATCATTAACTGAAACTTATAATATATATATATATATATATATATAGGGTCAGTTTCATAACGAACATACCTTATAGAGATCATAATGATACATAGAGTTTTCAAAACTAAAATTCTTATAGCTCAAGCCTTTCCAAAACTTTGAAACTAATTCTTGTCTCCGACCTAGCAAATCTGTCAACCGGCTTTCTATTTTTGAGCATATTTGTTTTAAAAATACATAACAATTTATCATAAAATCATTAAAATTTCCGAAAACATACTAGAAATGTAGACAACTCACTCTCTTCCAAGTTTCGTAATTTTTAAAAAACTCTAGATGTAATAAAAGAGTCTTGAAATTCATGCTTTTTGATGGAAACAGAAATTTTGAAGTTTGAAAAATTCATAACATAGGGTTCATATTCAATTTCATTGGAACAAGTTTCAAAACATTATTTTAGATATCCAGACTAAAACATCAAAAATCTAGATTCAAAATTAGTATGTATGAATTACTACGAATTTCACAACAACCCTCAGTCAGAATAGTTCTCGATAAATTCTCGGGTTACCAATACTCTTTTCTAAACAAGCTTCACTTTAGATCATCACAGACAAATAATTAACAGTATACGAGGTTGTAGACCTCAAGCCGAACTTTAACCTCAACAGACCGACAAGTATTTTGTTATCTACCTATGACTTTCAATAACAAAGAGTGTACGGAATCTTTTAATCTTTGCTTTGGTACCATCTGTAACGCCCGGCTCCCGGAACCCGTTGGGAACCTAGATGTTTTGAAAACATTCCATTCATCACTCTTTAATTATAATAAAGAAAATATCTTTAAAGGCCCAGTAAATTTGGTGCATTACATATCCACATCCTTAGCCTTCTGTCAAGCAAATTAATCTCATTTTCGTAGCATTTTAAATTTATTTTGGCCTCTCAACTTTATTTTCATGAATGCAGTGATTACATTCATGTAAACTCAGTACTCTCTTCACAGTTAATTTTGGCAACATTCTCACTTTATAGGTTCTTCCAACATATAAAGATACAGAGATGTTGGCCGCACAAAAAGACAAACAGTTATGCAGTTGCATGGAAGCACACTAAACTGTTGAACATGCCTAAGACCGCCACCAAATACGGTAAACTACTAAGTGATAATGAGACATACTATAAGATTGAAAAGATTCTTAATTTGTAGAAAATAAGGATAATTTTAGTGTTTTAACATCCTTGTTAATAGCTAACTAAGGCCGGTGGTTTATTTTATTTTCCTGGTTAACCAAAACAGACTTGATGTTAACTTTCTGTCACATAAGTATTGGGTATTGAGTAGGCCAATACTGTCCTCGCATAGAACAGGCAGAAGAAGACTGCTCAACTAACTAGTAAGTAACAATGGCCTACATTTCAATATTTGAGTCTTAATAGAAACTAAACACAAACACAAGCCCCATGATCTCTTTGCTTCTTTGATCACATGGCCATTGATCCCATCTATCCAACATAGGCATATGATGCTGTCCTTGCTCATCTATAAATATATGACTAAACCCTCATTGTTTCTGCACAAAAAACAACAATCTTCTTGTCAGGAAATCCCGTCCAACAAGCTTCTGGTTTCACTTTGTTGAAAATCTTCATTATCCAATGACGATCAACTCAAAAAGACTGATTCAATTAGCCAGAAAGTGGCAGAAAATGGCTGCAATGAAGCGGAAGAGAATTTCCTTCCCAAGAAGAGCAGCTGCACAGAGCTCATCAGTTGCCAATGAGGGCCACTTTGTGGTCTACACAACCGACGGCATGAGATTCACAGTTCCATTGGAATATCTCAGCAGAAATGTCTTCATAGAGCTCCTAAGAATGTCTGAAGAGGAATTTGGACTTCCATCCAATGGACCTATCACTCTGCCATGTGATAGTACTTTCTTGAATTATGTAATGTCATTGGTTAAAGGATGCATGCCGGATGATCTAGAGAAAGCTTTGCTAGCTTCTCTGCCAACATGCCATTCCTCAGCTTCGTCCTCCCTTGCGCTAGGTCAAAGTCCTCAACAGACACTTATATACAGCTATTAGATCTAGTGTATACATTTTACAGTTTGGCTGTAGTATACTTTCTTCAGTTTTGTAAACATCAAATGAAAATTCTCTTTCGTTGATAATTTCTTTCTCCGAACGAATGGCTGAATCTCTATATAAAGGACATAGAATTCATCTAAATAATGATATTTGGTGAGTCATCAAGATTTGATAATAGAGGTCATCCACTCACTCCTGAAATTTTGTTACTGTTGCAAAGTATGATGAAAGATTTATTCTGAAAATCGTTATCTAGTCGGCACAATATTAACAGATTTGATGAAGGATTATCTGATAAAAGTCCTTCAGCTTATTATTTGTCCTGTCATGAGTGGTAAAGGTTTATGTACTATACTTCGCATTTGTCATCAGGCCTTAACTCTGTGAAATTATGGGTGATTTAAGCCATAATCCGCATTAAATGGAGTCTCCTGTGCTAAGAATTGGAAAACTCTCCTAAGAAATAAAGCAGAAAATTTAGGTAATGCCAATTCTACAACAAACATGTGGGAAGACTGGAAAGCTGCGGCAAAATTCTTACATGTTCTCTATGTTGCTGAACTTAGTTCACCAGAAATATGCCTTGTTAATTTCTTGATAAAAGAATTAATTCATGTACTCTAGGAAGCATTTTCATTAAACTAGAATTATTGACCATTAAGTTTGTTTGCTGGCAAGGCATGGAGATGTATTATGTATGTAACCATACTCTTTGTCCTAATGCTCTAGATTCTAATCTTTACTGTTTTTGTAGATGTATTCGAGGTTTATAGGTTGTTAAAGGACATAACAACTTCCAGATATCATATCACTAGGGAATTTTCTTGTTTCTCAGTAATGTTGCACTTGGTGAATTACTTGATGCTAAAACTTCGGAAATTTCATTAGACCCAAAGAATTTTGATGGTGGCCATGAGCCAAAAATTACGTTTCCTTTTTGGCCACAAGACAAATTTCTTAGTTACTTGGTTGAACTAATTTCTTGCATAAATCTCCAAAAGATGAAATGTATTCAGGCCCTAGTGTTATAAATAACAATTGACAACCCACTTCCATTGCATCCCAGTCAAAACAAAAATCCGGTTTTCAAGTTCTGATTAGATATTATTCACAGTTTTCTCTCCTCCATGATCAGTTCCAAGAAACTCGTCGAGATGGCAAGCAAATGGGAAATTTCTACTGTCATCAAAAGGAAGAGAATTTCACTGCCTAAGAACGAAGCCGGACTTGTGAATAGTACAGCACAGCTTGCTTACAAGGGGGCCATTTCGTTGTCTGTACGATTGATCAAGCCCGATTCTTGATTTCTTTTGGAGTACCTTAGTAAAAGGATTTTCAGAGAACTATTGAAGTTGTCTGAGGAGGAGATTGGGTTGGAGATCGACAGGCCTATCACATTGCCATGTGCTGCATCCTTTATGGATTACGTAATCTTGTTTCTACAACGAGGTGCTGATAAGGATGTAGAAAAGTTTTTGCTAATTCCTGTTGTCACCAGTTGCCGCTCATCACAATATCTTTTCCATGAAGGGCAAACAGAGCAGCAACTACCCGTTTCTGCTCATTAAATGAAGCAGAATTCTTTTGTAAATATTCACTAGGTTTAAGTATAAATTGTGTTTTGTGTAGAAACTTGATGTCGACACACTCCATGATCCGGTACACATGCAATGTTTGATCAGATTGTAAAGTATAAAGCTTCTTTGCCACAGATGCATATTAGCATTACTCTGCTGCTTTTAGACAACGGTATATTTAAGCCCACATGTTGTCTGCATCTACTTTATCTGCCAGCAGAAACTTGCTGGTATAAAGCTTATGACTTTAGGAAGCAATAAAGTTTCTTGGATGATGATTTGCTTTTTAAACAAGAAATCTGAACCTCTTTCAGTTAGGCTATATTGAGCCACAGAAATTCTGTCTGGCAGATCACAAGCATCTTGCCGGGTCGTTTGTCCTTGTTCAGTCTGTTTCGAAAATTATAAATGCAATGGTACTCCTGCTCCTGTAAAACGAATTAGCGATCTGCATTCATGTGGTTTAAAATTTTTCTTGTGAATTTAAGCCAACACCAATTTTAGATCCACTTGGCAGGAAGAAATTAAATTGGCATCCTGCTGTGGTCCACCAGCATGTGTCAAGTTTTACACATAACCAAGCATGCGTCGGCCTAGATATCAATTTCTCCCTGGTATCACATGGTTTTGTTTATCATATGCCCCTGCACAAAGAAAGCAACAATGAAGGACTGTCTCTAGCCTGGATACTATATAACATATCAACTTAACGTAAATTCATTGCATTTCAGTATTCTTGAGATCCAATACCCCGACTCTTAAAACTTACTAGATCCTTCTCGTTAAAAATAGGAAACATGATTAATCCAAAGAAGCTAATGAAATTGGCAAAGAAGTGGCAGAAACTGGCTGCAAGCAGACGCCTAAGAATCTCATTGCCAAGAAACACTGCTGGGGCTGCTGATGCGGAGAGCCGCATCACATCATCAACGGCCGAAAAAGGTCACTTTGTTGTGTACACAACTGATCAGATACGCTTTGTGATTCCATTAAGGTATCTCAAAAACAACATCATCAGAGAGCTATTTAGAACAGCAGAAGATGAGTTTGGACTGCCAGGCAGTGGACCTATCACGTTACCATGTGATGCAATAGTCATGGAGTATGTAGTCTCTTTGATTCGAAAGCACGTGACAAAAGATGTGGAGAAGGCGATACTCATGTCTTTGAGTGTTACTGGCCATTGTTTAGCATCTTCATATCTCCATCAAGAGCAATATAATCAACCACTGATTTGCAGCTTCTAAAGCAAACTTTAGCATGGTTTGATCTTTGAAAACAGCTTATAGAATAGTATTGTAAAATTTATACACTTAATGCAAATTCAATTTCCTGCATTTGTTGTTTTTGTTGAGGCAAACTAGTATTCTTATTTTACTACCAGTACGTAATGAAGTTTAAAAAATAGACAAATTGCGTTTATTATAAACCATCACTAAATTTAGTGGTCTGACGAATTTTGAAACTAAACTAATATGGTAGGACTTTCATTTCTTTCAAAGAATTTTTCCACCAAGGAAGAGAAACCCTGAAAGCAAAAGCTGCACAAAAATGTGAAGGGTGGCTACCTGCAGTTGATTTCTCTAGAATTACGGAACATTAATGGTAGTGCTTGCATGATATTCACCACAGTTGTGCACTGGGATTATGTTTACCATAGGTTTGGAACTCAGAAAGATATTTATTTACCGCACCGCTGGGACTGAAATGAAACTGTGTCTGGACATCCGATTTCTGGGCTTGGTTTATGTTGTTAAACCCCTTGGCAGCAACCGAAAAAGTAACTTATTTGCTCTGGATTGATGAGTAGATAACAAACATTTAACACAATATGCCAGCCATTTCTGTAAATAATCTATTCTTACAATCACAAGCTTTTTCTTTCCATGAATCCTTGCAACGCAGAAGCTGAATTTAAGGAACTGTCCCCCGCTTTGCAAATATTTAACCAACATAAATTAGCTTGCATTCTACTTAACTGATAACAAGTTCATTGGCAACATGATCACCACTAAGAAGCTGATCAAACTGGCAGGAAAGTGGCAAAAACTAGCAGCCATAATTCGAAAAAGAATCACCCCCCCCCCCCGATATTTAAGGGTGATTATGCAGAAAAATGTTACATGAAAGCCACTTTTGTCGTGTACACTATTGATCATAAACAATTTCTGCTTCCGTTGGAGTATCGTAACAACAATGTTGTTCAAGAACTATTGGAATTAGCAGAAGACTTTGGACTGCCAACCAATGGCCCTCTCACAGTTCCCTATGATCCAGCCTTCATGGAGTATTTAGTCACTTTGCTTAGGAACAATGCCGATAAAGATGCAGAGAGACCTCTTCTCACATTGATAGCTGGTAGTCATCGTTCATCATCTTCATATATAGAACAAACCAATCAGAAATTTCTAATTCATGGCCTCTGAAGCATATTGCTACCTTGATATTTTAAGTGTGTAACAAAAATTGTAGCTTGATATAAATTGAAACACAGAAAAATTCTTTCCTATTTCATGTTCTCCTTCTGCATCATGGATCAGTTCATTATCATTTCCACAGCATCAAATTTTCCGAGCCAGCGGTGTAAGTTATCTGATCAGATGTTGCAAATGTCATAAACTATATATCAGTATATCAGTAAAAGCAAATCAACATAGTCATTAACACAAAAATTTTATAAGCTGTCGCATGTAATTTCATATATGGGGCTGTAGCATCTCTAGTCAATAAAAAAAAGTACTGTACAACCATATTTCATTGAAATCATCCGAAACAACTGATAAGCTGTGGCATTATAGCACCGCAGTAGTTCTTCCACATTCATTTACACTTGAAGGAGCATTCCATGCACTTTGATAGACTTTCAGAAGCACATAAAGAAAATGCAAACAGAATTCCACTAATATGGACAAATAAAGAAGTTACTATCATTTTGAGGACAAACCAGAAATATAACATTAACCCAATTCAATGCTTGAGTGTGAGTAATCTGATTTATGTCAAGATATCAGAACCTGATCCATAGGAAGACTACTTTGAGCCACAGAATTATTCTGTTTGTCCCCATTTTGCAGGTACATCACCAAAAAACGCTTAACTATATGAAATTTGTAATGCAACAACATCACCAAAATGAATGACATTGCATACTTATAAGACAGCTATAGCTGACATAATGAAGTGGGTTGATAATGTCTGAGACTTTTTGCCATTGGCAGTGTTGGGATGGAATGCCATCAAACCAACCGGCAGGAAGAGAGTGAAGTAGTTCAATGCAAGGCTCCACCTTGAGAGCCATTCATGCTCTCCTATCATGTGGCTTTGCCTCCCTAATGTCCCTGCACGTGAGAAACAACATTAATGGGATTGTCTTTAGATTTATGACTATATAACAAACCCATTTCGTTAGCATTCAATCCAACAAGCACAGGATTTTAGAGTTTGATGATCCAATAGTCCTTTCTCTCATTTGCTTCGGATCTTCTTTCTAATAAACAAGAAACAACATGATTAGTCCAAAGAAGCTAATCAAAATGGTAAAAAAATTGCAGAAGCCGGCTGCTAGCAAGCAGAAAAGAATCTCATTCCCAACAACAGGGCCTGTCGATGAAGAGAGCGACAGCACGTCATCTGTGTCTGGTAAGGGTCACTTTGTTGTGTACGCTACCGATGCGAAGCGCTTTGTTATTCCTTTGGCATATCTTAAAAACAATGTCATCAGAGAGCTCTTTAAAATGGCAGAAGATGAATTTGGACTGCCAAGCTGTGGACATATCACGTTGCCATGTGATGCAGTTTTCATGGAGTATGTAGTCTCTTCGGTACAGAGAGGTGCACCAAAAGAGGGAGAGAAGGCATTGCTAATGTCCTTAGCTACTACTCGCTGTTTACCATCTTCGTTCATCCATCAGGAGCATAGCAACCAACATCCATTCATTTTCGGCTTTTAAGGCAAATTTACTTTTTGAAATACAAAGCTGTAGCTTGATAGTTGTTAATCTTAATGAACATACACAGAGATTTTCTCAAAGTTGTCTGGCTTCTACTAACTCTAAATAGTCAAGATCATGAAGGCCTTTTTGTTACCAGTATCTAACAAAAAGGAAAAGGCAAACTAAAATAAATCAAGCAATCTGAAAAATTTCGGCTAATCCAGAGGATAAAGACATATCTCTATTCATATATACCTTCATAAAGGTGAAAACATGCATAGATCAACAAGATCATGGCACAGAAAACAAAAGAAAAACCATGGAACTAGAAACAAAGGAAGTAGATATGATACTATTGTACATATTTTCATGTTATCATATCAAGCTTGTATTTTTCTAGCAGTAACAAATATTAAACTTCACCATTTGGTTCCAAAAATAAGTGAAATATAATGAGCCTAAAGTAAACAAATGACAGGTCATTGCAAAATCTGTCCTGCCAGAGTTAGTAGATTCATCGTTTATATGCGGGAGCTCTTTTCTTTGGACAGGATTCGTTGAGAAGAAAAAATCATTCGGAAAAGGCTGCAACGAATGAGATTGCTTTCAACGTAGTTATTTTGCCGGAGAAGTTGGGCCTTCTTCCCAACATTTCCCATGAGATTGCTTCTTTTATTGATGTTACTTATGATCAAGATCAAAGTTTCCGTAAACTTTATCGAGATCAATCCAAATCAAATTTACCACATAAATTAATTACAAAAAGCAGTCCAAAGATGTTGAAACTTATTATTTACCATAAAAACTTTCTGTACAATCTGAAAAATGTAATTTTGAACACTATTTGAATTAGAAACTAGTACATGCTGGTTCCATAGCCCTTGAGGTAAAGATGATGATAATGACCTGCAAGAGGTAATTACTAACACAAGCTTAGCTTTCTCCTTATCCTGTGCCAGCCTTCTTCATACTTCAGGAAAAAAGAATCACGTGGAAACATTATAGGGCCATTTTCGGCAACCCAAACTCCTCCACGGACATTCTCAAAGAGTTCTTTAAATATGTCACCGTAAAGATATGGAACCGGAATCACAAAACGCCTATTATCCGTAGTGTAAACAACAAAATGACCCTTGTCAACCGCGGCCGGTGAACCGTTTGAATTCATAAAATTTTTTGACCTTTGTGACAAGGTTCTTTTTTATTCCAATTTCAGTTCCACTTTGTTGCCATTTTCATGAGCTTCTTGGTACTGAGCATGCTGTTGAAGAGAGCTTCTTATACCACTATGAATCCTATCGTTTGCCTGAGTAATCAAATAATCAGAGATGTGCTTGTTAAGTATTCAAATGGCTGAAGATCTTTCCATCACATGCAGCTTTTCTTGTGATAAGTCACATTAGTTGCAAAATCACGTGATGTTGTTAGGAACCCGACGCCATGGCATGTCAGATTCTGCCGGAAAGCCAACGAATCAAAGTGGAGCATGCCCAGAGAATATCCATCGAATTTGCAAATAGTCTCACATCGCAATGGGTCCGATATTCTGCAAAAATCAGGGGAAATACCAACTCCTGATGTCTACTGAACAGATCAATAAACAAAACATGTGCTAAAAGTCGTGAAGACTAATGAGCATGCATATGACATTGTCCTATGCATAAACTTGTCCCATACATGACCTTGAAAGCAAATGGCTAATAAGTTCATAGGCCTAATCATCAATAACTTTGGCCCTCTCGGTTTTACTTTGTAATTGCTTAAGAGACATCGACAAAGCCAATAAAATTATGTGATCCGTATCACTTGAATCAGTAGATTCTGCAGTCCAAACGCTGACTGGCAAGAAATGAACTCTTTAAAAAACTCTATTAAAGGAAGTTAATTTGAACCACATATGCACCTCTCTTCTGGAGTTCACTCAGAACATGTTGGAGCCAACGGTCTATAATGTGTCTTCGTGGACATAGCCAAAGATCTGCTAAATCATTTTCCCTTGCCAAATTGAAGTAGTTCTTCATGATACTCGTTAATGACATAGCCAGTTGAGGCCTATCCCAATTTTGTGGCTCTCACAGACTCACCAAGCAATGAAGATTGAAAAACTCATGACCGGCAGCGCTTTAATCTCCCAATCAGCACATGAATTTGCACCCAAGAAGCCTTAAAAATAGAACCTCACATGCAAAAGAACTTTAGTTATACAAAGCCAACGCCATTGCGTTGCTTTCCTCTCAATCCAGACAATTAAGGAACTAAATCTCCTAACACAACATGATGATTAGCCCCAAAAAACTCATCAACATTGCAAGAAAATGGCAGAGACTGGCTACCCTCAAAGAGGAAAAATTTTCATTTTCTAGATTCAGCAATTCATAAGTAGCGGAAAAGGGTCATTTTGTTGTGTACACAACTGAAGAAAGCCCGTTGGTGTTCCCCATTTCATATCTTAACAACTAAACATTTGAAGAACTCTTGAGTATGTCTGGAGAAGAATTTGGCTTGCCAAGCAATGGACCAATCACATTACCATTTGAAGCAATGTTCATTAATTATGCAGTCTCTTTGATTCAAGGATGTGTTGAAAGAAACTTGAAGGAAGCTCTGCTTAATTCTACAGTTATTACTAAATGCTCATTATCTCATAATTATTTTCATCATGATCACGCTAATAGGCAGCAGCTATTGGCTTGTAGTTGTTGAGTTGGTCATCAGATGATCACGAAAATCTTGTAAATGATGCACACAAGTCATTACACTTCAATTAATTTTATAGAAATTTTTTTTAACCAACTTTTTTTTTATCAAACCTTTTTCCCCATTGATTAATTAATTAATTGGAAACACCCTATGTAGCACTTTTTTTTTTATCCTATATACAATTAGCAATAAAAATCTAAAATAAGTTACTTCAAGAGAGAGAGAGAGAGGTGTGAATGGTGAGCAAGTTGCAAATTCAAAACATCTTAGTTTTAAAGTCATGAGAGTCATTATAGATTGTGTACATATGTAATATTTTACATGCCAAAGATCATTTTCCCATCCTCGAGGACTAATTTACAAAGAAATTATTTATTAATCAACAAAAAGGTTATAATGAAACAGCCAGTTTTTCATTAGTTATATAATCTCGTTTAATTAGAAGATTATGTTCTCTATCAAATAAAAATCGTATGAATAAGATTTTCCATTTGCTGGACAAGTTTAGACCGCAGGTAGCCGGCAACATAAATTAATGCTTATATTCCTAATTAGCAAAAAGATTACAGATGACAAATTTGAAAAGAATAAATCAAGATTGCAAGCTGACGAAATCTTTTTCTGTTAGAAAGCTTGGATTCCGTCGTTGTTGCTCTTTAAAATTCTTCAAGATTAATTGCAGCAACTTGTGCATTAATATTTAGTAGGGGCCTGCTAAATTATGCGCATGCGAAGAGCTTTGGACCCCTCCATTGCACAATTTTTACTTTTCTATTGATTATATTCATGGTAAAATATTCTGAGGCAAGAACTTAAACACTGCGATTTGTTGAACCAACTGATTTGAATAATTAAAGTCAATCGATTGAAAAATTCTACTAAGTTTTGTCAGCATGGTAGTTCCTGAAGCATTATCCAATCTCCATTGCCAAAAAGAAAGATTAAAAATAAAAATACTACAAATTACGCTTGTAACCTTAAACATTTTAACATATTTGAACGGTGGATTTTGAAGCATGACCAGGATGTGAGTATATTTGACAAAAGAACTGTTCCTTTTGCATACTTAGTCTTAGTATAACGGTCCTTTAATGGAACTTGCTGCACTAATTCAAAAACAGACGGTTCAGGATATGCAAGTTTCATGTAGCCCTCGTCTAAAATAAACACTTGTGCTTAGGTAAAACAAAAATCAAATTAAATCAAATCAAATTTTCATGTAGTGTATACATGGCCTAAAATAAATACCCATTTGTGCTTAGAAAAAGAGAGACAAAAATTTAATGAGCCATTTTCTAAACGTAAACACCCACCTCTGAGACTATGAATAAAATAAAATAAACATGTGGTTAATGCAGATGGTAGGTAAATAAAAAATAAGGTTTGAAAGGAAGCGTCTCTGTTGATTTCCTTTTGCAGTTAGAAATTGACCAATTTGATTTCAGTGTTTGTTCTTCAAATATTACATGCAGCTTTCTTCCATAAACGACAACAAAGAGGCTGCTTCGTTAATAATTAACCTCGAAATATCGAAATATTTTAAAATAGCCACCAACCATGTTTCGGCCGGAGAATTTATGTTTATTTAAAATAAAAATAAAATAAAAGCTACATGTGAGAGAGAGTGAGACACAAGAACTTAATTTTTCTGAAGGACACTGTACTGAATTATCAAAGTGGATAGTTTGAATGGATTAAATTTCATTGGTTTTGGTTAATTACGCCTGGAGTTTCGTCAGACACTTAAACCTAACATACAGTTTCAGTCTCCGAACAAACCACAGAAAAGCCGCCAAACCAAAAAAGTCAAAGTCAATATTTGAATTCAGCACATTGCTTTCCCCACATTAAAAGGAGTCATAAAGAGGAAACTCCCGCAAAGTAATAACAATGGCATTTCCTATACGGATCCGCAAAACCCTGAATCCAGTCAAAATGTATGATGGTGGGTAGGAGACATCAAAGTGGTAGCAAGATTCAGAGGACATCACAATTCATCTAAGCAAATAATACACACAAAAGCAAATCGTATTTACAAGCATCAACACCGCATCATGTTCCTCCACTTGTCCTTCAAATCAACCTGAGACAAAATTAAGTTTTAGGTCAATAAAAAGAATAATTCAACCCAAAAAATAAATAAATAAACGACACTGCAGATCAGCACACAGCAAAATCACCTCGGTTCTCTCATCAAATGCTCCAGGGTTGGATTTTAAAATCAGCTTCCAGTTTCCTTTACCAAACCTTCATCACAGAGAAAAAAAGAGAATCAGATGGGAAAAGTAGAGATACACTGGTCAAAATATTTTTTGCTCCACTATTTGCATAGAAGCAAGAGCAATAAACTTCAGTGAGTCTTATTATGATCTAAAAAATCCTATTTCTCTTTAATTTGTAGACGAGAGAGGCATTACAATCCCACCCACCTCACTGACTTTGTCCACACAGAATACACTGATGCACAGACTCAACTGGGAGTATACTTGGTTAAATAGAATATATCAAACTCAAAAGAATAAGAAGTCTAGACTTTTTCAAAGGTTTTTGTTAAGGGAATCACATACTGTTCCACGCCCTTCATTAAAGCATCTTCTTCCTCAAGACTCCACCTTTTCTTCTTCCTCCTCCTGGCAAATTTGGTGACATCATGATTCTTCAATGGTGATACAGCCTTTCTCTTTGGACTAGGTAAGTGAAATCTATTCCTTTGATTGGATGGTCCTTCATCAATTGAATCATCCCACTACAAAAAATGCCCATGACGATAGACATACTTAAAAATAATATAGACCAAAAAATTTAAAAAAATATCGATCTAAGCAAAGAATTCAACATAATATTCTCGACAACTTCATGGACCAAACAGGTTGTACAATAGAAGTTTACAGCATTTCCAAAACTATATGAATTGAAAAATAAAAAAATTAAAAATTAAAAAATGGGGCTGTTCAACAATGAAACTGGAAAGAATCATTCTCTGAACTTCCTTAATATATTCATCCACATTTTGCTAATCAAACAAAACAGATTTACATCTCTTAAGCAAGGTAAAAAAGGTAGAACAAAAACACTCTTCAGGAACAAAAAGACATACACCACACTTGCGCTAACAAGCAGGAATAATTTCTAAATCATGTAAAATAGACAGAGGAAACAGATGACAGCAACCACTACGCAATATAATGTAAAATTACAGACATCATCTGCAAGACACAATATGTTAGCCGTAGCCACACAAATTGAAGATGACGAAAACAAACAACAAATAAGCACCTCATATGCGTGAGCAGTACTATTCCTTTCCATCAAGCTGGATTTAGGCACATTACTCTGATGACTACAAGATTCATCTCTCCGATTGCCCTGGTTATCTTGGAGAGGTTCCGACTGAGCATCAACAGATGGATTCAACACAGGTTTATCCACATTAGTCTCCCTCCCCACAGAAGGTTCAGGAATCTGATTTGCTCTGGCCATGCCAGACACCACAGCCTCAGCCTGTCGTAGAGCATCAGGGAGAGGGTCTGTTACAATAGCTTGCAACTCCAAAGAACTGGATTTAAGTGCTTCTTGTACTTTATTAACTTCTGGGGTGGGCAAGGTATCATATTGACTACAATGCTCATCTGAGCTCAAGTCCTCATTATCAATAATCCTAACTGGTCCCCTTGGGCGTCTATGAGAAGCAATGTGCTTCCGCTTTGGCTGCACATTTTCCTTCCGAATTCCTAAAACAAAACATGCATGCCTAGTTTAGATGTAACAACAAACCATATCAATAACAAGCAGCAGTCCAAGTGAATTTTTTTTGTTTTTCAAATTTTCACCTCAAAATCAAAGAATCAGACACTGCTACGAGTTTATCAAATATTTGAAAACAAAGAAATGGAAAATTAGATACAAAAAAGCTACCTTTGCCTTTCTCTTTGCCTTCGACTACTCCATGGTCTCTCCCTCTTTCCGCCGCTGCAGCTAATTCTAAAAAAGTGGGTCCCATGCTGGCCCACGCTTCTTCTAAATACGTTTTAATCACTTGCCGCAAGGCGTCGTCGCTTCGAGTATTCTTCTCCAACAGTTTCGTGTTGTCCTCGTTGGACACGGCGGCAGCATCCCGAATCGCCGCCTCCATCGACCTCGTGATAGCGATTCCCTCTTTCTCATCCAAATCTCGGATAGCTTTCAGGTTTTCTAGAATCGTTTTGGAGACCGAAGCGTCTCCGTCCGAGGAAATTTGGGACTGTATAGAACGGAGGAGGAGGGTTTTCTTTAAACGGAAATTGTTGTTGTTTGAAACGGGGATTATCGCGAGGATTCTGTTGATTAGTTGATCGGACGGTGAATTTCGAAGTAGGAATTCGATCACCCACCGTGAGATGTCTTCGTCCATGTTATAATTTTATTTGGATTTTTATTATCACGCAGAGCTCTCTCCTCTCTTCTCATTAGAGTCTGTGCCTATCCCCTCCGAAAAACAGCGACGTGCGAGCAGCATTCAAGCTCCGGAACATGAACATCTAGCAAGCTCCGGCGACGGTGCAGCAGTTACAGTAAGATATTAGGGATTCAGCGAGTGAATTGCTTTGGTTTTCTTTTTTTTTTTTTAACCCCCCAAGAATTATTCAGTTAATAATCCGGATCCGGATTTGCGAATTCGGTTAGATCTGGGGCCGGATCCACATCATTCAGGATATGTATGGTCGGTGAATGTAGTCTAAAATAACCAACCCCTCGGGAGTTGGGAGTTAGGAGTTCGGGAGTTGGGATTACGAATAACAGAAATCAAAATAAACTTTCCTGTAGTCAAGTCATGTTCTAACAATACCCACTTGTGATTGGAAAATGAAAAGCAAAAATTTAATGTATCCATTTTCTAAACTAAAATTCCAACTTGTGAAATTGTGATTAAAAGAGGGAAAATATATATATATATATTTATTAAACACGTGGCTCATGCAGCTGGTAAATAAATGTAAAAAAAAAAAAAAGTTTGGAAGGAAGCATCTCTGCTGATTGGCATTTTGCTGTTAAAAAACATGTGACTAATTCAATTTAGTGTTTGTCGTTGTCCTCTCAAATATTACATGCAATTCTCTTTCATAAAATAAAAGACAACAAAAGAGGCTGCTTGATTTAATTATTTCCCCCAAAAAAAAAAAAATTCTAAGATCGCCATCAACCAACCATGCTTTTGGCTGCACAATTTAGCTGTGGAAATTTAATCAAACATGGGAGAGCGAGACGCAATAAGTTGATTAAAATATTGATGAAGGATACTGAACTCGATTATCAAAAGGAAATTTACTAAAGCCCATTGGATTGATTAATTACCAGAGAAAAAAGCATTACAACTCAAGTTTGACTAACAGTTTCAATCTCTTAACAACCACCAAAATGGCAGAAAAAAGAAAAAAAAAAGGCCCAAGACTATGACTATTATTAAATAATATATATTCACTAAGTAGTAAACAAGTTGTAAATTTTAGTTATTTTCTTCTATCTTGATGTTTTCATTTACAAAATACATATAAATGTGTACGTACAGTTAAATCTAAGTTTTTTAAAAAGAAAAAACATCACATTAAAAATTGACCCTAGAGTTAACATTATTCAATTTTTTAGAAAAATTTTAGAATACAATGATATATTATATCAGTCATACAATAAATAAATAATATTACAATAAGTGTCTATTTATTTTGAATACAAATCATACAAGTAGTAATTATTTTATATTTAATTACCCATGATATACATACATCAATTAATTATAATATATATATATATATATATATATATTCTAGAATTTCTCAATCTTTTGATAAGTTAGTACATTAATTAGCCAATTGTCTAATTTTATCCATTCTTTGAGCCGCCTGTGCAACTAAATAGACTTAAAATAAATGAACAATAAATGCTATGGTATAATGGAAACAAGAGACTTGCAAAAAGAATCCATCTTATAGTTAGCAGTACTTATTTGAATTCATCAGCAGTCTGTATATTATCCTTAGCTCAAATTTTCCACTAGTACGAGAGAAACGTGATAAAGAAAATATAAAATATTCAACTAAAAATTGGATAACATTTACAACTTTGTTTTGACTCAAAAATAACAAAAAAAGAAAACCCCAAGGACCCCTTTGCTTTTTTATTATGTTCATATTTTCCGGCTCTTGTTTCAAAACCACGTGTATTAAATTAAACAAAGGGGAATCTTCAGTTTATATTATTGTGATCGTTCCTTAAAATATAAAAATGCAAAAGAGATTTAGTGTATCTTTTAACCTATCTATCATGTGAAATCATTGAAGTAATATATCTTTTATTGAAAGCATCCACCAATTAAAGCTAATAAATAGGACAAAACTACGATAGCTAGCAATAAATCAGATTATAGAGAATAACTTTCTTTAATATTTTGTGATTAATACTTCCCACGTTCTAAGCATTCTCTATAACAAATATTAAATTATAAATTTCTTTGATTCTTTGTCTATACAAACCAAAAATAATTTTTAAAAAATTATTATAATATCCACATATGTGTTACAATATGATGTCTACTAAGAATTTAAATATATATATATATATTTATTTATAAAATATAGTCTAATCTACTCTATTACCCATCGGAAGAAATCAACCCCTTTTCTAAATTAAGAGCCCCATGTTTCATAGCTCGACCTAGTGCAAAATCAAAATATATATATATATATATATATATATAGAGAGGGCCAAGAGTTATCCCGGTGACAAAAATACTTCAAAATTGCGTTTCCACGTATGTTCGTCTTAATTTGAGCTGTATTGCATGTGATTCTTCCTCTAAAAACTCTTATAATTGATTTGCATAATTTTTTTGTTTTATTTGGAGACTTCATTAATTCCCAGTCAAAATTGTGCCAAATGAAGGTGAGACAGTGATTTCATGGTTAATGTGTACTTACGTTTGCACATGCTGACCAAATTAAATATTCTGATTTTGCCGCAGTTGCAGACCAAATTGATTGGCAAATAGACGATAACTTGATCAGCAGAAATCTAGACCAACATTTAATAATTTATTTCTCGCTACATACTTTAAATGTAACTAAGGCCTAGTATATATACACACACACACAAAAGCAAATATTTAATTGTTGGTATACAGAGGTATAGTTGAAAAAATTAAGAGAAAAGAAAGTTTCAAAAATGAGTGAAGCTGATGAAGCAAGTAGTTATTCCTATCCTGTAACACCAAGACTAGCTTCAACGCCGGCGACGCCGCCAATATCGGCTCCTCCGTCACAGCTTCACTCACCATCGCTATCACGATCGCCGCTGCTTGCCGTGGGTGACCAAATAGAACCAGCAGGCAAAACCCCAAGAACTTCAACACCAAGAAATGCAACTCCAAGAAATTTAACACCAAGAATAAGGACTCCACGATTTATTACTCCTTTGGGAAGCCCTATCAGAAAGGCTCTTAAATTAACGAGGCTTGATCCTCAAGATGCATGGCTTCCCATCACTGAGTCCAGGAACGGAAACGCTTACTACGCTGCGTTTCACACTCTTTGTGCTGGAATTGGTATTCAAGCTCTTGTTCTTCCTGTCGCCTTTCCTATTCTTGGCTGGTAAATAAATAATTAAACTGACTAATGATTTTTCTTAATTTACTTTTCTTCCTCTTTCTAATCAGCTTGTGCTGTAATTAATTTTCATTTTAGGGCTTGGGGGATTATATTCTTGACGTTAACATTCATCTGGCAACTTTACACTCTATACATATTGGTGCAACTCCATGAAAATGTTGAAACCGGCATGCGTTATAGCAGATACCTTCAACTTTGTGGTGCAACTTTCGGTAAAGCTTTTATGTATTGTTATATCTATAAACGTCGGATGAGTAGTTTCACTGTACAGCCCTCTTCAAGTTTATTTATAGTTATTTCTACACTTCTGCCCCATATTTTTCTGATCGAAATAGGAAATTAGAAATAGTTAATTTCTTGAAGTGTTTGAAATTAATAGACGACCCCACGATCAAATATGTATATAGGTGAAAAGCTTGCAAAATGGCTTGCCTTCGTGCCGCTGCTGCAGCTATCGGCGGGAACGTGCGTTGCCCTGATCATCGTAGGAGGCACATCAATGAAGACGTTCTACCAAATCACGTGTGGCGCAACATGCACTTCGCAGCCACTTACAACAGTCGAATGGTACCTGATCTTCACTTGTGCTGCCGTTGTCCTATCCCAGCTGCCCAACTTGAACTCCATCGCCGGCGTCTCGCTCGTCGGAGCCATCACGGCCGTTGGATATTGTACCATCATATGGGTCGTCTCAGTTGCTAAGGGCAGGCTGCCCGGTGTGTCCTACAATCCAATT
Organism: Aegle marmelos; assembly: GCA_030449875.1. Taxonomy (NCBI): domain Eukaryota; kingdom Viridiplantae; phylum Streptophyta; class Magnoliopsida; order Sapindales; family Rutaceae; genus Aegle; species Aegle marmelos. The sequence goes on from JASUUL010000058.1 coordinate 5,926,308, forward strand.
CAAACCGATAAAGAAGGTGTTGTTAGGGCTGTTGATGTTCTTAACGCTCTTGGGATCATTGCTTTCGCATTCAGAGGCCACAATCTTTCTCTTGAAATTCAGGTAAAATCACAAATTCCTTTGTTTCTGTTCTTAATTATAAATAAATTAATCAAGTTACTTGGGAATTCAAATTATTAGACTTGATTAATTCAGAGATTCTTTATATATTATTTTGGGGAATCTTAGGAAAGTAAAAACCTAGGTTGCTTAAGCATGTATTAGGAAGCTATAATGTTTTATGCAACTCTTAGTTGTGGATATCCACACTTTACCGTACTATTTTAATCTTTCTTTATAATGTGTGAATTAAAAAAAAAAAAATAGGTTTTGAATTGTTTTGGTGTATATAAAGATACGTCAATTAAATTCTTGTAACAGATGCCTTTCATATAATTACATCGTAACGATGTACAATCAAACACAGACGTAAGAATTATTCCACGGGTCAGACGAAGCATCCAAAATTTTTCTCTAATTAAATGTGCGTGAGTAGAATTTCGAGAAATAGAAAACGTACCCGAGTAGTGACGTGTGAATCTGAAAGAAAACGCACAGAGTAAAATACTGCCCGTTCCAAAATTTTGACCTTTGACTTTTAGGCAAAACAAGAAAGCGTCGGCGTCGCACTAATTTATAAAGGAATTCGAGGGCTTTTTCGATTTTGTTATTGGTTTATTTACCTTCTGTGAGATTGTAACTGATGATGAGAATTAAGTCAAAAAATTTTAACATTTTTTTAATTCCTTGCCGTCTATTCTACGCAAGTAAATTAAAGGTTTTTGAAATGAATTGGTTATACTTGGAAATGTAATTTCCTTAATCACTGCACTTGGTTTAGGACCACAGCCTCACACTCGTAAGGAAAATGATTCACGCTCTCACAATAATATTGTAGAAGTTTATTTTAAAAGTTTTTTTTTTCTTGTGAATATAGTTTTTCCTTGTAAATATAGTTGATATTTTTTTTTGTAAATATAGTTGACGTCTCTCAGATATTAAAAAAATTTAAATTTAAATAGTATTATATTAAATTTAATATAAATTAATCTTAACATTTATATTATTGTAAATATTATATAATATATTATAATACGAGGAATAGTCCCATAAAAAAATATTATTTGCTTTTCAGAGATTGAAGAACCCAAATTAATTTCTAATAAAACTTTGATTGGATGCAGGCCACAATGCCTTCAAGTGAGAAGCATCCATCGACTGTGCCCATGTGGAAGGGAGTCAAATTTGCATACCTTATTATTGCAACGTGCTTATTCCCTATTGCAATTGGAGGCTACTGGGCTTACGGCCAATTGGTAACAAATCTTCTTTCTAATTCTCATCAAAATCTATCTTACCACTTTTACACAATATTGTACATGCAATCTGATTCAAGGGAAAAAAAAAAAAAAATTTAACAGATACCAAGTGGGGGCATGCTTGTAGCCTTGATTGCATTCCACGCCACCGACACGTCGCGGTTTATCCTAGGACTGACAAGTTTGTTTGTGATTATAAACGCGGTAAGCTCATTCCAAATCTACGGGATGCCAATGTTTGATGATTTGGAGTCACTATACGTACGGAGGAAGAAGCAGCCGTGTCCGTGGTGGCTCCGGGCGCTTATCCGGGCTATCTACGGATTCTTCATGTTCTTCATTGCGGTGGCAATCCCATTTCTGGGAAGCGTGGCCGGTCTAATTGGAGGAATTGCATTGCCTGTGACGCTAGCTTATCCGTGTTTCATGTGGCTTAAGGTTAAGAAACCAAAGGCACATGGGCCTATCTGGTGGCTCAATTGGGCACTGGGTGTCCTCGGAATCATTCTGAGTGTGCTTGTGACGGCTTCTGGGATTTATGTTATTGCTGACACTGGCATTAAGCTCAACTTCTTCGATCCTCAGTAGTTGATCAAATTCATTTGTAGGGTCGATCTTAGGAGTGACAATTATTTTACGTCCCAAAAAGACTGGGGATTCTAGAGTATTTGTTTTGTATCTAATATTTACATGTTCGGTTCTTACTTCTTAAAGAATAAAAACTTGTGTGGATTCAATTTATATTTCGTGCCCTATTTCATGATTTTATGAATATTATTTTCTCCCGAGTAGTCTTTAACTTATGAGAGTTTGGATATATATTGTATCACATGGTACCATAAGTCGGATAGAATATACCCAATTATAAATGTCATTAAAAATTTTAGGAGCTAAAGAAACAAATCTCCATCTGTCAGAGTGTTGTCTTGTCATTTCTTTTCGGCCCAACCTTTTTCGGTTAATAATTTGTTCTTTGTCGGGCCTACGTTCATATGTTTTTAGTTAGGTCAGAACTTTTAACATCTTTTCAAATTTTTAAGAAACCATATTTTTTCATTTTCTTTTATAAAATTATAAAATTACAATATAACTTTTTTTTATTTTGAATATTATGAAATATGCTTCTTTAATAATTAATAGTTGACTAAAATATAAATAAAATACAAACCACCAAGAGGAACTGAAAAAGTTAGAAGAGCTAAAATAAATTTAAAAAATTAAGGGCGAATTGATAAGCTTCCAAAGAAGAGAGAGATAAAAATAAAGGATTTATTATTAGTTTTAAAAACTATTCCATCATACATTAAGTGTTTGAGATTTATTATCTTTTTTTTTTGAATTCTATTATGCACAGATTGTTACTGACATTACATCAGACATTACAATTAATATTCATACATTAACCACATAAGTATTTACCCAAATACTTTATATCCTCTCAAATATTCGAGAGGTATCTACTACACTAATATTTCATGAAGAAGAGACTGTCTCCATTCAATTATTAGATAATTAATGAAGAACTGAAACTAACTTACATAATACTTTTATGGAAGTACAAGGGCTTTCCTACTTGGCTAAATCCCTATTAGTGATTTGCTAGCTTCTTTGTATAAGATTTTTGTAATTTTATGAGAACCCAAAACTTGAAACTTCTTTATAGTTTAGTGTTAATTGAAACAAATACATCCAAAATGGTTGAAATTATGAATAATAACAAGGAGCTCAACAGTATTATCTCATCTATTGGATGATATAATATTAGTTTATTAGTTATAAAATTCATCCAACAATAAATGAGTGACTTATGGAGCTGGGATATAAATTTAAGATCCAAATATTAGGATCTTGTGATTATTGTGAAATTATTCTTTAATTACTTAGAATGATCAACATCTTAATATAATATATACATAATATTAGAAACCAGGAAAATAATAATAATAATCATGAAACTAAAATAATAATATAAGAACTTTAACCACATAGAAAAAATGTGAGAATCTTTGGAAATATTTGAACTCACCATTCTAATAAATTGACTTTACTCTTAAGTTATTTTTCAAATTAAAAAAAAGACATATTTTTTTATAATATGTAAATTGACTTGGCTTGTATTAATAATGATATGATCCTCAAATAATTGTTATTATACAATAACGACATGGTAATTTTATCTTCGATCCTGAAGATTGGACGGTTAAAAGAATTTGGGGCAAAGAGGCAATAATTCATTTCTTCAGAGGGAAAGAAACTGAATTGCTACCATCATTTTCATGAGAACAAGGGCACTATAATATTTCGCCCAAAAAAGAGAAGAAAAGAAATTGCAACAGCAATTGAAGGTGTAAGAGATACTGTAGTGAGATGCATTCGAATAAATCAGCTGAGATCTAACCACCGCGAAATGTCATTTGAAACATTTTCAGCGTCCTCTAATATCTGAGTGGACTCGTCCAGCCACTTATTCGGTAACTACAGGCCCTACTGTCCGGCCCAGGCCTGAAGAAATATATGTAAATGCCCCTTAAATTTTGTCATTTTTTTTCCATGTAATGATATAGTTTTTTTTTTCATACATGTCCCCAGTTCAACTCTCTCTTCTTTTTTTTTTTTTTTTCTCAAGTAGAGCTGGAGACTTTTACAACATGATTAAATTATATATTTATTGAAAAAAAATCATTAATAGCTAAAATGATACTACTACATTTAACTTATTATAAGAAATGTTATGATTTAGTCTAAGAGGGGAAAAAAAAAGAAGTAACTCAATATATTATAATGTAGTTATAAGTATTAGAATATTACGAGTTGTCATACAGTAACTGTTAATAACATTTTCATAATTTTTTATTTTATTGCCTTCATATTCATACTTGTTTTTTTCTTAAAAAAAAATTGGTACATTAAATTATTCAAGTATTTCACCTTTGTTATCAATAAAATAAAAAAATTCATAAAAACTTTTATAGGCACTGACATTAAAATAAATAAATAAATAACGACAAATGTATAATTAACCCCACCTGGAAAAATCTCCCGGTCCCGCGGTCCGCCCCTCCCCAGGGACCAACCGCCACATCATTCCCGTGAAAAATAACTCTCCGTATACAATAAAAGTCATGGTGTCAGTTCTTTTAATAAAGGCAGCCACCACTAATGGACTCTACCGAATGAGCTTTACTACTGCTTTAGTGATTCGTCTCGTTCGTATATGGTCAATGATGCTTTCTCTTGCTCATAAAAGGTAATGCATAAAGCTAAAGATTAGGGAAGTTGAAAGTGAAGGTATTGATGGATGCCTCGTATTTATGCAAATACCAGTTGTTTTCTAGCCAGCCAGGGTCCTGCAGATGGAGTAGACCATGTGAATTATTTATTTACAAGGAAAAAGAAACATGAGTGTTGCCTTAGCTTCTCTTAATCGCACTCAACCTTTTTATTTGTAAACTTCTTGAGGGATCATATGATTCAAATATCTCGTGCATCCCGTTGGAAAGGATACAGTCATTGTGCACCATGTATGAAGGTTTAAGAAGTGGGGTGCCCACTAAAAATTTATGTCATTATAGTCTACAAAAAGCAGAAACTTGCATTATCATTGTCGTATATATCATATCGTTTGCCAATCCAATGCCTATTTCTGTTGGCAGAGCCATTTGCCAATATCACATCTAGGAAAAAAAAAAAACCATGGGTGCTTCCAGTGTATTATATTTTCTCCATTAACTTCTAATAATATGTATCTTTGGACCAATTAATCATAAAATTACTCATATATACTTAATAAAAAAATTAATTTAGGTGGTTAGATGCTAACAAACTATCCTATGTTTTCTCATTTAGAAGTATTTTAAGTAGTAGACTCACATGATTAATGTAAGGAGAACAAGTTACAATCGACTGTAACTTGATATTTGTCTTGAGAATTAAGACAATTATTAACTTATTGAAATTACTATTCAACTAAAATTAATGAGTCTCGCGTAGGTTGCCCAAATGGTAAAATATAATTGGATGAGATGAGACCATTATTTCACCCTAAGTGTTTGTCACGTATTATTAAATGAATATAGTATAAAAGAAAACAGCAATTAAATAGACTTTTGTGAGTGGAAGAAAATAACTAACAGAGAGAAATTACTTGCAGCAATATATTGGAGCATGCTAGAATTCTCTTTTGATTTTATGGCAACACTAAAATAAATTAATATATGAGTTTGTGTTCGTGGCTAATTAACTATTCGTACGTAATAACATATTTGATATCAAAAGATGCTTCAAAAATCAGAAAAGTTATGATTAAGAGGGATCCTAATCCCACCTACAATATGAACTCAATTTTACTTAGATAATCTCAGATAAAAAGAAATAGTGGCAAAATATCAATCGATCACCTCTTCCCCATTTAGTGATACTTTTACGGCTTAATTTTCTGAGGAAGAATGTATATTTAAATCACTATAATATTATGAATATGGTCCAATGCCACCAACACTATTTGTTGTCCAAGAAAGTAATCACTTCTAGAAAGCACAACTACTAATGGCTGTCGGCCTGAAACAAACTATCCATTCCACGTAGATTTCGATTAACATCTTTCCGACAGAAAACCTTGTATGACGCAGGCCTAAGGTGCCCTCAATCACCGATGATCCTAAAGTATTGTTTCTTAATTATAAAGAGGTTGATATGTGATGTACATACATTATCATAATTAGTTAAAATATGCATATGATAAAATAAATAAGGAACTTCATGAGCACCCAAGAACTTTTCTTAGTAGAGTAATAGTTCTTTTCTTTTTTTTTTTTAAAGAAAAATGAGATCATATGTAAGTCCGACTTTGAAATCCACCAAACTTATTATTAAAAAGCAGAGAATTTCTCAATTAAATGTCAAAGCATCAGTAGTTACGACCATCATCTCAGTCAGTCTTATATATGTATTTCTCATTTTTAATGAGCCCAATGAAAGGTTTTAAAAAATAATGTATAACTTAATCAAATTTCCTTGATATGGCTCAACGAACCGATCCATGCACAACACAAATCTGTATAAAGGTAGGTAATCAATACAATATTTTGGGATTCATCTCCCATTTTTGTGCGTACATCATGTGGTTTTGCCATTTGCGAATGTTATGATAGCGTTGATCACAGTAATGCGTATCCCATAATGAAGTCGATTCATGTCATATGTGCATGTTAGAACGACATTGGTTGGGAAGGATTTTAATGTAATTCCTGTCGCCCTACAATAAATTCATATTTGAACTCAGACAATCTGGATTTTAATTTGCATAAGATATAAAAAGGTTTTGGTTTACTTGATAAATCATTTATTGAAATCTCATCCATCCAAAATTTAATTTGATCGATCTTATAAGAAATCATCACAATCTCTTTTTCTTTTTTCTTTTTTTTTTGAAATTGACTATTAAGTCATACCTAAATGTTTGAAATTGAGATATTGTGACTTTTAATTAATAATTATGATTTTTTTAAAAAAATTAATCTATTAATTTAGATGGATGATAGAAAAAAGTCTTATACGCCCTTTTATCATATATGTGTCACGCTACCCTATGAATCAATCCTGTGAGAGTAGATAAATACATGGGTGGCAAGAATTTAATAAATAGAGAGTATACACTCGGAGCAGCCATGAGTTTGCGGTAATGACTTACGTCAAGGTCCAAAACTATCTTAGTTGTCAATATTGCCTGCTTTCGGCACTTGAAATTTTTTGAAGGGAAGCAAAAGTCATTTTGGAGAGTTAACATTGAACAGTCCAAGTTAATCATCGACTTTCGGATTATAGGAACCTGCAATTTCCTAGCAAATTACAACGATAATGACCCTATGCATGCGTGCGTGTCCCTTAGTGTTAAACATGCAATATTAGTCAAATTTAAGAGGAAAAAGGAAACTGAAACTTTAACTGCCTGATTTGGGCTGTTACTGACCGTAATTAAATTTTAAAATCTTAAAAAGAAGCTCAATTTTAATTGGATCTTAATTTTTTATGTTTTCTCCTAAAGTCTGGCAAGGCGTGACTGCTAAACTAATAATTAATGACAACATACGTATGCACACACGAAGGCGTATGTGATTGACTTGCAATCGTAATACCACTACACAATATGTCATAGGCCTTATATCATCATGATGATGTCACCATTGATTGAACTTGATTTGGTAGTCTTAATTCAATTGTGTATTTAAGCGGGGGTTGCCTTCAATTTCTTCTCGGAATTTGTGGACAAGAATATAAAAAAAAAAAAAAATCCATTGTTTACAGGCAGGAAAAGGAGATTCAGAACGGCAGACGGATCCCATTGCGGACAAACGAAGCTGGTCTTATATATAAATAGTTTCGGCATTAGCGGTGACAGAAAAAAGGAATTAAGGCTTGTAAGATATGGGAGAAGTGGCAGTAGAAAGTTTTACTGACCAGTTGCCACTACACCAAACCGCCACTAAAAATGCAGATGATGATCAGCAACTGCAAGTCATCACCGTTGAATCCAGGTCTACGAGTACAGGCTTCAATGGTTTCTCAAACGATCGAGCCGTCGTGGAGCTTAATCCGATTGATGCTTGGCTCCCCATCACAGAATCGAGAAATGGCAATATATTTTCTGCTGTGTTTCATCTAATCTCTTCAGGGATCGGATCCCAAGCACTTTTACTTCCTGTTGCATTTGCCGCTCTTGGTTGGTAAGTGATTTACGAAGTGTCTTAATTTGCCAGGCTTCAAATTCCTGGAAAATATATAAATTCTTCTCTGATTCAATTTTCAATTTATGGTTACAGGGCATGGGGAGTCATATGTTTATCGATAGCATTTGCGTGGCAGCTGTACACCATATGGCTTCTTGTCATACTAGCTGAATCAGTCCCTGGAACTCGCTACAGTCGATACATCCGTCTTGCCGTAGCTGCCTTCGGTTAGTATATACAGACACACTCTGGTAGACATCACAGTACATTTTAAAATAGGATCTCAATTCAAAGCTAGGGAAATTGTTCACCTTATTTTATAAGTTTCTTTTCTCTGTGTTTATCACACGATGTTTGTTATTATGTCGTCCCTAACGAGACCATTTTTAGTAAATGTCCAGGTCCAAAGCTAGGGAAATTGCTTGCTATGTTTCCTGTGATGTACCTATCAGGAGGGTCGTGTGTGATGCTGATAATCACAGCAGGAGGGAACTTGGAAACTTTATACAAGATCGCGTGCGGCGGTGGAGCGAAGTGTGAAGCCAAGTCATTGACTGGTGCAGAATGGTTCTTGGTGTTCACATGCATGGCTATTGCTTTGGCTCTAATATTGCCCAACTTGAATTCAGTGGCTAAGGTATCAGTGATTGGAGCAATCACAGCCGTTGCGTATTGCACGTTCATTTGGGCTCTATCCATCAACAAAGGGAGGCCCAATGGGGTCTCTTACAGCCCATCACAAGAGCCGAAATCGGATATGGCTAAATTTGGCAATATCTTTAATGCCATTGGGATAGTTGCGCTTGCGTTCAGAGGCCATAATCTTGTGCTAGAGATACAAGGCACTTTGCCTTCAAGCAGAAAAAATCCATCTTCTCAAATAATGTGGAAAGGAATAACAATTTCTTATCTACTGATAGCCATGTGTTTGTTTCCACTTACTATAAGTGGATTTTGGGTTTATGGAAATAAAGTAAGGGTTCATGAAGATTCTCTCATCATCTAAGCTGTCTTTGCAACGGAACAATTTTGGAACAAGATAACAATGTTTTTTATTGAATTCCAGGTACCCGTAAATGGAGGATTATTAAGTGCACTTTTACAAGTTCATGGACATAACACTTCAAAATATATGATGGGGACAATATACCTGCTAGTACTGATAAGCAGCCTAAGTTCTTTCCAAATCTACGCCATGCCGGTTTTCGACAACTTGGAATTCCTGTACGTCAGCAAGAAGGAGCAACGGTGTCCAGGCTGGGTCCGTGCAGGCTTGCGGCTCTTTTTTGGCGGCTTGACATTCTTCATAGCAGTGGCATTTCCCTTTTTGAGCAGGTTGGCACCTTTGATAGGAGGACTTGCATTGCCTTTGACATATGTTTATCCATGCTTCATGTACATTTTGATAAAGAAACCAAGCAAAAGTGGTGCAATGTGGTGGCTGAACGCGGGGCTTGGCTGCTTAGGCACGATTTTGAGTGTCATGTTGGTTGTTGCAGCAGTGTGGAACTTGGCTGATAAGGGGTTACGTGCCAACTTCTTTAGGCCTAAATGACAGATTCTTAGTGAGAAAATTATGTATAGAGTGACATATTTGACATGTATAAAAATGTTAAGTTTTAATTCATTCTCGAGATAGAATGATAATCTTTAATTTACTCCTTAAAATTATGAAAATTTCAATCTACCTATTATTTTATTTAGAAATAAAAATTTCAATCTATTTATTATTTTATTTAGAAGGTGAAGGTAGACGGAGAGCACCTTATTGAAATTTTTTTTTTTTATCTTTTCAACAGAAAAAAAGTAAATTAAAATTTTCATATTTTTTATGAATAAATTAAAAATTGTCATCCGTAGAAAGTACTTGTCCAAAACAAATATTTTATGGGATTTATTGAATCTCATTCGCCTTGCAATTTTATCAACCAAAAAATGTCATAGATATAATTTGTCGTGATTAACTGTATATTTAATTTATTTTTCCCAGTAGGGACTACTACTGTCTACTATTAATAATCAGTCAATCAAGAAATGATTCAACATTCAAAGTATAAAATTTTGTCCTCTTCTTTTCCTTTTGCCTTTTTAGTTGCTGAGAAGTCTTTCCTGAGAGTTTACAACTCAAGTCTTAAAGTTTCCTGTTTCCTCTCGAGCATTACACGTGACTATCAATAATTTAATAAATAAACTCTAGATAAAGAAATAATATTTTTGATTATTTTGTTTTGGGGATTGACTCGTCTTTATATGTTTTTTCTCTTTTGTTGACTATTAAATATGAAAGCTGATTAATTAATTTCCAACAAAATGAAAATGAAGGAATCCAACTAATATGCATGGCATGACACGCGCGCAAATGTATTTTGACTCGGGGTCAACTATATATAAAATATTATTTATTGTCACCTCCTTTGTATTTCAATCAATGACAAAGCTGTCCAAAAAAATTTAGCTTAATGAGGTTGAGATATGATTCATTGGTGGAGTGCATATCGTTTTTCTATCCCTATAGATATATAAATCAATGTTCTTTGTAAATTTTAATTTTAAATTATATCCTGTAAATACATATAGCACTTATATTTATAATTTTTATTTTTATATTTTATATTTCTCAATACGTTCACAAATAATATACTAATTTCATCGACTTTAATTACTGCCGAAGTAATTCCTAAAATAATCTATTGTGGCTTTGGTGGCAATTAAATCAATGCCTTATTGCATCAAGGAAAGCGCCATCTAAGTTCAATATGATTTTTATTCAACATCCCTTGTTTAAAATAATTGTAGAAATCCAAACATTTATCTATCCAACCACAGGGTAAAGTAGCTGCTACTCCTCTGATACAAAAATAATTGTGCATCATTCTCATATCAGTGGCAGCCATACCCCATATGGTTGTTGTCAATCGGCTACACCTTTCAGCCTGATCTTAAGCCCTGCCTCACACTTTGTGGATGAACCTTGTGAAGGAACTCTTGAATTGCAAAGTATCCACTACGTCAAATTGGAATTTGATCTCCTTCCATACTTCACAAGCGGTAGCTAGTTTAGGACTCCATTTGCTAGCCTCCTGGATAATTTCATTACTTCTGCAAGTAAGATCGCGTCTTTCATCAAGAAATTGTATACATACTTCTAGAGCTTCTTAATTAGTTACAGCGCCGGGTGCATTTCTCTAGGGACATCCTAAAAGTATTTTTATTTGAATGTTAATACATAATTAATAGGATATTATATGTATTACCATTACCTAATAAAACAATCTTGGTTTTAGATGGAAGTACAAAAAAAAAAAGAAATTGAGTACACCCCCCTCCACCAAGAAGAAGAAGAAGAAAGAATGAAAGAATAAAAGGAAAAAAAAGAAAAAGTGAAGGGAAAATTTTTTTGATCTATACTTATTTTGTATCGTTTTGGTAACATGGCCGAGTGGTAAGATGAGGAACTGCCATTTCACTTGTAAATTAAATGGGAAGAATCCTAGTGCAAGTGAGGAACTAATTAAAAATGATAAGGATAGAAACATTGATAATTCGAGTGATGGTAACAGTTCAAATTACAACAAATTAACTAGTGTTAGGGACATTCATAAGTTCATCTCGTATGACACTTTTTTTTCTTTTTTAAGGATAGTAAGAAGGACAATTATTCCATCTATTTTATATTGAAAATCAAATTTTGGAACTAGACAATGTTCATTCTTTTCGAAGTGAACCAGAAAATTCCTTTTAAAGTACAATGATTTGAGCAATCTCTCAGAGAAAAACTCAATAGAATAGACATATTTTTGAAGATGTAGACTACCTTCACCTACATAGAAAGACCCTATAAAGCTTCATTGTTCTTGGGATTGACCTTAGGCTTATAGTTTGACGCATATAAAAATTATTTGTTCATAAAATTTTATCTCAATCCAAGTCAATTAATCTATGTATTTATTTCTTTAGAGAAATTATTTAATTTATGTTTGTGCATGAATGGAGATGGGTTAAAGATGCGTGAGACATTAAATGTTTGTATTTATTTTGAAAGTTAAATGAAAATTTTGTAATTATTATGACAAATATACTATAATCACGTGTAAATTGTCACCTGATAAAAGAGGCATTTTCTATTTTTTATTTTGTAAACCTTTTCTTAACTTTAGTTGATATAATCACATGTATATATTTTGTTTGAAAAATATACCAATCATTTTAGTGAGTGCGCGCTATGTATTATAGAGTCGTTGGTTTAAAAAATAATTAAAAATTAATTTTAATACCTAGCTAACTCGTAACTATAATTAAACTAAATAAACAAGTTTTATTTTTTTTCCACAAAAAATAATTTAAGCATACGTGAGAGGTGGCGGGACTTCAATTCTTTTTTTTTTTTTTTCATAATCTGTGGACAAAAGGACCCAAAAGCGCCAGTGATTTCGGTCTGCCATAATAAGGAAATTCTTTGGCTCGGTAGAGGATTCATAGGATTCATTTGCGGACGAAATTAGACATGCAAGAAGTACAGAAACTGCAACCTAATTCGCTTGACGATTGGTTGCCTCTCACAGCATCAAGAAACGGCAATACTTTTTCTACGGTCTTTCATATTGTCTCATCAGGAATCGGAATCCAAGCGCTTTTACTTCCTGTTGGATTTGCTGCTCTTGGTTGGTAAGTTTCTGAGTTAATTCAGATGCATGAGTGCAAGATATATATACACACACACATACATTAGGGAGGCTGAAATATATTTTCTGAGCAATTTTTAATTGTTGCAGGACATGGGGAATCATATGTTTATTGACAGCATTTGCATGGCAGATTTACACGATATGGCTTCTTGTCCATCTCGCAGAGCCAGTCCCCGGAACTCGCTATAGCAGATACCTCCACGTTGCCAAAGCCGCCTTTGGTTAGTACATAAAAAGACATCTCTATTTTAAAATGCAAATGCAACTGAATGTTAATTACGATTAGACGGCATTGTCTACGTATATATAATACCCTGCCAAACCTCAAATCTCCATAACTCAATTCAAAGATTTTCATGCACAAAATCTTTTTTTTTTTAATTACTATTATTAGAGCAGAATAACGCTTAGATCCATAATATACAATTTCTCACTTTTTTTAATTATCACCCTTTGCGACCTAGTGTAACAAATTGCGCTTTTCAGTTTTTAGTTTTTTCTAGTATACTTCTATTATAAGTTTGTTGTATTTAATATGAGAGCTTCTTTGGAGCTCCTGGAGCAAACCCTCACCCATCTACAGCGTGTTACGCGTGTACGTTAGGGGTACAAAGAATTTTATAGATTGAAAATTCAAGTAAAATTTAAACATTGAAATTACGAAGTCGGACTTGAGCATAATGAGTAATTAAGAAAAAAGTATGAACCAGAGTGTTATTCTCTCCCATTTTTATTCTTAGTTCTTCTTGTATCACATGTTGAACGGAGACTTGCAGCAACTAGTAAAAGAGACTTGTATATGTGTACAGGTCCAAAGCTAGCGAAATCTCTCTGTGTATTCCCTGTGTGGTACCTATCAGGAGGAACATGCATAATGCTGATAATCACAGCGGGTGCGGACTTGGAAACTTTATACAAGATCATGTGCGGTGGAATCGCCGTGTGTGAAGCTAAGTCATTGCCTGGGATAGTATGGTGCTTGTTGTTCATTTGCATAGCCATCACTGTTGCTCAATTATTGCCCAACCTGAATTCAGTATTAAAGTTCTCTAAGACAGGAACAATCACGGCTGTTGTATATGTCACTCTCCTTTGGGCTCTAACTATCAGAAAAGGCAGGGCCAATGATGTATCTTACAGCCGAGTAGAGGAGGGAAAATCAGGCATGGCTAAATATGCCAATATCTTGAATGCCATCGGTACTATTGTGCTTGCATTTAGGGGCCATAATCTTGTGCTTGAGATACAAGGCACCTTGCCTTCAAGCAAATTTAATCCATCCAGTCAAACAATGTGGAGAGCGGTGAAAATTTCATATATGATAATAGGAATGTGTTCGTTTCCACTCGCTTTAACGGGATATTGGGCTTATGGAAATAAGGTAATTAATTCATTTCCATGGCTCTCTTCTGATATGATCTGAGTTTGTTCTCAAGTAATATCGAATTTTCGAAAAGATAACAATTTGAATAGACCACTGATTCCACCAGGTGACAGCAAAGGGCGGATTGCTGAGTGTATTTTTGCAAGTTCATGGACACGACACTTCAAGAGGAGCAATGGGCTCGATATACTTACTACAGATAATAAACTGCCTTTGCCAATTTCAAATCTACGCTATGCCCGCTTTCGACAGCTTGGAGTTCCGGTACATTTTCAAGAAGCAGCAACAGTGTCCACGGCGGGTTCGCGCTGCCTACCGCTTCTTCTTCACAGGTTTGATATCCTTGCTATCGGTGGCATTTCCATTCTTCCCCAGCTTGGCACCTTTCATGGGAGGATTGACGCTGCCTTTCAAATTTTCTTATCCTTGTTTCATGTACAATTTAATCAAAAAACCGGACCAAAGTGGTACATTGTGGTGGCTGAACTTGGGTCTTGGTTGCATTGGCATAATTTTGAGTGTTATGTTGGTTGTGGCAACATTCTGGAATTTGGTTACTAAGGGTGTACATGCCAACTTTTTTAGCCCTTAGTCACAAATACTAGGCGAGAAATCAGGTTTATTCCATATTACTGGACTGCTAAGCCCACGTACGTGTATAAATTAATTTTGAACGAAAATTAAAGAACCCTCCTGCCTCTTTTCAAAAGTCAACTCATTTACAGACTCTGTTGACGTTATTATTATTATTATTATTATTATTTTTAACGTTGTTTTGTGGTTGGTGGATAGTTCTGATGTTGTTTTAATGAGTGGATTTAATGCTATAGACAACACCATTTAGCTGCACACACAATTTAACACTTCAATTATCGATAGCCATGTACGTCAACTTTTTGTTCTTACTTTACATACAAATGGTCATTAATTCTTTTCGAAGAAAACAATAAGTTATTAAAGTTTTGCATTTAATCGACGGGTATATTCAAAAGATTTGGGCCCTTTATAATTTCAAATCATCGATCAGCTTTAGCACATTTATAACATTATCATTGCTTTATTTAATTTAATAGAACATGCGAGACGAAACTTTATTTTGAACTGTAAACTTGGGTTGTCCATGTCCGACAAAGACATCAGTTTATACTGTTCTAATTAAATCAGCCCGACTCATTTTATGTCCCTTTTATAAACTTCAATTATCTTCTTATTTGGATGAAGAATAAAATAAAATTAACCCAAAAAATAATTGATGGATAAGAAGCAACTTTAGGAGCATCCAAAATATTTCCAAAAATTTGATGTGGTAATAACGAAATTAGACTTAGAAGCGTATCAAAAAAAAAAAAAGAAAAAAAACTAAAAATTTTCAAGAGAGAGTGAGGAGCATCGTACTAAACAGCTGCTGATTTTAGGTCTGGAAGTATCCTCGCTTCAGATCTCCAAGCTTGTCTTCGAGGTTGTTTTCGTTATCTTCTGAATTAGCTTTCTCGCTTTGGCATTTCCGTTCCTGGAAGCTTGGAAGGTGTGCATGGAGAAATTCTATTACCTTTCACATTTGTTTATCCATGTTTCATGTTCATTTTATACAAGAAATGTGGTACCTTTCACATTTTATCCATGTTTCACATTTGTCTATCCATGTTTCATGTTCATTTTATGCAATGTGGTGGCTTGAGGCCTTTAACTCTCGACTTCGTTGCAGAGGCACGATTTCGAGTGTTGTGTTCGGTGTGGCGAGGAATTTAGGCCATACGGGGATTACAAATGTATCTACCAACTTCTTAAGGCCTTTAATGACAAAGTACACATAACTTTTGTCATTTTGCTCCTAGGATTTGCGTTTAGGTTGGGTTTCAATCACTTCTACAATAAAATAAGTTAGACTAGAAATTTAATACACGTACTTTCGATCTCTAACTCCGCCCACACCAGCAGACACTTGGTTTCTCTTGATTAGTGTGGACCGACTACACCGCCCATGTCGGTTTTCTTCCTCGGAGGGCCAAATAACAGAGCCGGTGCAAGCTTCGTCTTACACTGTCACAACTTCTGTAGGACATTTCTTTCAACACTCGTGCACAACACAAACGCCAACAAAGCTTAATTCATTTTTTTATCTTGCATGCATGTGACATGATTCCACCTGCAAGCAAAGGTAATCAATTTCTAGCACTTGCATTGCCTATAAACTTTACTCCTATAAATACCGCCTCTTCTCAATGTAAAATCCACAAGTGTTGCCTATCATCAATAGCCATTGATCAAAAAGTCTGTGTTTTCGTTCACTTTGCTGCTAATTCTGTTTGTGTTTGTTTGTGTTTGTTTGTGTTTGTTTGTGTTTGTTTGTGTTTGCTTTTAGCACTATGGCAGATCATCAGGAACAAGGAAATGAAGCAAAAGGTTGCCGAATGTTTGATTTCTTGAAGAATAAAGATGAAGAGAAATCTCAAGATGCAGCCGTGGTCGATGTTCAGACAAAGGAAGAGAAGCCTACTTTCTTCAAAAAGCTACAACCATCACATAGCAACTCTAGCTCAGTAAGCTCTTGATGTAGTTTGTCAATGGTGTTTTTGCTACCAATGTTTTACTCACAAAAAGGGTTGTTTACGAACTTGCAGTCAAGTGAGGAAGAAATAGACGGAGAAGACGGAGAAGACGGAGAGAAGAAGAAGAGGAAGAAGAAGAAGGGATTGAAGGAGAAGATCCACGAGAAAATAGCCGGCGAAAATGCAGATGAGAAACATGACGAGATGGCAAGTGCAGAAGCAACACATCCGGAGGAGAAGAAAGGCTTTCTAGAGAAGATCAAGGATAAACTTCCAGGTCAACACAAGAAGGCTGAAGAGGGTGCTGCTGGTGCTGGGTGTTGCCCAAATGAGCATGTAGCAGTAGGGGATGAGAAGGAGAAGAAAGGAATATTTGAGAAGATCAAGGAGAAGCTTCCCGGTCATCACAGTGAAGACGAGAAGGCAAAGCACAATGATAATTGAAAGAAACCTAAGAAGTAATTGCTTTGAGGAAATGGTATTTTGTTGTTTTTTTCAAGTGTTTTTCGGTTCACTTATCATACTCCATACATGGAGATGTTCCCCACGTAGTCAGTTCAGTAGCTGTATGTCTTGCCTATTTGCATAAATAAAATAAGTGTTTCCAGAAGTTTGAGAATGAAGAAACACAGGAAGAAAAAGAAATACATGCGACCTCAAAGTGCACACATTAACAAAGCAACAATGGAATTCACCTAGGCAACTAAAATCAGTAGATCCCTATCACATTTTCAAATCAAGAATATAAATATATTTTGAAGATGCTTATACCCACAAACCAGTATTGAAAGAAACCCAACGAGGCATGAATGCATGATGACAACCTCAAAAGAGAGAAAATTTGAACCAGAAGCCTCTGCAAAAGGGTAAATATAACTTTCAATTGGAATCTATAGCAATACATCTAGAAAAATTTACATTTCCAGTGAAAACCAAAGAACCCAACTCCAACTCTTCCATCTGCACCTTACGGCTGAACCATCGTCTGGCACTGGTATACAAGATAAATCAAAACTTCCGATTAAGCTGACCAACACAAAGTTTAGAGAGCTTCTTTCATTCATTGATAAAAACATGCATTTGTCAAATTAAGGGGCTTGCCAAATTTATTCCCTCTTAAAGTGACAGAACACCTAATCCTCCGATAGAATTTAGACTTTACCAGTTTCCCCAAAATGTAAGCCCTCGACCTCATCACAAATGTCAGGTTCAATGGAACTTCTACTCTATCAAGGTGTCCTTTAGCACTTGCAAGAACCGGAATCCCGCCATAGAGTGGCACTTGATACCCTTTCACCACCGTTACTACCTTTCGCTGACTCTTCCTCGATTGACTAAACTTCTTCATCTAATTTATCCATCATAAACAAAAATTAAATTACATTCCGAACAACGATATCACGATCACGAACTTAACCAACCCAGAAATGGGTAGAAAGGCCTTAAGTTGAGGTACAAAAGGCCAAGGCTTCTAACACTAGAAATTAGGTAAAATTTAAGGACCATAATGAATAATATCTGCTACCGCTAAATGCTAAAGTATCTTAAAAGCCAGAAGGATGAAGACTAGAACTAGTTACGTTCTGTGGACCCAAATTACACTTTCCAAGAAGGCCATGATGAATAAGACATCTTTCCAGGCTGCTGTCTTTTTACAGGCATTCAAATAAAAGCAGCCCAAGCGGCTATGGCATTCGAAGCCTTGCCATATCCAAAAAGTTGTTGGAACTTTAACCCCGAAAATTTTACCCCAAAATGACCAATTTGTCCTTCTATAGAGCGAAGGAATTTACCTGTCCAGACGCGAGTTTGAGCTGGAAATAGTGAAGCTCCAGAGGAGTAGAGGTGACGTGGACAGTAAAGAATGTGGCGGGGTTTCTGTACAAGATCTTGACCGTTGAATTCAATGATAACATGTCTGTTGGCACTCCTGATTCATCGCTCCCCGCTTGTACATTAAAATTCTCGAACACTATGTTCTGCCCACGATAACATTATCTTTAAATGAAATTAATTACGCTAATTATAAAATCAATTAATTAATGAAACAAAAGGCTAACAAAGCGGGGTTTTGAAAATCGAAACCGCGTGCGGTCCATCCACATCAACCACCCCTGCGACACGGTAACAAACTATGCTGGCTCGTTTCTCGATGAAAGCAGTTAACTCAGCCGCTGGCTTGACTCGGACGAGGACCGAGTCAACTCAGGAAAGAAGTAAAAAAGGCAAAAAAAAGGCAGAAAATTACCTTTACTATGATTTCAGGCTTGTAAGGCTTGCTGGCACCCCACAAGATCAAGCAAAAAACAGTGAACAAAAACACGAAGAACAATCCGATACACACGTACAATCTCACATTACGGCCAGAACCCTCATAGCGACCGTCTATTTCGTCGTCGCCGTCGCCGTCGTCCTTATGATCAAGGTGCACGTGTCTCCAAGCCGAGATGCCTCTGGGGTTCTTGAGCGAAGCGGAGAACCGGGAAGTTGAGGACTCGCGAGAGTGGTGAATGGGAGAGCAATGATAGTAGTGGTGTGCCGGCGAGCCTGGGGGGCTTGACCCGTACGACATCTTCTCGACGTCGGGGTGCGACGGGCTCTGCACGTAGTAAATCGGCCGGCGAGGTGGTGACCGCGGTGGCCACGTGGCGTCGTTAATGCTCGTGCCTTCTGAGTCAGTCTTAGCATGCATTGTGAAGATAGCAGGACAATGAAGATTAGGGTTTTGGGTTTTTTTAAGTCTTGTGAACAGCAATTGATTGAAATGGTAACGTACTAGAGGAGAGACAAAAGCGCTGCTGAGGAAGGAAGTGACAGTTAAGTCTGCGTAAGGTCCCGAAGTGAGAACAAGGGGAGTGAGTTTCTCGTTTTGGCCTCGTGCGTGTTGTTGACGCTGTGCTGAGTCGTACGCGTGGGGGAGGGATGAGAGCTTGGAGAGAGTTGATCGGACGGTGTTTAGGGAAGGGTTTTGGTCACCAGATCTGAACGCGAGTGAGGGGTTTGGTAACCAGTATATTTGCTGGATTAAATATTGGAATGTCTGGATTGACCTTGGTTTAAACAATTGAGGATGTAAAAAGCGGGGATACGGTTGGCATGCGGGGAAATCACATTGTTTTATGAAACGGGTGTCACGAAACCGTCAGTACCCGTAGGCTGTGGTAGATGTAGGCACGTCTAATTCGAATCCACCTAGCCATGCATTAATTGGCTTTAGGGCGAGCACGTCTTCGTCAAAAAACATTCGAATTAGTTAAAAATTTAATTCAAATCAAATTCAGAAAATTTTAACCTTTTAGGAAAATTAATTAAAAAAAACATCTTAAGTTATAATTTATTATAATTTATTATTCTCATATATTATAATATTATAAAATTTATCAAATATTATAATACGTGAGAGAAATAAATTATAATAAATTATAATTTAATATTTATTTAATTAAAAAAATAATTATATAAACTTGTGATAATTTATTTTTTTTTTAAATTTAAAAGATAAAGAGTTCAAATCCCCTCTTCTATTTTATGAGGCTTAATATTCAATTTATATCATCTCGCGGCTTGTAATTGGTTCATTTCATTAAAAATAGTTTAATATTCGATTTATTAAAAATAGTTTAGCAATTGATTCATTTCATTTGTATTGAAGAAATTGAATGTAAATGGATTCAAAACTCAATTTTTAAGTAAACTTATCGGCTGATCTTGTATAATCAGAATTGGAGATTTTTTTCTTTTTGGGTGTGTGCGCGTTTGTGTTTGGGCCCCCCCGGGGGGGGCGCGGGCAAAACTTGGTTGAATTGGTTGACACGCCTCCCTATGTTCAGAGTCTTCCCAAAATTATGAAAGCAAAATTTAAAAGAATAAAAAAAAAGTTATAATTTTGCTTTCACAAATACAGAAAATAACAATCAAGGCGTATTACCTTTACCAGTAATCGCTTCCAAACATCTAAACTCTCGTAGACTCATGGGCTGCATCACCATCACTTAATTGGGCCCCAGCCCCAACTGCATCCCCACTGTGATTCTCATTTAACTGGACCT
The DNA here is from genome assembly GCA_030449875.1 of Aegle marmelos. Taxonomy (NCBI): domain Eukaryota; kingdom Viridiplantae; phylum Streptophyta; class Magnoliopsida; order Sapindales; family Rutaceae; genus Aegle; species Aegle marmelos. The sequence continues at coordinate 5,947,058 of JASUUL010000058.1, forward strand.
TACCATCACTCTGACTATCCTCAAACTCCTTGATTAAATCAGGATCAACATTCTCCTCGGGCTCCCAGGTGGCCTCATCAATATCCGTCCACTTAACCAAAAACTCTCTGCTCCCATCGTCCCCCATTCTCTTCCCAACCACACCCTCCGCCACAGCGTATTCGAGGCCAGCCTCATAATCGGTCACCAAATCCTCAGCGATGAAGCTTGCTTTGACCCACTCGTTATCACCGCCGTCCTTCCAGTTGACCAAATACTCGAGTTGATCACCCTTCCCTCTCTTTTCCAGAATCTCCTGCACCTCAGCGTACTCGAATATCGCCTCCTCTAAGTTCCTAATCACCGCCTCCAGCCCCAACCTCCTCGCAAATTGCATCGGGTTCCCTTTGGGAGTAACTCGCCAGATCTCCTTGGCCAAAGCTAACGGCGTCAACCCTCGGTCATCCTCCACGTCAGCATCGGCTCCCAGCTCGAGCAAGAGCTTCACCACACCCGGCTTGACGTACCCAGCCGCCATATGCAGCGCCGTTAAGCCGCCGCTGTTATCCGTGTGATTCAAATCGGCCCCAGCTTCCGCCAAAACCCTGACGCAAGCCTCGGACCCGAGCCCGGACACGAACAGCAGGGCAGTACGTCCATCGTTATCGACGGCGTCGACGTCGCGCCCGTCGCCGGCGTCGATGAGTTGCTTTAACGCGGTATCGTCGGCTTTCTTAGCGGCGGTCCACCACGGAGACTCATATTCGGCAACGACGTCCTTGGCAATGTAATCCTGCGGGACCCAGGAGGGGGCGTGGCCGTCTTTCCATTCGATTAAGTACTCCATGCCGGTGGCATTCTCGAGGGCTCTGCTGCCGACGATCTTGCTGACTTCTCCGTATGATTCGTCGTCGTTTGGATCGGCTGCGCTGTACTGTGTCTGCTGTTGGTTTTGGATGGCTAATGAAGTAGCGGAGTGGAGCTTACTGTGGGGTTGTGGTGGCTTGGTGTGAAGAAATCGAGAAGTGGGAAGTGGGATCTTGGGAAGGAGTTTGAGGCGGGCTAGTGATTGGTTTAGAAAGAGAGAGTCCATAATAATTACTAATGGCGGATTGAGTCCAGCTGAACTGGGAACTGGGGTTTAGTTGCCCAGATCATAGTCATGCACGTAATTTTGCGTACGGGAGTGAGTTTTTAGTTTTTAGTTTTCAGTTTTGACATCAATGGCGGGTTCAAGAGAGAGCGCGTGCTTCGTTTGTGGATAAGAAACGCAATCTTGTAGTTCTAGATTATGTTCTTGTTTTTGTCCACGTAAGGTTACATGGAATAGTCTTTTTATTTATTTTAGTGGCTAGTAATGTGTGACTGCAGCGTGATGTGAGCGAGTTGAGAATTCGCATAAGCCCGGGGCTTGCAATCTGCTTCGACAATGCAAATGGGGAAATTTTGGCAATCTCCCTCATGTTTTGCGAAATCTGTCCCTCTCACTGCTATCGTGACGGATTCGGTCTTAACGCCGGGTGGGGCACGTGCCCCCACTGGCTGTTGAAAAAGTTCAAAGGGTAATTATAAAAAAGATTTTATTTTCTTCGAATTTTGCAAACGCAGTTTTTGTAGGTTTTACAATGAAATTATGAAAATACCCCAATTGATTTTGGAAAGCTATAATCTGTCCCATGCGTAAAGGCCCAATTCTTTAAGATTTATTGAGTTATTTTGATTTTATAAAACGTATTATCTACTCTTAATTAGTATTAACTCACATACATAAAACAAAATAAAAGAATGGCATTTTCTCCTTTTTCCTTTTTTTTCCCATAACGTTTAAAAAATAACAACTTACATAGGCTTACTGTATACTTAAATATTCTAATAAATATAGAAAACTAACAAGTAATGAAGGAATATATATATATTATCTAACCTCATTGGACACCAATCCATTACTTGCGGCTTTATGCTGCCGCCACCCCCGCCAAATGAGTGAGCCAAATGAGTGATATCTAAAGCATGCACCAACAAGTTTTAAGAACATAAAAACTTGTTGAGGAGCATAAATTTCTCAACTAATATGAATATATGATGATAGTCGTGGTTCATTGCTGTTCGGAATTTCTAAAATTCTAATATATTTTGAATATGTCCTGATTGAACAAAAATTTTGACTAACCCTTGATTGCTATATCAATTGTTAATTCTCATGCGATTCAATATTTTTCCCAAGTAAACATAAAATAATAATAATAATAATAAATAACATTTTGATGTTGTGAACTTTTCCACCTTATTTACAAATGGATGTAATGCAAATAGTGGCTTAAAATTTGTTTTAAGTTTTGAAGCTAAAATAGCTTGTAATGTTTAAGGCAAGTTAAAATCAAAATGCAAAGCTCGAATCCTCTTCCACAAAATTTGAGCTCTCTTAATATTATAGTTGAATTTCTAACTTATAACTGTGATATATAAAAAGAATTTAAAACTTAATAGCACACTTCAAATGTCTAAAATTAAACTTGTAATCAGGGTCAGTTTTTTTTAACAATTTCAATACTCTATATATATATCATCTTTAGTTCTTAAATTTTGAGAATAATTTAGAAGATCATAACAAATTTTGAAAACAAAACATAAAATTTACTCTCCTTAGAAGTTTTACAAAAATAAATAAATAAATAAATGAGAACGATACTATTTAGAATATTTAAAAGTTAAGATCATAAATGGATGATTGGAAAATGAATATGGACTTTATATTTTAAGTAATTAATTTTTTACCTTTTTAATAAACTAATACATGTAATAGTTTTCTTTACAAAGAAGAGAGCAATAAATGTTTTTGTCTACAATTTCTTAGATTATAAGTTATTAATAGCTCAAAATAAAAAATTCTAATCTTAAATAATTAAACTTCTTTAAGAAACTAAAAAAGTAAAAAATTTATTTATTTTTCTTGAAAAAGCAATAACGAATGGATTAATAGTTAGATAATATTATTAATTATATCTCTTCAACAGTAAAATTACCAAATATAGATTTTTTTATAAAAAATAATTCTTAATTATAAGATAATTATTAATTATATATATATATATATAATAGGCTCTACTACCATACGAAATTTTTTGTAATCTCTATTAATTAGAAAATTATTAAAGAAATACTTAAATAATGAGGCCTTTCTAAAATTTGAGACCTTAGGCGACTGCCTAATTGGCCTTTACTTAAAGTCACTCTGCTTGTAATTAATCGATACAATTGTGAATCTTGTATTATATATATGATATACATGCAGGGGATTTAGACTAGTGTTTGGCTGAGTTTAGGGTGACCTTTTAAGCATATAATGCCATGAGACATCCTTAAAATTAATGGAGAAATTATTTTTTTTTATTCAAGTTTATCATTATTTTACGTATTTATGTTAAGATATAAACCCTTTAAAATATAGTAGTTAATTGTGGGTGTTAGCCGGTTCAACAATGAAATCTTTGACGAGATAGTATAAGAGTTTAGGATTTGAACTCCACTTACATGGTAACAAAAAAATTTAATCTATATTTAATGCAATATTTTATTTGTTGACAATTATTATTTAGAAAATCTATTTTTTTCTTATATGAGTTTTGAAAAAAAAAATAAAAAAAGAGACTGAGACAATTTAATTAGAATATTTTTTTATTATCCACTATGTGAAAAACTCAATTTTTGGAGAATCCGTTGAGTGCTCTGCTCTGCTCTTCTTCAAATTGAGACTTTTTAAATAAGTTTTTGTTTTGGGTCATCATTTGCGCCTAATGGCCTAATAGTTGAAGAATTGAGCTACCATTTTTGCAAAGCCATCGAGGCACCAACCGCAGGCATTTGCGGAGTAATAAATGGATTATGGACCTAATCCACCTCAAAAAAAAACTCATTTTTGAAAATGATTTAACAAGCAAACATACCATTGTTAAAAATAGTAAGAATTTAGAAAATGACCAATTAATAAGTTCAAAAATTCGAAAAAAATATTGATGCTATTTGCTTGAATCGACCATTATCCACTACTATTTAGGTGCGGTCGATTGTTAATGACATTAAAAATTAATGTGTGTATTAAAATTATGATAATAAGATCATTATCAAAATATACACTTTGTCATCAACTTGATCGGCAACAATAAGTTAATTAAAAAAAAAAAAGAGTCATTTTTGAAATGATTTAACAATAATAATAAAATGGGTTAGCCGTATCCTTGTAAAATTGGTTAGTGCATTACATTCTAAGTTCGCCACTACAAACATATATGGATGTTTTTTACAACACCAAAAGCATTAAAATCCATATCATCACAAGATAAGTTAAAAATCAACAAGTACATCATCATCGTCGCAAATTAGACACTAGACAAACAAATATACGTATTTATTTGTTCATTTTGTTATGCTTAGGTTAAATAAATTTAAAGGGGGAAAGAAAAGTTTTGAAATCAAAGAAACACACTCGATTTTCTTTTTTTTTTTTTTAATTATTACTATTAATAAAAACTATTGATTAGTCGCTTCTTCAAACTTCATATGTAAAACAAAACACTTTCCGGGAATCTACTCACAGAAAGCACTTTCATACTGCTCCAAACCGAATGTATTTAGAAAATTAAGAAAGCACAATATATTTGACTGATGATTGGCCTCAAGCCCTCAACCAGCTGTGGCTTACTAAGAATATTGACTCACCCTTCTGTCTTTCTTGGTTTTTTTTCCCATGCATCGAATTTTCAGCAAAGAATATGCTTATATGCAGATATTGTAAAATTTTATACAAAAGAAAAGTCAGCCCACAAAATAGAATAATTGCAAGTCCCATTCATAAATTAAACCAACTTTGGCACACGAGTGTGAATGCAAAACAGTAACATAAAATGAGTTATTTATTTAGTTTTAATTCACGCGATAAAGCAACATCTTAATTAACAAAAATTCCATTAATCTATTCGCTGTCATTTCTCTGTCACCAGGCAATCTGCAAACAGCAAATGCAATTTCAGGAACTTTCCACAATCCCCATCATAGTTTCCGCGTAAAATTATATCAACATTCAATCATCAATTCTAACCCTTGATTCCAAGTGGGCCTGACAAATGAATCAATCTCCACCGTTGACCATGCCCATTGCCCCGAGTGCAGATCCTCCAAAAGGTGGCGTGGCGTGTTAGTTGAGCGAGAAAAATGGGCACATGCAAATACCGTGTGTCGCGTCAGAAATCACGGGCACACACCTGCATCTCAATATATACTGTGCATGTGAAAGCAAGCAAACGCGGTCTTTTTAAGCAGCTTATAAGGTCATTGAAACCCGAAGTTTGCTTACTTGGAGGACACCCATTGGCTGGAAAATCTTAATATTAGATGGGCCCATCACCGCTTTTACTACTGCCCCACTAAGCACTTGTACATGATAATGTGACGGGAAGCACTTTTTGGGTTGGCAAGGCTTCCACTTCTTTATAAGCTTCCCTCCTTGAATTGTTCTTTCAATACATGTCATCTTTCAGTTACCACTAACCATATTTAAGTGTGTGCTTTCTGTAACCTTCCCTTGCTCATTCATTTACACAAACTCGTTACTACTTGATTCAGTTTCTTTCCAAAATGTTGCCAAAAAGTGCTTTGATTTGGCAACTGTCTCTAATCTATTTTTTCGCAATGATGGCCATCTTTGCCGGGGCTGAAAGTCCTTACAGGTTTTTCACATGGAATGTTACTTATGGTGACATATACCCACTTGGAGTTCGCCAACAGGTTTGTAAAAATTCGAAAGTTTTGATCGTATTTTGGATGTTTTTGGTCTGAAAAAATTATTGAACAGGATTTGCATTTTTGTTTCCAGGGTATTCTTATTAATGGACAGTTTCCAGGGCCTGATATTCACTCTGTCACCAATGACAATCTAATCATCAATGTTCATAACAGCTTACCAGAGCCTTTTCTGATCTCCTGGTTAGCACTTAGTGTGATCTTTCAATTTTGAATAATCCATGCATTAGAGTTGACGATTTTTCATTTGAGAGTTACTGGTTCGAATTTTGACGAAATACATACGTCCATCCCCTAAAAGATCTTAATCAACCCTCTTATGTTTCCTATCAAACAGTCGTGTCACACCACTTATCGTAATTTTTTTTTTTTTTGGGGGTTAATGTGGCTAAAACTTTGTGTTATCATTGGCAAATTGAATCAGGAATGGCGTGCAGCAGAGGAGAAATTCATATGAAGATGGCGTGTACGGTACCACCTGCCCAATTCCTCCAGGAAAAAATTTCACTTACATTTTACAAGTGAAAGATCAAATCGGAAGCTACTTTTACTTCCCATCTGTTGGCTTTCAAAAGGCAGCTGGTGGCTTTGGAGGCATCAGGATTCTTAGCAGGCCCTTGATTCCTGTTCCATTCCCTGAACCTGCTGGGGATTTCACTGTTCTTATTGGTGATTGGTACAAGGCCAATCACAATGTAAGTGAAACAATTTATTCACTTGTCTTTAATACTACTATTGTTAGCACCTAAGATTATATCATAACTATAGTCTTAAGTTCAATTCCCCCACGGGCAAAGATTCTAACAGACCAACTGTCTTTTGATACAGAAATTGAAGGCTATTTTGGATAGAGGCCACAGGCTGCCCTCCCCTGATGGCATTTTGATCAATGGTCATGGATCCAATGGTGCATCTTTCACAGTTGAGCAAGGTAAATTTCAAATCATATATAGCTTGTGACCATATTAAATTGGCTAGTGGCTACATTGAATTGAATCATTTCCCCCCTTTTTTTCCCCTAAATGATGTTTCTTTTTTGGGGATATTTCAGGAAAAACCTACAGGTTCAGGATATCAAATGTGGGCCTGCAACATTCCCTCAATTTTCGCATTCAAGGCCACAAGATGAAGCTTGTTGAAGTTGAAGGAACCCACACAGTCCAAACCACTTATTCATCACTTGATGTTCACGTGGGTCAGTCCTACTCTGTGCTTGTTACCATGGACCAGCCCGCACAGGATTTCTACATTGCAGTCTCGACCCGGTTCAACAAGAAGGTCCTAACCACCACTGGCACCCTTCACTACAGTAACTCGGCCCGCTCTGTCTCGGGCCCAGTTCCGAGCGGGCCCACCACCCAAATTGATTGGTCACTTAACCAGGCCCGTTCAATTAGGTAATTCGAGTGTGTGTTTCTTTTTAATCGAAAAGTTTTTTTTTTTTTTTTTTAATAATCAGTTTTACCAAGTGTGATTATTTTCGGTCACACTACAGGACTAATTTGACAGCCAGTGGACCAAGACCAAACCCACAAGGATCATACCACTATGGTCTTATTAACATTTCGAGAACTTTCAAGCTAGAAAGTTCAGCTGGTCAAGTCAATAGCAAGCAGAGATATGCAGTTAACAGTGTATCTTTCATCCCAGCTGACACTCCCCTGAAGCTGGCAGATTATTTCAAAATTGGAGGTGTTTTTCGCGTCGGCAGCATCTCGGATCAGCCAACCCGTGGCAACATTTACCTTGACACATCAGTTATGGGTGCTGACTACAGAGCCTTTATTGAAATTGTGTTCCAAAATCATGAAAATATTGTACAGAGCTGGCACATTGATGGATACAACTTCTGGGTAGTCGGGTAAGAAATGATTCCGCATGCAGACTGAACTAAAAAATATTAATGTGCTTGTGAACTAATCTTGGAATGTTTTTGGCATTGCAGAATGGATGGTGGAGTGTGGACACCGGCCAGTCGTAATGAGTACAATTTGAGAGATGCTGTCTCACGTTGCACAACTCAGGTTGGATATTTGCTTGAGGAAATTTTTTTGCACAATGCTAATCACTTGAATGTTGCAGAAAATAAATATTTGTTTTGGTGTGTTACAGGTATATCCCAAGTCATGGACTGCTATTTATGTAGCACTTGATAATGTGGGAATGTGGAACGTCAGGAGTGAGTTTTGGGCACGGCAGTATCTCGGACAACAATTTTATCTGAGAGTTTATACACCTGTTGAATCAATCAGGGATGAGTATCCAATTCCGAAGAATGCTCTTCTCTGCGGCAGAGCCAAAGGCAAACGCACAAGATCTCTATAAGAGAAGCTGCTAAAGAAAGAGATGTTGAATTTACATTAACAATTACGTATGACATGACCCCATCTGGAGGTCCTATTCTTTTTTTTTATCAAAATTTGTACTTTTAGTTTGTAATAATCAAAGTGCACGGATTATTTTGTTCATAGTAAATTTTTTATAATTTGGCTTTTCTAAAATAAAAGAAAAGCAAAGAACGGTTCTAAATTTCATTATTCTGTCATCTCTAGTTGTCTTCCCCCATTAACTTCGTTCATTGAAGCATTGATTCAATAAAGAATTGTAAGAAAATTTTTGTGGACAAACGGGACTCTTTGTTTCTATCATACAAACTGTGGATTTTATTCCTTGTTGCTACCAGAATTCCAGAATCAGACCAAAAAGCTAAGAACTAGGCAATAAGTCATTCACAGACGGCAGCACCTTGGACCCATTATAATGTAAAAAATTGTTCAAATTAATTGGTTTCTTCACGCTTTGTTCTTGTAAAATTTGTGTTCTCGCCAGAAATTTACCAACTTATCGGCATTTGTTTGTACCTTTACAGATCTTTTACTTATTTATTTATTTATTTTTGGTATATAAATAGTTGAACATCCCAAGTGCTTTAATGTACAAAAAGAAAGAGAGAAAGGAATAGATTCACTAATCTATTTCTCATGGCAAAGAAGTTGGTTCTTTTTGCCATGGCCGCGGCCATGATCATGATGGTTCTTATCTCAGCAAATGCAGAGGTGCCGACAATTTTCATATTTGGAGACTCAACGGCTGATGTTGGAACCAATAACTTCTTGCCTCATAGCACCATCAGAGCCAATTTTCCTCACAATGGCATTGACTTTCCTCACGCAAGACCCACTGGAAGGTTCAGCAATGGCCTAAACAGTGCTGATTTTCTTGGTTAGTATAGTTTTCACTGTAAATTAATGCGCCATATTAATCACAGTGTAAAGTTCACTACTGCACAATATTGCATTAAGTTTGTTTTCTTGTTCAGCCAAGCTACTGGGACACAAGAGAAGTCCACCACCTTTTCTTTCTCTAATAAAGAGTTCATCTGCTATCAAGAAGCATAGCTTCAGGGGTATAAGCTTTGCCTCTGGCGGCTCGGGCCTTCTTGATTTAACTGGACAAAGAATGGTAAATATATCTTACCAGTGGGGTGTGTGTGTGTGTAAAATCTTTGGAGAACTCTCATTGATTAAGACCGAGTTTATCTACTGCTCTGATTTTCAGACAACAACGAAGTTCGGAGCAGAGAAAGTTCCAACTGGTGACTTACATAGCAACCTGACGAATGTCATCCCATTGACTAAGCAGATAAAGCAATTTAAAGCAGTCCATGGCCATCTCATGGCTGCATTAGGTGAATCAGAAACCAAGAAGTTTCTGTCAAAGTCTTTGGTCTTTTTCAGTACCGCTAGCAATGATATTTTAGGATATTACCATTCTGGTAGTACCACGCCAAAAGAAACCTTCCTGTCAACTTTAGGACTTGCTTATGAGAAGCCCTTGAAGGTAAAATTTCTTCTGATCATCATCACACTAATGTCACGGACACAAAGGTTGTATGTACACTGTTACGTGGAACTAAACTTGTGCTATATAATTCAGGTACTACTCAATCTTGGAGCAAGGAAATTTGGGATCATTAGTGTTCCACCAATTGGATGCTGCCCATCTCAAAGGATTTACAATAGCACCGGCGGTTGTTTGGATATATTGAATGAGTATGCAAGAGCTTTTCATGCATCAATTGAATCTCTCTTGTGCAAGCTCAGTTCAGAATACAAGGACATGAAGTATTCACTTGGAAATACATATGAAATGACTATAAACGTTTTAAACAACCCTTTTCTATTCAGTAAGTTTCTTGACGCATAATTTATATTGTTGTTACCTCTTTTTATTTTGTTTTGACAAATTTCTCAAATTAACTTTTGCTTGATTTCTCAGATTTTACAGAGGTGCAATCTGCGTGCTGTGGAGCTGGGAGGTTCAATGCACAATCAATTTGTGATCCAAAAGCAAATCTTTGTTCGAACCGAAACCAGTACTTGTTCTGGGATTTATTCCATCCTACACAGGCTGCTTCGAATTTAGCCGCTGTTACCCTCTACGGCGGTGAACCAAGATTTGTTTCCCCTATTAACTTTGCTCAGTTGGCAGCATCTTAGACCAATAAAATAAAATCATTGCAAGTACTCTAATATGATCGGTAAACTGTACAATAAACAAGTGAATTGTAGAAATACATTCATGGTATGCTTGTACGAGAATAATACACCAACTCAAATGGCACAGTTGAATGTCGTTAAAGCTTGACCTGGATTTGCAGTTCTGAGGAATTTCTGTTTCTTTAATCATGCCGCTGTGGTAATAAATCCTACTCTAAAAAGTGCTAACTGCACATCTTGTCAGCAGCAAATATGCTTTTGTACAAATTTGTCAGAATATGCTGACAAAGCCGCTTCAAAATCAGCTAGCATAAACTGAGAATATTTATTTGCTTACATACATGATACCGGAGAGAAAGGGTTTTATCTCACCTTTATTTTGACTCATGATGCCATATGGGAAAGACGGTAGAAGACAATTTGATCTGATCTTTGCCATCATCTAACAGGAGACAAAGACCAACTAGGTCTAGTCGAAAGAGAAATGTCTAGATATGACTACAGCCAGGCTTATCACAATGTTTCGGCAGGTCCGTTTGGTATCCTTTCATTTAGGAGCTCTTCTTTCTCCCTTTTCATCTTTAGCCAGTAGTCTGGCTCCTCGAATAACTTCAATATCTGCAAAAACAGAAAAAATTACATTTTGAGCCCCCTAAGTGACAAAATTCGAAGTAACAAGAAAGTGCTAGGATGTTGAACAAGTTTTATGGCTTTAAAAAGTATGAGCTCATTTTTCATCGCATCGGGAAAAGAAAGGTCACCATCTTCATTGTTGGCCTTCGAGAAGACGAATACAAGAGGCATAGCCGTGCTGCACACATCATAATTTCCATTTCTTCCTTGTTGTATTCTTCATTCAACTGAGGATCAATTAGACGTTCACAAAGGCCAGTGCTGAACGAAGACCTTGCCTGCAAGAATATAACATTAGGCACACATTCTTAAAGCTCTCAAATGTAGACACTTTCACTGCAGTATAAATATTATAAATGAGTCAAGTGATTTCTCATATTACCCAAAGTACTAAGCTTTCACGATTTGTCTTGTTTGCTAGAATAGCCTCTTTCCCTGTGATGAGTTCCAGCAGCACAACTCCATAGGAGTACACATCAATCTTCTCATCAACCTTTCCATACATCATGTACTCTGGAGCTAAGTATCCGAAAGTCCCCACAACATTTACCGGCTTGACATTTTCTGAAACCTGACGAGACTGGTGATGTACCATTGCTGCTCCAAAATCTGAGAGCTAAGATATAAAATCCAAATACATGCCAGTGCCACAAGAATGAAACTGTCTTCCATTAATCCAAGAATCAAAATATGCAAGTATTAGAATGCAAATTCTGCTAAAACTTACTTGTGGAGTATCGAAATTCTCAGAGAGTAGAATGTTGGACGACTTCACATCTCTATGAATGATTGGAGGATCACAAGCATGGTGAAGATACTCAAGTGCCTTTGCCACACCAATTGCAACAACCATTCTCTCTTTCCACCCAAGTTGTTTCAGATATTGCTTCAGGCTTCCCTTTAGTAAATTGTACACAATTGCATACATTTCCTCGCTATGACAGTATCCAATTATCCGAACTATGTTCTCGTGTTTTATACTCGATAACAGCTCTACTTCTCGGAGAACTTCCTCTTCTGACCAGTTGGTACATTTGAGGACTTTTACTGCTGCTACCTGACCATCCACAAGGTTGGTGCGGTAAACCTTACTGTTCCCTCCTTGTCCTATCAGCATCTTGGGGCTGAAATTATGAGTAAGATGATAGAGTTCTTGTGATGTGAAACGTATACTGGATCCCTCAGCTTCTAAGACTGCCAGTTTCTCAAATATTTTCCTTTTTATGGATTCTGGAACCTGCATTGTCTCCTTAACTATGCCTACTCCAACATCACTCTCTTGTCTTGTCGCAGATGAAGTTGAGGAAGATGGTGCAGTCAGCGACTTCTGTAGTTGCCGGGTTGTTGCCGGTTTCCCGAATCCATGATATTTCGATGAAGAAGAAAGAAAAGATTTAAGTAGTACATTTGTAGATCCTTCTTGTGAAGTTCCCTGTCTCTGGACTAGGATTCTCCCCAGATTATCCATTACAAGAATCGTACAAGCTGGAGGCAATGCCTTAAGAAATCTCGTAACCACTACAGAATCTTTAAGCCTGCATTAACATAATCCTAATTGACATCAGAGATAGGCACTTGTAAAGAAGATACAAGGCTTTGGTTATCTTTTTAAAATGTTGAATACCCTGAAAGGCTGCATCCAAGTGCAAGAATTGTCGCATCGTTAATGCGTACTTGGTGTGATAGTTCAGTAATGTAAGAATCTCCACTACAGACTTTAACAATAAAACCCACCTGCCATGGTAAATGAAAAATTACAAAAAAAGAAAAAAGAAGACAAACTATCCCCATTTTTTCTAATGCCATTTTTATTTTCAGTTTACTGATACCTGCTTGGACTTGCATAAATCTTCGTGGATGTGAAAAGTGTTGAGATCAAGAGCATCATTCTGTTCTTGAACATGAACTGCTAACACATTATCACCCGGCTTCACAACAACAGTAAGCAACTGCAGAAGGATCTCTCTGCTGTAGTGATCAGATTTGAGACCAAAAATGACTGTTCTTTTCTTTACTGTTCTGGTTCTCAAAACTGAAAAGAAATTCTTCTCAATGCCTAACTTCCCAAACATCATAAACAATGTCACATTTTTGAGTTTCAGAAACAAACAAGATATCCATCTGACATTGGAACTCCCATAAATTTTGAACCAAGAAAAGGAGAGCATTGCATCAAATTCATTAATTGGGAATAGCAACTTTTATTATTGATGTTTAACAAAAAGCAACCCTAGTGGTTCATGTTCTGGGAGGTAGCCGGTTGGGTACACTTATTGAGGAGAAATGGACCATTGACATAACAGCAAGGGAATTTTCCATTTCCTGTTTCATTAACAAGAATGGTGAAAATTTAACAATACACTTATGGTACTCAATTCTTCGTAGTAGTAATTAAGTACAAAATTCCCCATGCGCTTCGCATCTTTCATCATGAGCAAGTTAAAACGGCTTTTCACATTTTGGTTGGGCAGGGCATCAATGAGAATCACAAGTATTGCACCTAACTTTGTTTGCTCATTAATAACCATGTCCCAAAATTAGGGAACGTACAGGCATGGCTGCATATTGAGAATTTTCTTTCTTCAATTTCAATTTCACCTTCATGTAAAGCACAAATCCAACATTAACTAAGAATGAAGCCACAACCCACTTTTTCTTTTAGTCCACTTTGCGAGTATATGCTTTTTGGTTTACTTATGATATAGATTATTCGATCTAGGCTACTAGTATTTACCAATATATCATTCTGATTTAGTCTTCTGATTGACGGTTTCAAGATAAAAATATATATAAATAATCAAATCTCATCCATATGGTATTATAAAAAGCACGTATGACACGAAATCTCTAAAAATGACTAGAACTCAACGCTGGAGTCCAAATTTCACCGAATGGCACTTTAAAATAAAAATTCAGCAAATAGAAAGTCAGAAACCACTTGAATCACATTTAAATGGTTGTATTTTGAATCGCAGGACGCTAAGAACTGCAAGAATCACATTTTCTGATGAAACGAACACCATCCATTTGTTAGAGATGGTAAAGCACTTTGATGTCCGCGGCTGAGGTAGGTAATAAAATCGCAAAGTTTGACCTATAATAAACGTGCACATGCATTTCAAAATGGCCATACTAATAAAAATGATGTATATCACAACTATAATTTGGGGCCCAAAAATTACAGAAATGATTGAGTGGAGAGAGTGTTTCTACCTCTAGACCTAATGGTTTCGTCGAGAGCCATGATGCAATGCCTTCTTCACAAAAGCCAGTCATGAGACATCAAAACTTGGAAAACTGACTTAGATGCATTTGAAATTAAAGTTAGAGACGTATAACATAAAATTTACAACGTTATAATATTTAATAAATATTAATTATTATAACTTAAAAATTATATTATAATTTTTTAATTATATAATAAAAAATTTATTATATCTTTAATAATTTTATTAAAATTATTATTTAAATATTATATTTACTATATATTATTAATTTTTATTTCATATTTATAATTTTTTTAAATTACAACACCCCAATCCCACTTTAATCCCAATCACTCTTAAATCTTTAGAAGACTAGGTAGCTGCAGCTAATGCTTTAAAGTTTCACTACAGAAAACAAAATGACCAAGTTAAAAAAATGCTATCAAAGCAGAAACTCTCCAATCACTCCCTCCTTTAGGGTAACAACATTTTAGGCCAAAGAATTCCAGTGACGCCAGTCCCTATGGACTCCACCAAAGACCATTGTCTCAACTAATCTAATTAGCAGCCATGGAAGGCTCACAACCCACATGGAGCCAAATCCAAACGAAGCCAAGTCTTACCATCACTATGTGTGGAGAACATCAACCACCAACCTAACAATTCAATGTTCTAAACAAAGAAAAATAGTATTCACATATAACAGAAAGTACTTATGTGTATATACATCAACGGTTTATTAGTTTAACTTTGTTGCGAGGGGAACGGGGCAGGAATCTACCACATACATATAACAATACTAATAAGAGAATTAAAATAGATTACTTATGACTAGAGAACAATGTTAATTAACTCTGATTTTATTCCGTTTAGCTGGGCACATCACATACAATAACCGCGTCTCTAAGGTACAAAATGATCCACTGCAGATAAAATTGAACGTTCCTCAACAATGTACCCCACGGAGAACTTGCCTGCTACTCAACTTTGAAGATGCAAACAATGCAGCTTAGGATGCTCACTCTGTAATCTGCACAGGAGGAAGAAGAAATCATGATAAGCCCACCTCAGAATTGGAAACATGTACATAATGAACAGCAAATGCAAATAATTAGTTTAGTTACAACATCAACACAACGAGACATATCAACCCAAAGGCCTAGATGGTCGACACAGCAGAGCAATATAGGAGCCAACAGAGGGTCTAGGTTTGCAAACTGCTATTACATTAATGAATTACTTATCAAGTTATAAACTAGTACCAAACCAACATCTATCGACAGTTCCAAAAATATGGTTCCAAAGTCTGAGACTAACCTGATTGAGAGGATTGTCTGGAGATTTCTTCCAAAGCTTCCATATCATGTCCTTGTATTGATTGTGAGTAAGACCTGGTTTCTCTTCCTTCAGCCTGGGGAGCTCAGCTTCTTCAAAAGCCTGTACAAGTTCATAAGCACAAAATCAAAACCAAAATGAGATTTCTCGGTCACTATGCTGTAACTGGATGAAAACAATAAGAGGACACCATATAAACAGTTAAGAAAATACAGTTCAGGATTTTGGTTTTTCAGAGATTGACCCCAAATGTTCATCAGAAAATTGGCAAACTAAAAGGTGGTTACAAAAATGAAAGCTTCCTCGGAGATTATACAAAGAAAGTGGGGAAAATTGAACAGATGAGTCAACATCTCAAATAAAATCAGAACAAAGCAAATGTCACTAAACAAAGAAGTGTATCCCAAAGGGATGGTGAATGGCTATGTCAGCTATGCAGCACACTAGTTCCAGACTAAGGTAATTCTTAGCAAATCTTATTTGAGGTTCCAAATTGAAATTCCCACCCTTGGCTTGCATTATCATCCTTAAACTAAAAGGGCAAAACTAATATATATTATCTATTCAAGAAGTATCCATATTCGCCCCCATCCTGCGACACCAAGCTTTAATTTCAACCTACTTGTACTGCAATAATGACTCATTTTCCTTCCAAATGTAAAAACTAGGCATTGTGCAGTTAAGCTATAGCTTGTAACATAAACTATACCATTACCAACCTTCTAATTGCTAGGATTGTAAGGCCCATGGATTTAAAATTTGCAGCTTATGAATTCATTTAAGCTAAACAACCAAGCCTTCCAACAGAGTTTAATATATTTGTTCACATTTTTCATTTGGAATGAATATCATCAAACAATAACCTATAACATTTTCCTGATGCAGGTAAAAGCTAGCTCATAAATAATTAACAAACCACGACTTAAAAACAACAATTTTTTTTTAAGTACCCACCTTAAAGGACGCCTTCAGCCGTCGTTCTGGATGCCTATCGACGGGCAAGTTATCCGCCACCGTCATCTTCTCTAAAGCCTCCTCAACGCTCCTCGCCTCGATAATCGACTCGTCACGATTTGTATTCGTCACCAAAACCATCCGCTCATACTCCTCCTCTGCCGCCGTCCTGCTGTGCTTCTTCTTCGCCTCCTCCGCCTTCTTCGACAACTCCGCCTGCTCCTGCTCGCGCCTCTTCCGCAGCTCAGCCTCCGTCACCTTCGGTACCGGAATCGAAACCCTGCTCGCTTTCTTGTCCGGCTTTTTCATGGCCTTTTCGAGTTCTTTCTCCTCCAACTCCGCCAGGCGCCGCGCCTCCGCTTTCTTCGCGGCGGCTTCGGCTCGCTTCTCCGCTTCCTCCTCGCGTTTCTTCGCGGCGCGCGACTTCGCTCCCTCGGCTTCGCGCCAGTACTGTTCTTCTTTCTCCCTCGCCTCGCGATCCTTTCGTTCCGATTCCGTCGCACTCTTACGAGCACGCGCCGCCTCCGCTTTGCTGTTCACTCCCATCTTCTTCGGCATCCTCGATCAATTATTGAATGACCGAGATTTCAAAAATCAGAAAGTGTTTGTGAGTCCGATTTCGTCGAGGAACAAGAAATTGCAAGCACTCAGTTTCAGCGTTTAGGTTACAAAGATGAAATTTTTTTATTTCCTTTCTTTTTTAAATTAAATTAAACACACGCGAATATGTCGGTTAAACGAAGCTAAAAGTATTTTCTTTGAATTAAAGCTAAAAATATACCCAAGAGTCGTATGTTGGTTAGGAGACTCGCAGTAACACTTACGTTAATAGAGAATAATGATCAACTTAATTACTATAAATAAATATTTCATAAAAATACATAGCGTAATTTGAAAAGATAATATTTTCAAATAGTAATGACGTTTGCTAGGAAACGCAGAGAGAGGGAAGCAAAGAAAATCTTCCCCGTGTTAAAAAAATAAGAAAACACTAAAGCATAATTTGAAGTTCAACATAAAATTAGAACAAAAAAATCCTAAAAGATTAAACAAGGACACCACTAAAAACATCCAAATAGCCATAGTTAATACACACAACAACAATCAAAATGCTAGATTTGCCTCCTAAACCTTTTGTATGGGCTTCAATCCAGCCAAAAAGAGAGAATAAAGATCACTAAGCGATCTTTTAGAAGACTTACAAAAATTCAGCTTAATGCCAAGAGTTTTGAAGAAGATGAACTGGAATTACAAATCAAACCTCAACCCAACTTGAATTAAGGGACTTGAGAATTGTACCATAAGCACATAATTCTTAGAGCATTATCAAATGATTCATCTAATTTTACTATTTAAATGCTTATTTATTTATTTATGTGACAAAATTAAAAGTAAAAATAAATTATCTCTCAAAAGATTTTTTAAATAAAAATAAGTTTATGTTATTTTAATAAAAAATTTCTCTCGTTAAATTTAATTACCCTCTTGTTTTCAATAATATAGTTATACTACTACTCTCTTTTCAATAATGATGATATAAAAAAATATTATAATATTATTTAAAAATAGAGATAAATTACTCTTTAATATTAAAGAGAGGATATGATATCTTCATTTAAGTAATCTCACTTAAAGAGTCTTTTAGAACTTTATTACTAACGTGACTCTTTCAATAAAAAGTAAAATTTTATTTAAAAAACTTTTTGAAAATATTCTCAGTGCTTACTTATAATTAAAAAAAAAACATAAAATGAATACTCAATAAAGTGATAACCTCAATTTAATACTAATTTTGCAGGGCTTAAACTAGGACTAAAGTGGTAAGTTAATAATTTGATAAATTTATTAGATAATAAATTTACAGCAAAATCTCATTTTTCTATTGGAGCAGATTAATAATTAAACTAATTTGAAACTAAATACATTTAATATGTCTACAAGACTTTAACGAAATAAAATTGTAGTGCTGCTTGCTTATTCTCTAAGATAATTTCAACCTTAATCTCAATTCTAATTTTTTCAATGCTAAAAGAAGATCGGCCTAATATGTTGCTTTGCAACAAGAAATTATTCTTTTAAATGCTTCTTTGCACAAGCTAGACTTTATAATAGAATTGTCATCTTCAACTTCTTCCTCTTTATCATTTTCTCTTATACTTTCAATAATTTGATCGTTAGTCAAAATTAGGATCATAATATATAGCTTGACATAATCACTACTCTAATTATAGTACTTCTATATTTCATAAAAATTCATATTATGAATGTGATATGTTTTTATATTATTAATATTTACTAAATCAATAAAATTTTCGTAGTCCAAAGCTATTAGTTTATTAAAATTTTACTGTATTTTCTGGAACTCGATAAAAAAGAGTCCAAGTTTTTGAAGTGGCACGTGAGGGTAAATTTCTTTAAATGATTTAGAGTAGAATTCCACTTCAGACCGTGGGAAAAAAAGGGTAAAAGATAACACATGCAACTCGCTTCCGGTTAATTTTAAAATTACATGTTAATTATTATTATTATTATTTTTCGAAAATACATGTTAATTGCTTTTAATTATCGTTAATGATATCAAAACAGCCTGTTATACCATTAGCAGATAATAAAATCACTCCTAGTACGAGAAGCTTGATGATTGTCGGCTAAGTGCATTTGAATCAACTTAACAATAGAAATACTTAAAAAATCCCGTAAATGCCGTCGGGATTCTCAATTATTACGCTAATTTTAAATTTCCTTCGTAATCAGTAGTCTCATTAAACTCCACGTCACAAAGTCAGACAAAGTTAATTGCTAATAAATCTTCAAATCCCCGATGGTCAAACTCAGATCAAGGGTCCCCATTTTGCCTTATGAAATCAACTCGTATTAAAAAAGCCATGTTTATGTTTGTCGTTACGGGAATTTTACTGCAGCTTTGTGTCATTTAGTGAAGTTAAAACGAAGCAGTCCTTTACTAACAGCTATTATACAGGCGTATCCGTAGAGCGTACCGAACCAGCCGACCTAGAGTGTCTAATGACTGATAGGTTAATCACGTGCATGAAACTCTACGGTGGTCCTCACTCATATCGTAAAAATATAATGCTCACTTTTATCGAAATCATGCTGCACGTGGGACCTACTTTTGACGGCTGTGATTTAAACTGATTGCCAGTGAATGGTTTCCTTTTTAAAATTATCAAGGCTGTTCACTCACCACCATCTGATCCAATGATTTTTATGACGCGAGTGAAATCCGTCTCGAAGAGGTCATACGAATAAGAAACAGCCACGTGTGCAGTTGAGCCCCTATGGGATTAAACAATAAAAACATTTTCGCGTGTTCTTCTGAGACCCACACACATCATTGTTATGGTGGATTGTACACGTAACGTAATCATATCCGACACCGTATGCGTCTTCTCCACACAATGTCAGACTTTTGGCCGCTAAAAGGATGCCATCCTTAACGAGATCTTGACCGTCCGTATCGTTGGATATCACTCTCACCTCCATGAGCGGAAGACCAGCGGATACTGGCCCGCCTGAGTAATCCCGAGTCTCATAGTTTCAATCAATATTTAAAATTTCGTATTTAATGACTCGCGCACTGAAAAAGATGTATTAATTATGGTAAAATTCCATTTTGACTCACTAATCAATAATTCAATCGAACGCTTAGAGATTCAAGACCACGGCTCCTAAACTGAGGTTTCCCGCTTCCGATTTTCCTACCGCCACAGCAAAATAGCCCGCTTTCACGTCACTTCCACTCGCCATTCCCTCCGAAACCCTCCAAAATCAACGACCGACCGTTTTATACTACATGCTGGTGGACCACTTTTAATCCTCTTAGGCCAAAGTATTTTAGTATTACTCCTCTCATTTTCTTAGCAGAATCTACTAATTATTATATAAAATTATATTATGGAAAATCACGAGAAAATTAGCTGCCCGAGAGCGGACCCCCCAAAAAAGGGCATTGTCGAGCGCTAAACGGCCAAACCCAGCTGTTAAAAAAGGACAAACGTCTGCAAACGCCGTCTGCTTGTGCTTTTGCTTTTGCTCCCACACCTTCCTTCCTTCTTTGCCATCATCAGTACCACACAACAGACAACAGCAGGCAACAGCCGCAGCAATTTCTTTCTTTTTTTTTTTTTTAAACAAAAAATTAGAAAAAATGAAAATAAAAACAAACGGATCACTCACTACATAAACAAAGAGAAGAAAAACAAAAAAGCGAACAACGTAAATGAAGTGAACCAATCAAGCAGAACACTTCATTTGCTTTAGTTTGTGCTCTGCTTTCTTCTTTATCCTTCTCATCAAGAAATGCTCAGCATTAGTCGCGACTGAGATCTTTTTATCTTTTGATATTTTGTCAGCCTTCCGATCTCTGCCAAGGCAAAATGGGGAGCGTGTCGTCGGACGACGACGTTTCTGATCAGCAGAGCGAGAGGTGTGGAAGCTACTCTCTGAGCGCTGATGTCAGTGAGTCTGAGAGTTGTAGTAGTAGTAGTTTCTCGGGTAGGAGATTCGACGCGGAAGGCGCTTCAAGTTCGATGACGTCATCCCCGCGACCGGTCGCCAGAGGATTTGGCTTTCCGGTGCCGGTTATGGTACCTGTTATTGGCGGGAAAGATGTTGTTGTTTGGGATGAGAAGCCGGATAAAGCTGATACTGACTTGTCCGGTAATTTTTTCGTTTCATTTTAATTATTAATTTTATTTAGAAGTGAGTATATACTAAGGCTCTGTTTGGTTGTTGAGAAGGTGAGGGAAAGAAACGTCAAGAAAAATATTTTTCTTTTCTTACATTTTTATAGATCTCACATTGACGCCTTTTAGTATTTATGTTTTAATTTCAATTATTTTTATTCTGTTACTTCTTTTTCTGTTAATATATTATCAAATGAAGAATAATTGGAGATCTCAGTATGAGATATGTTATTTAAGCATTGATAATTTTTGTTAATTAACTAATTAATTCATCTATGCTTTTCCAGAAGTGGAGATGATGAAAGAAAGATTTGCCAAGCTTCTTTTAGGAGAAGATATGTCCGGTGGTGGTAAGGGGGTTTGTACTGCACTTGCAATCTCAAACGCAATCACAAATCTCTCAGGTTAGGGTCAATTTTCAGTCAACGTATCCTAGTCTTGGGGTATGTTGATAACTGTCGTGCTTCTGCTTAAGCATAATGTCAAATATGTACGAGTTTTCTCTTTTTCTCTAAATTTCTAATATACGTTTTGTTTTGAGACATTCAGCGACTGTGTTTGGTGAGCTGTGGAGATTAGAGCCATTAGCGCCCCAAAAGAAGGCAATGTGGCGTAGAGAAATGCAGTGGCTATTGTGTGTTAGTGATTCAATTGTTGAGCTTGTACCATCCATACAGCAATTTCCAGGTGGGGGTACATATGAAGTAATGGCAACTAGGCCACGGTCTGATTTATACATGAATCTACCCGCGCTTAAGAAGCTTGATGCTATGTTGATTAGTATGCTTGATGGATTTTGTGAGACGGAGTTTTGGTATGTTGATAGAGGGATTGTTGTGGGTGATGGAGGTGATTGTGATGCATTTTCATCAATGGTTCCAAGTGGGAGACCATCGGTTAGGCATGAAGAAAAGTGGTGGTTGCCATGTCCGAAAGTGCCCCAAAATGGGTTGTCTGAGGATGCAAGGAAAAACTTGCAGCAATGTAGGGATTGCACAAATCAGATACTTAAGGCAGCCATGGCAATTAATAGTGGTGTGCTCGCAGAGATGGAGATACCAACTGCATACTTGGAAACCTTGCCCAAGGTATTGCTTTCTGTGTTAGTATGTTTACAACATGATTCAAGCATGATACTGGTTTCAGCATCTGTGTTGAATCATCTCACATATGCTGAACTCCATGTTTCCATTAAGTGGATTAGTTTTAACATTTTCTTTTTGTTAATTGAACTGCTATCAGAATGGAAAAGCTTGTCTTGGTGATATCATCTATCGCTACATAACTGCTGATCAGTTCTCGCCCGAATGTCTTCTTGATTGCCTTGACTTGTCATCAGAGCATCACACTTTGGAAGTAGCTAACAGAATTGAGGCAGCAGTGCATGTATGGAAGCAGAAAGATCAGAGAAAACATTTGAGTCACTCAAAATCTAGGCGCTCATCATGGGGTGGCAAAGTCAAAGGCCTTGTTGCTGACTCTGAAAAGAATCATTCTCTGGCCCGTCGAGCTGAGACTCTCTTGCACAGCCTAAGGCTTCGATTTCCTGGCCTCCCACAGACTGCATTGGACATGAACAAGATTCAGTACAACAAGGTATTGAATCCGGTCCTTCTACATATTACATATAACTGACTCTTACTATTTATAACATATAATACTGTCAAATAACAATCTATTTATGGAGACTGTTTGTTCATGAAAAGTTAGAAATCTCTTAGAATGTTAGAACCGAGACAAGCTTGGGCAACTTCACTGCCATAGATCTCCATAATGTCAGCATTTGAGACCTGTGCATGCAACAGAAGTTGTAACTATAAATGTTTAACGAGAGCACAAATTGAATTATAACAGTGACTTCAAGTGCTAGGTGGAGTTCTGTCGTTGATGCTATGTCATGGATCTAGAGTTCACTCATATTATGGGTTTGAGAGCATTAGGAAACTATTCTTATAACTTGGCAATTTTGCCATTAGCCTTCCCACTGCTGTATTGAAGGGAGGACCAAGTCAAACCAAAAAAAAAATCAGAATAAATTCTTTTGTTATAACGCCCTAGTAAAATTGACATTTTCTTTTTTTTAAAAAGGATGTAGGGCAGTCAATTCTTGAAAGCTACTCAAGGGTGATGGAGAGCTTGGCCTTCAATATCATGGCAAGAATAGATGACGTGCTTTTCGTTGATGATGCAACCAAGAGGTGTGCTGCGGCTGAATCAATCTCTCTCTTCAGCAGAGGAGGTCTGAGTGGCCTTCCTATACAGAAGCGCATGTCTCCCAGCCCCTTCTCAATCCAGCACACTCCTTATGCCTCTCCATTTGGGACTCCAACTTTCTGTTCTTCAACTCCAGTGGGTGGCAGCCCAGGAAGGGCACCTACTGCTCAGAAGAGGAGTAGTCTTAAGGAGCCACCCGACTGGAAGTTGGAAAAGCCATGTCCAGCTGAATTCGAGAGGGTATGGTCATATACTGGAAACCTTAGTTCGAGAAGAGTTTCTGGAGATGCTCCAGAGCGAGATTGATGAGGAGTGATGCAGCGTTCTTTTACAACATCAAAGAAGTTGCACAGAGGTTTAGTAGGGTTATGGCCATGAGGGGAATACAATTTGACTAACGAATCATGTATATTGTTTAGCAGTAGGAGTATCATGTTAAGAATGTATTGATCATGGTTTTCTGTCTGGTGGTAGTTAAGGACTGTAGATTAGCTTATGTTATTATATTATCTAATGTCTGGTGAAAGTTTTCTCTTTCATCTCTGCTAAACGTTTGACAGGATGCAAAAAACATGGTTTCGAATGTACGACAAAGTCAATTATTCTTACTTTAGACCAGAAGACAAGGAGAAGGAAATTTGATGCCTTGTGTCGGCAATGCGGGACATGCTTATTTGATTAGATTACTGCTTAGTTCCATCCCCATAGCCATTGATTTTGTTATTGAGGTGTCGTAGTGATCTATTGAGATGACGTAGATTTTAGATCACAGCTGATGTGTAAAAGAAAAAAAAAATTATAAGTTTATAACTATAAATTAAAAATTAAAAATATAGTAAATATAATTTTAATAATAATTTTAACACAAATAACGAAGACATTATAAATGTATCATTATATAAGTAGGGAATTAAATCAATTTAAGTTTAGAGTAACTAGTATTTTTCAAACACTTTAATGCAATTAGATAACTATTATACCAGTTTTCAGTTTTGACCAACCGATTTTTCCTTGCTCGACACAGTTCTTGATTATCAAAAAAGAACATGCACAACTATGCTTTGAGAATACACAATCACACTAAACGAACAAAGTTTTCTCTACAGCAGTAGACTAGTAGTGAATAACTTATGAAAAACCAAACATTATTTACAGCCTAAGTTCCAGACTTCCTGTTCTGTACAAATCTGAGATTTGAGTTTCAGAACCTCAGTAAGACAAAAGAAAAAAGAACCAGAATTCTGGGAGCGAGCTGTGCTCAAAGTGAGAGATAAAACACTACAAAGCACTCTAGCAATCACCAATCCAGCAGAATAGCTGATGCATTCAAACTAGTTAGAGATAGTACCACACAGAAATAGAATAAAATATCCATGGATGTGGTCAGTGATCATTCACTGATGTAAATACTCCATACTGAAAGCAAACTTCATATAGTTCACCACTCAGTTGCTTCATCATCAAATTCTGGTCATCCCAATTGAGATGCAAGATCTGCAAGCGCTGATTTCCAATCAGTAAATGACGCTGAACTGAACATACACGTGTCCTAGATCAGTCAAGGTTATGTAGGAAGGCCAAGCAGCAGGTAAACAGCATTTTTATTTTGTTAGGGCAGTTGCTTGATGTGATTTACACCTGTTGCAATCACCAACTTGTCAAATCCGAGATGATATTATGCACAGATTAGAAAATGAAAAGGAGCTTTAATTTGACGGAAAAGAAATGTAATAACAGCACACACAGTCTGAACTACATATACCTAAAACAATTCACAAAGAACCATAACAAAAAGAAAGCACTTACTTCCAACATTGTCGGAGTGAACCACGCGGGAGGCGGCCAAAACAGCTTGGAGAGCTCGGGGTAATTCCCTAATGGCTTAATACACCCACTTTCTAAATCAAAGACACCCACACCATAATCGCAACCACCACCATCACCTTCACCACTCAAATAAAAGAGATTATCTACAAAAAGAATGCAATTCCCTCTACTCACACCAAGATCATCAGCAGATGTTGAAAATACACAATCTTCTCCCAAAAACAACACATTATCCCTCAAATTCTTCACCTCAATCCACTCCTTCTGCTTCCAGTCCAAACTAAAAATCTTAAACATCACTGTCCTTTCACTCATACAATAAGCAAGTTGTGGTTCATGCTCAAAATACTCGTTCAGAAAACTCGAATCCACTGTGGCATCAATGCTCAAATACATATCAACCAACAACAAATCACCATTACACTCAACCAAATACTTCTTATCGCCACCAAACACAGGATTTGCAACTAAATTGACATCACAACATGAATGATCAACATAAACAATCCTCCCCGTATGATCAACAGCATAAAATTTCCCTTCGAATAATATCACGTCATCGTATGGTGAGGGCATCTGCTGTAATATGACCCAATCTTTGTTTTCACTCGTGTATATAGCTAATTTACCAGACACGTGTATAGTAAGCAACGCAAATCCATCGAGATCACCTTTTTGATCTAAATGCATCAAAATTAGCTTCTCCATGTACAAAGTACAAGCATCATTTAATGAATTCGGAGGGTAATTTATGTAATTCAGCACATATTCATGTCCAATTTCCAGCACGCTGAGATTTTGGATATCCAATACCTTAGCAAAGTCGAAACGGTGTCGTTTCAGCGGATTCAGCAAGTGCTTTCTATTAGATTCGTCTTCTTGCACTTTGATCAGCCAGCTCGTCGCGTTTTCCGGCGATCGGATGACGAAAACTGAGCGTTTTGAAAGAGAGAAACCGAACGAGGAGCTGAAGAAATTCTTGCTGTTGTTCTCGTTTGGAAGGAGCGGGAATCGGCCGGCGAAGCAGCGGCGTTTTATTGTAACGGACGAGCGCCACGTGGAGCATACGTGGCGGAAGCGGAAGAGGTCGAAAGAGGTGTCCAGGCGTTTGGCAATTAGGCCCAGGAGGTCTTTCGGGAGCTGCGACCAGTCTGCCATTAAGAGAGTTTCTTTGTTTTTTATTTTTTATTTTTCTCTCAGGAAAGTGAAGGAGAAATGAAGGGAACAGAATAGAAATGAAGAAGAAGAAGCATGCGTAATGCTTTTACAATTTATAGCTAGCTGGTGGTTAAAACGGTGGCGCAAGAGTTTGGGCCAGTTGCCCAATCCAGTTTGAGCCCAATCTGTTTGAATGAGGACATAAATGTCTTTGTAACTGTATTTACAAGAGTATGCTTGTTTTTTTTTCTTTTTTAAATATGCCTCATTTGTATTAAAATATTAAATTTATACCTTATTATATTTATATATATACATAGTAAAAGTATTAAAAATAAAAAATATTCTAAAAAATATCTATTATATTTTTTTCTCTCATGACTTCTGTCAAATAACATAATTAAAGTTAAATATATTAATTTTTTTACCTAACTTAATTAAAAAATTTTTTTATTTCAATTTAAGTTAATTATTCTTGATTAATTATCAAATTTTCATAAGAAGTTAAAATATTTATTGAATAAATATTGGATAATATTAAATTAAAATTGAGTTTTCTTAATTTTTTACTCAATTTATTTAAAAAATTAAGAATTATTTAGATAATTTTTTTATTTCAATTAAAATAAAGTATTCTTGATTTTTTATTTTATTAATATAAAAATTTAAAATTTTATATTAAATTATTAATTATATATAATTTAATTAAAACGGAGTAATTTTTACTATTTATCTAATTTTGAGAATGTGAATTGAGTTTTATGAGAATTTAAATATAGTTATTTTTA
The DNA here is from genome assembly GCA_030449875.1 of Aegle marmelos. Classification (NCBI taxonomy): domain Eukaryota; kingdom Viridiplantae; phylum Streptophyta; class Magnoliopsida; order Sapindales; family Rutaceae; genus Aegle; species Aegle marmelos. The sequence goes on from JASUUL010000058.1 coordinate 5,974,153, forward strand.
TTTTTTTTTAAATTACGGTACTTGAACCCCAAATAATAAACAGTCTCGTAAGTTCGTAATTTTTTTAAAAAATATACATATGTAAAATTTTTAGTGTGTTATAATTTAAGGCGTATAGCAGGTATTTGGGAGGAAAGGGGGTTGGATCGCACGCAATTCTCCCATGTGCAAGTGCAACTGCTTGTGAAGTTACAGTGATCTCTGATCAAAATTTAACTCCGTTTCAGTTCAAAAACCCCTCCGCTCCGTTAAACTATTAATTCCGAAAGAGCGAAAAGCCCCACATAACCCCATAAACTAATGGAGAAGAAGCTGCAGGGCAAAAGCACCTCCTCGTCAAGCCAAAACCGAGAGTCGTCCGGAACCAACAAGCTTCGCATCAGTCAAGACGGTGCGTTTCACTTAGTCGGTAGTATAATCGAAAAGGGAATCTCCGATGAGCCTCTCAACAAGCCCTTTTCCCCTACACCACCCCCGAAACCTTCTATTTTGCCTTTCCCTCTTGCCCGCCACCGCTCCCACGGTCCCGTAAGCCGCTAATTCGGTTTTGTTATCTAGCTTTTTTTCGCTTGCAACAAACTTGTTTTTTTTTTTTAATGCTAAAATTGCTCTTAAAAACAATAAAATAGTAAAAAAAAATTGTACTTGAAAGTGATGTTAGAATGTGATTTTGCAGTATTGGGATCCAGTGGACAGTTATAAGGGGAAGTGTGATGATAATGATGAGGAAGAGGATGACGACTCTGATGCTCAGTCACTTGCAGATTTTGCTAATGCAGTGGAAAGGAAAGAGAAAAAACGTTTAAATTTTAGCAATTGGAAAGAGCAAACCCTGAATCATGATTCAAATGTATCGCGCTTAGTGAAAACTGGAAAATGTGGGAAGAATGGAATAGAAATAAAAAGAAAGTCTTCTGGCCCATCTTTAGTCGATTTGGATGTATCTGTTGCCATGGAAATGGATGTTGAGGATGATTCAAGCAAGTGCTTAGCTGTAAATAAAACTAAAGAGGCCGTAACTAGTGGCTCAGCTGTTGGCATGGAGATAGATGAAAGTGGTAGACTTCGTTATTTAGAGAATGCAGAAGATGATAGCTCTAATCATGCACCCATAAACAGCCAACATGTTGTGGAAAGACCTTCACATGATACTTCTGCAGACGCTCATTTTCAGAAAATGGATGTTGGAATGGTAGGGGTGCTGAGCGAGGGGGATAAAAAATCTTGGACTGGTAATACAGTTTTCAGTTCCAGGTCAAATAAGATTGGAAATGAACAAGAACCCATGTCTCTCGAGAGTGAGATTGATGTAGAGAATCGTGCCCGGTTGCAGCGCATGTCTCCTGACGAAATTGCTCAAGCACAGGCTGAGATAATGGACAAGATGAACCTCACATTACTAAATTTACTGAAAAAACGAGGTGAAAAGAAATTGAAGCAGAAAAAATGCTCAAGCCCGGTTAGTGCTAGCAACATTGTAGAACCACAAAATGCTGTTAATGAGAGCCAAAAAGCTATAAGGGACAAACTTCTTGGGGATAACTCTCCCTTACAAAGTGATCTATATAATATTGCACAAAATTTTGGCAAATCTGGTAGCTTTTCATGGAATGCTTGGAGCAAGAGGGTAGAGGCTGTTCGGGAATTAAGATTTTCTTTGGATGGGTCTGTTGTTTCCCATGACTTTGTCCCAGAATCTTTGACCAGTAAGCCTAATTTGTTTCTGTTGTTAATCTTCCTGTTGTACCTATTTAGTTTTTGTCAATGACATCTTGCACACAATTTACTTGAGTAAATATGATTCTTCTTGAAGTATATGGGGCATTTAATTGATGCAACCAAGCAGTAAATGCTGTAAATTTCTGAGCAAGGTTTATGTATTAGCCAATACGTAATACATTCAAGATGTTTGGAATGCCACAAGGGATAGGATCCATGCTTTTCGTTTGCAATTTCTCTAGGTTTATGTTGGACATTTTGTTCCTTGGTCAAAAAGTTGATGAAGGTAGTAGTTCTTTTTTTGCTGTCTGTGCCTGAGTAATAAGATATGGTTCAAATGAATCTCATCAATTCATTCTCTGATTTATCCTTTATGTTTCTTGTGTTACAGGTGCTACATCTGCTCAAAATAGGCTTAGTGCTGATAATGTTGGTGAGCGTGATTACCTAAGGACTGACGGTGATCCTGATGCAGCAGGTTATACTATCAAAGAAGCTGTGGCTCTTAGTAGAAGTGTGGTAAGTTTATTATGTCTTCTTCCAAATTCTATTATTATTGTTTGGCTGGATTTGTTTTTCTATCTATCCAGCTTTGAGCTGTCTTCTTGCCTTTCTCTTCCTGGTTGAAGTTTTGAGTCAATGATAAAAAAAATATTCATTGTCCTCTCGAAACAATGATTTGGTATACTTCTCATTTTCTGCGTATCGATCTCATGTATTACAATTTTCTTCCTTTGGTTGTTTCAGGTTCCTGGACAACGGGCCTTTGGATTGAAGCTCCTTCATTCAGTGCTTCATAAGGCATTACACAGTATCTATCAAAATCAAGTTAGGCATTCCTTGAGATGTGATAATAAGGTTGACAAATCTACTGATTGGGAGGCTGTTTGGGCTTATGCACTTGGCCCAGAGCCTGAACTGGTTTTATCATTAAGGTAGAATGCATTCAAAGGCTTCTTTTGATGGTTCTTACTGATCTCCCACAATGATTATATTATCTGCCTATAATTTGCAACATGTAATTTTGTTCTTGACTGTGTTCCTTGCTGTTATTAAAGAATCTGTAAATATATTGAATTGTAACACAATTTCTCTGCCCGGTTGCTTTCAAATTTTTCTCTGCCCCTCTTGAAGTTTCAAAACCTTCTTGATTTTATTTTTATTTAATTAAAATTTCATTTGTAGGATTTCACTTGATGATAACCACAATTCTGTGGTTCTAGAATGTCTAAAAGTTGTTCAGTGTGCTCTGAGCTGTGACTTGAATGAGTACTTCTTCAATATCTCAGAGGTAAAGTTTTATTTTTATATATTTTGTTCACCCACATATAAACATGATTCTGTGGAGAATCTTAATTTGTATTGTGCTTCAGAAAACAGGAACTTTTGGAAAGGACATTTATACTGCCCCTGTATTCCGCAGTAAACCAGAGATTGCTCTTGGTTTTCTTCACGGTGGATACTGGAAGTACAGTGCCAAACCTTCTAATATTCTTTTGTTCAGTAAGACCTTGTATGATGAGACTGATGAGGAGCATACAATCCAGGATGATGTTGTTGTTGCTGGACAAGATTTTGCTGCAGGTTTGGTTCGGATGGGAATTCTTCCTAAGCTTCTCTATCTCTTGGAGGTGAGCGTAATTATACCCCAAAAAAAAAAAAAAAAATCTCTTCTTCTTGGTTTTGTTGAATCAATGAAGCTACATAACATAAACTTCTTTTGATTATTACTGGTTTTCGACACAAGGTGTGTAAATGAGAATTAATAATTCACACGTTCACTCTCTTCTTCCTCCCTGCAAATTTTTATGTGTGTCTTGGATGCTGATGTGCTTCATAAGTGTGGTGATACTTTTATTTAATTATTTATTTATCTATCTTTCATCATTTGATTAACTTGATTCTATATTTTTCCTGACCTAAGCTTGTAAAAATGGTTTCAGACATGCCGTGCAGGGGCTTTGGAAGAAGACATCGTTATTTCTATTTTTATTGCTATTGCAAGGCATTCACCAATATGTGCAAATGCAATTCTGAATTGCGAAAGACTAATCGAAACAGTTGTTCACAGATTTACCATTAACAACAGTGCCGAAGTTCTACCTTCTAAGATCAAATCTGTTTGCCTCTTAAAGGTTAGTTTATTATATTTTACTCTTTTTTGGAGTTAATACTATTCTGTGTTCTGAAAATAATTGTAACATAAGGAATGACATGATGTGACTATTGTATGTGTTTTGTCCTAATAACTTATTGGATGGATCATAACTTACATATTGTTTTTATTATATTCCTGACAAAGGTGTTGGCTCGGTCTGATAAGAAGACTTGTATGGAGTACATAAAAAATGGGTTTTTCCGGGCCATGACATGGCATTTATATCGACCTTGTTCTTCCCTTGAGCAATGGTTAAAGTTGGGAAGGGAAAACTGTGAAATGTCATCTGGCTTGATGGTTGAACAACTTCGATTTTGGAGAGTCTGCATTCAGCATGGCTATAGTGTATCATACTTCCCAGAGATCTTTCCTGCTTTATGTCTGTGGTTAAATCCACCTTCAGTTGAAAAACTGATCGAGAATAATGTTCTGAGGGAATTTGCGTCCATCTCAGCAGAGGCTTACCTTGTTCTTGAGGCTTTGGCTATGTGGCTTCCAAACTTCAATTCTCAGGAGCATTCTCTGTGTGCTGAAATGGAAGTCTGGTCTTGGACTCATGTTGCTCCAATGCTTCATTCTGCAGTTAAGTGGTTAGCTTCGAAGAACACACTACTTGTGTCTAAAGACTCTGAAAGGTATGAAGGAATCAGGAGTCAGTCAGATTCTCAAGACTTACCTGTTTCTCCATTGTTGTGGGTGGATTCTGCTATCATGCATTTTCTTACAAGAGTTCTTGAGAGGGTGATCGCAGAAGATGAATTGACCTTGCGTAGAAGTGGCCAGTTTATGCCTCTGTTGCCAGAATTTGTTCCCAAACTTGGGCTTGAAATTATTAAGAATGGATTTTTGAGTTCCTTGGGTGCAAAAAAGAAAGGATATGGAAGTCATATTGGTCCAGGCTGCTCATTTATTGCAGAACTATGTCATTTCAGACAGCAAAATGAATATGAAACATCCTTGGCATCTGTGTCTTGCCTTCATGGACTAGTTCAGGTTATTGTTTCTATTGATAAGTTGATTCGGTTAGGTAAGTCTGCAGTCACTTATACCGCTTCCCGAGGGAACAATCTCTCTAAAGAAGAAAAAATACTTGAAGATGGGATACTTGAGTGGTCACTGGTTGACTTGCAATGGTTGATGAAGAATTTTGTGGAGCTGTTTTCATCAGAGTGTCACTTTGTGCAGTGTATTGAAATGTTTGGTAGAGGTGGCCCTGCTCCTGGTGTGGGAGTTGGCTGGGGTGCTTCTGGTGGTGGTTTTTGGTCCAGAGCTGTTTTATTGGCACAAACAGATGCGCAATTGCTCATTGACTTGCTTGAAATCATTCAAATGATGCCTGTCTCTGAGTTATCTACAAATGATGAGATGAATTTTGCTTTACGTATTGTTGATTCTTCCTTGGGAATATGTTTATCTGCAGGGCCAAGGGATAATGTTATTGTAGAGAAGGCATTTGATATTTTGGTTCAAGTTCCTGTTTTGAAATCTCTTGATCAGTTTATGCGCAGTTTTATTCAGTCTAAAGAGAGAATGAGATTATTTGGGTGGGAATTTAAAGAAGAGGATTACCTGCACTTCAGCAACACATTGGCTTCTCACTTCAAAAGTAGATGGTTGGGCATTAAGAAAAAATCCAAAGCAATTGATGACAATATTAGCCATGGCAATACAAAATTTAAGAAAGGAAGTACTTCTCTGGATACCATACCTGAGGATTTGGAACCATCAAATAGTAGAGGCCAAGAATATTGCTGCAGTTCGTTGGCTGTGGAGTGGGCTGACCAGAGACTGCCCCTTCCCATGCATTGGTTTCTCAGTCCAATTGCAACCATCTCTGATGGCTACAATGGTTGCCTTAAAAATATTCCCAAGATGATGGTTCTGGACCCCAACATGCTCGATGCTGCTAAAGCTGGGCTTTTCTTTCTTCTTGGAATTGAAGCTATGGCCTCATTCCATTCCTCGAAAGTCCCCTCCCCTGTTCAGAGTGTACCATTATTTTGGAAATTGCACTCTTTATCTGTTTCACTACTTGCTGGAATGGGTGTGCTTGAAGAAGAAAAGAGTAAAGATATATTTGAAGCTTTACAGAAGCACTATGGGCTGTTACTGCATGAAGCATGGTCAAGTAGAGTTGCTGAGCACAATTTGGAGAAAAATGCGAATTTATTACCTGAAACTGGAAAGAGCTGTAATGTAGAGCTTCTGAGGTTTCAATCAGAAGTTACTGAGAGTTATTCATTATTTGTAGAAACTCTTGTAGAGCAGTTTGCTGCTATATCTTATGGTGATTTGGTATATAGCCGGCAAGTTGCTGTTTATTTACACCGATGTGTTGAAGCTCCTGTCCGGCTTTCTGCCTGGAAAGCGCTGTATAGTGTTCGTGCTCTAGAACTTCTTCCACCTCTCGATAAATGTGTTGCTGAGGCTGAAGGGTACCTTGAACCAATTGAGGTACTATCAACTAACTATTGACTTCTTTTATTGCTAAATATACAATTTTTCTGGTTCTACACTTGGTGGTGTAAGCACACTTCTATTAGCATGTAGATGCTTCTTTCTTTATCTGCAAGTTCTGGTCATAAATATTCATTTTGAGTTATTTATGAAGTTCCATTTGAGAATGGTAACAGGAAGTACTGTTTATGAAAATAACTGGAGATTGGTTACCTCTATGCAGGATAATGAAGAAATTTTGGATGCTTATGTTAAGGCTTGGTCTGCTGGTGCTCTTGATAGAGCCGCAACACGAGGTTCAATGGCATATCCTCTGGTCCTTCACCACCTTTCATCTTTTATATTCCTCTCGATTACTGGTGAGAAGTTAACTCTGCGGAATAAGCTTGTAAAATCTCTTCTGCGAGACTACTCACGTCAGCAGCGACATGAGGTATGCAAAATTTGAGCACATTAAAACCCTTAATATGAGTAGGTTAAGATTCAAGAATCGAATGTACACATAGATAATTGCTATATGGTTAATTTTGGTTGTTTTTGGTGCATTCTCACTGCAGAGAATGATGTTGGATCTTATACGATATAACAGGCCATCTACAGTTCAAATGCTAGTGCAAAGTGGAGGTTCACCACTACAAGCAAATGCTGTCGAGAAGAGATTTGGGTTATTAACAGAAGCTTGTGAAGGAAACTCTTCTCTTCTGATTATGGTGGAGAAGCTTGCAAGGACCAGTTAATCTGAGATTTAATTGTATGGTTTTGTCTAAGAGAATCACTGCTTTTGGAGTGGGGCTGTTAATTTTTTGTTTCAGACCGCTCAAAAGTATTGTGAAATGGAAGCATGTAAATTAAAGTTTGATTTCTTCTGCCAAATATAACAGCATACCCTCAGTTCTTTTTTTTTCTTTTTTTCCCCCTTTTCTTCTTCTTCCCTCCCTCCAAAAGCAGATTTTGGACGGACGTATATTAATAATATATAAGCACGTATACACATTCTGATTAATTATAATAAAATTTATTAACACCCTCGAAGCAATTAATTTAATAAATCATGACCTCTTATTTTCGGGGTAATAGTTGAGCCGTCATTTAATTGAATTGTCAAGTAAAACTTGCTTGTTAAAATATAATAAAATAATAAAAAGAATTGATCTCATACGATTTTAATTGAAAGCGAACCGGACGGCTGCTTTTTGTTGCTTTGTTTATCATTTCTCGATACGGGCATGCCGGATGACTGTAAGTAGGAGTGGAAAACAAATGAACAAATCCAAATTGAATTGATATAAATGGATATGGTTAAAATTTGATAGATTCGAATTCGTGCTGTTTATTAAACAAATACTCCTTTAATTAGTTTATTGTACAAAATTCAACACATCCAATCAAATTCAAATTCGTTTAATTCGCTTATGTAGAATTATTTATTTTTTATGTTGTTATTATAGCATACAATCGCGAAAATATATTTCAAAATTTTAATGGTAAATAAATAACTTAATCACATGGATAATAAATTAATAGACTTATGTTCGATTTATTTATGAAATATTTATTACCTGATTAAATAAATTAGTGATCCTAAACCCAAATTCGATTTATCTATTGAAGGACCAATTGAACTCATTTATTCATCAAATAAATTAATTTTCTTAAATTCAACACCTCTTTACTTTAATTTAAATTGAATTGAATAAAGGAATCTCCACTCAAGTTGCGATCCTAAATAAATTATATGGAGATAGTTTTTAAATTCTAATAACGGTTGTTGGTTTGTCAATCCAATAACCCCCAAACTTTTTCATCCTCCTTTAAGCTATGGTAAATATTTAAATTTATAAATAATAATGGCTAAGGAACCATGCCAACAACATCGGTCCACTAATTTGATGGGCCATGCCGTGTCCACTTTTGTTTGTAAGGGCCCGGCACAACCCACGACACGAGCTCCCTTATGCTGTGCTTGGACTGTGTTGTGAGCAATGCCTAAAAAAGCACACCACCCTTTTATTCAAACCCACGGGTCTAACGCATTTTTTAAACCCATCAGTTTAATAATAATAACAAAATAGTAACAATAACAATAATAATATTTTTTATTAAGAAAGTAATTAATATTTTATTATTAATTTATTACAATTTCACAATTATATATTTAATTTCATAATAACCAATCATAACATAATAATACATAAATTTAATTTCAATATTAAAATAATGATCAATGAAAATATAATTTTTAATTTATTATAAAAATATTTTATTCATACTTTTATTTTTTGTGCATAAATATAAAAAATATTTCATCTTCAAATAAAACATGTCTCTATTAGCGATTAACTAAGTTATATTTCATTAATGAAATATTAATGTCGTTAAATTTTATTTATCATTTATAAAATCATAATATTTATAATTTTATTTATTAAAATTATGATATTTATTTATTCATTTAATAAATTATAAACATAAAAAATTAGAATATTTATTTAAATTAAGACTTAAATTAATTTTTAAAAGCCTATGCTAAAAAATATATTAAAAATTTTAATTTCAAGGTATTTGTAAAATCATAATATTTTATTTTTACTTTTTATTAAAAATTTTACTTTAATATATTTTGACCCACGTGTTATTGATGCCCCATGGACTGTGTGCTAGCCTTCAATAAAGTGTACTTATTATATGCTTTTTGCATGTCATGCTTCAATCCCTTCAGTCCATCTCTAATCATGTCATATTTTTAAGGTCCACATACCTAAAATTTTAGGTCAGGCTCGCTCCACGTGCATGTCGTGTCGTGTCGTGCCACGCTGCGTACCCTACCAAAATGTGCTCATGTCGTGCCATGTCATACGGACATGTGCCACCTCGCTCATTGGCCATCTTTTGTTATAAAGATTGAAAACCTAATAATTCTCCTTACATTGAAACATCTTTGGTTTGTGTGAGGGTCTTTATGTTGGAATTTAGGGATCACTTGACTATAGGGGATTTCTTAAACTTAATTTTATTTTTAATTAAGCTTTTGATCTTCTGTCGATGTTATGCCCATTTTAAGATTTTTATTAATTGTACTTATTTATCATCAAAATCAATGACATAAAAAATTTAAGTTTTCTTTTTTATTTCTTGTAAAATTTTTACCCCTATATTTTATTCTTAAAATATTTTTTAAATTTCATCATTCCAACCAAAAATTCATGTTGCTACTGTTGTTATTATTATTATCATCACTTTATTGTTATTATTTATTTTTTTATTAATATAAAATCATATTAAGAAAATTAGTTTATTCAATTACTAAAATAAATTCCCACAAATATCTCTTTTTGGACAATTATGTTATGAGGAATACACTTGGGTCACTAGTCAAAGGGCGGAGTTGATAAAAAAGAGGTATATATGATCATTAATGAAAATAGAGGAGAGTTTTATGACGGTTCACGAAATTATTGTTTGCTTTTCATATAATATTCACAATACAAAGGAATAAGAATTGTAATGACGACTAATGATGTTACTTAACCTAGAGATGGTGTTTTTGTTGTAAGAAGTGACTAATGAGAGAAAATCAAATAAAAGAGAAAAAGAAATGAAAGGAGAGTGAAATTTAAATCTAATGTTTGGTTTGCTATAGAATTCGCTAAGAACAATTGGAAAGGAAATCACTTAATTTTTATTTAGTCAATTTCACCCTTCAATATTAGGCTCTTTAATATTCATTATGAAGTAAATTTTTTTTTTAAAAAAAGCTAAACTTTAATGTGACTAAAACTATTAGATTAATAACTAATAAATTAATAATTATAAATTATACTTAAATTTATTAAAATCAATAACTGTAAATATTATAACCCCACAAATTAATTGAATGACACGTGATTTAGTATTATTTCAAGAAACGACTTGACATTCACTTTTAAAAATAAGACAGACATGACGATCATCTCAATTTTAAGGAACAACAAGCATAAATAGTATGCATGGGCACATCTAAGGGATGATTCATCATTTATCTTATATGTGCATAAAACATGATGTTTATGTCTTTAACCAAAAGGTCACTGGCCTCCGTTTCAATTCCTGAACGGAAGATGCTTTGGCGCGTCGACTGGATGACCCTTTGTTTTTATACATATATATTTTTTATCAAACGACATGTCATTCGTATCGTTAACATGCAGTCGAATTCCAACAGCCTTAGAAGCAGCTACGGTGTGTCTAGGACAAAGTCTCTAACACCCCTTTGCCTTTCATTTATGACTCTCACCAGGTAGATTCTTAACTTAGAGTGTTTTATATATAGTCGTCCACTTTTTGATAAATTATAACAGTGGCAAAATCAATAAACTAATGGAATTTGAATCGAATCATACAAGAATATGTTCAAAATTTGATGGATTCAAATTCAGTTCATTTATCAAAGGATATTAATTTATCTCATGTACAGTACAAAATTAAATGAATTAAATTGAATTTTTTTGTTTAATTTGTCTATGCAGATTTTATTTTATTTTTTTTGCCTTGTTATTATAGTTTGTAATTACGAATCTATATTCCAAAATTTTTGAATTTATGCATAAAAGTTTAATGGTAAATAATTTTTTTTTTAAAAAATCAAATGAATAATAAAATGAATAGACTCATATTTAATTTACTTATAAACCATTTATTAAATTAATTTTAAATGAATAAACGAATCAACATTCTCAAACCAAGATTTGATTTATTTATTTAGTGAATAGAATAAAAAGTTCACTAATTTATTAAACAGATCAATTTTTTAAATCCAAACCCATTTAATTTCACCCAAGATCAATTTTTTAAATCCAAACCCATTTAATTTCACCCAAAACCAAATTGAATAAACCTAAATAGCCACACCTGGAGGTAAGTATGTAACTCAAAAACTCTCAAACGCAGCGTTTTCATTTCACGTGAAAAAAATGAATGCTACTCAAACCACCTAATCGAGTGGCCTTGGCATAGTGCATCACCTTGGGTTCATGACATGGAGATCTCCGGTAACTATGGCCCACCATCACCACCACCTTCTTCACCGTCAGCTTCTTATGATCTCGGGCGCTACAGTGATTGTTATGCGCTGTCACAGCCTCACAGGTTAGCAGCAACAACTAGTTGGAAGTTAGAGAGAAGCAAAATCATCATTAGAATGTGTAGCTTAAAACGCTGCGTTTTTATTTACAAATAAATTTTTAACAGAAAGGAGTTTTCTCGTTAATAATATATAATTAAATCAACAGTGATCAGTAACACGTCATCCCTGTTAGTTAGTTAGTTAGTTACAAAGTTTTCCCGCCCTCCCACTCTCGTCTATAAAAAACATAATTGTGCTTCTATTCTCTCTCTTTTTCTTGGAAGCCAAACAGAGGTCATCATGTTCGCTGCCATTTTTCGTAGCAGAAAAAAGTTTTCGTCAAATATCCAACTCCTGACAAGGGAGAAAAATTTCTCCGACCGCTCATAAAAAAATCTGCCCGCCGATACGCTGGTAAAGGGACTGTGTCAAAATTTGCAAGAGATGTTTCAATATATATATATATATATTTTGACAGTAATGGCCGTATCAGCCATTCTGGGCTTTATCTTGAGCATCTTTTAATACTAGAAAGTGTAGTAGGTAGGTACTCTGGTAGGATTAGGGAAAAAGATTAGTGTCAAGATGCACATAACTAGTTGTAATTTTTTCACTTCTCCAATGACCCGAGAACCCTCGTTCTTGGCCACCAATAACTTCATTTTTCATAACATAGTCTCCGAAAACGGTCAAAAGGCTACCGTTGCGTACAAAGATCGTTTAGGGAATTGCCGGTGGATTGCTGTCAATAATTTGACTATTAAGATGGCTTGGCCTGCTCAAAACAGTTTAAGGTAACATTAATGTTCTCTTTGATCTATGTTTGCTCTGGTTTAGTTAAAGGATCTTTAAGTGGGTTTTGTGTGAATAATGTGGTGGTGGTTTCGTTGTGAGTATTGTTTAGGGGGCTCAAGATGTGGGTAAGTTGAAGCATAAGGGGGTGACAAATTTGATCGGGTATTTCTGTGCTGGTGTTGATAAGAGGCTTCTTGTTGCTGAGTACATGCCTAATGATACTCTTGCCAAGAATCTATTCCAGGTTATGTAATCTCGTTTAGTCTGTTTCTTGGTTATTGCAAAGTGCATCCAAGATTTTATATTTTTGCTGTCACTGGATTTGCTACGCGATATTTTGGATACTGTGATAGAATATTAAAATTGCATGCATAAAATATGGAAGTAAGATTGTTTGATTTATGGCATGCATTAATTAATTGAATGATATTAGCTGGTCCCTTTTCCTTCCAGAGTTTCAGTAATCATTTTCTTCTTTGGTCAAACATTCCGTGCTCCCGTGGCTGAATTTCTGGTTCATAGTCTTTGGATTTGTCACATCCTACATATAATTATTGGTGTTGAACTTTACAGTTGATGGTTGCCCGGAGATCTGACACAAAGTTACCTTAAAATCACATTTGCCTTTCAGCTCACACACCTAAACACAAAGGAGTGGCTGCATCTACGAGATAGTACTGGTGAATTGGCTTATTTTTTTAAAATCTGTTTGTTTGCTTTGGAAGGATTAGCTGATTTATGATTGAAGAATAAATCGAAGTGATATCGGCCTATCATTACAAACTGATTCTCAATGCATTGCACTAGTTATTGCCATCTGGCTAACTTTCCAATTAAGAAGAGCATTCTATCATAGATTGTTGTTTCCAATTTCTATTGGGACACTAATAAAATTATATTTTCGTCACTTATTGATTTACTGAAAGTATTGAACTAATAACTATTTGTCTTTTATGCATTTACTTGTGCTTCCAGTCATTGTCATAATTTGTGTGTTGTAGGAAGGGTCATTCCTGAGAGTGTTGTATACGGCTTTCACACTGTCCTGGATCTACCAAGTGGAAAGGGTATCCCCCCAAGTCGTGTAAGTGGTCTACATTACGTTGCAGCATCTGTTGTTTTGCATACCTTATTCCTTGGTTTTGTAGTAGAATTTTTTTGCTTCCATGGCCATCATTTCTTCATGAGTTTTGATTTTTTTTTTTTTGTATGTACTGTAAATGGTTTGAATGAATAGCGTGATACTATTTCTGACATTTGATCGAACCCTGAACAAGATTCAAGTACTAAGTTTAGCTTGCTTGCGGACAATAAATGCAGGCTCTTGATATGTTAAACGGCAAAAACCTCATTCTCTTAACGGATTCACATTTGATTGGTCTTGCCTCGCATTGTTTGCAATACGAACCCAGGGAGCGGCCTTGTACAAAGAACGTTGTTGGGACACTTGCTCGACTGCAAGCCAAATCTGATGTAAGCAATTGATCTCCTTTTTAACTATTCTATTTCCCAAATCATCGGGGCAGCATTCTTTCCATTGATATGCAATCTGTCTACATGTTTTATTAAAGGTATCCATGAATTCCATCGCTTCTTAGTAAGAGGCTGATATATTCTCTGTTTTAGGTTCCATCACATGTCATGCTTCGAACTTCAAAACATGGGGAAGCCCTGTTTATCGCACAGCGCCTTCTTTCACCACTGGCTGAGGCTTGCTCACGGATGGACCTCACAGCGATTCATCAGATCTTGGTTATGGCACACTATAGGGATGACAAAGAAGCACATGAGGTATGTTTGATGTGCAGGCCAATTTCTTAATTATCTCCAGCATCAAACTTATGTTAAGATTTCTTTGAATGTGAATTGGCTTAGTTATCTTTCCAAGACTGGCCACAACAGATGAGGGATCTGCTAGAGGCCTGGAAGCAGGGCGATACAGCACTCCCTGACAAAGATTTTAAAACTGCTATTGACTGTTACTCTCAGGTATGGTTTTGTATTTGTTCAGCTATGCAAAATAAAATGATTACCTCACGAAGTTGAACATGGACTTTTAAGTCAAAGGCTATATCGTGGGTGAGTGGTTGATGGGTAGGATGTTGTAAAAGATTTGATTTCAATATGAAAATTTGTTTTCCACAGATGCATTACTTTTCTTTAAAGCGTAACTAGTGGATGGTTTTTTGGCTATTCAAAATATTTTACAATAGATGGTTCTATTTTCTCAGCTCTTTTAACTAAACAGCAGATTTTAGGTAAAATGTAATCATACATTGTTGCGTGCTAGGTTTGGTCCTCACAAGCTTCCTCTGCTTTGTCCCTTGTGTAGCTTAGAAATGTGAACATCACGGTGTCCCCAGCTGTCTATGCACCGCGCAGTCCATGCCACGTCTTTTCTGATCGAGATCAGATGCTGCTCTACTGGATGCAATGCAAGCCCAATGTGCTCATCCAGATTGGCCTACGGCCTTTCATATGCAGTCAGTTGCGATTTCCAAAATGGACATGCAGAAGGATGCCGCTGACATGCTGCTTGAAGGAGCTGCACCTGAAGAAAAGAGGCGGCGAGGCGCCAGGGCATCGTGAACAATGTCAGTGTATAAAGTCAACCCCATTACTGTTGAGGCTGTCCCAACTTGCATAAATTCTGAGATAGAAACTAATCAAGTGTAGGTAAATAAATACTCGTTAATAACTCAATTCTTCGCAGACTTGTTCATCCCATTTTTTTTATTTCTTTGAGTTGTTCTGCAACTTTGCATTACTTTTTTATTCTGCTGCAATTATAAATTTTTAAACAAATTAATGGTACTTCATACAAAAAAGATAATCTATAGATTAATATAATTATTTGTATTACAAGAAGTTAGCTAGCTAGCTACTAATAATAAAATAGGAATTCTCTACGTAATGCTTCTTCTGAGATTGGGGGAGAACCATATCATAGGGTATTGAATTGAATCGCAACCGTTGGGTAAAAACCATTCAATGAACCACTTCATAGGAATAGGAATCGAAATCCTGCCAGGAATAAACCGCTGGATCCTTCCATCTACGAGGTGAAACACGCCTGATTCGCAAGACATCTCTCCAAGATTCCAATCATCCAAGAAGAAAATACAATTCTTTTGCATTCCAGTTATGTCATCATCTCCTGCTGGAACAGATAATGAACTTGCTTCCGACAGACACAATATTTGATTTCCCAAACTATTTAATTTGGTAAATTGCCTATCATGATCAATCTTGAATACTTCAAATCTACTCACTTTGTTATATTTTACTTCAATAACATCCTCACCCTCACCTATGCCATCCATAATTTTATGAACAATCAACAATTCACCGTCTGATGATTCTACCAAATATGAAGCACTCGAATAGTCCTGACCAATCCAAATTTGTTCAGATTCATCTTCAGGATTCCAGATAATATCTGGAGCTTTCAATGTGCTCCTCCAATTATTGGGTATTATTCTAAGAATTACGTCATCCTCGTTATCATGATCTCCAACCTTGATAGTATGTGTTTCAAGAGCAGAGTCAGAGTCATCAGACAACAAGACATGCAATTCTCCATTATAGAATAAAATGTCTGCTGCTACTTCCTGATCTGTTCGTTTAAAGACGGTCCATTCCTTGTCTCCTGGCTTGCACAATGCCAAATTCAAGGTGTCCGCTTTAGACACGGTAACTACTGCAACTATGCAATTTGGAGCATCTACTTCTTTGCATGATAGTTCAACTTTGGGAATGAAGTCGGCCAAGTCGGCGACATTGTTATCCAAATCAAGATAATCCACAAGATTTGCAAGCGATGGAATAGTGGCAATACGAGGGAGTGGAATTTGTTTCCCTGAGATTGGATTGAATAGAAATAATTTCCGATCGAATTTAGAACGACCCTCGACCATGAATAGAAGCCAGCCTTTAGAGGATCCACAACACCACCCACCTTGCAATGTCTTAGGTAGCTTGATATCATAGAATATGTCGTCAGACAAGTCATAGAATCTCAAGGTATGTTCATCATGATCAGGAGGGAGCGTCAACCATGTCGCTTGCACATTCCGCAGTTTATTTTCTTCCGCAATTGATCTCCAGTGTTTGCAAACAGCACTCAGACGAATAGAATCGGCTAAATCTAATTTTTGTAGAATTGTGACCACTAATTCCAAGGGAAGTTGGTCCCAAGACCTTATAGCAATCTCCTCCTGTTGATCACTATCGTTACTTTTGTGCCACAACATATTAGTCTCCTCTTTATCACTTGTCTGCTCCCCTAATATCCTCTCCACAAAATATGAACGAAGCGCCAACGGCAACTTCTTCATCATATACCAAAGAAAATTAAACATCTAATTCTGCAGTAAACTTACAAAACAAAAGAAAGGGCAGGGGATCGATTGAGAAGGGCAAAAAGGTTCAAAACGATTGAAAAATAAATAAGAGATGAACACGCACAAACACACAGACACACACAACACACAGACACACATATATATATTAGGTTAGAAGTGTTTGATCAGTTTTCTACTAGTATTAGGTATCATATATATTAACAAGAGTTTTCAATATAAACTGTTTGATAAAGCAACTGAATTCCTTACGGAATAGGGAAAGCCTGATAGCAGGCGTTTCAAAAGCAGCGACATGCATTTTTTTTTTTTTGGAAAAAAAAAAAAACAATTCAAAGCAATTGAATTTGACAAGGATCCTCTTTGATTCTATGTTATTTTTACATCTACGATCAACATCAATTCCTTTATTCTCGTAGTTGGGATTTTGCTTTATCTCAAATAAATCCGGTTGTGCTCCTTAACCACTGAGGCTCAAGGATGGTCAATCTGCAATTGCTCTCATAAACTACCAAAGCCTGCAAATTAGGAGTAGCAACTACTTTGATCATTTTGTATTTGTGAGGTAATTACTATGCTATTATGCCATTGTGCTACGTGTATTCGAAAATGTTTTATTATTGGGTACGTAGTTGCCCCAAATTTCCGTTTATGAGCTTAGTACAACTGCAATTTTGCTAATAGAATAGACCAAGAGGGATTAGAAATGTTACAGAACGATATGAAAAGGGGGAACTTGTGCTACCCTTTTTCACCCTGAATAATTTATTAGCCAATTTATCATTGCATGTCTTTTACTAAAGAGAAAAATATCAATAATAACGTTAGGAGAAAAATATCAAATTTTCACACGAAAACTTGCTTTTTGAATAATCAAAATAATCAATTTAAACCCTGGAAAATAATCAAAATATATCAGACTCTCTAGTGCACTTATTTATCAATAAATAATTTTATAATTTTTTTATTGAAGAGAAAAATATCAAATTTTTTTTTTCACTCAAATAGCTTCAAAGAAAAATAGTCTTTTCCGTAGATTCTAGTAAAGATTTGGTAGTAAATAAATAAAAGCTGAAAAATTCATTAAAATTTATATTTATTGGTGGCGAATTGATGCTTGACTCTTGGGCAGTAGTCAGTTGGGAAATTGAAAGTGAGAACGGTGCCGTTTTTGACATTGTTTGAATTTTCAGACTTGACAACGTTGTGTTTGCGCAAACAAAACAAGGCAAAAGGCAAATAACTTATTCTTTGGAATCTATCACATTGATAATTATTTTTGTTGAATCTCAAGGATTGATAGTTTCATAGAGTTTTGACATATAACTTGTTTCAGTGAAGTGGCGATGTAAATTTATAACATGATTTGGTTGAATGCTCTGAGGGTCAATTACATTTTCCTTTTCAATTCACATGCTTAAACACAAAGAAGTGGATGCTTTGATTAATCTCTCAGGTGGTATCTGGTGAATTGGTTTATTGATTGAAATTTATGAGTATGCTTTGGAAGGATCAGCATATTTATCGTCAAAGAATGAATTGAACTGGTACAGGCCTATCATTAAAGCTGGTTCTTAATGCGTTGTGCTAGTTGTTACCATTTGGTTTGCATTCCACGTGAGAGCATTCTACCATAGGTTGTTGTTTTTGGTTTCTCTTTGGTCAATAATAAAATTAGAATTTCCTCTATTAGATTTGCTTTCAGATTGAGAATGAGAATATACATTTCTTCTTGTGGTTGATTTCATTTCATCTTTCTTCATTCCTTGCAGGGGAAAAACAAACCATTGGGTGGCTGCTGCATTTAAGAGTAACCTTTTTCATTGCTGAAGTCTTAGATTACTCTAACACCAAAGGTCATCCACTATACCATGATTTGAATGCATATAAGATTCTTTTTGATGAGGTATCAGCTTCTAGGATATGAAATAAGCTTGCTGATCACATAATACTACTCTTCTACTTCCTAATCACCATTCATTCTCATCTAGAATGAGTATTTTCATGTAACTTGTGTGATGGTGCTTCACGTCTTTCAATGTTTTGGCACTAACCATGCCTACAGACCTTCAGAGTATCTAAAGAATGGTAATCATTTTGCTCCTTTCAACTTTTGCTTTCACTTTTCTTATTGTTTATCATTCAATTTTCTAAATTCTCAAATTAAGAGAATTTGCCTGGTTCCCTCATCTGTGGAACTTTTGTTAGATCAAGTTCTAACTGTCAAAGATAGATTCTGATTCTGTACTAATCGCAATAGACCTTCATGTCCTTTACGTTCTTCAATCAAGGCAAGCAAAATAATAAAAGGGAATAGACCAACAATAACAATTTTAAGTGACAATCCTAGGTCCATCATTGGCTACAGCTACATAGTATGGAAATGAAGATGTTGGACTAAATATTCCTGAATGTAAGGGGCAAATCAAGAGACTGATTGATGAATCTGCTATTTGGAAGAAAATTTTACTATTTATAACTGGCCATTTGTCGGTCTATGTCGTTTGAATTACTAAAAGTACTGAACTAACTATTTGTCTTCTACGCATTTAATGTGCTTACGGTCATTGCCAAAATTTGTGAATTGTAGGAAGTGTCACTTCTGAGAATGTTAAGTGGAAAATCTAAGTCATGTGATTGGTTTAATAGTAGTTGTTACATCTGTTGTTTTGCATGCCTTATTTCTTGGTTTTGTTGTAAAATCTTTTTGCTTCTCTTGCTTTATTTCTTCATGAGTTTTGGCTGTGTTGTCCATATGATGTAAGAGGCGTGTATTAAGAGCATGATGCTATTTCTGCAATTCGGTTGAACCTTGATCAAGATGCAAGTTCTAACTTTATAGCTTATATGCAGGCTCTAGATATGATAAAGGGTGAAAACCTCAATCTCGTAATGGATTCACATTTGGAAGGAAATTTTTCTTCTGAGGAAGCAGCAGAGGTAGTTGGCCTTGCCTCGCAATGTGAACCCAGGGAGCAGCCTAGTACAAATGACCTTGTTGTGATACTTAGTTGTGATACTTGCTCGACTGCAAACTAAATCTGATGTAAGCAATTGATCTCCTTCTTGACTATGCTATTTTCCAATCATCGGGGCACCATTTTTTTCCATAGTGAGCCAGTAGCATTTTCTTTTGAGATTTTTGATTAAAGGTATACATGAATTCCATCGCTTCATAGTAGGAGGCTGATATATTCTCTGCTTTAGGTTCCATCAAATGCCGTGCTTCGAACTTCAAAACATGAGGAAGCCCTGTCAATCCCACACTGCTTTCTTTCACCACTGGCTGAGGCTTGCTCACGGATGGACCTCACAGCAATACATCAGATCTTGGTTATGGCACACTAAAAGTATGATAAAGAAGCGCATGAGGTATGTTTGCTGCACAGGCCAATTTCTTAATTATCTCCAGCATCGAACTTACGTTAAGATTTCTGTGAATGTGAATTGGCTTAGTTATCTTACCAAGAGTGGCCACAACTGAGGAGGGATCTGCTAGAGGCAAGGAAGCAGGGCGACAAAGCATTCCGTTACAAAGATTTTAAAAACTGTTTGACTGTTACTCTCAGGTATGGTCTTTTATTTATTGTTCAGCTATGCAGAATAGTATGACCACCTCATGAAATTGGACAGGGACTTCTAAGTGAAAGGCTATTTCATGGATGGGCTGCTGATTGGGAGAAAGTTATAATAAGTAGGATTTCAATATGTAAATTTGTTTTCTGTGGATACATTATTTTTCTTTAAAGCATCATTGACAGATGGTTTTGATGGCTATTGAAAATATTTTGCAAAACATGGTTCTATTTGTCCCCTTTTTTTGTTTCTATATTTTTTGGAATTCTATCTGCAAGTGTTTAAACTGCTGGTTGCAGTTAAATGTCATCATACATTTTGCTTTCTAGGTTTGGTCCTCATAAGGTTCCTCTGCTTCGTCCCTTGTGCAGTGTACAAATGTAAACATCCTGTTGTCCTCTACTACTGTACATGCAGCGTATAGTCTATGCCATGTCTTTTCTGATCAATCAGATGCTGCTCTACCGGAAGCAATGCAAGCCCAGCGTGCTCATCCAGATTGGCCCACGGCCTTTCATACACAGTCAGTTGCGATTTCCAAAATGGGCATTCAGAAGGATGCCACTGACATGTCATGTTGCTTGAAGGAACTGCACTTGAAGAAAAGAAGCAACCAAGTGCAAGGACATCGTGAAAAATGTCAGTGTACAAAGTGAAAACACCATAATCCCATTATTGTTGAGGCCATCCCCAGTTGCGTAAATCCTGAGGTAGAAACTAACAGTCTTCTCAATTGAAAATCAAGTGTGGATACATATACGTCGGAGTTGATACGTGTAAAATTTTTTGGCATTAGTGATCATATATGTGGGTCTTGAGATATGCATGTGCAGAAATTAAATTAAAAAAATCAGACATCTTCTCTGTAGACTTAATAACGAAGACAAGGGTAGCTAAATGTTTTTATATATTAGCTATATTAAAGTTGGTTTTCTGTTAGTATTAGGAATTATATATGTAATTAATTAAGGGTTTTCGAGTTCTACTTAATAACTGATTAATTAGATTCTTCATATGTCCACTGAGGGGAGAAAAAAAAGGAAATAAAAGTATTCTTTGACATCTTTTCATATTAAAACTAGTTGATTTTAATTTTCTGTCAAGAGAAAGTTCAAAACCACTCTTATAATTATTCTATTTGTATATTGTAGATACAACCATACAATTTGTAGGTGATATTGATCATTCAAACCTTTACTTTTTTTTTTTTTTTTAATGAACTCTGAAAAATCCGCATCTATATTGGATGATCAAAATAAATAATTTAGGATCAAACAAAAATCGACCGTGAACCGCAATCACAAGCCAACCCTTTAAAAAGATCCACAACTCATACACAGCGCAGCTTGCAATATAGAAAACGCCATCTGGCAAGTCAAAGAATCTCGATATTTTATTGCCATTTTTATCATTATGATGATGATATGATCTCGAAGAAATGACATGTTCTTCGTATAATAAAGAAAACCGAACACACTTAGACATGAAGAAATATAATAAATTCTCAAGTGTTTGTTCAGTCTTCTCCAATAATGTTCGAAACTCCAAGCTAGTACCATGGTTTCTTTCTCGGCTTAGTTGCCTGAACACAGTTCCACTTCCACCCTTCAATATTTTCACTTGTGACTCCCATGCAGGGTGGTCGGTTTTGGATCGATTTCTGGGGAACTGAATTAAATTGAATGAGGATCATCTCCTAATTTTAGTTTTCTGTATTTTCTTAAAATTTTTTGTTTCACACGCGTGTTACTGATATACGAGCTAAGATTGGGGACAACTATGAATTTACATTAAATTACTGCCGCTTGTAGATTTTAGGTCGAGTAATGAGTTCCACAACTTCTCTCTTAAAAGGCCTCCGAAGATTTTTGGAGTAAACGGGTGACCTCAATTGAAAAGGCCATAGAAGCCCAATAGCCCATGATGTCAAATATGACATCAATTTCATGGGGCTCGCTTGAAAACTGCAAGCTCACGATTTGCTGTTTCCCAAAATGAGAATGAGATTTTGTAAACGAGACAACCAATCAAGAACATTGGTCGGCCGGCATAAGGCGCTCTTCAAACAGGGCAATTATGGTCTATCATGGGATTTGATTTGTCAAATTGTTTTATCTTCCACATTCAAGATCTCTTATTTGTTCACATATCAGTGCATAATTGCATATCATGGTGGATGATTAAGGATTTTCCTGGTGACTTCCACTCCACTACACGTGCAAGCTTAAGCTTTGAAAACCTTGCAATGATATGACAGCATAACCATGCGTATGTATTAAAATTTTAGTTGTCTCATCATCATCAGCAAGTATTATTGCTTTGCAACTACAATATCTTTGTATTTCAACATTCTGGATGTGTAGACTTGGTGGGAATGTGTGTTGACATGAGACACCGAACTTGTGTATAATAATTTTAAGTAATTTTATAAAATTTTTAATGATACTACAGTCATAAATTATAAAATTCTTTCGTATTCTCCATGCAGCCTGGTCTGATTTCCCTACACATGGGTTTTTGATTTTGCTGTGTGTATGCTATCTTTTGCAGCGGATTTGCTTGAATTCAAAGTGATATTATCAAACGTTATATTTATAAAATAGAAGTTTGAAATTAGTAATATTTACCGTCAAATTAATTTATGAGTTAATAGCACATAGATAGCACACAGATGATGTTGATACAACTGAAGCTTCAAAAACAGGTACCATACATAAAGTCTTTGCTTCAATGTTGACGCTCTCATATTTTAAGATTACAATTTTTTGAGGTACCAAATAAAACTGTCTAATTATAATATAATATTAAAATTACAACTAAACAACACAATCCCACTAATCCGTGTTCTAAAATGTGTAACGTTGGTATCGGAGAATTCTCAACCCTTAATCTATGGGAAGCTAGATTAATGGCCAATATGAACCTGTCCCAAGCGCCAGTGCTAAAATTCATGATTGGTGCTGTAACCTAGGACCAAGGCTCGGCAGGGATGGACCCAAAAGGCGCACCCACCATGTCAATGTAGCTGGATGCAATAGCTTCAAATGCACGAAGTGTATGCAAAGTGGCTTCCACCAAGACAACAGATCGACAATGACCCAAATGCATGCTTTGACTCGTAGACTAAAAGAAATATTAAAAGGCCATTCGCTAGATACTAAATCCAAAAAGAACCGATGCTTTATTCTCCTAACTTAAAAAAAAAAATTAAAATTAATGCGATTCCTCTTAACAACTCCACAAGGAAATGGATAAAATCCATCAAATTTGATCAATTAATTAACAAATCCTGAGAAGGAAAGAATGGCTTGCTGTTAAAATTTTTGAGATATTCTTTCTTGCTTAGCTTGGCAAGTGGAGTTAGCTGTGTAGAATTTGTTCTTATCTTCCCACTCGTTAACAAGCAATCATCATTAATTTCAACACCGAGCTTATCTCTTTCGTTTTTGACCTTTTTGTTCTTGGGACCATACACGTAAGCACCTTTAATGAAATCCACAAGATGTCAATTGTTTTCTGTTAAGTAGGTATTATCATCTTAATTTGTTATTTGACCCCACAACTCCCTCTATAAATTGAACATTCAATTAAAATAATAAAAAAAAACTTATTTATGAGGCCGCTTAAACTCTTACATTACGAGATTTGTTAATTAAACTAATTAGTACCAATAAATTGGCTTACATTACAAATTTTTCTAACACAGTAATGGACATACGTGCCTATAGATATTGGCTGATTCCGAACCCACGAACACGTTGAGTGGCATTCAATTTCATCAGCTCATGGGTTACTAATTCTATGATCTGAGTGTTCCAATGCACACACAGTATTTCACAAATGGAAAACGAAGTGACCAAAAAGGGCAGTAAAAGCGACTGTTGTGTTGTCACACGGAGCACAGCTGTTGGTGTACAGGCAAAGAGTCGGTGACAGGCCCCATTATTTTTCTCTCTCTGTCCCTCCGCGTTTCCGCAGATACACATCTCTTTCTTACGACGGAATAAACAATTCTGAAGATTTGTATTAAAAAAAAAATTGTCGAAGGCTCTTTTGGCAATGCCGACCTGTAGTCCATACTAAAAACTTCAAAAATTCTATATATAGCTCAAGCTTGTCTATTGATTTCTTGTCAAGTATTTGCATTTGTATCGTATCTTTCTCATAAAACAATGTTTTGGTTTCTTTGCTTTCTCTTCTTTCTCTTCTCTTCTGCTACTGCTTGTGATCGCTGTGTGCACCAAACTAAGGTTGCTTATTTCTCCAGTGCCTCTGCACTTTCATGTAAGCACTACCTCTGATCACTCTTTCTTACTTTATTAAGATCAAATTTGGCATTGACCCAGATCATATTTTTGTAAGAATTTAAATGGGTAATATCTTTTTTTCTTTTTTTATGCTTTGAATGGATGCAGCCGGGGCATGTGGGTACGGCTCATTGGCATTAGGCTTTAATGGTGGACACCTTGCTGCTGGTGTTCCTTCCCTTTACAAAGACGGAGCTGGCTGCGGTGCATGCTTTCAAGTATGGATTATTAGCTTTCAATTTCATTTTTCATTCTTTTGTTATTGGTTGTGTTATCAGAATTGGTTTTTTGAACTTACTTAGGGTACCAATATTTGTTTTGATCAGATGAGATGCAAGAACCCAACTCTATGTAGCAGCAAAGGAACGAGAGTGATTCTGACTGATCTCAATCGCAACAACCAAACAGACTTTGTTATCAGCAGCAGAGCTTTCATGGCCTTGGCCAACCAGGGCAAGGGCCAAGACATTTTAAAACTTGGACTTGTCGATGTAGAATACAAAAGGCAAGCAAATATTCTCAACTTCTCTATATTAATCGTTAATGCAGCATAGTTTATTTTTTTAATCACAGTTTTGTCACACACGCCACATATAAAAAGAAAAAATGTAGTAGCAACATATTATATATATTGCCCCACATGATTTGCCCCTATCCCTACCCAGGGACAAAATCTCAGGCACACATTAATTGCTTATAACGGTCCAATTCCAATTTGTATCTTAGTATAGAATAATCATACTAATAAATGCATTTGCTCCTCTGGGTTAATGTTTCAGGGTTCCATGTGAATACAAAAGCCAGAACTTGGCTGTGCGTGTGGAAGAATCAAGTAAAAAACCATATTATTTAGCAGTTAAAGTGTTGTATCAGGGTGGTCAAACAGAAATAGTAGCAATCGATGTAGCTCAGGTAGGTTTTTTTCCCTGAAAAAAAAAAAAGGACACACATGATAAGTGCACGTCATCTAGTGTACATGGCCCCAAGAGCCTGCTTACATCGCGCAAATATAGATCAAAACTGATGATAAATATACTTTGGCAGGTTGGTTCTTCAAACTGGGGTTACATGAGCAGAAATTATGGGGCAGTTTGGGATACAAGTAGAGTGCCAAATGGGGCATTGCAGTTCAGATTTGTGGTAACATCAGGCTATGATGGCAAGTGGATTTGGGCGCAAAATGTTCTTCCAGCTGATTGGAAACCTGGAGTGATTTATGACTCTGGAGTTCAGATCACTGATATTGCAAAAGAGGGATGCTCCGAATCTGAATGTGGTGATGGAAGCTGGAAATGAAAGGGATATGAATTTGATTGCCACTACTTGCTTATATGAATACACATAAATTTTGATTTGATTTCTTTCTCATACAAT